>BPTQ01000008.1:294677305-295330533 GCA_019973895.1 Chrysanthemum seticuspe
CCCGGAAATAAAACTCTTGGGACAATTCACGCTCTTGACGCTCTTGAAGAGATCTGGTTACTCTCAAAAAATTTATAATTTCTAATAATAAATTAGATTTCCCATAATATCATTTTCTGTTAAAAACATAAGAAATATAAAAAAAAAATAATTTAGGGCAAAAAAATCGTTTAGGTAAAAAAAAAAAAAATTCGTACGTACAAAGCTTTCAGTTCCACGTATGTACAAAAAAATTTATTATATTAAAATGTACAAAGCTTTCAGTTCCACGTATATACAAAAAAATTTATTACATTAAAATGTACCATATATGTTCTTAGAAGGCGTGCATGGATGTTCTTGGAAGACGTGCTGATGAGAAACTTCAAATATATATGTTTTGTGCACATATGTTTTTAGCAGGCGTGCACATATATATTCAAAATAATACATTTGATTTGTACTTCATTTGATATAAACATTTGTGTATTATATTATGTTTTTGTTTTGTAATAAATCTAACGGTTACGACTATAAAATAAGTTTTTAGTTTTTATTTAAGAAGTTTATAGAATGTACGGTACAAACATATGTGCAATTACATTTTTAAGTAAAACTCATTTGAAGTTTAAATCAGTGTACAATAAAAACACATGTAAAATTACATTATTTAAAAAAACATATATGCACCTTGACTTTCGAAACATGTAAAATTATATTATTTAAAAAAACATGTATGCACCTTGACTTTCGAAACATGCATGCTTAAAAAAAAAAAAAATGGATTTGCTAAAAAAACGGGATTTAATAAAAAAAAAATATAAAGAATACAAAAATTGTCTTTTACTATAATACCCTTTAGATTAAATAATAATCTTTAATATTTAAAAAACTCTCATTGGTCTAGAGAAGTTCTCGCAGTTCTCGCACTTAACAGGGTTCTCAAAATAAAGGCCCCCTATATATATATATATATATATATATATATATATATATATATATATATATATATATATATATATATATATATATATATATATATATATAGTGTAGCGTTCAATGCCGAACCAATATTTTGTACAGAACTTTACAGAACCACTTAAAATAAATATGGGCCATTGGATGAGTTTGATCTATGGTTAAGATTAAATGTGCCAAAACTGTAATTTAACTAAGAAGGAGGTTTATATTTATAAAGGCAAAAGGGTATTATAGGAAGTTTCTATTTCTTAAAAAAAAGACTGCCCTACATCTACTCCTATCAAAATCTGCATCTGGGATTTCCACACCGCATTTGTCTCTCTTTAAAAAAAACCCTAGCCACCATCTTCATATCTTGTCACAGAAACCAGCCACCATGATCAAAATCTCCTCAATACCATCATGTTTTGTCACATAAGCCCCCACATCCTTCATCCCATGTCCGTGGCCTTCTTCCACCATCTCCACTCATGGATCAATGGAAATTACAATCAAATGGCTTGAAAACGTTTTGGTTTCGAGTAACTATACGAAATCAAATGGCTTGAAAACGTTTGAAGGATCAAAGTATATGTTTCATGTAAGACATCTATCATCCTATTAGTGAGGTACGTTTCTAAATCGTGTAGGGTTTGCTTTTGAATCATGTATTGGTTTGCTTTTGAAAACGTTTTAAATCATTTATTCCTAAAAATAGTGGAAACCACCCTAAAAATACAACTGCCGTCTCCCTTTTTTCAGAATATCTATTATTTGGCAAATAAAAAAAAACTAGTGAATGATCGATGGTTTAATTAGTTCTTTGTGTTGCAGTGTATGTGTGACTAATAGAAGTTAAATTGATTTGTTAAATAAGTGTATATATTAGCCGAAGTTGTGATTGTGATGTTGGAATAGGTGGTTTATTTCTAATTGTTTATCAACTCACCTATTTCTGAATCTATTGTGATATCAAGGTTTGAGTGTAAGAGCCAAAAACTTGCCTTCATGTAATTTGTAAATGTGCATACATGTTAATATAAAATTAATGTGCATATATGTTAATATATATTAGCTAAAACCTCCTGAACTTGTGATTCTGATGTTGGAATATGTGTTACTTTGGACTTAGAAAAATAATCCGATTACATGTTTTTATAAATGTGTATATATGTTGTTATAAAGAGATTTTTTTAAATGGCCCCTTTTTAGTACTAGTTTACAAAAACAACCGTCGCCTATTTTTAATAGAAGTTGAACTTTTAAGATATTGTCCGTTAGATGGATTTCAATATCAATTTTCTAACGTACACATGTGTTAAGCGAGTCATCAACGCGGATCAAAAATACCAATAACACTATTCGACCACCTAGGCGACACACGTGACACTAGACGAATCACAAAACACACGCGACATATAGGTGAATATACAGGCGAGTGCATGGGAGAATTAAAAATTGGGTCACACATACCTGGAGTGTTCATATGTTTTTTGGTTATTTGATTTAACAAAAGAGGTTTTCATATTTGAATTAAGAATGATACAAAAAAACAATAGCGGAAAAAGGTGTGCATATGTGTTTTGGATTTTTTTTGTATATATATGATTTTGCTATAAGTTATTACACCATCACGTTCTATAACTTGCTTCACTACAAAAAATCATGTCATTTTACACATTTTATTTGGTAGATTTTCACACATTAAAGTGTGTACAATTCTATTCTCCACACTTCTCTCTTGTGTGGGGATTTTCGGTGTTACAAAATTATTGTGAATTGCCACACTTATTTTTGTGAATATATAAATAGACTTTCACACTAACTTGTGTGGAGAAATACTTTTTTTTGTCACATAGTTGGTTGTGAACATGAGTAAAGAAGCTTCACATTTTAAACCGTGGACAAGAATTGAAAAGGCCACATTTGAAAGTGTGAACAAATAAAAAGGACAAGAAATAAAAAGTTCACACCTGAAAGTGTGAACAAACAAGGAGGAGACAATTATATGAACTTCACACTTGACAGTGTGAACAAATTAACCAAATCCAACTAGAAAAGTTCACACTTGAAAGTGTGACAAATTATATAGTGCTCAAAACAATTTCATATGCAGATTCCAAATTATATATTATCCAGATTTCATATGCAGATTTCAAATGCAATTTCATATACAAATTTCAAATTATATATGCAGATTTCAAATAACATATGCAGATTTAAAATGCAGATTTCATATGCAGATAAAACAAATTATTTATCCAAAACAAATTTCATATGCAGATTTCAAAACAAATTTCATATGCAGATACGAACTCAATTCTGCAATTACAAATTCCAAACTCGAGACTCGATTACAATTCTGTATATTCCGGATTGAACTTGAGACTAAAAATCATAACAATTATGTAATTCTGCAATTCTTCAATTCTTCAGATGCTACTTAACTCCTTTTTGCTCAACTCTGCAATTCTGCAATCCTACTCATATCCAAAGCCACCTGCAACATAACAAAATATCAGCTAAACGCTCTTAGTTATGTCAATTTTGCTATACTTCAAAGTACCCATGTTATTGAAGACTATCGAGTTTATTTAAACTGTCACTCTAATTTTTTGGGTAGTGGGAAAATAAGTTAAACTGACAACCATTATTCGAAATAATATTAAGAACTTCAAACAATACTTGTATCTTGCCTATTTCCAGAAGAAGACGGTTGATGAAGAACTTCAACAATCGTCTGGTGATCTGGAAATGATGACTTAGCCGCTTTTGCAGAGTAAATAGAAATATAAACTGTTGTTCAAATTTATGATCTAAAACCAACGGATTGTTGACTCACTTAAGCAACTTTGTGTATGAGATATTACCCGTAAGAGATTCGGCTGAAATATGGTACGGCATTATCAAAAGCTCTGCATCCTCTTCAACAGTAATAGGGTATAGCATGTGATGAATCGTAACCAACAGAATACAATTAGGCTATCCATAGTAAGTATGTCCAACAGCATCCCAGCCCAGCATCGCAATGACAGATACAGAAGAGAGAAAAGAGAATAGAATGAATAGAGAAGAATAGATAGAGATAAGAAGAAAGAAAGAGCAACAACGTGTATAAGAAATATAACAAAACACAGAAAAAGCATTACAAATATGTAACAAGAAGTATCTTCTACTACCATATATTTAAGATCAACTGATACCCATATTATCGTCCATATATGAAGATTCGTTTAGTCTCATGTACATGTATAATAACATATTTTATTTGCTATCTAAAATGACCCCAAAGATAAAGGTGAAAGTACAAAAAGTACAAAAAGGGCCTAATAGTGGATATATAACTTCTCTATGCCGGAGCTTCAGGAAATTGTTGGTTATATTTGTAACGTATAGATACTAAAACAACCTAAATAAATGCTAAAGAATATTTTCTTATCATTTTATTGATAAGTTAGTGACATGCAACCCTTCTACAAGAGCGGAACTTAGTGGAGGCAAGGAAGGGCCTTGGCCCTCCCAAGATATTTACTTAATGCATGATTATATTATGTTTACAGACAAAAAATAAGAGATTTTATATCCTCTTTTTTATCGATGAAACTTAAAATCATCATAACAAAAACTACTAACCTCGTCTCCTCGTCCTTGGGTACTTTGTTCCATAGTAGTTAGCTCTTGATGAGATGAGAACTGAACACAAACATTTCTTCCCCTGGACGTAATTTTTTTAGTATCACCACTGGCTATCTTGATAAAGAATTTTTATTAATAGCATTTAAGTATATTAAAGAAACTAAAAGCATATCAGCAAACCTTATGCTAGGTTGATGAGTAGCGTAAAACTGCATCGCACTGACAGCAGAAGGAACGTCTTGCATTTAAAGGAGAGCCTGAATAGCACATTAATTATAAGCATTCATATGTTTACGAAAATCCTCAATATACAAACATGAATACCACATTGGTATTGTACAATTTTATATGAGAAACCACATACCTGATTTTTGGCACGAAGCATCACTAGTTTGTTGACGACTCTAAAAGGCTGGAAGAGCTGAAGCAGATCAGGCTGATAAAAAAAATGACAAATTTATTATTCTGATATAGTCAATAAGTATAGAGGGATGCATGATAGGTAATTGCTTTGGAGAAATAAGGAGCCCTTCAATGTTATCACCACCGATCACTTTTATCCTGCCATCTCTGCATAGAATTAATAAGAAATATAGTTACCAAAGGCTGTTGAGGTTAACTAGTTCTTTGATATGAAAAAGGTTCGGTTAGAAAGTATACAGTCCACACGACCTAGCTAAGTGGAACTCTTTAAATTCGAGTTATAGTACTAAAAACTCTTTAAATTCCAGTTATATAACTAACAACTCTATAATCAGCTGTGCTTTCTTACTGACTAGCAATTTTTAGATATATCGCGCTCATGTGACTAAATTTCGAAAACATTCTCGTGTTTGAAATGTGTATAAAGGAATGAACAATACCTGAAAAATTTAGGAGGAACTAGAAAGTACAACTTGACCCCTTGTTATATATCTAACCGGATTGCCTACCTTCTTCTTCCCCTACAGAAACACCATTACTCGAAATATCACGCGTAATTACTTAAGTATAAGACTCACGTACTTAGAGATGAAATCAATTTGGCATACTTTAACACACTATATCATAGAGATGAAAAACGCGTTTTACATCTGCCACTATATCATACGTTAACACACTTTATCATAATACGTTAACATACTATATCAATTTGGCATACTTTAACACACTATATTTCGAGATGAAATCAATTTGCCACTATATTTCGAGATGACTCACTGCATAAACTAGCGCTATGATACTTTAACACACTATATCACGTATCATATTGTAAATAACGAACAATATCACGTATCAAACGAACAATATCACTTATCATATTGTAACAATATCATACTATATCAAAATTTAATCATGAAAAATTACAGAAATCGTACCAGATTCAAGCCGTAAATGAAGATAACGAGATTTAACCCTAATTAAGCATCAAAACCCTAAGCATCAAAACCCTAAGTATTGAAACCCAAACGAACAGCCCTATGTTAAGCCTCCAAACCCTAATTAAGCCTCCAAACCCTATATTAAGGCTCGAAATTGAAACAGCATATGCACTAATCGAATTGGGGATTTTTGATATGAATCGAATTGGGGATTTTTGTGTGTGAATCGATGGGTGAGGCGGGATTTTTTGTATATATATATATATATATATATATATATATATATATATATATATATATATATATATATATATATATATATATATATATATATATATATATTTATACACACACTAGCAGGGTATCAACGCGTTGCGACGACGGGCATCCTGAAATAAAATTTTTCGGTGAATATCATGTATTTAAGTTTATTATGTTTTTTTTGACAATAAATTTACGGATATCAAGATTTTCGTTTAGCCCATGCCCGTTCGCGCTCGAGCTCGTTTGGTACGCGCCCGTTCAGGCTCAAGCCCATTTTGCCCGTTGCCGATTCGGGCTTGAATATTTATATAATGTGCTTTATTATTTGTATTAGTGACATTTAATGCAGGGTAGCCACGCATTGCGACGGCGGGTACCCTGAAATAAATCCGGTGAATCATGTATTTTAGTTTATTATGTTCTTTTTGATAATAAATTTACGGATTTTGAAGGATATTAGTTTTCACATACACATCATAACACAATCATACATAGGCGTATAGGAGATGAGTTTTAGAGAGAGAAAGTTAGAGGTTTAGGGAACTTTAGTGAGAGAAAGAAAAATCTTATTATGAGCTCCAACTCTCTACCTTGGGAGGTAGAGAGTATTTATAGTCTTACATAAAACACCACACAACGGGCTATGGATCAGGCATACAGTGGGTAAAGACCCGTCCGTCCTCCACGGTGTTACTTAACTAAATACTACTTAACTTAAAAGAACTATGACTACGAGCTTTCTAACGGATACATATACTTGAGGTGACCGACTCTTTAATACCTGGAATTTCTAATTCCTAACAATCTCCCCCTAAGGGAGGTCACCTCAATCATGTACCAAAATTACATTGAATACAAATAGATATTACATTAACAATTGTTCTTGCATTATTGATGTAGTCCTTTGCTCCTAAGCTCGTAGTCATTAATTCTTCACATTGCCTGTTTGGTTACTCCAAGTGGAGGTTTTTTACTGATCCACGTGATAATAAATTTGAGCCAGCTTTTGAGATCATCAGCTATCAAAAATCTCTGAGACATCCTTTGTGGTGTTTGTATTATGTGATGTTGTGACTTTAGGACCGACATGCTCACATTCTCGATCATGATATCTTCTCATCAGAGTAGCGGAAGCTTTAGTTGATTCATGATATTGGCAGCAACGTAGCAGAAGCATGGAGTGAAAATATCAGAGTCATTGATGCACTAATCATGATTTCTTTTGAGATGAATGTGTTAAGTGAGCATGCTGCTATGGATTGACCGCTTCATTCTGATCAACTGCAAACGTCGGGTGTACCTGCATACAACAGTTAGCAATAAATCGCAAAAAAGTGTCTTTGATCACTTTCGTTGAATTGAGGTACACGGCCCACGGTTCCCCGTTGATCAGTACATGTACTGCCTGTGATCAGGTATAATTCCGAAGAATTTCCTTGACAGGGTTTCGCAGCTGCTCTAGCTGTTCTCAAACCGGAACATCTCAAAGAAGACAACACGGAGTGAGTGAACCAGCGAATTTAAGTCCACTGATTGATGAAAAGAGATTTGAAAAACAATCGTGTATTGCTCAATAGAAATTGTTTTTGCAATACAACGAAGGTTTTATTGAAAATCAATTATCAATCATAAAAACACCTTTTGGTTTGAAAAATGAGTACACGGTCGATGTGCTAAAGAAAAGAGTTATTAAACACAAAGACCGGTTTTTCAAAGGTATCCGTCAATCCATAACCTGAACCAGGATTGATTCAAAAGATTGAATCGCCCCATTGTTTCTGTTCAGTTGTCACATGGTTGATCTATATAATAGATCTCACATGTCACCTACCAGGAGCTTGTTTGATGTTGGCTCCAGAAGGCTTTCCATCTTCATTGTGAATATGTAAACACGTCACTCAGATGTTCTGGCAATACCACAAGGATAATGCGTAGGACTCAAGATATAATCTCTCTTTTCACATTGTGTGAAATAGAGAGTCTTCATTGAAAGTGTCTTAAATGAGATTTATTGATGATCTCGTAGGACTCAAGATATAATCTCTCTTTTCACATTGTGTGAAATAGAGAGTCTTCATTGAAAGTGTCTTAAATGAGATTTATTGATGATCTCGTGGCTCTAGACTCAATTTTGTGCATATTTGGTTCCTGTGCCGGAGACTAGGGAGAGGGTCTCCTTCTTCAATATCAACAATCTCTAAGAGAAAGTTGATAGATAATGTCGGTTACCCATGAGAATGAAACAAGTCCTTTTAAGAGGAACTTGAGTGGTTTGGAAAGTTGAAGTGTAGTGCGTCACTGGGTCCATGACGTCTTGTCTTCAATACCGATGATACCATCAGTAGCATATGAATTGAACCCGGTTTCTGCCCTAAGGTTGAATAAATGGAGGGCTATTTGTTTTCACCCTTTTCTCATTCAATTCTTTTTAATTCTTCAACCCCTTCAGTGCTTACCGAGACTTCATTGCAAGAACCTTGTTGGGTTTGTTCCAGTACTTGCTCTGCCTCAGTCCGCACTCTTCCCATATCTCACTTTTCTCCTTTTATCATCATACCTAAGGACTTCTACACTAACTAGTGGATTGTCCCTGGGTAGATCCCTCCGGTTCTGGCGGATCATGGGAACCAATACCTAACCTTATCATCCTTATATCACCGTACATAAAGTAAAGTTGGTCGGTCTATTTGGTATTGTTCATCTGCCATTGGAACCAATTGAAAACCATTTGAAAGTCAATCCAGATACTTGTGATACATTATCAAAACATTTTGTACATGAATTCTTTTTGATATTTTTAGAATAAGTGCTCCCCCTCAACATGTGCATCAAATGTTTGAAATCGTTTTGAACACGGAGGCAAGAGGAAGAAATTACTTCTTTGATTACCATTTTCTAAAAGATATCACCATCACTTCCTTGATCAAATCAAGTAGATAAAGCATTTCCGGGAAGGATGAGGTTTCCATAAATTTGCTCCCCCTCAATATGTGCCTCGAGGTTTGAAAAGAGTTTTGCACATACTAGAGGGAACCTGCACATTGAGATAAATGATCACGTTTCAAATCATAGGTTTAAGATAGATGCTCCCCCTCAACATGTGCATTGAAAATTTGAAATCATTTGTCACATGTGGGAAGGACAGCATGTACATCCTTATAAAACCATTTACCGAATTGTCAATTTAAATCCAATTTAAATCACACATTCTCCCCCGATCACAATTATCAAATCATTTGAGATTTGTGATCTCTTATAGATTTAAATTGATTTTGAAAGCTTTTAAGGAGAATTGTGACTTGATTATGAAAGCGTTTTAACTGATAAGGATCGGATTTTAAGACTTTAAACTCCATTGATAAAACATGCATGTACATCTTTTGAAAACAATTTAATGCCAAATAACTTTTTAATTTAATTGAAATCATTCTCCCCCTCAATCAATGACATAGGTTGTTGATTGAGAGATAGAGATTTTGACAAATAAGTCCTGATGATTATCAAAAATAGAGACCGAGTTATTTTTCAAAGCAGTTAGTTTTCAGCAGATAAATGTTTATAGAATCAGAGCATTGAATTTATGGAAAAACATGATAAAGTATGGCTCTGTTCTTTCTTTGAAAAGCGGGTTACTGCCTGAAATGACAGTAAGCCATCGTTTCTCTTTCTCTCATTTTTTTTTTATTTTTTATTTTTTTAACATTCGAACAACATCTAAAGTCCCGTGTCATTCTTTGAATGACAGCACAAAGACCGTAGATATTATCGAACCGAGAAAAACATGACAAAAAGACAATATTTTTGAGGGTTTTTTGATTTTTTTTTTCAAATTTTTATGGATTTTGAAAGTTTTATATTTTTCTATTTGATTTTTGAGGGTTTTATAATTTTGTATTTTGATTTTCGAATAGATATATACAAGAGATAGATGAAGATATACCTTTACTCCTCGTCTTCCTCCTGAAGACGTTTGAGTGTTTCTGGTTGAAGGCTTTTCAAGCCAAGACGTGGAAGAATAAACTCAAAACGTTCTCTTGGAAGAGCTTTGGTGAAGATGTCTGCTAACTGATATTCAGACCTCACAAAATAGAGTTCCACCACACCTTTTTCCACTTGTTCCCTGATGAAATGATGTCGAATGTCGATGTGCTTTGCTCTTGAGTGTTGTACGTTGTTGCATGAGAGAGCAATAGCACTTTTATTATCACAGTACAGAGGAATTTTGTTGAATTCAAAGCCATAGTCAGACAATTGAGATCTCATCCATAAGATTTGAGCACAACAGGATGACATGGCTATGTATTCAGCCTCTGTAGAGGAAATAGAAGTACTCATTTGCTTCTTTGAAGACCAGCTCACTAGCTTATCACCCAAAAACTGAGCACCTCCAGATGTACTTCGACGAGTATCTTGACACGCTGCATGATCAGCATCTGCATAGGCTGTTAGCGACATACCGGTGTCCTTCGGGTACCAAAGACCCATATTGATGGTTCCTTGGAGATACCGAAAGACCCGTTTAACTGCTTCAAGGTGCTTTTTAGTAGGCTTAGCCTGGTATCTAGCACACATGCAAACAGCGAACAAGATGTCTGGTCTACTAGCAGTGAGGTACATCAGGGATCCAATCATACTACGATATTTTGTTTGGTCAATCATGATCCCTGAGTGGTCCTCATCTAGTTTGGTTCGATCAATCATGGGGGTGTCAACAGGGTCACTTGAATCAAATCCAAATTTCTTTAAGATCTCTGTTGCATATTTAGATTGATTTATGAAAATGCCTCCGGGACTTTGTGAAATTTGTAATCCCAAGAAAAATGACATTTGTCCCATCATTGACATTTGAAATTTTGAACTCATTTCATTTGAACATTTGAAAAATGACATTTGTCCCATCACATTCCATTGGGTCTGTCAAGGCAAAAATAATATCATCAACATAAATTTGAACATGAATTAAATGTTTGCCTGACTTCCTGGTGAACAATGTAGGATCAACTGCTCCTTTGCTAAATCCGGTAGATAGAAGAAACTTTGACAGTGTATCATACCATGCCCTTGGAGCTTGCTTTAAACCGTAAAGAGCCTTCTTCAAACGATAAACGTGAGTAGGATGCTCTTGATTCACAAATCCTTCAGGTTGGCTGACGTAGACGACTTCTTTAAGATCTCCGTTCAGAAATGCCGTCTTCACATCCATCTGATAGACTACCATGTTCTTACTAGCAGCATTAGCCAGAAAGATTCTGATTGCCTCGATTCGAGCAACTGGAGCAAAAGATTCTTCAAAGTCAATACCCTCCTCTTGACGGTATCCTTTAGCAACTAATCGAGCCTTGTTCTTCAACACATCACCATGCTCATCAAGTTTCACTTTGAAGATCCATTTAAGAGCAATAATCATAGCACAGTCTGGAGCAGGTACTAACTCCCATACATCAAGTCGATCAAACTCATGAATTTCATCTTGCATGGCATTGAACCAGCTATCTTCATTCATGGCGGTTTTAACATCTTTTGGTTCGATCTTAGATAGTACGGAGTTGAAGAAGCACCATAAGGCATCGGTTGCAAGTTGTTTCCGTGTTGATACAGGACGAGAGGGATTTCCAATGATGTTGTCTAGTGGATGATCGTGAGTCCATTTTCTAAGGTGTTCATGTGGCAGTTGTTGAGGGACTGAGGTACAGAGTCGATGTCTCTTGAAGAAGATGGTTCTGATGATGATTCAGGAGCAAATATGTTTTCAAATGGAGCATCTTCAGGAGTAGCAAAGGGATTAACTTCATCATTGATGCCAGAAACAGTTCCATGATGTACATTTGAAGAATGATGATTTGTTGATGAGACGGAAGGATCAGCAGTAGGCGCTTCTTGACTTAAAGATATTGAGACTGAGGGATTGACTTCATTCACAGGAATATGTGCAGCCTCTGTTGTAGGGATCAACACCTCATTAGTACTTGGATCATAAAGTTCATCAAACATAGGATCAAACAATTTCTTTAAATCATCTTCAGATGGAGGTACATATGGAGTTTCTTGAGAGGAGTTTGGAACAAGGGATGAACCAATGGGACTGTTTTGAAGTGCGGGTCCTGAACTGGAGTGTCCAGGAGCCATTTTACCGGTCAGCTCATCAAACGTAACGTGAATTGTTTCCATGATATTTCGTGTTCTTTTGTTGTAGATTCGGAATCCCTTTTTGTTTGGTGCATATCCTACAAATACTCCAATGTCAGCTTTAGCCCTAAGTTTGCCTAAGTCTTGACCCTCATTAGTTGGATAACACAATGCACCAAACACACGAAGGAAAGAGAGATTAGGTTTTCTGTTGTGGACAAGTTCATATGGAGTTTTTCCATGAACAGTGTGAATCAGGGAACGATTTTGTGTGTAGCATGCAGTGGCAATTGCTTCAGCCCAGAGAAACATTGGAACCTTTGAGTAAATCAGCATTGTTCTAGCGGCTTCAACAAGAGTTCGATTTCGTCTTTCAACTACACCGTTCTGTTGAGGAGTTCGTGGAACACTTCTTTGATGGCTGATTCCAACGCTTTCATAGAATTCACTAAGTTGTTTGTTGACAAACTCAGTTCCATTGTCTGTTCTGATAATTCTGACGGTTTTGTTAAGTCGAACCTGCAGCTGTTTGATGAGTTTGATGATGATATCAGGAGTTTCATCCTTTGTCCTTAAGAACTTGACCCAGGTGAATCTAGAGTAATCATCAACCACAACTAACACATATTTCTTTCCAAAGATATTCTGCACCCTCATTGGTCCACATAAATCCATATGAATCATATGAAGAACTTCTGTGACAGAGTTAGTAGGTTTGGGTTTATGGGCATACTTCTTGCTTTTTCCCAATTGACATGCTGAACAAAGATGATCCTTTTCGTACTTGAGTCTAGGTAAACCTACAACTAAGTCCTTTCTGGTGAGATCATTGATGGTGCCGAAGTTCAGGTGATTGAGACGACGATGCCATAACCATGACTTTGTTTGAGAAGCCTTTGACAGCAAGCAAATTGGAGAAGACTTCATCATATCTTCGATGGAGATGGTGTATAGATTTGAACCACGCGAACCTCTTAAAAGTTCCTTACCATCAAGTTCTCTAACGAAGCAGGTATGTTTTCTGAAGGCTACTTCTAGATCCGAATCGCAGAATTGACCAACAGAGAACAAGTTGTGACCAAGACCTTCTACATAGTAAACTCTGGAGATAACACTTTTGCCAACAACATAGTCTCCATAACCCATAATAGCACCGAAATGATCATTCCCGAATCTAACAGTCCCGATGAATTTGCTCACGAAGTTCATGAGCCGTGACCGGTCGCCAGTCATATGCTTGGAACAGCCTGAGTCCAGGTACCACAGAACGATTTGAACGATCTGCAGTTGAACACAAACAAGAATGGATAACTGGATAATTGGGATCCCCATGCAAGAATGGGTTCCATTTGGTTAGTAACAATGGTTGGAACACCCACATCAGAAATAGAATCATTCATATCAGAAAATGAGGCAATGGAATCATTGTGAATAGATGCAGTACTAGTGTCTGTATTAGCCCTGTTCACAGTGTGCTCACTTCTTAAGGGAGTAGTTCTACCAGTAGGCATCCATTTTCTAGTGGGCATTATCTGATTAGTCTTATGACCAACAGGTATCCAATAATAGCCTATTTTACTGAATGTTCTTCCTGTGGGTTTCCACTGCTTTCTAACTTTCTTTCGTTTTTGCCTTTTAGCCTTCTTAGCATGAATTTTAGCATTAACAATATTAACTGGACAATTAACATCATTAGGCAGAACATTAACACCACATTCATGATTTGAAACAGAATTCAAGCAGACATCAATACAAGGTTTGCAAATAGTATCAGAATTCGAATTAATTACAGTACGTCTATGGCTAATACTAGAATCAACACGATTCGTTTTATTCGGTTCAAACTTAAAGTTCCTAGATTGTTCTTCTACTCTTTTCCAGTGCACATTCTTAGCTTGCGAGGTCCTATCATTCCTTGTATTGTCTTGAGACTTTGACCTGCTCCCTTTAATGTCACTGATTACTCCTGTAGAGGGAATGGGAACATTAGTTGGTTTAACTACTCTTTGCATCACCTGTTTAGATGTGCTGGGATCTGAACTACATGCAGGCACACTAAGGTTCACTTTCTTAAAACTAGAAGTACTGGGATTTGTACTCCTAGAAGGCACGCTTGAGTTCTCTTTCTTAGCTTTGACAGATCTGGAATCTGAACTACTTAAAGGCACACTAAGGTTCACATTCAAAACATTGGGCATCGAATGAATATCATACTTGGCATTAGACATCGAGCATGGAATCAAAGGATTAACTCTCTCACCTAATGACTTTGGGCATATTGTGATCAAGCATTCTAGGATTTCTTGAGATCGTTTGGCATATAAGCATGCATGTCCAATTGCATTATCATGAGGTTTCTCTAACTTATCCTCTTCAACAATCTCACGCAGACATTCTAGGCAATCCTTAAGGGATGAGAAGTATGTTTGAACAGCAAGTATGTTGTTCCTGAGATGAGGAGGGACATATTTCACAGACAAAGCATATTTATTACAAGAGTGAACCTTTGATACACCATTCTCCCCATTGGTCATAGGCATTTTCCCTTTTACCTGACTCTTCAGATTCTCAATTTCCTTTTGTAATGAAGCTATTTGTTCGTTATTTTTGTTACGAGTGACCTTTATTGATTCAAATAGCTCATTGAAATGACTTTTAACCTTTTCATTTTCTTCTAGAAAACTTTCGTTTTCCTTTTGTAATGCATTTACTAGGTTTTGAAGATGAAACGTTTGAGAATTCTGAGAATCTAAAGGAGGAGGCATTTGGGAGCCTGTCATATTGTTCGTTTGACCCTTTAATTGAGAGATTTGGGCTTTCAACTTTCTGATCGTGTTGCAATGAGCTTGAATCTATTCATCACGTTTGTTAATTTGAAAAACTGCATCAAACTCTGGAGCATCTGAGGATGTCTTGATATTTGAAGTTTTGACATTTTCTTTAAGATGTTGATATTTTAGTTGTAAATTAAAATGCTCAACTTCTAGATTAGAAAGATGTTTAACCAAATTGTCGTGATCATCCAGTTCAATTTTCTCGTTTAGTTTAGAATTAGTTTTTTCAAGCTCAATGACACGATCATGGGAGACTTTCAGGGCAACAGATAGTTCATGAAATTGGGAAGCATTAATAGAGCAATTTGAAGCAGTGAAAAACATATCTTGAGCAATACATTCAGTAATAAGAGTCTCATTTAATGTATGCAAGTTCTTCCTCTCAATCTCATTATATTTTAGTGCACGCTCATAGTCACTAACTTCAACTATCATTGCATCAAATTCCTTTTCCATTCCCTTAATATCAGTTTCTATCCCCTTTTTAAGACTCTCAAAGTGATCTTTTAGAAGTTTAAAGAAAGGCATGACCTCAGTTAAATAACATTCTTTCATTTGCTCAAAACCCCTTTCTCCTTCAGTTATACCAGTGGGTGTGATCCTTTTCTTGCAAGTTTTCTCAAAATCAACAAATAGTTGAAATATAACATATTGGCTAATTAAGGTCTTGCTTTTAGTGGCAATTGTTCTAGGAACAAGATGCATTGGTGTATTAGGAGGATACACAGTCGCTCTAGGCATTTTCCAAAGGGGAGGGTTTGTTTCAACAATATTTTCAGCTTTCTGCTTATCTAAATCCATTTTCCAGAAAACTTGCTTGGGAGTCAACAATGTCTGAGGCTTAAACTTGTTCAAGGAAATCCAGTTTTCCTTCTTGTAGTCATGGGGAGTGATAATTATTTTTTTCTCTTTGCATTTAGGATCATTTAGTTTCTTATTCATCTTCTCCCTAGTGATTCCATCTAATTTCTTATCATCCTCAGTGCACTCAACGCAACTAGGTTTTTGTCTAGGTTTAAGAATCTCTTTGCCATCATAGATCACACTTTGAGCTGCTTTTGCTATCTTTCCGAACTCAGGGTTGGGTTTATCTATAATGGGAACACTATGCTTATCGCTTAGAACTCTATGCTTAGTGATCATGTGAGCAGTCTGAATGGTGTTTCCTTGTATGTACAACTTGTTTTCAAGTTTGTTTTTCAAAGTTTTCAGATTAGAAAAATCTCTCAAGAGTTTTGATTCCTTTGCATTAAATTCTTGCTTAAGCATTTTCACATTTTCTTGAAGTTCTTGTTTTTGCTTAGCAGTTTTAGAAAGCTTTTCTTGCAAGGAATTTAATTCTTGTTTTAATACTTCTTCTCTAAAATTACTTTTTCTAATGATTGTACGCACTTGGTCATCCATTTCCAGCTCACGAGTGGTCAACTCAAATTTTGCACGTTGTTCATAAATAGCAACACGTTCTTTATAGGCATTTAGTTCAGAAATTACAGAATCATCAGAGGCACATGCAGTGTATTCATAAAAAACATAGTCATTGTTGACTGCAGAAGATGCATCACTTGGTACAACTTCACTTTCACTTTGTTTCTCATATTGATCATATGGGACAATATTGATATTACCCATATTTTCAACATTTGATTCAAAAGTTTCAGTTGATTGTACTTTGTCATGCATCTGTTGCACATCAGCGTCATCGTATAGTTTTAATACCTCTGAGATGAGTTTGTCTTTGGATGAGCCAGCTTGTGGTGAAGAAGAGACCTTGGGAGAGACCATTGGAGAAATTCTAGCCATATAAATTGTGTGTGCAGTAGGTCCATCATCCACATCAGAGTCGTATGCATCACAATCAGCGACTTGAAAGGCATTCTGATGATTGTGACCTATCTCCTAAATAGGCTGCTCATCCACATCTGCATCATAGGTCTTGGCATTGCCCTCAGCTAGAAACAACAATTCCTCTTCATCCAAAGCAGCACCTATATCCTGAGCTTGTACAAGCAGCATCTTATCTCTGAAGTAATCAGCATTCTGTGGACGCTTTGGATATGTGCAGTTCCTTGCAATGTGTCCCTCACCACCACAGTTATAACATTTGATCGGCTTAGCTTGACCTTGATTACCATTCCTTCCTCGATTTTGATTACCAACATAACCTCTACCAGCTCCACCTCTTCCCTGATCATACTGTCTTTCCTGAACTGGTTGCACCACGATCCTCCCATCTTTAACAGTAGCTTGATTGTGTGGGTTAGATGTTGTTCTGAGGTTGTTGTTGGTTTGTGGGAGAGAATTCATGTTTTGACTAATCAGAAGAGCTAGTTGGTTAATGATGTTACCCACGTGTGCATCAGCATCAGCTTGTTTGAACATAGGATCAGGAATGAGTTTGTGATTACCATTACCCATGGGTATGACTTGTGAGGCTTTGGTTGTGATTCCGATGTTTGAGTAGAAGGCAGTTGAGTCATTAGATGAGCTAGTCTCTCCTTGGTTGGTTTTGAACTGATTAAGAATCATCTTTTCAAACATGGCATGTCTCTCATTCTGAAGAAGGAAGGCATAGAGTTGCTCATAATTCGTATTCTTCAATCCTTTAGTGAGCTTCACAGAAGTAACAAACTTGTGCCATTCGGGATTCATGTTGTTCACAAATTTTGAGTTCAGCTGAATGTTAGGCATAGTCATTCTGATGTTCCTCATATCATTCACCAACTTATGAAGTCTCACATAGTACTCATAGACACTCTCATCTGGTTTCATCTTGAAGTGTTCAAATTCGTCATAGAGTTGTGATTCTCTGTCTTCCATAGTTAATTCAGAACCTGAGAGAAGCATCTTGACATTATCCCATACTGCCTTTGCTTCGGTGTTGTGATTGATCAGCTTGTAGATGTCTTTAAGAAGACCTTGAAGAACAATGTTAGAAGCCCTGATATCTGCATCGAATCTCTTTTTCTCCTTATCATCAAGCTCATCATACATTTTAGGTCTGTCCATACCGTAAATAGGAGTTCCATCTTCATTAGTATCAAGTATATCTCTAGTAGTTTCAACTCGGTAGGGTCCTTCATCGATTGATTTGAGAATGTTAACCCCATTTTCTTTACCAAGACAGTACAATCTGATTCGTTGAGCCCAAGAATCGTAGTCAGTTCTGTCAAGCATGGGTGGACGAGTATCTGAACCAGCTGCTTGGACATCCTCGGCAACAGTGGAGATGATGGTGGAAACGTTGGTAGACATGTTAACAGATTATACGGGATTTTATAACTCTATGATTAAACCGGGAAATAGATTCTTTCACGGGATTTTACTAAATCAAGAGAAAACCGTAAAAAAATCACCCAAGTCGCTAGAAGATAATGCACCAAGTCGCTAACACCTAATTCGCTATACCACCAAGTCGCTAAAGTCCCAAGTCGCTAAACAAATGCAAGTCGCTAAGTAGTAACTCGCTAAGCCTCAAGTCGCTAGCAAAATTTTGGCAGCAATTCGCTAGACAAGTCGCTAAAGATTCAAGTCGCTAAAGAGCAACTCGCTACAGACCAAGTCGCTAACACCAAGTCGCTACCCGTAGTGGAGAGTCCACTACTTGTACTGTTAGTCGCTAGGCCTAAGTCGCTAGCTCCAAAACTGTAACTCGCTACAAAATTGCAAAGCAAGTCGCTACTAAGAAACAACTCCGTAGGTCAAGTCGCTAGCATGAAAAACAACATAAACATCACTTTTCAATCCAAAAACAACCCAACCAAGATGATTCAAGCTTACCAAGTGAAAACCTAAACACTTGTGATGATTCTAAACATAAAAGTACTAACAAAATCCAAGCTTTAACACAAGAAATCAACCAAATGATGCATAAACCACTAAACTTTTTCAAACTCAAAACCACCTAAAAACCACTAGAAATCCAAAGATGTGCAAGATATGATCTAACCATGGCTCTTGATACCAATTGAAGGATATTAGTTTTCACATACACATCATAACACAATCATACATAGGCGTATAGGAGATGAGTTTTAGAGAGAGAAAGTTAGAGGTTTAGGGAACTTTAGTGAGAGAAAGAAAAATCTTATTATGAGCTCCAACTCTCTACCTTGGGATGTAGAGAGTATTTATAGTCTTACATAAAACGCCACACAACGGGCTGTGGATCAGGCATACAGTGGGTAAAGACCCGTCCGTCCTCCACGGTGTTACTTAACTTAAAAGAACTACGACTAAGAGCTTTCTAACGGATACATATACTTGAGGTGACCGACTCTTTAATACCTGGAATTTCTAATTCCTAACAGATTTCAAGAATTTCGTATATGTCAATAAATACAATTAATCTAGTTATTAAAACACCCCTTATATAATAAATACAAATTATCAAGCATATTATACAACCAACTTAAACATATATGTCACTAATGCAAATAACAAAGCACATCATACAAACTATTCAAACACAAAAACAACAATTTAAGAAATACAAGTAATAAAGCTAAAATTACAAAATATCTTTCCATATATTCTATTCTACTACACATTTCAATCAAACCTCAATTTGTTTAAAACTACATGTATATAAAACAAGTTTCGATTCGGGTAACCGCTGATATTTAAAAATAAAAACTGTAATCGAACCGCGATAAGATGGTTTATCATATTTGTGGTTTTTTCGGATTCGATTTCTTAGTTATCATTTTTTGCGGTTTCAGATTGAACGGGTTGGCTCGGTTTGTCGGTTTCACAGATTTCTTTTAATACGACTATCTATAAAACTTAGCTTTAAATGAATCAAATATATATTTTGAACGACGAAAAAATATTGCTAACTAAAATATTTATTATCACAATTGTATAATTAAAAGCATTGTCCGTAGTTAAAGAATTGAAATACGTCACATGAAGTTCTTGATATCCGTAAATTTATTATTAAAAAGAACATAATAAACTAAAATACATGATTCACTGAAAATTTTTATTTCAGGATACCAGCCGTCGCAACGCGCAGGTATTCTTAAACAATTACAAATTCTACCCGGCTACCATGTATGCATGAGTTTCCAGGTTTTAGGAAACTGAAAATTATTCATTATATAGAATCCAACTGGTTTTACCATCCAAAAACAATGTTGGGTGTCAAATGCTTCCTCCATTATAACAATGTTTAAAAACCTTAAAATTAAAAAGGCCAATAGTTGCATACTTTGATCCCCACCAAAAATCACCTTGACAATATGCGCCAAAACTTGCATCAAATTTCCATTCAAACTCTTCAATAAAAGCAAGCGCGTGGTTTCCAAAATCAGCTCCACCTCTTTTAAAGACATGGACAGAAATGTCTTCTTCAATACCGTTGGTGATTTTAATCGCAAAATTAATAAGATTTTTTGGTGGAGAAGCAATACCGAATGAAAGTGTTGTAAGGATAAAAAGAGCACGTATGATCAAATTCATGTTTGATTTGTATGATGTAGTATTTGTGTTCATTTTACATGTCTCAAATGTATGTACTTATATATTGATGTTCGAAAACTTTAATCGTTGATGCAATGTGATCTCATTAGTATAGATAATGATATTATTGGTATTACATATTTATCATAATATTGTCAACATAAATTTATTATTAAAGTTTATTGTAGATAGAAATTAAATTTGTTTGACTTATATAAATATATAATTCTATCCTGGAAGTAGGTTTATATACATTTAAAAGTTTTTTTTAATATGTCCCCGTTTGGCATTGGTAACTTGTAAAATAAACACAAACCTTTTTTTTAATCAAACTAAACGAGTACTCGTGCGTAGCAACGAGAATAGCGACAAATCGTTTTGTGTTAAAAAAATGTTTATGGATTATAAATGAAAAATAATAAAAGTTTGAAGATTTGGAAACTAAACATAATGTTTTGAAACTCGGTTCGACCCGACGGGTCGATTTAAACCGAGTCAACCCGACGGGTTGGGTAAAAAACAGGTCAAATTGAAACGGGTGGTGGGTTTGAAGCATCCCGGGTCAACCCCGTTTTCGATATATATTAATAGTTTCCTTTTGAAATATATGTTTTTAACATTTCCTTTTATAGTTTCAACTTTTCACTTTTTACTTTTTGGTTTTTCATTTGTATATAGTATAGCAGAGTACCCGCGTGTTGCGGCGGCTGTTACCCTGTGATGATTCACCGGAGAAATATATCTCGATGAGACATGATTAACCAGTTTGTATCGGTTTCAACGGGTCCCCTCTGGTTCTTTTTCAGATGGCTTTTATTGGTTAGCCGAACCGGTGGTAACACCGGTTCCCGGTTGAACCCGTTGGTCCGGTCGGATTTTCAAAACTATATGTACCATCAACTTGTTAGCTTGTATGAAACTTTGTGTGTTTTATTCATTTGTATAATGTGTATAATAGCATGTACTTTTCATTTTAGGGTGTTTTAAAAAAAAAATAGTGTGTTTAATTATTTTATATTTTGGATTATTGTAGCTTGTTTAAATTGTACATTGTGAAAATTTTATTGTACTTTTTAGTAAGAGGTGTTTTAATTGATTTGTTTTTAATTTGGTAGATATGCTTTTAATTGCTTGTACAATGTGAATAAATTATCGTATTTTTAAGTAATAGAGTCTTTTAATAAGAGTATCAATTAAACAATACATTTCTCTCACTTTTGACTTTCAACATTTCACTTTTCAAGGTTTGAATGTTTTTCTTTTATATATATATATATATATATATATATATATATATATATATATATATATTTACTATGTAAAAATGAAAAATAGTTAAAGTTGAATTGTTGAAAGTTGAAAGTCAAAGGTGCGATAAAACTTAAATTTATTTTTAGAAACAATTGAAAACTTAAACTATCTTGGGGGGTGTTTAGGAGTGCGATTGGAGGCAGATTATCTGCTTATTGCGTTTCTAAAATGAAATAATCCGTTTTGTAGCGTTTGGTAAGCACAACCTGAAAATTGCTTTTCTGCGTTTTGATACCCTCAAAACGTGGTTTTGGAAAAGCAGCTCCTCACATGCTTTTTGAAAACGCTATTATCCTCCAACTGAAATTAGAATAAAAAGAAATTAGAATAAAAAGACAAGAAATTAGAGTTTGACGATGACAAAAAAGCAACTCCTCAGATGCTTTCTGTTTTACCAGAGTTTGAAAATGACAAGAAATTAGAACAAAAAGAAACAAAAGTAAATACTTTCATAACTTCACTCTTTCAAATATTATTCGATGATGATTCCGGTGAGAGTTGCCGAAGCTCTGTGTTTTACGGAATAAGAGATCGCGCCATCTATGAGGTCAACTTTCGTAATTGATTTTTCTCGTGGATAATAGGGATAAAGGTTATATGGGCTTTTCTTGCCTTTTGTTTGTTCAGTTCTAAAACAAAGTTCATGGTTTTTCTTGAAATGGATTAAAGAAAGTTATCAAGGATGAAAGAAGATGATAAGGTTGAATATATATGGTGGATAATAGAGAATTAAGTTAGATAGTAAATATGTGAAATTTGTACCGTGGCTTATATAGGTGGTAATAATATATGAAGTTTTGTTTTTTTACTAGCGTAACTTTATAAGGTTAGTGTAAAAAGAAATTTGTAACTTTTATCAGAAGTAACATCGGTAGTTTTTTGTAAATCAATAGAATAAAATGTCCTTTTTGGTCATTTTACACATTAACATATGAAATAATATGATTTGCCAAACATAAAAAAACTGATTATCTGATTATTGCGATATCAAACCGCATAATTAAATCCAAACATCATTTTCAAAATCACATTTTGTTACAGCTGATTATCTGATTAGGCGATTTCAAAACGGATTATCTATTTTAAATAAGCAATCCCAAACACCCCCTTAGTATGCAAGGTCCGAAACATATAAATTGTACATATTCTTTAATTTGAAATCTTATTTGTTTGGTAAATGTTGTTCCCTATTCACTATCGTATAAAACAGTTAAGTATTCAAAAATAGATAATAGTGAATCAATGACTGAAGTAAGATGTAAGTAAAACACACTGATAAATTTTCAACATAATATTCTTTATTAGAAATCAATCAAAAAGAATACATTACCCAAGTACTTGCGGAATAGTACTTGGGATTGAAATGACAAAAGGGTTGGTACTCCTCACTAAGCTCAGGCTAAGTCTGAGCACAACTACTATGGAACCACTGAGCTATCTCAGGGAATGAGTTGTATTTGGAGGAGTGAAAGATGGCTTGTGTGTGTGTGTGTTTTACAATTCACAAGCTTAAATCTTTCACTCCATCTCTTATGCTATTTATACAAGTATGAGTATTAACTTTATCCTAAGTGACAAATTGACAATTTACAGAAGACAAAATACTGATGTATTTTGTCTCTGTTTACAAAGACTATATTAAGTAAGAGACAAGGTTGCTTTCCATAAGTCAGTGATGACACTAAGCCTGATAGTTTGCCATTCAGGGAAAGTTGACTTTGGTTGATAAGGACTTCGTTTTATCTGATACAAACTTATCCCGCCTTATCCGCTCATTCTTTAGTCTTCATTGTCTTCAGTCTTCTACTTCAGTTTGTCTTCAGTGTAAGTAGTTGGTGAAGAGTTTAGGGATTCAGTGAGCTATTATCATCACTCACTGAATCCACCATCTACTTCTTGACTCAGTCTTCACCCCTTAAGTTCTACCTTACTGAGTGGAGAGACTTCTTCTTCGCCTCTTACTAAGTATCCTGAAGATGGCTCACTGAGTGACTATGCACTCAGTGACCTGTTAGTGTTTAACGGTCTAAACACTTAGGGTATTTTCTATTCAAATCCTAGACATAAGGGGTTTAGGTATTTGTTGAACCCAACAATCTCCACCTATTTGGATATACAAATACCCTAAGTGTTTGATCAGTGTAAGTGAGCAATTGGCTTCTTCTTACACTGAATGTACTAATGAACATAATAAGGAACACTGAATATTTTAACAAAACATACATCGTTTATTGATCAATTACATAGTTCCTATCACTAGTACAAAAGATAAATGATAATGATGTCAATCAAGATGGATCCCCAGTGCTTCAAGCTTGAATTTCTTTGTGATGAGTGTTTCTTTGTCAGGGTGCTCTCTTATCTTAGCGTTTAAGTCAGCACATAACCTGACATTTGCAGGAGTCTGAATTTAAGAGGCCACTGGTATGTAGCTCAGCATTGTAGCCACACTTGCTTGATCGATGTCACTCCACCTTTGGAATGCTGGGTTCCCATAGACATCAATAAAGAAAAGTCCTCTTCCAGGCTTTTCTATCACAAGACAGTTTACAAACTTCACACCTTCAGGTAGCTCCCTATTGCATTCCAGTCCAGGCACTTTGATCTCAGGCTTGAACTCAACCCTCTTTCGTTTACCTTGTGATGATTGAGGTTGAGATCCTTGAGGTGCAGTTAAGGTAAACTGAATCCCCAGTAGTGCTGGTGCTTCCCTCAGTCTTTCATACCTTTTGCTGAGCATTTTCATCAGCTCCTTAACCACATCATTCTGCTTCTTTTCAATGATGGACCAAGCTCATCGAGTTCAGTGATCCCAAAGTCAGTGAATTTAAGGGGATCATGAACCTCGAATTATCTTTTATCATCCCCCTGTAGACATTCATTGCCAATGGTTTGGACTTGGGGATGATTCTGACATCAGTGATTTTCTCAGGCAGCCTTCTGCTTGTCATTGATCAGTTGTAGTGGTCAATTCTTTCTTGCCTGATGGCTGCAACTCTCCTGTTCTTTTTGTCCAACTTCTTTCTCATTTCAGCCATTTTAGCAGCCTGAGCATCCTTGAACTTCTGTCCAGCCTGACCCTTTTGAAGCTTCTTAGGATCAATTCCAATATTCTCAGCTTCCTCAGCAACAACTTGTACCAGTGCTTCTTTGATCTTTCTTTCTTCTTCAACTAGTTTCTTTCTCCTTTTTCCTTTGCAAGATAGGTATTTAGCTGTTGTGGTGTGAGCAGGCACTGAGTGTTGCCGATCATATAGGGAATCTTCTCAGGCTCAGGTGTTTGCATTATGGCCTTTCCTTTGTCCTGGCCTGAAGAAGATGATGCTACCAATGGTGGTGTTGTTGTCATGATTGTTGTTGTTGTTGTTGGTGGGACTGATGATAAGGGTGTTGCTGAAACTGGTGGGATTGATGATATTGGTGTTGCAGAGACTGGTTGAGTTGGCTCCCCCTAAGTGTGAGAGGGAGTCTCTTCAGTGGTCTTCTCCCCCTCAACTGTTCCTGCAACATCAATGAGAGCAAGAGTTGCCTCGAACACTGGGGGAGTTGGAGTGGCTTGTCCTTTGAAGGCTTGGTAGATCTCAGTGACCATAGCCTTGATGTTAGTTGTATCCTTTTGAAGACCGGTAACTTGTTCTGCCAGATTAGCCTGAGATAGTTCCAAAGCAGTCATTCTAGGCCCAAGATTCCAAGCCATTGAAGGTGATGCCTTAGCCAAAGTAGTCACCTGAGCATCCAAAGAACCCAGTGTAGCCTGAAGAGACTGTACTGAAGATTGAAGACCCTGAACATTGGCAGTTTTGAGCATGGTGATAAGTTCAGTGAGGCCTGAGGAATTTTTCAAGTAGGCCTCAGTAGTCTCAAGTACTTTGGAGTTGAGTACCCGGTCTTCTTTGACCGAGTCCCTGATTTCATCAATCTTTGTCCCACAACCCTGAAGGTGCTTTAGAAATTTAACCAGATTTTCATCAAGTCTGTGAAGATGTTGGTACATGAGATATCTGTGTTCATCAGTGTTTGCATCAAAAGCATGTACCTCAGCCTTCAGATCTACATAGCTGGCAGCAGCTTCAGTGTGTTGATCCCATAATGTTTCAGTAACCCCAGAGTATAGCTTCCTTGAAGCTTTAGTGATCCACATAACTAGTTGCCTCTCTGTCAGTGGAAGAGTATTAGCAAACTTTCTGAATTCTTTAGGACAGGAATATAAAGAAGAGTCAGAGTCATTATCTTCAGGCTGGAAAGGTGACTCTTTAGGCTCTTGTGGATCAGGCTAATGCTCTTGTTCAGTTTGAATATCAGCGTCCAATTCTTCTCCTGCTGATAGTATTTCATCTTCACTGTCAGCTTGTTCTTTATCAGAGAATAAAATTTCGTTAACCTCAGCAACTGTTAGTAAACCAGTGGTGGTGATGGGTTCCATATCAGCGGGTGGTATTAATCCCTCTGAGTCTTTGTCCCCCGTTGCTCCTTCAAGCACTGGTGGGTGTTTCCCAATGCCATCCCTAGAAGCAGTGGCAGTGAGATCCCTATCAGCAGATTGTTCATTTCCCCCTGAGTCTTTGGGATCATTCAGTTGGCCCTCAGACAAAAGCTGTGATTTGCGAATGTCCTCCTCGAGCAATGTGGAAGGCGCTCCCCTACCATCGGGTTGCATGTTTCCCTCTGGATCTTGGGGAGTAGTATTTGGGACCAAGGGCATTGACTGTGATGTATCAGTGTCCTTCGTTGTCACCGGGGTGGATGTTGCTTGGTCTCCTTTAGGTGGCTATTTAGTCTGGGGCTTTCTTTGCCTTTTAGGCTGTGCTCCAGAAGCCTCAGGGCCTTGAGACTTGGGTTTGGTCTTAGTCACAGTCTGAGACTTCCCCTTTCTCTTTTTAAGAGCAGGGTTTGGAGACACTGAGTCCCTTTGGTTGTTTACAGCAACCATATGGGCCGTCAATTTTATTTCAGTGACTTGGGATGGGTCCTTTTGAAAGTTTGATTGACTCAGGATACCAGGTAAAGCAGTGTATTTGTATTCCTGAGGGTAATTGCAACCCAGTAACACTTGTAAAGCACATGAGACAAACCTAGGCTACGAAACGTATTTCGCCCTAGTTTTGCTCAGTAGCTTGGTTACGATATCACTGTAAATGATCTCCCCAATGTCGACACTGACCCCATTCATCAAGCAGTATGCCACCATTAACTAAATAGATTTAACTTGTTCAGTGGATAAGTGGTTCCCGCCGAGAACCTGAATCACAAATTTGAACAGGATCTTCCAAGCCGTAGGAAATGAGTTCTTGGTGACTGGGATTCTGTCCAAAAACTTTGGATCTGAAACAATTTGTTTTAACCCATCCTTAACTGTGGAAAGTTCAGGATGGGCAACATAGTTCCCAGAATTATAGTCTAACCCTGTTGAAGTACAAGAAGTTTTATAATCCAGGGTGACTGATCTTTCCCCATTAAAAAGACTGAATTTGATGAGATACTCCCTGAGTGGTTGTAGGCCAGTCTCATCAGTAGAGGGTGTCGGGTCATAGGCCACTGCTGTAGCCCAAAACTTCCTGAGTAGGTTTTGGTACAGAATTGAAGGGGACTGAGTAAAGGCCGTTTTCAGTGGGCAGTTTAATAAAAACTTCATGATACCCTTATAGGCTGGGACATTAGTGGTGTATTCAAAATTGCCTATAACATTATTTGTTTTAAATTCAACATTACTGAGATCCCCTACCCACTGTGGTGCAAACTGAAGAGATTGAGTTATTGCCATTTCCATTAAAAGGTTTTAGGGTTTTGAAAAAGATATCTTGATAAGAACAGTCAAAGAGTTTTGAATCTCTTGAGTTTTGTAATGAAAAATCTTTTGTAAATGTTTTACAGAGAAGATTTTGCTGAAAACTTGTTTTTGAAGATTAAAAACACAAATATTTCTGGGTTTGAGAAGTAATTTTGACAGAGTTTAGATGCAGAAAATCTTTATGTGTGTTTTTAGTGTTTTTGAGAGGGGTATTTATAGAGTGGTGAGAGGGGTAATTTTTGCCTAAATGAGGATTTGTAAAGTCAGTTTTTGAAAACGTTTTGTTTACCTCATTTAATGCCACCTACTCCACTACCCTCAGTAATTTTCTGGTTTTCAAGGGAACAGTTGCAGTGCACAGTAAAAGTGCATTCTACAGTAATAAAATATCCACAAGATATTTCATGTGAGAGGAGGCATTTAATGCCAAGTGGGATGAGGTAAGGTTTTGAGAGACCCTTGACTTTGATGACAGCAGGATAAAGAGACATATATTCCTATATTAAATTGGAATGTTTACCAACCTAGGACATTTAAGTAACTAATACTTGGAGCATTTAGTTACTTATTTAGTGCTCAATATCCATAGTCAGGGTCCCTGAATGAGTCTTAATCATTCAGTGAGAGGGTTGTTTTTAGGGTTTTGTTCAGGGAGGATGAACCATTTCAAAGAAAACTTACTGAGATTGGGATTGGTTTTCAGGCTACTGACTTTCAATGTATAGCATTCCCAATTCAGCTTTCAGTCTCCTGACTGTAGGTTCATCTAAGGGTTTGGTGAAGATATCAGCAAGTTGATATTCAATAGGGATGAAATGAAGCTCTATGTCTCCTTTCATTATGTGGTCCCTGATGAAATGATATCTGATATCAATGTGTTTGGTTCTTTGGTGAAGGACATGGTTGTTGGAGATTGCAATGGCACTGGTGTTGTCACAGAAGATGGGTACCATTTTGTAGTGGATGCCATAGTCACTGAGTTGACTTTTCATCCATAATACATTGGCACAACATCCTGCAGCCGCAACATACTCAGCTTCAGCTGAAGACATAGCCACTGATTGTTGCTTTTTAGCACTCCAACAAACCAGTTTTTCTCCAAGAAATTGACAGGACCCTGAGGTACTTTTTTTGTCCATGTTACAACCAGCATAATCAGAGTCAGAATATCCTTTGAGGTCAAACCCTGAGCACTTTGGATAGTAGAGTCCAAGGCTTGGAGTTCCCTTTAGGTATCTGAGTATTCTTTTGGCTGCAGTGAGATGGGATTCTTTAGGATTGGACTGATATCTTGCTATTAGACAGACTGAAAATTGTATGTCTGGTTTGGAAGCCGTAAGATACATCAGTGAGCCAACAATCCCCCTGAAGTGGGTTTGATTGACTGATTTTCCAGTGAGATCAGGTCCAAGGTTGTTAGGAGGGACCATTGGTGTCTTCACTGAAGCACAGTCAGATATCTCATATTTCTTCAAGAGATTTTTGGTGTATTTCTCTTGACTGATGGAGATTCCTTTATCAGTTTGCCTGATTTGTAGTCCAAGGAAGTATGTGAGTTCACCCATCATGCTCATTTCAAACTTCTTTGTCATCAGTTTTTCAAACTGTTTGCAAAGAGTGTAGTTTGTTGAGCCAAAGATGATGTCATCAACATATACTTGAACCAATATCACATCTTGCTTTGTCCTGTAGATAAACAATGTGTTGTCTATCTTTCCTCTGACAAACTTGTTTTAAATCAGGAAGGCTGAGAGAGTTTCATACCATGCCCTGGGAGCTTGTTTTAGTCCACAAAGGGCTTTGTCAAGCTTACAGACATAGTCAGGGAATTCACTACTCTCAAAGCCAGGAGGTTGCTGAACATACACATCTTCCTTGAGTTCACCATTCAAGAATGCACTTTTTACATCCATTTGGTAAACTTTGAAGTTCATGTAGGTAGCAAATGCAAGGAAGATCCTGATGGCTTCCATTCTTGCAACAGGAGAAAATGTCTCATCATAGTCAATGCCTTCTTGTTGACTGTAACCTTTGGCTACAAGTCTGGCTTTATTTTTAATGACAGTGCCGTTTTCATCAGTTTTGTTTCTGAAAACCCACTTCATTCCTATGACAATGACATCTTGAGGACATTTGATCAAGGTCATGACCTTGTTTTTGTCAAACTGTTGAAGTTCTTCTTGCATAGCCTGAACCCAGCTTGGATGTTTAAGAGCCTCAGTGACACTTTTGGGTTATATTTCTGATTGAAAATCAGCATATAGACATTCATTGGCTGAAGCTGCAGTTATCTTAGCAACCATGCTTCTGGTGAGCATGCCCTCAGTGGGTTCACCAATGATGTTTACAAGCTCAATGTCCTGAGATTTTGTCCACTTACTTTGTGGTCTAGGATCTGAGCTTGAAGAGGTCACTAGAGACTCAGGAGTGAGTTCAGGTGCAGGAGCCACAGAATCATTAAGATCATCTGTTGAGATGTCTTGTTCAGGTTGAGGTTCATGAATCACAGGTTCCTGAACATTTGGTTCAGTATTACCTATATACCAGAGGGGACTGATTGGTTATCAATGAATTCACTGATAGTTGGTTGGGGAAGGTTGTGAGGTAAGACATAATATGAGATGTCAGCATCAGCTTGGTATGAGGAATTGATTTCAGTGTTATACTCATCAGGAGGATATCTTGATGAGTTATCAATTCCTATTTCCTCCACTGAGGTGTTGGTGAACCTGATGCTCTCTGAACTCTCATCAAAGGTGACATGAAAGGTTTTCTCTACTTGTTGTCTCCTTGTGTTAAATACCCTGAAGGCTTTGGAGATCAGTGAGTAACCTAGAAAATATCCATCATCAACTTTAGCATCAAACTTGCCTAGATGATCCTTGTGGTTATGAATAAACACAGGACATCCAAACATATAAAAGTAACTGATATCAGGAAGTCTACCTTTGAATATCTCATATGGGGTTTTGTTATGTCTTTTGACAATTATTGACCTGTTTTGAGTGTAACAGGCTGCTTTGACTGCTTCAGTCCAGAAATGTTTTGATAGGGCTGTGCTATTTAACATAGTTCTAGCAGCCTCAACGAGAGTTCTGTTTTTCCTTTCAGCTACCCCATTTTGTTCAGGGGTGTAAGGAGATGAAAAGTTTTGGGAGATTCTCTTTTCATCACAGAAATTCTCAAGCTCTTCATTTCTAAACTCAGTACCATTGTCAGTTCTGATTTGTTTAACAGTAATGTCATTCTGGTTTTCAATGTTCCTGATGAATGACATTATTGTATCAGCTGCCTGACTCTTTTTGGAAAGAAAGTATACCCAAGTGTATCTTGAAAATTCATCAATAATGACAAGTGTATACTTCTCATGCTGGATTGATCTTGGACTGACAGGTCCAAATAGATCCATATGCAGGAGGTGAAGGCAGCTTTTGATGGAGAAATTTTGTTTGGTTTTGAATGATTCTCTTTTTTGTTTGCCTTTTTCACAGGCTGAGCATGGTTTATCTTTTGCAAAAATCAGTGATGGTAAGCCAATGACCTTGTTTTGTTTTGCCAAGTTGTTGATGTTTTTGAAATTTAAGTGTGAGAGTCTCTTGTGCCACAACCAGTTGATAGTCTCAGTGGCTTTGGCAAAGAGACAAGTTCCATCTTGAGAGAGTGTTGACATGTCTAAGACATAAACATCATCTCTTCTAGGAGCTATCAAAACAACTTCTTTGTTGGCATTGAAAATGGTGCCTTGTTTGTCATTGAATTGCACAATGTACTTAACATCACAGAGTTGACTGACACTGATGAGATTGTATTTTAGCCCATTGACATAAGCTATTCTAGAGAAAACTATTCCATTGCAGTATACTGAACCATAACCTCCAGTGGGACATGATGAGTTATCACCAAATACTACCTTGGGTCCTGGTTCCTTTACATACTTGTGCAGATACTCCTTAACGCCAGTCATGCTTCTAGAGCATCCACTATCTAGATGCCAAATAGGCTCCCTGACGTGTCTCAACACAAATAGTAAACTGGATTAGTTTCTCTTGCTGACCCACATACTAGTGGGCTTGGGTCTAAAGGTCTGTTTGAATTTGGCAATTGAATCATGGTCAGTGGTTGAGTGCATTGTGCTACCACAGGTTTTGCATTTGGAGACTGAGGATGACTTAGTGATTCTGGGTTGCTTGGAACTTCTCCTTGCTTGGATGATGTCACACCCCCAAAATATCGCAGCGGAACGATAGTGTCATTGGGGTATAACGTCATAGCACAAAGTATGGATACAGAAAACGACCTCTATAATGAGACGTTTTGAAAAGTTTACCATTCGATAAATAAGTTAAAGTTTACACCACAAGAAATCACAAAGTTTGATAATACATAAAGAGTTTACAAAACATGTCGAATGGTAATTGTTAAAAGCCCAAGACTCCAAAGTATGCCATGCGACCCAAAAGCTTCATGAAGTGCTATCATCTTAAGACCTGAGATAAACATGCTAAAAAGTGTCAACACAAAGGTTGGTGAGTTCATAAGTTTGTAATTACATGATCTAAAATACTTTGAGAAATGTTCACACAGCAAAGGCATTGTAAATCCACTCAGTTCCAAGTTCCGCCCATACAAAACTTGCAACCTGTGTGTTCACAACCCACTGCCTAAAATAGAATGACAATCATGAATATACGCATTAAAGTAGTTAAAAGTATAAATGTCACCACAAGGGTCTTCCAACAACTCGTGTTGGGATGTTCCTCCAACGCTCACGTTGGGATGTATCCATAAAAATGGCCTTCCAACATATGAATGCTGGGATGTTCCTCCAACGACTCACGTTGGGCTGTATCCAAATTAATGGCCTTCCAACATATAAATATTGGGATGTTTGTTTAAGTCTAGTCGCAACACGCACCAAGTCTAAAGTATAAGTAATATTGTTTAGCAATAGAGTTTAAATGTTTTGATAAATAAGCATGTATCTCGCCCCAAATAGTTTATAAGAATTTAAACGAGTAAAAGTGGGGTATGAACTCACCTGGTGTGATTAATATGCTAACAAAATGATGTGCACGAAAATGAGGCTCGGAAACTATCCGCAACCTAAAATGAATGTTATGACTTGAGTTATGATATGTAATGAGTTATGGTGTTATGATATGCATGCATTTCGTATGTTATTTATACCATTTGCGGGTTTTGAAAATATCACTTGTCGACGAAAAATACTCTTTTGACGTCTTGACCCTTCAAAAATGACCTTACATGTTTTTACGTCAAAATGTCATCCTACAATGGTTTTATAATGATTTTTGGTGAAATTACCATTTTTCGTCGTAAAACAATGTCGTCGGAAAAACCATGAAATTAACAAAATGACTCCGGAAAAGTAGTCGTAAAATGGTGTACGTCGATTGTTAGAGAACGAACTCGACGGTTTTGGAAAGTTTGTATCAATATCTAAAAGTTTCAGTTCAGGAGTTTTCGTCCAAAAGGTCTCGATCATAGAGATATCAAAGGCTAAAGATGGTGGTTTTTGTTAATTGTGTGCAGAAAATAAGTTTCGGCCAATGTTTGAACCTCCGTAAATAAATTACCATAAATCCGCTTGACAAACGGCTTTTTGATTTGAAAAATATGGCCGATGAACTTGATTTTACTAGAAGACACTTCGTTATAAAAAGTTTCATACCATGGTTAAAAACAGCCGCAAACATAGCCCTTACAGCTAATGAAATACTTGAATCGTAGAAATAATATAATTTTTCAAAAAATAATAGTTACGGCAACTTTATAAAAACGTGCATATATTTGTCGTTTCAAATCCGTTTTCTACGTAAAATATGTCCTTAGCTTCGTATCGAAGTAAACTAATATATTTTTGAGAAGTCGAAATAATTGGTGAAGCTTAAGGCTAGTTTTTGACCCAAAATATGTAAAAACAGCAAGCTGAGTTTTTCAGAAAATAATACTTTTCGTCGCCAAACTTTAAAAATTCACCACGGCTTCGTTATAACTCCGTTTTTATCCGTTCAAAAGGCCACGGATTCGTTTTAAAGTATATTTTCTAAATATCAAGGCCATAATGTCGTATCAACTGTTGGTTTTTCCAGAAATTCGTTTTAAGGACAGAACACAAAATATAGTTTACGAAAATAGTTTTTCTCGGACAAAACCTATTCTAATCCCTTCAAATCAACTCCAAAGCTAATCTAATCCTACCATACACCTTCTTAGGGTGTCATGGGTTCCTAATCACCATCAAGACCAAAGAATACCATGGGAGTAATTATAGGATGACCATATTTATATTTATAACTCAAAAATCATAAGAAAATGGTATAATTCACATAACATGCATATAAGCTCCAAAAATGATAAGAAACATATGAAAATGAAGAGGAAACATAAAAATGATAAGAATATGCTTACTAGTGATAGTGAAGAGGTGTAGGTAACAAGGATTTGCCTAAATACTCTAGATTTTTATTTCAAAATCTTAATGAGAGTATGATTCTAGATTGTTATACTTGCTTGAGAAATAAAAATGATGATCCCTTGGAACCCTTGATATGTTGCCGGTTTTGGATGGAGAAGAACAAGGAAGGAGAAAATTTTTACTACTTGTATTATTGGTGTTGAAAATGGAGTAAATGAATAAGATTGTGTATATATCTAGACTTGAAGAAAAATCTTACCAACCCAATCAATACCAACCCATAGGCCGGTTTTTAGGGGGATCTTGTCCTCAAAATATATATATTTTTTTTTTTAACATTGCATTGTGTACATATACTTGTGTAATAATTACTAAAAGGTGTAAGAATATATGTAGAAAATGTACAAGTATAGGTAAATGAAAATTTTTGGTACAAGTAAGTTTTTAATAGGTCAAAATAGATTGTATTGAGATGATAAAAATTGTAAAAATACTTTCCTTGTGAAAATTGAGTGATAAAATAATTATCGTATACTTTTTAAGAAAAGTGTCGTAATAATATAACTTTAATGATTTATATACAAAATAAATTTAAAACACTAGGAAAACTAAAAATATAGTTTTTATAAACTAAATGTGAGTTTAAAAATACCTCGGGATCATTTTTGAAAGTAACGGGTTAAATATACAAAATAAAAACTCACGCGATAAAAATTATTAAATATAAAAATTACGCGTTTAATGTGAAATGCAAAAATCATGAATGAACCGTTATGAGATGATGAATATGGAGTATGAGGAGTGACCGGAAATTGAGAATTGTGACATTCTTCCCCTGATAGAAGAATCGCGTCCTCGCGATTCAATCGCTGATACTTAAAGTTCTACCCTTAGACTTCGTGAAATCAAGTGTATGGTCAAAGTGTTTATGTCAAAACTTACGCGTCTAGGTTTCTTATCTAATGAGATTCACGGAATCTGAATAATACGGTGGATCACTTAATGGTCTAGGAAAAACGTACCAGTTACGCATTGCGGGCTCCCTCGGTCCCTATATAGAATGCTCGACCTCGAGGTGGACTGATATTGAGTACCGGGTTCGGGTTATTTCCTTCAATTGCCATAGCTAGATGAGCTTGTATCAGCGGCTTATTCAACTGAGGACAATTATTCCGGAAGTGATTCGGGCTGTTACATTCAAAGCAAGTCTTTTGATTATTCCTCATGTTGCCCGTGTTAACCGTTGTTGTTGGTCTTGCACGCTCTCTACACTGGCTTGAAAAATGATTCGACTGATTGCATATTGTACATAAACGGCAGGGCTTGGTCTTCGGGTGATGATAAGCACACTTAGCACATTTGGGATGTGTACCCGCATACTCTCTTTGTTCAGTACTAGTTGCCACAAAAACTCTCGCCCTTTTGTTGTCTGCTACCACGTCTATCTGCTTATTCGACCCACTTGCTTCCTTCCTCTTATCACTGCTCTTCAACGTACCATTTCTAACCATCTCGTCTGTCAGGGTTCCTGCCCTCAGTATCGCACTTTGTATTGTAGATGGCTCAGTTGTTTTCACGGTTCCACGGATTTCGGGGACAAGACCATATATGTACCTCGAGATTCTCTTGGATTCAGGGGTAACTAGATGAGGAACTAGTCTAGCTAACTCATGAAATCGGTCAGTGTAGGCTGCGTGACCAGCCCCTATCATTGAGTGGTGATAAAATTCATCTTCCAATTTCTGCATTTCATTGTCCGGGCAGTACTCCTCTTTCAGTAACTCCTTAAATTCGTCCCATGTCATACCTATGGCTGCCTCTCTGCCTCTAGCCTGTAGCTGTGTATTCCACCATGTCAATGCCTTCCCTGATAGCAAACAAGCAGCATACTTCACCCTCTGATGTGTGGCACAATTGCTGATGTCGATCACTGACTCTGTCTTTTCTACCCATCGAGTGTAAGCCAAAGCACCTCCTATACCATCAAACTCCACAGGTTTGCATGCCGAAAATTCCTTATATGTGCATCCAATTCTGTTGTTGTTGTTGTTGGTGTTGTTGTTGTTGTTACTACCAGCTACATTGTTGGTGTCGCCATTCCCGTTCCCGTGGTTTCCCGTGTTATTCATATGATTTCCAACTTGTGTGACAATAGTGGGAAGCAATATTTGAAGTTGTTGAGCGATGATGGCGGCAAAGTCAGGGTTTCCGCCAGTGTTGTTGTCATTGTTACCCATATCGCTACCGTCTCCTCTACCTCCACGTCCACCTGTCATTCCACCCCTTGGTACCGCACCACCTCGGCCAGTACTGCGTGTTACTCTCTTTGGTGCCATTGTCTCTGCAAGGGAAAGAACCGTTGAATTCCCAATGTCTATACTTAACGTCCTCAAACATAATATCACGCCACAATTTGGTTCCTAAGGTGTCCACACCGATCTACGTATGCGTAGTCGCATATGTCCACGTGAGTTGTGACGCATTTATAATTATGTTGGCCACCATAATTATAATTGCTTCATTTCACACGTGTGCATACCACCAAGCATACATGTCTCGGCGATTGGTGTTACTTAAGTAGGTAGCCAGTCTATCATCCGATTCTAAACAGTGAAGGAGGGAGTTAGGGTAAGTATCTAGGAAGAGTCGCACTTAGTGTATAGGAAATTCCGTTAGGTGCTAAAGTCACTAATAGGTTTAGTCGCCAGCAGTTCCCAAATATCCTCAAGAGAACTCCCATCCTCGGGCAAAATCATCAAATCTATCCAGCTTTATAGTAACACTTATTTAGCTCGATCTCGCATCTCATCAAACAAGAACTGTCACGAGATCAAGTTAGATAAGTGCTCGTTACTGAGCTCCATATCTTTGATGACCCAACTAGATTTTGGGACTCCCCTATTGGTACAAGGAAACTACGCTATCTAATGAGGTGGTTCTAGAAGGAATACTTAAGAAAACATATGCGCACGAAAAGTGAGTAAGGCAATAGGAAACGAAAGGATCGACGTGAGAGCGGTTATAGTCTAGGAACTAAAATGCAACCTAGTTCTCTATAACCAAGGCTCTGATACCAATCTGTCACACCCCCAAAATATCGCAGCGGAACGATAGTGTCATTGGGGTATAACGTCATAGCACAAAGTATGGATACAGAAAACGACCTCTATAATGAGACGTTTTGAAAAGTTTACCATTCGATAAATAAGTTAAAGTTTACACCACAAGAAATCACAAAGTTTGATAATACATAAAGAGTTTACAAAACATGTCGAATGGTAATTGTTAAAAGCCCAAGACTCCAAAGTATGCCATGCGACCCAAAAGCTTCATGAAGTGCTATCATCTTAAGACCTGAGATAAACATGCTAAAAAGTGTCAACACAAAGGTTGGTGAGTTCATAAGTTTGTAATTACATGATCTAAAATACTTTGAGAAATGTTCACACAGCAAAGGCATTGTAAATCCACTCAGTTCCAAGTTCCGCCCATACAAAACTTGCAACCTGTGTGTTCACAACCCACTGCCTAAAATAGAATGACAATCATGAATATACGCATTAAAGTAGTTAAAAGTATAAATGTCACCACAAGGGTCTTCCAACAACTCGTGTTGGGATGTTCCTCCAACGCTCACGTTGGGATGTATCCATAAAAATGGCCTTCCAACATATGAATGCTGGGATGTTCCTCCAACGACTCACGTTGGGCTGTATCCAAATTAATGGCCTTCCAACATATAAATATTGGGATGTTTGTTTAAGTCTAGTCGCAACACGCACCAAGTCTAAAGTATAAGTAATATTGTTTAGCAATAGAGTTTAAATGTTTTGATAAATAAGCATGTATCTCGCCCCAAATAGTTTATAAGAATTTAAACGAGTAAAAGTGGGGTATGAACTCACCTGGTGTGATTAATATGCTAACAAAATGATGTGCACGAAAATGAGGCTCGGAAACTATCCGCAACCTAAAATGAATGTTATGACTTGAGTTATGATATGTAATGAGTTATGGTGTTATGATATGCATGCATTTCGTATGTTATTTATACCATTTGCGGGTTTTGAAAATATCACTTGTCGACGAAAAATACTCTTTTGACGTCTTGACCCTTCAAAAATGACCTTACATGTTTTTACGTCAAAATGTCATCCTACAATGGTTTTATAATGATTTTTGGTGAAATTACCATTTTTCGTCGTAAAACAATGTCGTCGGAAAAACCATGAAATTAACAAAATGACTCCGGAAAAGTAGTCGTAAAATGGTGTACGTCGATTGTTAGAGAACGAACTCAACGGTTTTGGAAAGTTTGTATCAATATCTAAAAGTTTCAGTTCAGGAGTTTTCGTCCAAAAGGTCTCGATCATAGAGATATCAAAGGCTAAAGATGGTGGTTTTTGTTAATTGTGTGCAGAAAATAAGTTTCGGCCAATGTTTGAACCTCCGTAAATAAATTACCATAAATCCGCTTGACAAACGGCTTTTTGATTTGAAAAATATGGCCGATGAACTTGATTTTACTAGAAGACACTTCGTTATAAAAAGTTTCATACCATGGTTAAAAACAGCCGCAAACATAGCCCTTACAGCTAATGAAATACTTGAATCGTAGAAATAATATAATTTTTCAGAAAATAATAGTTACGGCAACTTTATAAAAACGTGCATATATTTGTCGTTTCAAATCCGTTTTCTACGTAAAATATGTCCTTAGCTTCGTATAGAAGTAAACTAATATATTTTTGAGAAGTCGAAATAATTGGTGAAGCTTAAGGCTAGTTTTTGACCCGAAATATGTAAAAACAGCAAGCTGAGTTTTTCAGAAAATAATACTTTTCGTCGCCAAACTTTAAAAATTCACCACGGCTTCGTTATAACTCCGTTTTTATCCGTTCAAAAGGCCACGGATTCGTTTTAAAGTATATTTTCTAAATATCAAGGCCATAATGTCGTATCAACTGTTGGTTTTTCCAGAAATTCGTTTTAAGGACAGAACACAAAATATAGTTTACGAAAATAGTTTTTCTCGGACAAAACCTATTCTAATCCCTTCAAATCAACTCCAAAGCTAATCTAATCCTACCATACACCTTCTTAGGGTGTCATGGGTTCCTAATCACCATCAAGACCAAAGAATACCATGGGAGTAATTATAGGATGACCATATTTATATTTATAACTCAAAAATCATAAGAAAATGGTATAATTCACATAACATGCATATAAGCTCCAAAAATGATAAGAAACATATGAAAATGAAGAGGAAACATAAAAATGATAAGAATATGCTTACTAGTGATAGTGAAGAGGTGTAGGTAACAAGGATTTGCCTAAATACTCTAGATTTTTATTTCAAAATCTTAATGAGAGTATGATTCTAGATTGTTATACTTGCTTGAGAAATAAAAATGATGATCCCTTGGAACCCTTGATATGTTGCCGGTTTTGGATGGAGAAGAACAAGGAAGGAGAAAATTTTTACTACTTGTATTATTGGTGTTGAAAATGGAGTAAATGAATAAGATTGTGTATATATCTAGACTTGAAGAAAAATCTTACCAACCCAATCAATACCAACCCATAGGCCGGTTTTTAGGGGGATCTTGTCCTCAAAATATATATTTTTTTTTTTAACATTGCATTGTGTACATATACTTGTGTAATAATTACTAAAAGGTGTAAGAATATATGTAGAAAATGTACAAGTATAGGTAAATGAAAATTTTTGGTACAAGTAAGTTTTTAATAGGTCAAAATAGATTGTATTGAGATGATAAAAATTGTAAAAATACTTTCCTTGTGAAAATTGAGTGATAAAATAATTATCGTATACTTTTTAAGAAAAGTGTCGTAATAATATAACTTTAATGATTTATATACAAAATAAATTTAAAACACTAGGAAAACTAAAAATATAGTTTTTATAAACTAAATGTGAGTTTAAAAATACCTCGGGATCATTTTTGAAAGTAACGGGTTAAATATACAAAATAAAAACTCACGCGATAAAAATTATTAAATATAAAAATTACGCGTTTAATGTGAAATGCAAAAATCATGAATGAACCGTTATGAGATGATGAATATGGAGTATGAGGAGTGACCGGAAATTGAGAATTGTGACAGATGACACTGTCATGCTGGGATGTCTAATGAGTTGGATTTCCGCAAATTTCACAGCATGTGTTCATGAGACAATCATCAGGATGATGATCATTAAGGCCACAGTGTGGACAAGGAGGAAAGGGTTTTGCTCTATACTTTTGAGCAGATTTGGAGGTTGAACCATATTGATGACCAACTTTGGTATAGTTTGCTTTACTGAGTGAACTTACATATTGCAAGTGATCATAAGTTCTGTGATCATCCTTTTTGTAGATCATACAAAAAAGGATTCTATAACAGTTTTCAGTGGTATGACTGGTATAGTGGCATAGATCACACTTCTGCTTGGGTTTGGTGGTGGATTTTAACTTTAAGGAACTAGAGGAGGCTGACTTTGTTTCCTTGATTGATTGAGGAACTTTTTCGATGGATTCTATCTTATCAGTTAGCTTCCTCACAAGTTCAGTCAGTTGTTGAATTTGGTCAGCTTCAGTGGGGCTGAGGATGTGGAAGTCTCAGTGGGGGTGGACTCTTGTTGGGTTGGTTTTGTTGGTCTTTTTAGGATGGTTCTACCAAGTCCAGACCTTTCTTTTGGTGAGTGAGGATTGAATTGTAATGGAGTAAGCTCAGAGCTAGGAGCAACACCGTGGAGAGGTTTCAGGGGTGGAAGCGGTGCATTAGATTTTGCTTCAAACTCAGAGATGTGTTCAGTACTACTGGGCACATCAGGGAGTCCAAGCATGCTCTTAAGAGCTTGACTCTCAGGCTCTAGTATTCTTCCAGAATCGAAATTTGGAAGCTTACTCTCAGGGTTTACCCGTTCAATCCAATCACTGGGCTTGGGAATTGTCAACATATTGGTAATCGTGCCACTAGACACAAATGGTTTGGGAGACTGGTCTTTGTTGTGAGAGTCAGGGAGATGGTCTTCACCTATGACTCTCTTTTTGCTACTAGGGGCACCCACAGCATCAAAGACCCTTGGATTCTTAGCAGTCCAACTTTCAATGATATCCTTTTCCCTTTTAAGTTCATCTTGAAGAGCCTGATTTCTTTTAACTAGTTCAGTGTTTTGAATTTGCAAAGTGATAGCCTCAAGCTTATTTTGTTTTAAAAGAAGCAGTTCATCCCTACACTTGTTCAGTTCAAAACTGTTGGGAATTTTTGAGTTGATAAGACAAAAAGAATGAAACAAGAGGGACTTAATACGACAAGAAGGAAACCTACAAAAAGATGGAAGAACTTGCTTGCAAAAGAAGTTTTATTTATTAGTTCTTTGTAGTATTTTGTAAACCCTAATCCTCTAGTATATAAAGAGGACACAGGTGCAGGTTTTATATATAAGTCTTCTAAGATGTAGTCGACTCAAAGGTGTGTGTGTGTGTACAGGCGTTAGGGGAGAACGCCTAGGGTATTAGTTAGTCGATTAGTAGTTTAGAGATGATGACGAAGAACTTTGTTAATAATAACAAATGATGTTTTCTTATTCCGCTGTGCATTATAATCGTTGTTATTGTTATCCCCTAGAGCTTATAAATGATCTTATCAATTGGTATCAGAGCGGGGAGCTCTTGATATAGGGATCTACAAGGTTTTTCGAAGAAGAAGGAAGAAAAATTCGAATCCAGAAAATTTTCGTAATGTTTCTGCAGGGCTGTTTTCAAACAGCGATAACTTCTTTTTAAACCGTTGGATCGAGCTAAAATTTTTGCTGGTTCATCTCAGTATATACGTCTAAAGTTTCACCGAAGGGATTGTCAATTAGAGCTCTTAATCAAAAGTTATAAGCTGTCGAAGTCTGCTGCTGAAACTGAAAAAAATTCATAAGGTTACTACAGCACTGTTTTGAAACGATCATAACTTTTTCGTTAACCGTTGGATCATGACGAAAGTTTTGGTGGATGTTCTCTATATACCCATCTAACTTTCCACCGAAGGGATCTTCGATCTGAGCTATTATGTGAAAGTAATGCTTAAAGTACTGCTCTAAGTTCAAAGTACTGCTTGGAGGTTTTAAAGTACTGTTACCCTTTCACAAAGTAGTGCTGCTTGACGAAAGTACTGCTCTTGGAAGAAAGTACTGCTTCTCATTCAAAGTACTGCTGCTTATTCGAAAGTACTGCTAAACGAAGATATTCAGATTTGAGGGGAAGTCAAGCATGATATTTGTTATGGATTTTTGGACGACACACACAGAGGGTATTGTTCACACACACAGGAGTTTGAATTTGTTCTTAAAGGTTTTTAAAAGGCACGTTTTTGAATTATTTGAAGAATTGATTACGAAGAAGGTTGAATATCTATTTGATATTGTAGTAGAGTTACACAGATTCGTGCTCTTATCATATCTCAAAGTGGGTGTTACACTTTGTAGCTAACTTGTTCGTACGTTTATGTTGTGGCTAAGACTTGGTAAATCTAGCAAGTAGGGTTTGCTATCACTTAAAGGAGTTACGTTGTTGTGCTCAGTGTCTCATTGAAGATAAGGATTTTATCAAGAGATCAAGGTCTACTCATATATCATCAGGTATGAGTTCATAGTCACGTGGTTAGTACAAGACATAAGACGCGAGTTTGGGATGTTCTACTTTAGCATCAAATTGGTTATACTTAGTTTTCTTCATTAGTAATCATTACATGGAGCTTACAGATTTGAAGCATCATTTGATGTTCGTGCACCATTCAAGGGGAAGTGTTTGATTTTTACTACTGTTGATCATTATTACTACTGTTAGTTGGAGTTTTCTACTGTTTTGGATTCATTTTTAGTAAGCATTTTGGTGTTCTTTATGGAGGGCAATTCGAAACATTGGACGGCTTAGATTGGAAGTATGATATTGGTTTGTGGTGGTCAAGATCATTATTTGCATACGTTCCCTATTTGGATAATAACAAAAAGGGGAAGAGATGTTTGAGTGGCATGGCGTGGATTAAGGGGAAGACAAAGGAAGAGATACTTGTTTCATTCATGGTGAGATCCCTGATCTCAATTTCTCTACTTCGTCTAGGGAAGTTCGTTCAAGAATGATTTTGTCATTATCAACTAGGGGAAGATTGTCGGGAATTATACGTTTGAGTTGATAAGACAAAAAGAATGAAACAAGAGGGACTTAATACGACAAGAAGGAAACCTACAAAAAGATGGAAGGACTTGCTTGCAAAAGAAGTTTTATTTATTAGTCCTTTGTAGTATTTTGTAAACCCTAATCCTCTAGTATATAAAGAGGACATAGGTGTAGGTTTTATATATAAGTCTTCCAAGATGTAGTCGACTCAAAGGTGTGTGTGTGTACATGCGTTAGGGGAGAACGCCTAGGGTATTAGTTAGTCGATTAGTAGTTTAGAGATGATGACGAAGAACTTTGTTAATAATAACAAACGATGTTTTCTTATTCTGCTGTGCATTATAATCGTTGTTATTGTTATCCCCTAGAGCTTATAAACGATCTTATCAAAAACTGTAGGACCTTAAAAATATCAACCTTATCACAAACCCAATTAACGAACACAAGTATCACCACGTGAAACCACGCTACGCGTAGAACACGTTCAACGCAAACACAAACGTTAAGCTTAGAAGAAAGAAATAAAGATGAGAAAGATGGTGACTTAAGATGTAAACCGTGTATGTATGAATAGAAAGATGAAAACAATAAGTTGTATATTCCAAAGAAAACACACACACACACACACTCAAGCACACCCCTCAAATGACCATTTTAGGGGTATTTATTGTACAAGTGACTTGATGCCCTAAAAGGCTTTCTATGGGCTTTCGTGGGCTTGGACATGGGTTGGATTGGATATAAGGCAAGCTTAACTAAACTAATACCCATTTAGCTTAGTCCAATCCACGAGCCCGTTGACTATTCTAGCACGATATCTAACACACGTTACAAAGTTCCTAAACATGAATGACCATCACTTCTAATAAATTTATTAAGGCTAACAATCTCCCCCTAAGGGGTGGTCATTCAAAAGATGCTCCACTTTATTTGGTCTTTACTTTTCTCGAGCTTGAACTTTGTGCGTAGATATAGAATAGTCTTGATTCTTTGTTCCTTCATGCTTTGTGATCAGATAATGTGGTTGTCTGCCATTGTCAACTTCGTTGGTTTGGTGTCTCCACGTCTTTCTCCACCATGCTCACACTTCTATTTGTCTTTTGGTTACCAATGATGTAGTTCTCGAGTCTTTATACTTTGTAGATTCTTTGACATTAATGAAGAATCATCTTTAACTTTGTGTTGCCTTTGATTTTGATGAGAACTTTCATGTGTTGTTGGTATGAGCATGTGGAGAATCTGCACGATCAATCCGCTCCGGAGCTTCCATAAGAAGAAAACATAAAAACAGGTTAGTAATAAGCGGATTCCGGCACATACGAGTTTGAATTTTGAGGGTGTTAACAGCATAGTGTGAAAACACGTCTCTAATTCTCACAGAGGCCGTTCCTGAATCGGAGTCCCACAAGTGAGATAACGCGATGTACCGAAATACACCTATAGTTCAGACGGGTCGCTGAGGTACACCGAAGCATCACCCCACGACTGTAGACCGTTTGAGACACACTAAGCGTAATCCACGGGGAGTTACCGAAGTGACCTGCTGTCAGGGCTGCTTGATGTTGACCCTGGCAGGAGTTTCCATTCAATCACTGAGGATCACAATTGTGAAACCTCTCATAAATGTTCTGGCAAATTGCTAAGACATGCGTAGGACTCTAGAATATATCACTTGTGCCCTTATTGATGAACAACAAGCGATGTCATGTCAAGTGTTCCTATGAGATCTTTTGATGAATCTCGCGGCTCTAGACTCAATAAGTGCATTTTGGTTTCCTAAGCGGAGACTAGGGAGAGGGTCTCCTTCTTCAATACCAACAATCTCTAAGAGAAAGTCGATAGATTATGTAGGGTTCCCAGTGAGAATGAAACAAATCCTTTTAAGAGTAACTGAGTGGCTAGAAGGTTTAGTGCAGTGCGTCACTGGGTCCATGACGTCTTTGTCTTCAATACCAGTGTCATCAAGTGACAACCAGTAGCAGATGAATTGAACCCGGTTTCTGCCCTAAGGTTGATTATGGAGGGCTATTTCTTTTCACCCTTTTTCATTACATTTCTTTTTAATTCTTCAACCCCTTCTTTCTCCTTTCTCACATTACTCCTTTTTTCAATCATTCCTAAGGACTTCTAATACTAAACTATTAGTGATGTCCTTGGGTAGATCCCTCCGGCTCTGGCGGATCATAGGACGAATTTCCTATTCTTAGTCACCTTATAACTCCATGACTGTCCTATTGTTGCCATAAAACCTTTTTCTTGAAAATCTCTCAAAGTGTTTTTGATTATAAGACATGATTTGTTAACACCTTGAGAGTTTTATAATTTCAGAAACACTCCCCCTTCACATGTGCTTCTATTGTTTTATCTGAAATCTGCACAGAGAGGGTAGAGTTCGCACTTTTTGAATTGATCGACTTTAAATGAACTAGACCGATTCGAGACACGTTTACATCACTAGAGAACTAGCTTGAAATTATTACCCGTCCTGGTTAAGTCCATAGAAAGTTTCTCGAAATGGTACATGATTCCTCGTCAATTCATTGGTTTCAACTGAGTCGAGCTGATTATGAGATTCAAACAACGAACATTAAACTTTTTGATCACATTTTAATCACGTCTCCTCCCCCTCAAAAATAGCATATTCATGATATTTTTGATATCAACGGATTAAACAACATTTTATAATCTTTTGGGGAGATAAACGGATTTGATTTAAGCATGAATTTTGAACATTTTTGTTTTATACTCCCCCTTTAATAAAGCATAATCAATTAAAGGGTTTTAGAGGGAGTTATCTTGAGCACAAAATATTTTGAAATATTTTGAAAATCTTTTTGAACAATCTTGAAAAAATGCTCAAGATGATGATGATTTATCACCAGTTTAAAATGTAGTGCACTGAAGCGTACACTTGATTTTATCTTTAAAAAACACGAGTTTTGATTTGAAAATAATCAAAAGTCATCATTTTAGTCCGGGTTTCGTACTGAAGTATACGAAAGCCATTATTATGAAGAAATTTTGAGAAACGACATGTTTTGAAAACAAATTAAAGAACTCTCGCTCAAGCATCTGTACATGCCCGTATCATTGTTGAATGACATTTCTAGAAACGTACAGAATATCGATTATACGAGAGACATGTCGTGAGAAGAATGTTTTTGGATTTTTGATTTTCTATTGTTTTTGAATTTTTTGAAAGTTTTATATTTTTATATTTTGTTTTTGTTGGTTTTTCAAATTTTGTATTTTGATTTTCAAAAATATTTACAGCGAAGCTTTTTGGAAAGTCATTTTCAAGAAGATTCGAGAAGACGTTCTAACTCCTCAGGTGTTAGGCTTCGCATTCCAATTCGTCGAACTAAATCGTCAAACCTTTCTTTTGGAAGGGTTTAGTAAATATATCGGCGAGTTGGTAATCTGTCTTTACGAAAAATAATTCAACAGTACCTTCTTCCACATGTTCTTTTATGAAGTGATAGCGTACTCTGATATGCTTAGTCTTTGAATGATGAACAGGATTGCATGATATGGCTATGGCACTTTTCGAGTCACAATACATAGGTATTTTATCGAAAGTAAAGCCATAATCTGTGAGTTGTGTTCTCATCCATAGAACTTGAGCACAACACGCAGATAGAGACACATACTCAGCTTCAGCGGTTGAAAGTGCAGTGCAATCTTGTTTCTTTGAAGACCAGCTTACTAACTTTTCTCCCAAAAATTGTGCTCCTCCTGATGTACTTTTTGCTGTAACTTGATCACCTGCGTGGTCCGCATATGAAAAAGCAATTAGATCAAATCCGGATTCCTTCTGATACCAAAGTCCCATGTGAATGGATGTCTTCAGGTACCGAAAGATCCGTTTAACCTCTTTCAGGTGCAGTTCGGTAAGCTTTGCCTGAAACCGTGCTAATAAGCAAACAGCAAAATGAATATCTGGTCAACTAGCAGTGAGGTACATGAGAGAACCATTCATGCTCCAATATTTCTTCGGATCAATAGGTTTCCCAAACAAATCGACTCCAATTTTTGGTGAAGTTACCATTGGTATTCCGACCGAGTCACAATTATCCATACCATGATTTTTCAAAATCTCAGTTGTGTATTTAGCTTGATTTATAAAAATTCCACGAGGGGACTGATGTATTTGTAAACCTAGAAAGAATTTTAGTTCCCCCATCATGGACATTTCAAATTTGCTTTTCATGAGATTTTCAAAGTGTTTTGAAAGATTCGGATTAGTGGACCCAAAGATGATGTCGTCCACGTAAATCTGAACAATCAGAATGTCGTTTTTGCATTTTTGTGTAAACAAGTTAGGATCAACTGTTCCTTTGGTGAAATTGTTTTGGATAAGGAAAGAGGACAGTTCGTCATACCAAGCTCTCGGAGCTTGTTTCAATCCATAGATTGCCTTTTTGAGTTTGTAGACGTTGTCTGGATGTTCCAAGTCGATGAAGCCTTCTGGCTGACTCACGTACACTTCTTCTTTCAGAGTTCCATTCAAGAACGCGGTCTTAATGTCCATCTGATAAACCGTGATGTTTTTGTGAGCTGCATAGGCTAAGAATATCCTGACTGCTTCAAGTCTAGCTACCGGCGCGAATGACTCTTCAAAGTCTATCCCTTCATCTTGTCTGTATCCTTTGGCCACAAGACAAGCTTTGTTGCGAATTACAGTAATCTCTTCATCCCTTTTGTTCTTCCATAACCATTTGAGATCAATGACGCGAATGTCAATTGGTCTTGGAACCATTTCCCAAGAGTCATGAAGATGGTATTGGAGAAGTTCCTCCTGCATCGCTTCTATCCATGCGGGTTCTGCCATTGCCTCGCGAATGTTCTTTGGCTCTATATTGCTAATTGAGCAAAGGTAAATGCATAGGTCGCAATCGGTGGCAAGTTGGCGTCTCGTCTGAATTGGCCTTGAAGGTTCACCAATAACTTGTTCAATTGGGTGGTCTTTTGTCCACTTCAGAGTAGAAGGATACCATTGGTAAAATGTATGCGAGTTAGATGGTTCTCGTAAGCTTGAGGATGATTCAGCTGATTCCGTGGCAAACGGGTTTTCAAATAAGTCTTCATCTAACGTTGCATCGTTCTGGTGTTGGTTTTGCTCATCAACTATTGGTAGAACGGGTGCCATAACTGTAGTAGATGTAGATGATGTTGATGGAGTTGGTGCATTGGTTTCGACCGTTGTAGATGCATCTTCTGTTGGTGGTGGAGGATGATTTTGAGCGGGTGTAGCGAAATGATGGTTTGATGCATTTGTCGAAGTTCTACCATAGTATTCATCGGACATTAACTCGAAGAAATTCTCCCATTCTTGTTCTCTAGGATTGTCAAACGAAGTTGATTGAGCTCTTTGAGGTACGAGTCCTGAACTGATGTGTCCAGAAGTCTGCTGGTTTAGTACGGGTTCTAGAGCGAGTCTCTCAGAAGCCATGTGTAAAAGTTCATCAAATTTCACATTCATCGTCTCCATGATACTCCTAGTTCTTCTGTTATACACCCTGAATGCCCTCGAGTTATCTGAATATCCAATGAAGATTCCAATATCACCTTTAGCTTTCAGTTTTCCTAGATCTTCTCTGTCGTTTGTCGGATAGCACAAAGCGCCAAACACGTGAAAGTAAGAGATATCAGGTTTTCTGTTGTTCACTATTTCATATGGGGTTTTATTGAATCTTGGATGGATTAGCGATCGGTTCTGAGTAAAACAAGTAGTGGCAACAGCATCAGCCCATAGAAATAACGGTGCACTAGAATAGATTAGCATTGTGCGAGCAGCTTCCACAAGAGTTCTATTTCTTCTTTCAACTACCCCATTCTGCTGTGGAGTTCTAACAACTGATGTCTGATGTGTAATTCCAACATCTTCAAAATAAGTTCTTAACTCCTGATTAGTGAATTCTGTGCCGTTGTCTGTTCTTACAATCCTTACTGGAGTTTGAAGAAGTACTTGAATTCGTTTCAGAAAGGTGATGATGATGCCTGGTGCTTCGTCTTTTGATCTTAGAAACCTAACCCATGTATATCTCGAATAATCATCGACGATAACAAGGATATACTTTTTCCCATTAATGCTTTCAACTCTCATTGGGCCACATAAGTCCATGTGCAACATATGCAACTTTGCTTCCGAACTAGGTACGGATTTGGGTTTATATGATGCTCTTTTGCTTTTTCCTTGTTCGCATGATGGACATAAGTGATCCTTGGTGTATTTGAACTTTGGAATTCCGTTGACGATGTTGTATTTGGCAAGATTGTTGATGGTGTCAAAATTGAGATGGGATAACCTTCTATGCCATAACCAGGACTGTGTTCCAGATGCTCATGTCATAAGACATATTGGTGATGAAGAGGCCATTTGATTGATGTCGATAGCATACAAGTTTGTATCACGATTCCCAGTTAAGAGATCAGAGCCATCCAAGTTTCTAACGAAGCAAGCATTTTTCCTAAAAGCAACCTCTAAATCTGCATCACAGAACTGCCCGACTGAAAACAAATTGTGTCCCAACCCTTCGACATAGTAAACCCGAGTGATCAAATAATTTCCAAAAGGTAGATCTCCATAACCCATGATAGATGCTACATGATCATTTCCAAGACGTACGGTTCCCATGAATTTCCAGACGAAATTGATCAGCAGCTTCAGATTCCCGGTCATGTGCTTGGAGCAACCCGAGTCGACGATCCAAAGACAAATTTCGATAACCTGCCAGTAACAGAAAAAGAATATTTTGGAAACCGTTGTGATTTTGGTTCCTTTGGGTTAGAGGTAAAATCCTGATCACACTCAGAGAGGTTTGCTACAGGGAGTTCTGGTTTATCACTCATTTTACCATTCTGGAGTGTGAAAGTTCTACCTGTGGGTTTCCAAATATCATTCCTAAAGTAAACACTATGGTTCTTGTCAGTAGTGAAAAGCCTAAGTTTTGCAACTAGTCTTCCTACTTGTTTAGCGTAAGATCTTTTTGGAACGTTCTTCTTAACAGGCTTATCATTCACATTCGTAGAAACACAATCATCTTGAACATTAATTAAAGATTTCTTGCAAGTTAAACAAAGAGATTCAACACATTCATTAGACTTAGCAAGTTTCATAGGTTCAGTACATTCAGATGAAATGTTTTTCTTATTCAAAAGCGGTAAATTCCTAGGGTGTTCTTCTACTTTCTACTCTTTATTCAAGCTACTACTCTTAGAGGCATGCGAGACTCTATTGTTTCTTGTATTGCTCTTAGGCTTTAGTCTGCTGTTCCTAGAGGTTCTTTCTAGTCCTGTAGAAGGTAAGGCACATGCATTAGGATTCACATTTTTATCAAGGGAGATGGTTTCAGCTTTCCTAGTCTCTTTAGAGTGCTTTTCTAAACTTAGGTCGTTTGTTCCATATGTTTTAGATGTGGAGGCAGACGCATTAGTAGTACTCATCTTAAAAAGGCCAGGTGCTAAAACTTTTGGTTTCTCGATAACCGCTTTTCCTTTATCAACATTTTGTTTAGGTAGAGCAGGTGGAGTGACTGGTTTTGATGAAACATTTTTCTCATTGACTTTTGGAGGAGGCATAGAAACAGACATTTTTGGTTTGGAAACCGGTTTGGGATCATTTGCTTTCTCCTCAGTCAATGGTTTTGTAATCACAGTTTCCACTACCTTTCCTTTTTGACTTTCCAGCTGAGCCCTCAAAAGATCATTTTTCGCTTTCATGTCATTGTAGGCACGCTCATACGACAATTTGTCATATTTGCATTCCTCAGTTTTTCGATCAAGTTGTTTAAAATATGACACATTTTCTTTTTCAAGTTTTTCAAGAGCTTTTTCATATTTTGAAACAATTTCGGAGGTCTCAGACTGGAGTCTTTCATGATCTTCAACAGAATATGTTTGCAAAATGATGGACATAATATCAGTAGTCAGAACATCTTCGAAGAGAGAATCATTTAAATTTTCCAAAACTTTGATGTGTTCAACACTTTCATTAGCTTGCTTTACCAGGGATTTATGGTCCTTGACAAAGTCAGTTGTTTCTTTCAAAAATGCTTGTTCAAAATGAATTACCCTTGAGTTGATGTTATTCAGCTGAGGGGCAATTTGAGTTTCAAAAAACTTTTTATGTTCATTATCAAAACTATTAAACAGGATGTTTGTTGTAATATTGGTTTTAGTTTTAACAGTCTCTTGAAGATCTGCAATTCTAGTTTTCACATTTTCTAAAATACTTCGCGCATCACGTGTGTTAAAAGGATTGTTTGAAGACATTTGTTCAATGTTCGAAAGAGATTTGGATACAACAACTGGTTTTGAAATTGATTTTGAAACAGGTGTTGACACTTTGTTTGAAACACTTGGTGTGGTGGAAAATGTTGATTGGTCTTTATGAGAAACAAACGAAATACCATTAATTTTGTTTCATTTGTTATAATCAATTGGTTTGATTTCCGGATGTTTTTGTTTCATTTTTGATCTACTCTCCTTAGATAGTTTCAACGTTTCAAGAGAATCATGAACAATTATGGGTTCATGCAAAGGTTTGCCATTGTTCAACACATTCCGTTCTTTCTGAGCTTTCTTGAGGAAACAAGGAGGTGTGTTACCAAGAGCCATTTTATGCACAGTATGAAAAATCGGATTTACTTGATTAGAAAGCATCTTGTTTGTTTTAGCGGAATGACCCGTTGTAAGAAGCAAATTATCCAATTTTTTGATAGTTTCATTTTTATCCAGAATTTCATCAAGAAGAGAATCTTCTCGTTTTGAAAAATCAGCAATCAACTGTTTCTTCTCTTTTTCAAGATCAGAAAACAGTGTTTTTTGTTTAGAAAGTTGGTCATTTAGTTCAGAAATTTCCTTGTTTAAATATTTTATCTTCAAGTTCAAATTCACATCAAGTGTGTCATACTTGAGTTGCAATTGTTTTTCTCTTAAAACAGAATCTCGATAACCAATTTCTAATTCTGAGAGTTTGTTTGTATGAAATTCAAAGGCTCTTGCGTTCTCTTTGTAACTCTCAAGCTCAGCGGTCAATTTAGCATTCACTGCCTTAACTTCGCGATTGACCGTTCTAACTTTCTCAATTTCAATGCCACAGTTATTGATTAATGATTCAAAGTAAGCACGTGTTTCGTCATTAGTCTCAGTATTTTGTGCCACACATCCTCCACTAGGATCCACATCTGGAGTTTCAGAGTTAGTATTGCTACAAGTTGGATTGTCCAGGTATGTATCATAAGTAGGTATTGGCGTCACAAAATGCTGTTCGTCATGAGTAAACACATCAAATATGACATTGTTCTAGCATGGATCAATTGTTAGGAATTAGAAATTCCCAGTATTAAAGAGTCAGTCACCTCAAGTATATGTAATCGTTAGAAAGCTCGTAGTCGTAGTTCTTTTAAGTTAAGTAGTAATTTAGTTAAGTAACACCGTGGAGGACGGACGGGTCTTTACCCACTGTATGCCTGATCCACAGCCCAAAGTGTGGCGATTTATGTAAGACTATAAATACTCTCTACCTCCCAAGGTAGAGAGTTGGAGCTCATAATAATATCTTTCACTTTCTCTCACTAAGTTCCCTAAACCTCTAACTTTCTCTCTCTAGAATTCCATCTATATGCTACTTTGTGTTATGGTTTGATGTGTATGTGAAAAGTTATATTTTACAATTGGTATCAAGAGCCATGGTTAGATCATATCTTGCACATCTTTGGATTTATAGTGGTTTTTAGGTGGTTTTTGAGTTTGAAAAAGTTTAGTGGTTTTCGCATCATTTGGTTGATTTCTTGTGTTAAAGTTTGAATTTTGTTGGTACTTTTATGTTTAGAATCATCAAAAGTGTTTAGGTTTTCATTTGGTAAGCTTGAATCATCTTGGTTGGGTTGTTTTTGGAGTGAAAAGTGATGTTTATATGGTTTTTCAAGCTAGCGACTTAGTTCACGGAATAGTTTCTTGGTAGCGACTTGCTTCACATTTCTGTAGCGACTTACAGTGTTGGTGCTAGCGAGTTAGATCTAGCGAGTTAAAGTACAAGTAGTGGAATCTCCACTACGGGTAGCGACTTGTGGTAGCGACTTGGTCAGTAGCGAGTTGCTCTTTAGCGACTTGTGTTTCTAGCGACTTGTGTAGCGAATTGCTGCCAAAATTTGGTTAGCGACTTGGTCTGTCGAGTTACTACTTAGCGACTTGCTTTTCTGTTAGCGACTTGGGATTCTAGCGACTTGGCTGTCTAGTGAATTAATTGGTAGCGACTTAGTGCATTTGTTTCTAGCGACTTAGTGCATTTGTTTCTAGCGACTTAGTGCATTTGTTTCTAGCGACTTAGTGCATTATCATCTAGCGACTTGAGTGATTGTTTACGGTTTTCTCTTGATTTAGTAAAATCCCGTGAAAGAATCTATTTCCCGGTTTAATCATAGAGTTATAAAATCCCGTATAATCTGTCAACATGTCTACCAACGTCCCTACTGTCATCTCCACTGTTGCCGAGGATGTACAAGCAGCTGGTTCAGATACTCGTCCACCCATTCTTGACAGAACTGACTACGATTCTTGGGCTCAACGAATCAGACTGTATTGCCTTGGAAAGGAAAATGGTGTCAACATTCTTAAATCCATTGATGAAGGACCATATCGAGTTGAGAAAACTAGAGACATACTAGATACTAATGAAGATGGTACTCCTGTTTACGGAATGGACAGACCTAAGATGTATGATGAGCTTGATGATAAGGAGAAAAAGAGATTCGATGCTGATATCAGGGCTTCAAACATTGTTCTTCAAGGTCTTCCTAAAGACATCTACAAGCTGATCAATCATAACACTGATGCAAAGGCAGTTTGGGATAATGTTAAGATGCTTCTCTCAGGTTCAGAATTAACTATGGAAGACAGAGAATCCCAACTCTATGACGAATTGGAGCATTTCAAGATGAAACCAGATGAGAGTGTCTATGAGTACTATGTGAGATTTCATAAGTTAGTGAATGACATGAGGAACATCAGAATGACTATGCCTAACATTCAGCTGAACTCAAAGTTTGTGAACAACATGAATCCCGAATGGCACAAGTTTGTCACAGCTGTGAAACTCACTAAAGGATTGAAGAATACAAACTATGAGCAACTCTATGCCTTCCTCCTTCAGAATGAGAGACATGCTATGTTTGAAAAATTGATTCTCAATCAGTTCAAAACCAACCAGGGAGAGACGAGCTCGTCTAATGACTCAACAGCTTTCTACTCAAACATTGGAATCACAACCAAAGCATCACAAGTCATACCCTTGGGTAATGGTAATCACAAACTCATCCCTGATCCTATGTTCAAACAAGCTGATGCTGATGCACATGTGGGTAACATCATTAATCAACTAGCTCTTCTCATTAGTCAAAACATGAATTCTCTCCCACAAACCAACAACAACCTCAGAACTGCATCTAACCCACATAATCAAGCCACTGTTAAAGATGGAAGGATCGTGGTGCAACCAGTTCAGGAAAGACAATATGATCAGGGAAGAGGTGGAGCTGGGAGAGGTTATGTTGGCAACCAGAATCGAGGAAGAAATGGTAACCAAGGTCAAGCTAAGTCAATCAAATGCTATAACTGTGGTGGTGAAGGACACATTGCAAGGAACTGCACATCTCCAAAGCGTCCTCAGAATGCTGATTACTTCAGAGATAAGATGTTGCTGGCACAAGCTCAGGACAATGGTGCTGCGTTGGATGAAGAGGAATTGCTATTTCTTGCTGAGGGCAATGCCAAGACCTATGATGCTGATGTGGATGAGCAACCTATTCAAGAGATAGGGCACAATCATCAGAATGCCTTTCAAGTCGCTGACTGTGATGCTTACGACTCTTATGTAGATGATGGACCTACTGCACACACAATCTTTATGGCTAGTATCTCTCCAATGGTTTCTCCCAAGATCTCTTCTTCACCACAAGCTGGCCCATCCAAGGACAAACTCATCTCAGAGGTATTAAAACTATACGATGATGCTGATGTGCAACAGATGCATGACAAAGTACAATCAACTGAAACTATTGAATCAAATGTTGAAAATATGGGTAATAACAATATTGTCCCATACGATCAATACGTGAAACAAAGTGAAAGTGAAGTTGTACCAAGTGATGCATCTTCTGCAGTCAACAATGACTATGTCTTTGATGAATACACTGCATGTGCTCCTGATGATTCCATAATTTCTGAACTAAATGCCTATAAGGAACGTGTTGCTATTTATGAACAACGTGCAAAATTTGAGTTGACCACTCGTGAGCAGGAAATGGATGTCCAAGTGAGTACAGTAATTAGAAAAAGTAAGTTTAGAGAAGAAGTATTGAAACAAGAATTAAATTCCTTGCAAGAAAAACTTTCTAAAACAGCTAAACAAAAACAAGAACTTCAAGAAAATGTGAAAATGCTTAAGCAAGAATTTAATGCAAAGGAATCAAAACTCTTGAGAGATTTTTCTAATCTGAAAACTTTGAAAAACAAACTTGAAAACAAGTTGTACATACAAGGAAACACCATTCAGACTGCTCACATGGTCACCAAACATCGAGTCTTAAGCGATAAGCATAGCATTCCCCTTGTTGAGGAACCAAATCCAGAGGTAATTAAAAAGGCTAGAAATGCTCATAAGGTGCTTTATGATGGTAATGAAGTCCTTAAGCCTAGGCAGAAACCTAGTTGCGTTGAGTGCACTGAGGAAGATAAGATATTAAATGAAATCACTAGGGAAAAGATGAATAAGAAACAAAATGATCCCAAATGCAAAGAGAAAAACATAATCATCTCTCCTCATGATTACAAGAAGGAAAACTGGATTTCCTTGAACAAGTTTAAGCCTCAGACTTTGTTGACTCCCGAACAAGTCTTCTGGAAAAAGGATTTAGATAAGCAGAAAGTGGAAAACATTATTGAAACAAACCCTCCCCTTTTGAAAATGCCTAGAGCGACTGTGTATCCTCCTAATACACCAATGCATCTTGTTCCTAGAACAATTGCCACTAAAAGCAAGACATTAATTAGCCAATACGTTATATTTCAACTATTTGTTGATTTTGAGAAAACGTGCAAGAAAAGGATCACACCCACTGGTATAACTGAAGGAGAAAGAGGTTTTGAACAAATGAAAGAATGTTATTTAACTGAGGTCATGCCCTTCTTTAAACTTCTAAAAGATCACTTTGAGAGTCTTAAAAAGGGGGTAGAAACTGATATTAAGGGTATGGAAAAGGAATTTGATGCAATGGTTGTTGAAGTTAGTGACTATGAGCGTGCACTGAAATATAATGAGATTGAGAGAAAGAACCTGCATACATTAAATGAGAATCTTATTACTGAATGTGTTGCTCAAGATGTCTTTTTCACTGCTTCAAATTGCTCTATTAATGCTTCCAAATTTCATGAACTGTCTGTGGCCCTGAAAGTCTCCCATGATCGTGTCATTGAGCTTGAAAAAACTAATTCTAAACTAAATGAGAAAATTGAACTGGATGATCATGACAATTTGGTTAAACATTTTTCTAAACTAGAAGTTGAGTATTTTAATCTACAACTAAAATATCAACATCTCAAAGAAAATGTCAAAACTTCAAATATCAAGACATCTTCAGATGCTCCAGAGTTTGATGCAGTTTTTCAAATTAACAAACGAGATGAACAGATTCAAGCTCAGTGTAACACGATCAGAAAGTTGAAAGCCCAAATCTCTCAATTAAAGGGTCAAACGAACAATATGACAGGGTCCCAAATGCCTCCTTCTTTAGATTCTCAGAATTCTCAAACGTTTCATCTTCAAAACCTAGTAAATGCTTTACAAAAGGAAAACTAAAGTTTTCTAGAAGAAAATGAAAAGGTTAAACGTCACTTCAATGAGTTGTTTGAATCAATTAAAGTCACTCGTAACAAAAACAACGAACAAATAACTTCATTGCAAAAGGAAATTGAGAATCTGAGGAGTCAGGTAAAAGGGAAAATGCCAACGATCAATGGGGAGAATGTTGTATCTAAGGTTCACTCTGGTAATAAATCTGCTTTATCTGTGACATATGTCCCCCCTCACCTAAGGAACAACAAACTTGCCATTCAAACATATTTCTCATCCCTTAAGGATTGCTTAGAATGCCTGCGTGAGATTGTTGAAGAGGATAAGCTAGAGAAACCTCATGATAATGCAATTGGACATGCATGCTCGTATGCCAAACGATCTCAAGAAATCTTAGAATGCTTGATCACTATATGCCCAAAGACATTAGATGAGAGAGTTAACCCTTTGATTCCATGCTTAATGCCTAAGGCCAAAAATGATATGCACTCGATTCCCAATGTTTTGAATAAGAGCCGTAGTGTACCCTTGAGTAGTTCAGATTCTAGATCTGTCAATGCTAAGAAAGTGAACCGTAGTGCACCTGCATATAGTTCAGATCCCAGCACATCTAAACAGGTGGTGCAAAGAGTAGTAAAACAAACTAATGTTCCCATTCCCTCTACAGGAGTAATCAGTGACATTAAAGGGAGCAGGTCAAAGTCTCAAGACAATACAAGGAATGATAGGACCTCGCAAGCTAAGAATGTGCACTGGAAAAGAGTAGAAGAACAATCTAGGAACTTTAAGTTTGAATCGAATAAAATGAATCGTGTTGATTCTAGTATTAGCCATAGGCGTACTGTAATTAATTCGAATTCTGATACTATTTGCAAACCTTGTACTGATGACTGCTTGAATCCTGTTTCTAATCATGTATGTGATGTTAATGTTCTGCCTAATGATGTTAATTGTCCAGTTAATATTGTTAATGCTAAAATTCATGCTAAAAAGGCTAAAAAGCAAAAGCGAAAGAAAGTTAGAAAACAATGGAAACCCACAGGAAGAACATTCAGCAGAATAGGCTTTTATTGGATACCTGTTGGTCATAAGACTAATCAGATAATTCCCACTAGAAAATGGATGCCTACTGGTAGAACTATTCCCTTAAGAAGTGGTCACACTGTAAACAGGGCTAATACAGACACTAGTATTGCATCTATTCACAATGATTCCATTACCTCACTGTCTGATATGAATGCTTCTATTTCTGATGTGGGTGTTCCTACTGTTGCTACTAACCAAATGGAACCCATTCTTGCATGGGGATCCCAATTATCAAGTTATCCATTCTTGTCTGTGTTCAACTGCAGATCGTTCAAATCGTTCTGTGGTACCTGGACTCAGGCTGTTCCAAGCATATGACTGGAGACCGGTCAAGGCTCATGAACTTCGTGAGCAAATTCCTCGGGACTGTTAGATTTGGTAATGATCATTTCGGTGCTATAATGGGTTATGTAGATTATGTAGTTGGTGATAGTGTCATCTCGAGAGTGTATTACGTGGAAGGTTTAGGTCATAATCTGTTCTTTGTTGGTCAATTCTGTGATTCTGATCTAGAAGTAGCCTTCAGAAAACATACCTGCTTTGTTAGAGATCTCAACGGTAAGGAACTGTTGAAAGGAACTCGTGGCTCAAACCTTTACACCATCTCTATCGATGACATGATGAGGGCATCTCCAATCTGCTTGTTATCTAAGGCTTCAAAAACAAAGTCATGGTTATGGCATCGTCGTCTCAATCACTTGAACTTCGGCACCATCAACGATCTTTCCAGAAGGGACTTAGTTATAGGGTTACCTAGACTAAAGTATGAAAAGGATCATCTTTGTTCAGCATGTCAATTGGGAAAAAGCAAGAAGTATGCCCATAAACCCAAACCTACTAACTCTGTCACAGAAGTTCTTCATATGATTCATATGGATTTATGTGGACCAATGAGGGTGCAGAATATCTTTGGGAAGAAATATGTGTTAGTTGTGGTTGATGATTACTCTAGATTCACCTGGGTCAAGTTCTTAAGGACAAAGGATGAAACTCCTGATATCATCATCAAACTCATCAAACAGCTACAGGTTCGACTAAACAAAACTGTCAGAATTATCAGAACAGACAATGGAACTGAGTTTGTCAACAAACAACTTAGTGAATTCTATGAAAGCGTTGGAATCAGCCATCAAAGAAGTGTTCCACGAACCCCGCAACAGAACGGTGTAGTTGAAAGACGAAATCGTACTCTTGTTGAAGCTGCTAGAACAATGCTGATCTACTCAAAGGTTCCAATGTTTCTCTGGGCTGAAGCAATTGCCACTGCATGCTACACACAAAATCGTTCCCTGATTCACACTATTCATGGAAAAACTTCATATGAACTTGTCCACAACAGAAAACCTAATCTATCTTTCCTTCGTGTGTTTGGTGCCTTGTGCTATCCAACTAATGAGGGTCAAGACTTGGGTAAACTTAGGGCTAAAGCTGACATTGGAGTATTTGTAGGATATGCACCAAACAAAAAGGGATACCGAATCTACAACAAAAGAACCCGAAATATCATGGAAACAATTCACGTTATGTTTGATGAGCTGACCAGTCAAATGGCTCCTGGACACTCCAGCTCAGGACCCGCACTTCAAAATAGTCCCATTGGTTCATCTCTTGTTCCAAACTCCTCTCAAGAAACTCCATATGTACCTCCATCTGAAGATGATGTAAAGAAATTGTTTGATCCTATGTTTGATGAACTGTATGAGTCAATTACTAATGAGGTACTGACTCCTACAACAGAGGATGCTCATATTCCAGTAAATGATGTCAATCCCTCGGTTTCAATATCTTTAAGTCAAGAAGCACCCGCTGCTGATCCTTCGGTCTCATCAACAAATCATCACTCTTCAACTGTACATCATGGAAATGTTCTGACATCAATGATGAAGTTAATCCTTTTGCAACTCCTGAAGATGCTCCATTTGAAAACATATTTGCTACTCCTGAATCATCATCAGAACCATCTTCTTCAGGAGACATCGACTCTGCTACCTCAGTTCCTCAACAACTGCCACATGAACACTTCAGAAAATGGACTCACGATCATCCATTAGACAACATCATTGGTAATCCCTCTCGTCCTGTATCAACCCGGAAACAACTCGCAACCGATGCCTTATGGTGCTTCTTCAACTCCGTACTATCTAAGATCGAACCAAAAGATGTTAAAACTGCTATGAATGAAGATAGCTGGTTCAATGCCATGCAAGATGAAATTCATGAGTTTGATCGTCTTGATGTATGGGAGTTAGTACCTGCTCCAGACTGTGCTATGATTATAGCTCTAAAATGGATCTTCAAAGTAAAACTTGATGAGCATGGTGATGTGTTGAAGAACAAGGCTCGATTAGTTGCTAAATGATACCGTCAAGAGGAGGGTATAGACTTTGAAGAATCTTTTGCTCCAGTTGCTCGAATCGAGGCAATCAGAATCTTTCTGGCTAATGCTGCTAGTAAGAACATGGTGGTATATCAGATGGATGTAAAGACGGCATTTCTGAACGGAGATCTTAAGGAAGTCTTCTACGTCAGCCAACCCGAAGGATTTGTGAATCAAGAGCATCCTACTCACGTTTATCGATTGAAGAAGGCTCTGTACGGTTTAAAGCAAGCTCCAAGGGCATGGTACGATACACTGTCAAAGTTTCTTCTGTCAACCGGATTCATCAAAGGAGCAGTTGATCCTACATTGTTCACCAGGAAGTCAGGCAAACATTTGATTCACGTTCAAATTTATGTTGACGATATTATTTTTGCCTCGACTGACCCAATGGAATGTGATCATTTTTCTAATGAAATGAGTTCAAAGTTTCAAATGTCAATGATGGGACAAATGTCATTTTTCTTGGGATTACAAATTTCACAAAGTCCCGGAGGCATTTTCATTAATCAATCTAAATATGCAACAGAGATTTTAAAGAAATTTGGATTTGATTCATGTGACCCTGTTGACACCCCCATGATTGACCGAACCAAACTAGATGAGGACCTCTCAGGGATCATGATTGCCCAAACGAAATATCGAAGTATGATTGGATCCCTGATGTATCTCACTGCTAGTAGACCAGACATCTTGTTCTCTGTGTGCATGTGTGCTAGATACCAGGCTAAGCCTACTAAAAAGCACCTTGAAGCAGTTAAACGGGTCTTTCGGTATCTCCAAGGAACCATCAATATGGGACTATGGTACCCGAAGGACACCGGTATGTCACTAACGGCCTATGCAGATGCCGATCATGCAGGTTGTCAAGATACACGTCGAAGTACGTCTGGAGGTGCTCAGTTTTTGGGTGATAAGCTTGTGAGCTGGTCTTCAAAGAAGCAAATGAGTACTTCTATTTCCTCTACAGAGGCTGAATACATAGCCATGTCATCTTGTTGTGCTCAAATCTTATGGATGAGATCACAATTATCTGACTATGGCTTTGAATTCAACAAAATCCCTCTGTACTGTGATAATAAAAGTGCTATTGCTCTCTCATGCAACAACGTTCAACACTCAAGAGCAAAGCATATCGACATTCGACATCATTTCATCAGGGAACAAGTAGAAAAAAGTGTGGTGGAACTATATTTTGTGAGGTCTGAATATCAGTTAGCAGACATCTTCACCAAAGCTCTTCTAAGAGAACGTTTTGAGTTTATTCTTCCACGACTTGGTTTGAAAAGCCTTCAACCAGAAACTCTCAAACGTCTTCAGGAGGAAGACGAGGAGTAAAGGTCTATCTTCATCTATCTCTTGTATATAGATATTTGAAAAACAAAATACAAAATTATAAAACCTTCAAAAATCAAATAGAAAAATATAAAACTTTCAAAATCCATAAAAAATTTGAAAAATTCGAAAAAATCAATAAAAAAAAGAAAAAAAAAAAAAAAAAAAAAATATTTAAAATATTGTCATTTTTGTCATGTTTCTTCCGGTTCGTTAATATCTACGGTCTTTGTGCTGTCATTCAAAGAATGACACGGGACTTTAGATGTTGTTCGAATTCTGTTTAAAGTATATATATATATATATATATATATATATATATATATATATATATATATATATATATATATATATATATATATATATATATATTTGGGAGAAAGAGAAATGGTTTATTGTCATTTTCAGGCAGTAACCCGCTTTTCAAAGAAAGAACAGAGCCATGTTTTAACATGTTTTCACATTCCATGCTCTGATTCTATAAACTTTTATCTGCTGAAAACCAAATGCTTTGAAAAATAACTCAATCTCTATTTTTGATAATCATCTGGACTTATTTGTCAAAATCTCTATCTCTCAATCAACAACCTATGTCATTGATTGAGGGGGAGAATGATTTCAATTAAATTAAAAAGTTATTTGGCATTAAAATTGTTTTTCAAAAGATATAAATGCATGTTTTAACAATGGAGTTTAAAGTCTTATAATCCGATCCTTATCAGTTCAAACGCTTTCACAATCAAGTCACAATTCTCCTTAAAAGCTTTCAAAATCAATTTAAATCTATAAGAGATCACAAATCTCAAATGTTTTGATAATTGTGATCGGGGGAGAATGTGTGATTTAAATGGGATTTAAACTGATATTAAGGTAAATGGTTTCACATGAATGTACATGCTGTCCTTCCCACATGTGACAAACGATTTCAAATTTTCAATGCACATGTTGAGGGGGAGCATCTATCTTAAACCTTTGATTTGAAACGTGATCATTCATCCTAATGTGCAGGTTCCCTCTAGTATGTGCAAAACTCTTTTCAAACCTCGAGGCACATATTGAGGGGGAGCAAATTCATGGAAACCTCATCCTTCCCGGAAATGCTATACCCACTTGATCTGTTAAGGGAAGTGATGTTGATATCTTTTAGAAAATGGTAATCAAAAGAAGTTAATTCTTTCTCTTGCCTCCGTGTGCAAAACATTTTCAAATACTTGATGCACATGTTGAGGGGGAGTTCTCGTTCTAAAAATATCAAAAACAATTCAGGTACAAAAAGCTTTGATAATATATCACAAGTATCTGAATTGATTTTCAAATGGTTTTCAATTGGATCCAATGGCAGATGAACAATACCAAATTGACCTACCAACTTTACTTTATGTACGGTGATACAAGGATGATAAGGTTAGGTATTGGTTCCCATGATCCGCCAGAACCGGAGGGATCTACCCAGGGACAATCCACTAGTTAGTGTAGAAGTCCTTAGGTATGATGATAAAAGGAGAAAAATGAGATAAGGGAAGAGTGCGGACTAAGACTGAGCTAGTACTGGAATAAACCCAACAAGGTTCTAGCTATGAAGTCTCGGTAAGCACTGAAGGGGTTGAAGAATTAAAAAGAATTGAATGAGAAAAGGGTGAAAACAAATAGCCCTCCATTTATTCAACCTTAGGGCAGAAACCGGGTTCAATTCATATGCTACTGATGGTAACATCGGTATTGAAGACAAGACGTCATGGACCCAGTGACGCACTGCACTTCAACTTTCCAAACCACTCAAGTTCCTCTTAAAAGGGCTTGTTTCATTCTCACGGGGAACCAACATTATCTATCGACTTTCTCTTAGAGATGGTTGATATTGAAGAAGGAGACCCTCTCCCTAGTCTCCGTTATAGGATCCAAATATGCACAAATTGAGTTTAGAGCCACGAGATCATCAATAAATCTCATTAGGACACTTTCAATGAAGACTCTCTGTTTCACACAATGTGGAAAAAGAGATTATATCTAGAGTCCTACGCATTATCCTTGTGGTATTGCCAGAACATCTGAGTGATGTGTTTACATATTCACAATGAAGATGGAAAGCCTTCTGGAGCCAACATCAAACAAGCTCCTGGTAGGTGGCATGTGAGATCTATTATATAGATCAACCATGTGACAACTGAACAGAAACAATGGGGCGATTCAATCTCTTGAATCAATCCTGGTTCAGGTTATGGATTGACGGATGCCTTTGAAAAACCGGTCGTTGTGCTTAATAAACTCTTTTCTTTAGCACATCGACTGTGTACTCATTTTTCAAACTAAAAGGTATTTTTATGATTGATAATTGATTTTCAATAAAACCTTCGTTGTATTGCAAAAACAATTTCTATTGAGCAATACACGATTGTTTTTCAAATCTCTTTTCATCAATCAGTGGACTTAAAATTCGCTGGTTCACTCACTCCGTGTTGTCTTCTTTGAGATGTTCCGGTTTGAGAACAGCTAGAACAGCTGCGAAACCTTGTCAAGGAAATTCTTCGGAATTATACCTGATCACAGGCAGTACATGTACTGATCAACGGGGAACCGTGGGCCGTGTACCTCAATTCAACGAAAGTGATCAAAGACACTTTCGTGCGATTTGTTACTAACTGTTGTATGCAAGTACGCCCGACGTTTGCAGCTGATCAGAATGAAGCGGTCAATCCATAGCCGCATGCTCACTTAACACATTCATCTCAAAAGAAATCATGATTAGTGCATCAATGACTCTGATATTTTCACACCAAGCTTCTGCTACGCTGCTGCCAATATCATGAATCAACTAAAGCTTCCGCTACTCTGATGAGAAGATATCATGATCCAGAATGTGAGCATGTCGGTCCCAAAGTCACAACATCACAAAATACCAACACCATAAAGGATGTGTCAGAGATTGTTGATAGCTGATGATCTCCAAAGATGGCTCAAACTTATCATCACGTGGATCAGTAAAAGACCTCCACTTGGAACAACCAAACATGCAATGTGAAGAATCAATGACTACGAGCTCAGGAGCAAAGGACTACATCAAGAATGCAAGATCAACTGTTAAATTTAATATCTATTTGTATTCAATGTAATTTTGGTACATGATTGAGGTGACCTCCCTTAGGGGGAGATTGTTAGGAATTAGAAATTCCCAGTATTAAAGAGTCAGTCACCTCAAGTATATATAATCGTTAGAAAGCTCGTAGTCGTAGTTCTTTTAAGTTAAGTAGTAATTTAGTTAAGTAACACCGTGGAGGACGGACGGGTCTTTACCCACTGTATGCCTGATCCACAGCCCAAAGTGTGGCGATTTATGTAAGACTATAAATACTCTCTACCTCCCAAGGTAGAGAGTTGGAGCTCATAATAATATCTTTCACTTTCTCTCACTAAGTTCCCTAAACCTCTAACTTTCTCTCTCTAGAATTCTATCTATATGCTACTTTGTGTTATGGTTTGATGTGTATGTGAAAAGTTATATTTTACATCAATGATTGGTACCTCAGATACTGCGTTGGCGTCATAGACAGGAGGTGCGTCAGAGTCAGTGTCGTACTTAGTCTCCTGAAGATTTGCCATGAAGATGCAGTTTGCATTGATTTCCTCTAGGTCTTCCAAATCATCCACAATAGCGAAAAAATCATTTTCCTCAGCACTCAACTGCATCCCTGCTTCTTGCTTCTGTGCTAACAACATAGCTTTCCGAAGAAACTCAACATTCTTCTTGTGTGGCTTAGTGGGACAGTTTCGTGCCATGTGACCCACTCCTTGACAGTTATAACACTTAACCTGATTACCCTGATTCACATTTCCATAATTCCCAACGACTGGAGCTGCAACATTCCCATTCTGATTACCCACTGCTCTATTCCCAACATTCTGTCCCATCTGATTTCCAACATTCTGACCCAGCTGATTACCCTGATACGGAGCCGCCTGATTACCCATGCGAAATCCAGTAGCATATCCCTGCTGATTCCCAATAACTCCAACCATTTGACCTTGATTACCCATATTCACACCCGGCTGTTCAATTTGCCTGTTGCGAGTGTTTGATGAAATCCTTTGGTTATTGTTAGTTGGTGTGGAATAGCGACTTCTGAATGCTTTACCCAATAAAGAAAATACCTGTAGCAAGGCTTCTTCTTGTTCAGTTTCAGGATCAGTGATTCCTTGTTCCTGGTATTGTGGATACTGTTGTTGTTGAAGTACTTGTTGTTCTGGTGGATAGAATTGTTGTTGAGGGATAACAGCTTGTGGTTGTGGAATGTATTGCTGCAAGTTGTTGTTGTTAGAAGATGATGAAGCTTGTTGTTGTGTATTCACTAAAGGTTGAGTCTTTGCAATAAGAGCCAATGGATCATGATTCTTTGCCAATCTTTCTTTCCTGACTTCATTCACTTCAGCTTGGTTTTGTTTCAGAAAATCGTTTAGTTGATCAAAGTTCACCTGATGTAAGTCTTTTGTTTGGTTGACAATAGTGATATATCGTCCCCATTCTTCTGGAAGATTGTTCAGGAACTTGATGTTTTGCACGATAGTTCTGGGTGCCAACTTGTTTCTGATGAGCTCATTCATCAAAGTGCAAAACCTTCCATAGTAGGATTCAATGGATTCTCCTGGAGTTGAAATGAACTTTTCCCATTCAGTTAGCAGCTTGTTCTCCATGTCTTGTTGACCAATTTATGTTCCATGACAAAGCCGTCTAACACGTTCCCACATATCGAAAGCAGTTTCACAGCTGTCTACTGCAGCAAAGATGTCTCTTGGTAAACCCAGTTGGACAATATGAATTGCCATGTCATCTGCATCGACTTGTTTCTGATCCTCTTCAGTGTATTCTGATTAGTTTTGAACATGAGAAGATGGTGGGATGGGAGGTGTTGCATCAGCATTTCCAGGGATTTGGACTTGTCGAGGCTTGAAGGGTCCATTCTGAATGGATTGAATCATCAGTTTTCCATTAGGTTTGGTCTTGATGTAACGAAGCATACGACTTGTCCATTGAAGATAACCACCTTTTTCCAATATAGGAGGACGGTTTTCTGCACCGGCTGCATGAATATCTTGTTGAGTTGCCATTGATGAAGGTATGTTATGATAAAGTTGATGTAGGATCGATTCAACGATAAAGGAGTTGTGTTTAATATGATATTGCCGTTTGAAGTTTTTCTGAAAGTCGTACTCGTGAACTTGGTTCTTAGGCCTAAAAAATTTTCTCCAAAAATTTGAAATTCACTATAAAAATCAATTCTAAGGTCGAATGAAAATTTTGAGTTATGACAATTTTGACGCCAAATTTGACCGAAAAAATTTGAATTTGGGTCCAAAAATTTGAATTTTTGACCAAAATTTTCCAAGTTATACCAAAATTTGAATTTCGCGTAAAAATTGAACGTTTAGTCTCCTAAAAATTTTAAATTTTACTTTCTTTTTTTTTTTTTTTTTTTTTTTTTTTTTTTTTTTTTAAATTGGAGAGCTTTGGCGTAGACACAAGAAGTTACGAGTAGACTATGGTGCTTTGGCGTAGGCAATAGACTTAAGCGTAGGATCTTTATGCGTAGGAAGCTTAGGCGTAGAGATTGTGCTTAGGCGTAGAGAGAACTTACGCGTAATACCCAACTTACGCGTAACAATAGAGTTATGCGTAGACTAAAAACTTAAACGTAGAATCCTTATGCGTAGGATTTACTTATGCGTAAGACAAGCTTAGGCGTAAGAAAATACTTATGCGTAAGAAATTATACGCGTAAGAATTAGCTTATGCGTAAATCTAGGCTTTAGCCCAAAGATCCTTTACACTATCACAGTGTAAAAGATATCCAAAAGTCGAAGTGTTCCACAAACTTATCCAAGTGAGGGAAGCACTGAGTCACCGTTATAGCTTGAAGAAACTGCACAAAACTCTTATGCGTAGAAAAAGGGTTTTGACTTTCTTATGCGTAAAAATAGGGTTTTGACTTACGCATAAAAAATTTGCAGTGATTCAACCGATTTCTGATGCACAAACAGCTTCCAAAACACTCAAATAACACAAAAGTATTGACCTTAATCACCCAAAGTGCCTTTTCTGCTTATCTGTAGAAATGAACAACGAACCAAACACGAGTTTAAAAATGAAGAAAAACACGTAAAGCTTCGAACTTTTTTCAAAAAACTGAAACTTTAGCACCAAATAAACCTTAAACCACAAGAATCTTGAATTTTTAGGTGCAAAAATTAAAGATTTAAGCGTGTCAAAGATGTATAACGAGAGCTTTATGCGTACAATACCAAACTTCAAAACAAACACAAACACTCCTAAACCATTGTTAGGCGATTGATACCAATTGTAGGACCTTTATAAATATCAACCTTATCACAAACCCAATTAACGAACACAAGTATCACCACGTGAAACCACGCTACGCGTAGAACACGTTCAACACAAACACAAACGTTAAGCTTAGAAGAAAGAAATAAAGATGAGAAAGATGGTGACTTAAGATGTAAACCGTGTATGTATGAATAGAAAGATGAAAACAATAAGTTGTATATTCCAAAGAAAACATACACACACACACACTCAAGCACACCCCTCAAATGACCATTTGAGGGGTATTTATAGTACAAGTGACTTGATGCCCTAAAAGGCTTTCTATGGGCTTTCGTGGGCTTGGACATGGGTTGGATTGGATATAAGGCAAGCATAACTAAACTAATACCCATTTAGCTTAGTCCAATCCACGAGCCCGTTGACTATTCTAGCACGATATCTAACACACGTTACAAAGTTCCTAAACGTGAATGACCATCACTTCTAATAAAATTATTAAGGCTAACAAAAACTTAGCTTCAAAATCTACAGTTTTTTTTATCAGATTTGTTTTGAAAATTTTGATGAGACTGATAGATTTTTGGTTGAAATTTGCTAAATTCTGAGGACTGATTTGACCCTGATGGTTTGTAAGAGGGTTCAGAAATCGTTTTTGAAAAACAGTCTTTGGCAAAATGACCTCTTTTGTGACACTTAAAGCATTCAGTGTCCTCATTAGCTTTAGCATTGGAAAAACCTTTGTTTCTTTTTATAAACCTCCGAGAGTTAGCAAGGAGTGCCCTTTCCTGAAATTCAATGTTCAGGTCATTTAGGTACTCTTCACTTGATCTCTCATCAGGCTCATCATCTGAATTTTCCTGAAAATCTTGAACCACACCGTTAGAATAAAAAGTAGTAGAAATTGGTGTTGAAGTGGTGGTCAGGTACTTCTTGACTTCCTGAGACTTCTTTAAGTCAGGGTATCGTCTGTTGATGAGGTTTTCCTCATAGACAAATTTCCCATATATTTCAGGAAGTTCAAGATTCTGAATATGATTTGCATTCCTAAGTCCCTGAGAGAAATTCAGCCACTTCTCAGGGAGACTATTGACAAAACCAACCTTGATTTCATGTTTGGACAACTTTACACCATCATTAGACAGTTCATTTAAAAGAGTTTTGTACCGGGTGTAAGTTTGAGACAGAGTTTCTGAGTCCTTAGCCCTGAAGGTGTTATACTCAAGTTTCAGGTCCATTATCATGTTTTCCTTGGTATCAAATGGGCCTTCATGACTACGGACCAGGTCATCCCAGGTTTGTTTATCCGTACTACAGCTTATAACTGACTCCATAATATCATCGGGAAGACATGATATGATGATACTTTTGAGTCGCTGGTCCTGGTTGACCACTCTTCTCTCATCCTGAGTCCACTGAGCTTCAGGTTTAGGCAAACCTTCAGCAGTCTTTGGGATAAATGGACCTTCATTAATACACTTGATGTAATAAGGTTCCATCCCAATCAAATAGCAAAGCATACGCTTTTTCCATTTGTTAAATTTACCAACTTCAAGTCTAGGGGCAACAGCTGAATAAGCTCCACCCTTTTTGTCGACTAGTTGGGGTAAATCAATTTCAGCCATTAGGATCCTGATTTAAAAACAATTTTGAGCAGCCTTGAAAAGGGGTTTTATAATTAGCCTGCTCTGATACCACTTGTTGTTCCCTATTCACTATCGTATAAAACAGTTAAGTATTCAAAAATAGATAATAGTGAATCAATGACTGAAGTAAGATGTAAGTAAAACACACTGATAAATTTTCAACATAATATTCTTTATTAGAAATCAATCAAAAAGAATACATTACCCAAGTACTTGCGGAATAGTACTTGGGATTGAAATGACAAAGGGTTGGTACTCCTCACTAAGCTCAAGCTAAGTCTGAGCACAACTACTATGAAACCACTGAGTTATATTAGGGACTGAGTTGTATTTGGAGGAGTGAAAGATGGCTTGTGTGTGTGTGTGTTTTACAATTCACAAGCTTAAATCTTTCACTACATCTCTTATGTTATTTATACAAGTATGAGTATTAACCTTATCCTAAGTGACAAACTGACAATTTACAGAAGACAAAATACTGATGTATTTTGTCTCTGTTTACAAAGACTATATTAAGTAAGAGACAATGTTGCTTTCCATAAGTCAGTGATGACACTGAGCCTGATAGTTTGCCATTCAGGGAAAGTTGACTTTGGTTGATAAGGACTTCGTTTTATCTGATTCAAACTTATCCCTCCTTATCCCGCTCATTCTTCAGTCTTCATTGTCTTCAGTCTTCTACTTCAGTTTGTCTTCAGTGTAAGTAGTTGGTGAGGAGTTTAGGGATTTAGTGAGTTATTGTCATCACTCACTAAATCCATCATATTCTTCTTGACTCAGTCTTCACCCCTTAAGTTCCGCCTTACTGAGTGGAGAGACTTCTTCTTCGCCTCTTACTGAGTATCCTGAAGATGGCTCACCGAGTGACTATGCACTCAGTGACCTATTAGTGTTTAACGGTCTAAACACTTAGGGTATTTTCTATTCAAATCCTAGACATAAGGGGTTTGGGTATTTGCTGAACCCAACAGTAAAAAATGCCTAATGAATTTTTTTGGCCAATTTTGTCTCTGTTATTTAAAAGTTGGTAGTTGTTATTTTATTTGTTAGTCTTTAAGCCTTTGGTTTTAGATCTTTCGAGTTATGTATGATATTGAATAAGAAATTTATGAGAACACCATGAGGTCAATAATTTTTTTAGGCTATAAAGTGTTCACAGAAATGGGATGGTATGTTTTTGTAAGTTAAACAAGATGTTTTTTTATTTAAGGTCAAAATTATTATTATTATTATTATTATTATTGGATTTAGGCATTTTTTATGTGTTCAACATTGCTCACCGGAAAACCAATGATATATTCATGAAACATTCACTGCTACCGTCCAAATCATTCATCATTTTTTTTTTCTTTTTTTGTGTGCTCAAGTTGTCTTAATTTATTCACTTTCATTTGTTTTTCATAATTTGATTATGGAAAATTTGACTAATTCTATTAACCCTCCCGAGAATTATGGGTCTATATAAAGATTTCACAACATATATTACAATCACTTAAAAATTTATTAACAACTAATCCGCTAACATGGCATCGAGCAATCCAAAACTAAATCGTATTTGATCAGTCTTCACCACCAATTGCTCCCGCTGACGAGCACCTAAAGGTTCAAACAAAAGATGAACATGATTACCCCTCTAAACAAACCGATGATCGAGCAATCATTATCATGTTTTTACTTATCCAACGAAATAAAGAAGAATAATTTATTAAATCTATTTCCATATTATATGCAATGATCATGTTTACATACGAAGTTTGTTTCACGTGTTTTATTACTGTATATAATGTAATCTCACCAGTTGATGCAAACTAATTAATAATTACACAATATATTAAAGTGGTTTTATTTACCGGTCATTAGAATTATGTGAAACCAATTGATGCATAACTATACAACATATCTATTCAACTAAAACTGATATTAAACACTAACTAAGAATAATACCAGGTTACCAAATATGACTATCTATTTTGATACCAAATCAGTTATGCACAATTAATTACAATATTGATTAACCATGCAAATTTTGATACTATTTTAATAATCTCATATAAAAACAAATCAGGGTCTTAAACTCGTTCAACGTGAGTGGATTGCCTCATCATTTTGTGTTTGAAAATTGAATGTCCGATTATTCTTTTAAGGAATCTTGATCCGCCAAATGGATTATGTAATGGAACGAGGTTGATATGTAAACGTTTTGATCCTAATGTCATCAATGCTAAGATTGCTGTCAGACAACACGCTAGAGTTAGAGTGCTCTTGCCAAGAATTTCTCTTGCTCCATCTGAAGAAGACACGTTCCCTTTCAAACTAAAGAGAACACAATTCCTCGTGTGTTTTAGCTTTGCGATCGCTATCAATAAAGCTCAGGGCCAAATAATTCCAAATGTGAGTGTTTATTTGCCCGACTCTATTTTCTCACATGGCCAGCTTTATGTTGCTTTATCTAGAGGGATATCACGTAAAACTACAAAGGTATTAGTGAAGCCAGTCAAAGAGTTCGGCCAAGGAGGTGTCTACACCTCAAATGTCGTCTACCAAAAAGTTTTACAGGACGATTAACGTGCATTGTTAGTTAGTATCTTAAAATTGATGTAATGTTTTCTTGTTGAGTCTCACCAAATATTTTTATATGTTGTTTGATACTTGTTAAATTTTTTTGCTAGAGTTGAATTATCGCATAATACAACTGTTTGTAATTACATTTTGATCTTTTCACGTTCTATTTTGAACGTTATACGAAACACTTACCACAATATCGCATATCGTTAATTGCCTGCCGCTAGGAACCGCTGCCGCTAAACGCAGGTACTTGCCTAGTATATATATATATATATCATTAAATTTTCGCATTTTAACTTACTTACACCCGCCTCGACATATATTCTTCGTCTCACCCATATTGTCACGTCTACTTGATACGATTCAAGTCTGAAACTTAATCCATGATAAGACAGCAACAAATAGCGAATTACATCTATGCTCTGATCTTTTTTGACTTAAAATTCGCAGCCTCGTTTTCGGAAAAAAAACTATATACCTATAATCTTTGATTAGCTAGATTTTTTATGTTGAGAAAAGGTCACTAGACATGTAAAAATTAATTCATGAAAAAAGGTTTGTACAAAGGCCAGATCTGGATATAATGTAGCAATGACTTAGAATATCTTGTAACAAAATCAAATTATAGTATTTCATCTTCCCTTTTACAACTGATCGAAAACATGTTATATCTCTTGACGAATAAAGTATATACTAAACAAACTGCGTATGAAACGACAAAACAAAATGAGAACAAAATGATTTTTGATAACGGGTTCATTGCTTGGAGGACTCTTTCTTTCCATAAATGGAAGTTTCATGTAAATCATGGAAACCTAATTTTAACAGATTTCAAATACCAATTTTTTTTACCTAGACCTCATACCATTTCGAGTGTCCATACTCCATACTACTATTTGTTGGTTTTATGGATATAAATTAGTAGACGTGAGTTAGGATCGAACTCGAGACCACGAGATTGCACACTTTGCGTATAAGAATTAAAGTTAATAATTAAATGTAAAAGTTATATTTATTTATTAGTTAAATGAAATAACTATAACGGACGTTAAGTAATTAGTTGTAATGGACTAACGGTCGTTAAATGTAATTGGAAAGGATTAGATTGCAAATATTGGGAAGGTTCCGGAATCCCCTTGTGGGATGTTGATACTGATCAGCCAAGGGGAACAAACCCAACCCAATTCAAACTCAAACTTGTTCTCCAAATTTAGTTTAGTATATATACAAGGCTAGGGGTCTTGTGTTTTGCATCTCTTATACTCATTAAGCTAAACCTAAAATTTGTTTGTGTGTTTTGTGCTTGAAACCGGTCGACAACCACCCAAGGGTGTCGATTCATAGCTTTTCCAAAAACAAAGTTATTTGTTTAATTAAAACTAGCATTCCTTTAATTCGGTATAGTACGTGTGTACAAGAAAGTGGTACTAACACATTATTGTTAGTATTCTTTGATTGAATTACAAAATCGGTAAGGGGTAATTCTAATAATCCTATAAACCCTAATTAGGGTTCATCCAATTGCTAGTTTTGTGGATTTGATTCTTGTTCGGCTAGAATCAAGAAAGGTACGCAGATTCTTGTTTATGCTAATTAATTATTCGTTAATCTTTCCTATACGCTTCCGCATGTATAATTTGATGTTTTGTGATTTATTTATTGAATGTCATGTTTTATAATTACAACAGTGGCATCACGAGTCATTGGTTTTAATGAGTAATTAATTACTAAACGCGTAAAAAACGAATAATTGTATGTTGTTTGATAATATTTATCTAGGGTTTGGTTTAATTTTTTGCATGGGTCGATTTTTTTATTATATATGGGGCGTACCCCATTTTTTTTTGTTGTCGATTCATTAAAATTTTTTATAGGGTTTTAAATTGTTTGTTAACCTTATCGAAACCTAGAATTAATATATGTGTTACGTGATTAATTCATGAATAATATGTTATGTGACATGGAATAATATGCGATCTTATGACTAATTGAATAATTGTTATGATATATCCATGATGATACATGCATATTTGTCATGGATAGTTGCTTGTATTGTTTAATTGTTAAGATATTTTATCACATGTTTATTTTTTATAAATCTTGAATTGGGGAAGACTCCAATTATATATATTAATGAATCAATTATTTGCAATTTGGTATATTTTAATTAAAGGTTTACGCAATCGATTCATCGATGTAGGTGGCTCATTTTCAATTAAGAAAGTGAAAGCCCTAATTAATATATACATTAATTAACCTAGACATTGATTATTAATAGGGTTTTATCGAATAAGTTGCATGTGGCTACTTGTTTATACGTATTAATTGTTAATTATGTGCGCATTGTTTTTAGTTATTTATTTTTTATTTGTTTACTTGTTTGTTTATTATGTGTGACAATTTTAAGTAAAGGGTAAGTTTGAATAGAAAAATAACACGGACTAAACAATGGTGAAATTTGATTTGTTTTTGAAGAGTTAAGTTTTCAATAGTTTAATTGATTGATGATTTTGGTACAAAAAGTGAGAACGCCTCACCCAATTTGACGGACTGTGTGAGAAGTACTAGGAGTGGAGCGCATTAAATTGTGACCCTAAAGAAGGAGGTTATTGCTTCAACGCTGACTGAATTCTCCGCTTGCTTGTGAGTCAAATTGGAGTTACCAAGTAGGCTATGCGTACACAATCTTCTTAAGGGCGAATTAGCTTTAATTCCATGCGCCACTTCGGTGGTAATTACCCGAAACACTAAATGTTTACACTTATGCAAAAGTACGGTATAATGGACGATATTTGAAGTTAAATTCCTTGATTGGCGAAACCAATACCTTAATCAAAACTTTGATAATTTGATCTTTATGAATTGGTAATAAAAAGTTTTTTTATTAAAATTTGTGCTACAAGATGAATGCATGACATCTTTGTACATATTTGATTTGACCACATAAAATCAAAACTAGTACCCTTTATAAATTAAGTTATGTGCCATCTAATTAAAGTGACACTTGAAGTTGCAATTTACGTCATGTCAGAACTTGGCGAGATTGTGATGGAGAGGTAAATCTTTATGTAAAATCAGACCTTACATGAACATATTTGCAGTTCTTTAAGTTAGACACTTAAATTGAGTAGGAAGTGAGACCTGGACTCAAGGCATAAGATGGGATGACACATGTTTATATTTGCAATAGCGTTGGAAAATATAAATCCCATAATGATCTAGGAGTTGGAAATTGTTTGCCAATTATTGTTCGACAGATTACCTTATTATATGCTTTCATTACTAGCAAATCAACTGATGTAATGAACCTATGATAATTTGGATCCTAGTTTTCGAGAAATTTATATGGTTATATGTTTATATTATCTTGGGTATATTTTATTTTCTTGAAAAGTTGTATTATCGAAAATACTAATACTTGAACTTTTTTCTGTAGAAATGGCTCAAAACAACGATAACACTAACACTGCACTAAGTTATGCGTTCAAAAGCTTTTTTGATCGAGAAAAGTTGACTGGCTCTAAGAATTTCAATGATTGGCACCGCTCTTTGAGAATTGTCTGTAGAGTTTGGTAACGCTACACGCGTCGTTCGGGGTCAAAGGAACTTCCTTTTCTTCGAGCAAGTTTTATAACACCCTAGGCAGTGAACCTAATCGTTGTAGTGTAGTATTAGGGTAAGCCACGGGTATTGATATCGTTCTCTAGGGGAATAGGAATGCTAGTGAGAATTACTACGCTAAGGTTGGGGTTGAGGAAGATTATTTTTTTTATCTTTTTTATGTTTTTTAGGAAATGGAAAAGTACGAATCTCGGGTTTTGGATTTGGGGGTTGGTATTGCTACCGATTACTCTACTTATCTAATTATCTAATCTAAGGTGTATGTAGTCTATGTCTAATTATTGTGTGCTCGTATGATAGTTTAAAGATGTGTTCACTTAGATTTTATTACTCCTTAATTATCTCCTATTGATGGTTGAATTGTCAAGTCCTTATTCTTAATCGCGTTTTGTGTCTAAAGTCGTAGGGTATGCGTTTATCCCTAACTCTTTGAACTTACCTCGTCTACAAGACCCACTAGGGATTATAAACTCTAACTCTAAGGCCTCTTTGGATGGTTTAGCTTACAACCACTCTAAGTGCTATAACCTAAGGTTCACAAAGATTAATCAAGCATTACAATGAATGACCTATCGCATTACTAGATCATTAACAATTAAGATAAGAGACAACCAATCAATATTCAATAATTAAGTTTCATATTCCCTAAGCAAACACACAAGTAAATTAGCCGGACATGGAGAACATGCAAGCATACATACAAATAGTCAAAGACATAATTGAATTAATGAAGTAAAACACTTATCTTGATGTAAGATAGGGTTTGGAACCCTAAAATACTGTACAAGACAGCCTTGGTTCGGTTTAGGTTTTTACTCCAAAAGACTACACACTAAAACTGAAAAATTCGGATTCTATATATAAGATTACATGTGCGACGGCGTCACCTTATGTTTTGTGACGCCGTCGGGTCGCCGTCATTAGGGTTTCGTCTTGGCCACGTTAGTCTTGCGACGGCGTCACCTTGTACTTGTGACGCCGTCCTCTTTAGCTTCTGACGCCGTCTGGATCAAATCTAGGCCTTCTGAGTTGCGACGGCCTACTCTTTCAAAGCCTGACACCGTCACTTGAAAATATGAAATTTGGCTTCTGTGCCGTCACAAAATGCTCCGACGGCGTCGCAGTTAAGTAGTGACGCCGTCACCTTGTCTTTCAGCAGCTTTAATGTCTCGATTCTTGACTTTGGCCATTTTCTTCGTATATCCGCGCCTTTTTGTCCAAATAAGTGCCATTACAGCAATTTGCCTTCAAGAGACCTAAAAAGTGAAAAGGAACGATATTAAGTAATAACGGATACAAAAGTGATCAAATAAGGGCTTAAACGACCCCTCAAAAAGGTACATTTTAAAACCTTATCAAATATCCCTACACTTGGTATTTGCTTGTCCTCAAGCAAATGTGCTTTTAGCCAATTAATTTATAAGTTAGGGGTCATGAAACATTGGTTTAAAACAATCCACAACACATATAAGCCCCGCAAAAGTCATAACAAGCACGGAAATTACATACTAGCACCTCACATGGGGTGTTTGGATACTCACATCTCTCTCGGGTGTATATGAAATATAACACGTTGGAAATGGAAGATTGAACACTCATTAACCGGTCCTAGTACATAGATTACTATAGGCTTGAGAATAGATCAAACCTCCATCGCTTTGGCGTAAGCACCTAGGAAAGACTATCAAAGAGGTCTTTAAAGGGTTGTAATGTTAGGCTTATGGTAAGGAAACAAAGGGTTTGGTGGGATAGGCTATTTAGTGGTGGCAAGTCAAAAATCTCTATGTTACAAGCATACGAAGAATGGCATTGCTAAGCAAAGACTCGACACTCTAGACCCTAGCTAACTGAAACAAACAAACATAAATTTAAAGGATAGATGTAGGATGGTAGCCCGTATGTTTTTTTTTTTTTTTTTTTTTTCACTCTATTTTTTTTTCTTTTCTCTTTTTCTATTTTTTTTTTCGATTTTTTTTTCATACACTTTTACTCTACTATCCTCTACGGTAACATCAAAATGATAGGGATTTATAGGCACATCCCTACACTTGAGTTTTTATAACTCTAACACTAATTTGACCCGAATTGAAAAGATCAAAACACTTGGGGTATGTTATTATGCAAATTAGGGAATTTAACGTTCCCTTCCAATCATTTTATAAACTTTAACTTTTTCCCATGAGTCCCAATCATCCCAAAACTGTGTACAAAGGATATGACTCGACTTAGCAACTCATGCAAGCAACTAGATAATTGGACTAAAGGTTTAGGGTGATAACAATAATGCACTAAAGTGAGTGCATACAGGGTAGGCTAAGGCGATTTGGGTGTATATTTGGGGGTGGGGTGTAAACAATGCTCTTCATTGATATTCCGGAAAAACCGAAACATCACAAGAACCGCGAAAAGGATAGGCTCTAAGGGGTTAACTAGGGGTATCGTGTACTAAAGATGAGTACAACTCAAAGGGTGTGGGGGAATTACTCAACCGATGTTGAAGAAGTAATTATATTACGGGTATCAAACAAGGGTTATCCTAATGTCTCTTATCATTTAGTTATTCCTAACTACACAAGTGTAGTCTCACTAGCGATCTCGGAATGCATCACAAAACAAGTTCTAGAATCTAATATACTATCGGTTCACACTCTAAGCATTAAAGATGAATGCTTTTAATTCCTACTAATCTAAGGGCGATCCTCACATTTTGGGTGGAATTTAGGTGGTAAAGGGTTTTTTGTGCTAGTCATGCAACTTCCTATCCGTGAGACGCTTTTGTTAAGACTAATGGCCCACTCCTATATGTCATGAAAAATTTTAAATTTTGTGCCAAAATTACCCTAACCGACATTTTCTCATGGTTTATTACACAAATACAATTGGACAAAGCAAATAATCAAAGATAAGCATAGTTTCAAAGTTCCCGTTTTATTTTCCCTCCCTACACTTAAACTGAACATTGTCCCCAATGTTCCCCGAAAGTATCAAAGTTATGACAATAGAAGGTAATGAAAAAACGAAAGAAACTAGTACTCCCCTGATTAGCTCGATAGGATCCGTGTGTGAAGTAGTGGTTAAATCCTTTCCAAGAAGAATGTGTGCGTGAAAAGCTCCTTCCAATCTTTTGTTCCTTCTTCTTGATAAATAAAACCTGCACATTTGAAGAAAACAAACGAAACCCTCGCTTAAAATCGGCGGTAATAATATATATAAGACTCTACTAAACTAAGATATAATGCTTGTGGAATGGATGTTTACAGAATTTCTGGAAAATTAAGACCTGGAAAATTCCAAAAATTTATAAGTAGCTCAGAAAACGAGAAAAAATTAATCTGTTGTTTTTACTCCTTCCTGACGCCGTCAGGTTACAATCCTGACGCCGTCAGGTTATCCTGACAAAAACTGGTCTGCGATTTTCTGGAAAAAATTCTGGAAAATTTACATCTTTAGAATCTGGAAAAATTTCTGCAAAACATCCATTATGACTCGATACAAGCATTTGACTCGAACAAACACACATATATATCTTTTAATGAATTGCTATTCTCATGTTTACGTTTCTTTTGAAAAGGTGTGTAATCCTCCCTACACTTATCCTTTATGTAAAATACCTTTATATGCAATTAAGACGAGGTTAAAAACAAAATAAAGCATTTTTACAAATTTAAACATGAGAATAAACAATTAATAAAAGATATACGACAGTAACAAGCAAACAGTTAAGCATGGTTTGCCTCCCACGAAGCGCTTTACTTTATTTAAGAGACTTGTAGCTAGACTCGTAGTCGTGCCCTCATGTGACTTCATTACCGCCATCTCCTTCATCAAAAATAATATCTTCATCGTTCACCATGTCATTATTATCCAACTGATAATGTTTCACACGTTGTCCATTTATGGTAAATTCCCTCCCATTGTGGTCTAGTAGCACCACCGCTCCATTGCTCATCTGCCTCTTTACTGAAAAAGGTCCATACCATCTCGATTTTAGTTTTCCCGGAAATAACCTCAGTCTGGAATTATACAAGAGCACCTTATCTCCTTCCAAAAACTCTTTAGGATTCTTTATTCGTTGATCATGCCCTTTCTTTGTATGTGATCGACGATTCATATGCTTCCAGCCTTAGTTCATCCAATTCTTGAAGCTGTAAGAACCTATTTGACCCTGCTTCAGAATAATCCATATTACAGACCTTAAGTGCCTAATATGCTTTTTCCTCAAGTTCAATAGGGAGGTGGCATGCCTTCCCGTATACTAAGCGAAAAGGGGTTGTTCCGATATGTGTTTTGTAAGCAGTTCTGAATGCCCAGAGTGCCTCATCTAGTTTGAATGCCCAATCTTTTCTATTATGGTGGACCGTTTTTTCAAGTATCCGTTTTAATGCCCTATTTGTGTTTTCTACTTGTCCATTCGTCTGAGGATGATATGCGGTAGAAAATCTATGTGGAACACCGTACTTCTTCATTACCTTCTCCATTTGAGCATTGCAAAAGTGGGTTCCTCTATCACTGATCAATGCCTTGGGGATCCCGAATCGTGCGAAGAGCGTTTTAAGAAAATGAATAACTACCCTCGCATCATTAGTTCTAAGAGCTTGAGCCTCCACCCATTTGGATACATAATCAATAGCTACGAGAATGTATTCATTTCCTCTGGATGATGGAAAAGGTCCCATGAAGTCTATACCCCAAACATCGAATATTTCATAGACTTGGATATAATTCTGAGGCGATTCATCCCTTCGCGAGATGTTTCCCGATCGTTGGCATGCATCACATGTTTGAACTAATCTCTTAACGTCTCGAAAAATAGTAGGCCAGTAGAACCCGGCATCGAAAACCTTTCGCGCCGTGACATTTACACCGTGATGTCCTCCAGACGGTCCCGCATGGCATTCCTTCAGAACTCGATCAATCTCCCTTCCGGCCACGCAACGTCGAATGATTTGATCGGGGCATATGCGGAATAGGAAGGGATCATCCCAGAAGTAATGTTTGAGCGTAGTGAAGAATTTCCTTTTATCTTGCTTGGTCATGTAGTTTGGCAAAACCCTACTGGACAGATAGTTAGCATAATCCGCATACCATGGCTCAATCTCCTTAATGGCCATGAGCCGTTCCTCGGGAAAAGAGTCGCGAATCTCGATATGATCGAGTTTCTCAAGATCAGGGTTTTCCAAGCGTGACAGATGATCAGCAGCAAGATTTTCAGCCCCCTTTTTATCTCGAATCTCAATTTCGAATTCTTGAAGTAATAAAATCCATCTAATTAGTCGGGGTTTTGCATCTTGCTTCGAAAACAAGTAGCGCAAGGTCGAGTGATCAGTGAAGACGACAGTCTTAGAAAGAACGAGATATTGCCTGAACTTGTCGAAGGCAAAAACCACAGCTAAAAGCTCTTTCTCGGTGGTTGTGTAATTTTCTTGCGCTACATTCATGGTTTTGCTAGCATAGTAGATTGGTTGAAAATGCTTCTCTTTCCTTTGGCCAAGCACGACGCCTACAGCATAATCACTAGCATCACACATGATCTCGAATGGCTGAGACCAATCAGGGGTGACCATAATAGGCGCCTGAGTAAGATCCTTCTTTAGTCGGTTGAATGCTTCTTTACAATCTTCAGAAAAATCAAAAGGGGCATCCTTAACAAGAATCTGGGTCATTGGCCGGGCAATTTTCGAGAAGTCTTTAATAAACCTTCGATAAAAACCCGCATGACCTAGAAAGCTGCGAATGGCTTTAACGGTGGTAGGATATGGGAGTTTGGATATCGCTTCAATTTTTGCTCTATCGACCTCAATTCCGTTTCCAGAGACTTTATGTCCTAGGACAATTCCTTCTTTCACCATGAAATGACATTTTTCCCAATTTAGGACCAAATTAGTTTCTTCGCACCGTTTCAACATTTTCCTAAGGTTGAAAAGACAAAGGTCAAAGGAATTTCCAAATACCGAGAAATCATCCATGAAAACTTCCATGCTATCTTCAACTAATTCATGGAATATGGCCATCATACATAGCTGAAAGGTGGCAGGTGCGTTACATAACCCGAAGGGCATTCGCTTGTAGGCAAACGTCCCGTATAGGCATGTAAATGTAGTCTTTTCCTGATCTTCAGGGGCAATGGGAATTTGAAAATATCCTGAAAAGCCATCAAGGAAACAGTAGTATTCATGCCTGGCTAACCTTTCGAGCATTTGGTCAATGAATGGCAGAGGAAAATGATCTTTTCGGGTGGCATCATTTAACTTTCTGTAGTCGATACAAACACGCCAACCCGTAACCGTTCTTTGTGGCACTAAATCACCCTTTTCATTCTTTACAACTGTCATTCCTCCCTTTTTTGGAACTACCTGGACTGGGCTGACCCATGGGCTATCCGAAATGGGGTAGATAAGGCCGGCATCGAGGAGCTTGATGACTTCCTTCTTTACTACCTTCTTGATGTTAGGGTTGACCCTCCTCTGCGGTTGAACGGTTGGTTTGTAATCTTCTTCCATGAGGATTTTATGAGTACAAAATGTAGAATCAATACCCTTAATGTCAGCCACACTCCACGCGATTACTCCCTTGTATTCCTTTAAAACTTCCAAGAGCTTCTCTTTTTGTCCAGTGGTCAGCGACGAGCTTATGATGACAGGGAGTTGGTCCTTTCCTTGAAGGAAGGCGTATTCTAAATGGCTTGGGAGATCTTTTAGTTCTAAAGTAGGTGGTTCCTTGATTGACGGTTTTAGCTTGTTTTCTGGTTTTTGCAGCTCAAGGGGTTCAATTTCTTCCTTACGCGGGTAAAAGGAAACAGCCCCAACCATCTCAATTTCCTCGTTTTCGCCTATTGTGTTGTTATCATCATTTCTGAATTCGTTTAATAGATACTCATCAATGCAGCCATCTATATCATCAACAAATTCATCAACTTCCTCAACAAAATAAATAGGGTGATCGTAGGAGGAGGAGTGACTCATAGAATCCTTGATGTCGAAGGTTAAGCTCTCGGACCCCACTCGTAAAGTGAGTTTACCATCATGAACATCAATAATGGCACGAGCTGTAGCTAAGAAAGGTCTTCCGAGGATTATCGGGACTGAGTTATCTTCCTCCATTTCTAAAATCACGAAATCAACTGGAAACTTGAATTCTCCTACCCTTACAAGAATATTTTCACAAACCCCAATGGGATATTTGATTGATCGATCAACTAATTGAATACTCATCCTGGTTGGTTTCAGTCCTGAATATCCGAGTTTGAGGAACAGGGAATGAGGCATCAGGTTGATGCTAGCCCCAAGATCCGCCAAGGCATTTTTACTAGAGAGCGTCCCTATTGAACAAAGGATGGTGAAACTGCCTGGATCTTCTTTCTTCTTGGGCAGGCCTTTCTGGATGATAGCCGAGCATTCTTCTCCTAATGATATCAACCTTTCAAGTTTCTTCCGATTAGATATTAACCTCTTGAAGTATTTGCTATGTTTAGGGATGTGATAGAATACGTCAAGAAGTGGTATGTTGACGGAAGTTCGCTTTAAATAAGACAATACTCTCTCATTGTCTTCTTCAGCTTTTTGATTCTTCAGAAGAGAGGGATAAGGAATCCGTGCGAGAGTTGGTCGCTGGGCAGGTGCTGGTGTTTGTGGAGGGGGATCGTGAGGAGTTGGAGGAGGTTTAGGAATTGCTTCATTTCCTAACACAGGTTCCCTGGTGGTGGGACTTCGATTAGGATGCTGGGGATCCTTGGTAGTAATTCCTGATCGAGTGGTGATGGCGCAAGTTGGATCATGATGGGCTGGGCCAGATTCGCTTATTCTTTTGCGGAGGTTGGCGAATTGATTCTCTAATTCAGCTTGTTGTTCTTGAATAAACCCCTCAAGACCTTTTAAGAGTGTGGCCCCTTCTATGGTAAACTGCCTGAGTTCTTCTTCAAAGGCGTCACGTATGATGTATTCAGATCCTTCCTTTCCTTCAGTTTTCCATTTTAGACTGCCCCAAGGTTGCATTCATCGTTTTGATAGAATGTGAGGAGTGAAGGGTCATCATAAATATCATGACTGGAAAGGAAGACACTTTCTTGACGTGTGTCATCACATTCATCACTCTCGTGTGGCCCCCCACAAATGTCGCATATAAGGTAAGGGTTAAATAACCTTTTTGGTTCTGGCGATTTTGTGAGGTATGCAAGCTTCTCTTGTGCTTTCTTAATCTGATCATCGAAAGATGATGACTTTTCATTCAAGAAAGTAGAGATACTTATAGCGTTTACTGGCTCATGCCAATGGTTGTCTTGGTATTGAATGTACTCCTCAATGCGGTTCCACCCTTCTTCGGAAGTGAGATTAGAAATTCTCCGGCCAGTTGAGAAGTCAATGCCTTTCTGATCCTTACGGGAGATATTGTCGTAAAAGATTTGAACAAGTAACCAAAGGTCGATACCGTTTAGGTTTCCTTGCTTGATTCCTATCAAGTAAGCCTTTTTCCCATTTTTAGCTTCCTCGTAGTCTATCCCCCTTCTTCGTGACATTTGTTCGTAAAACCCATCACTCACCATGATTCGTATCTTCCGCTGAAGATTCTTCACACTACCCGCCCCCAACCCTCCTCCCAATCCCGAAATTGAGAACGCAATCCCACAAAACCCTTCACCCGTTCACCACTTTGGAAATCACCTAGGGCATAATGAAACAAATTGGCAACAACAAAGTCCTTTCTATGACTCAGATTCCGATGAGGAATTTGATTATGGTGAAGCACTTGACAACGGGGAGGTCATTGATGAAGTTAGTTTTGAAATGGAAGAAGACCCCTCCCAATGTTTTGACCCTAGGTGTAGAATTGAGAAAGATAGTCCCTTTAACATGCAATTCCCTTGCAAAATAGGATTAGAAGGACTCGATGCTTACTTGAATTCGTTCTTGCCTTTAAACTTAATATCAAGGAACCTATACAATAAAGTTAAGGACAATGAGTTAACTTATCAAGGGAACAATGTTGTTGAAGCAGTCACTCATTTGCATGTGTTTGTTGGAAGTTTTGCTTATTTGGTAGAATTCATGGTCTTAGAAAACTTAGGAGAATTTATTGACAAGGACCTCACTCAAGTAATTTTTGGAAAACCTTTCAAGAGAATGACTAGGTTGAATGAGCGAATGATTGATGGTCTAATTACATTCTCTGATGAAGTTGAAGACTTTGTCTACCAAATGCCACGTGCTCATCCTAGGTTTAAACACAAGGATATTGAGGCATGTAATAGAATGACTCCTATTCCATTGCTTAGTGAAAGGGATAATCAAAATGGACTTAGGTACCCATATGAGAAAACTAAGAGGTATTACAAACAATGCCTCGCGTTAGGAGATGAGTATAAGAAAAGAGAGAGAACAATGGAATGGCTTAGGTATGGGCACGTAAGTGTGCACGAGACAACGTAGGGGTACGACTTCGAGTCTGCTACAAGACTCATAAATAAAGAAAATTGCTTCGTGGGAGGTAACCCATGCTTAATTGTTTGCTTGTTTGTGTGTCGTGTATCTTTTATTGATTGTTTATTCTCATGTTTAAATTTGTAAAAATGCTTTATTTTGTCTTTAACCTCGTCTTAATTACATATAAAGGTATTTTACATAAGGGATAAGTGTAGGGAGGATTACAAACGTTTTCAAAAGAAACGTAAACATGAGAATTACAATTAATTAAAAGATATACATGTGTGTTTGTTCGAGTCAAATGCTTGTATCGAGTCATAATGGATATTTTGCAGGAAATTTTTCCAGATTCTAAAGATGTAAATTTTCCAGAATTTTTTCCAGAAAATCGCAGACCAGTTTTTGTCAGGATCGCAACCTGACGGCGTCAGGAGGAGCAGAAACAGCTTATTACTTTTTCTCATTTTCTGAGCTACTTATAAATTTTTGGAATTTTCCAGGTCTTAATTTTCCAGAAAATTTGTAAACATCCATTCCACAAGCATTATATCCTAGTTTAGTAGAGTCTTATATATATTGTTACCACCGATTTTACGCGAAGGTTTCGTTTGTTTTCTTCAAGTGTGCAAGTTTAATTTACCAAGAAGAAGATACATAAGATGAGAAGGAGCTTTTAACGCAAACATTCTTCTTGAAGAAAGATGTAACCACCACTTCACACGGATCCTACCGAGCTAATCAGGGGAGTATTAGTTTCTTTCATCTTTTATTACCTTTCATTATCATAACTTTGATACTTTCGGGGAACATTGGGGACAATGTTCAGTTTAAGTGTAGGGAGGGAAAATAAAACGGGAACTTTGAAACAATGATTATCCTTGATTATTTGCTTTGTTCAATTGCATTTGTGTAATAAACCATGAGAAATATCGGTTAGGGTAATTTTGGCACCAAATTTAAAAATTTTCATAACATATAGGAGTGGGCCATTAGTCTTAATAAAGCGTCTCATGGATAGGAAATTATATGACTAGCACAAAAAACCCTTTACCACTTAAATTCCACCCAAAAATGTGAGGATCGCCCTTAGATTAGTAGGAATTAAAGCATTCATCTTTGATTCTTAGAGTGTGAACCGGTAGTATAATAGATTCTAGAACTTGTTTTATGATGCATTCCGAGATCGCTAGTAAGACTACACTTGTGTAGTTAGAAATAACTAAATGATAAGAGGCATTAGGATAACCCTTGTTTGATACCTGTAATATAATTACTTCTTCCACATCGGTTGAGTAATTCCCCCACACCTTTGCGTTGTACTCATCTTTAGTACAAGATACCTCTAGTTAACCCCTAAGAGCCTATCCTTTTCGTGGTTCTCGTGATGTTTCGGTTTTCCGAAATATCAATGAAGAGCATTGTTTACAATCCACCCCCAAATGTACACCCAAATCGCCTTAGCCTACCTTGTATGCACTCACTTTTAGTGCATTATTGTTATCACACTAAACCCTTAGTTCAATTATCTAGTTGCTTGCATAAGTTGCTAAGTCGAGTCATATCTTTTGTACACAGTTTTGGGACGATTGGGACTCATGGGAAAAGTTAAACTTTATGAAATGACGGGAAGGGAACGCTAAATTCAAATTCCCTTTATTTGCATAATAATGTACTCCAAGTGTTTTGATATTTTCAATTCGGGTCAAATTAGTGTTAGAGTAATAAAAACTCAAGTGTAGGGATGTGCCTATAAATCCCTACTATTTTGATGTTATCGTAGAGGATGGTAGAGTAAAAGTGTATGAAAAAAAAATCAAAAAAAATAGAAAAAAGAGAAAAAGAAAAAAAATAGAGTGTAAAAAAAAAAAAAAAAAAAAAAAAAAAAAAAAAAAAAAAAAAAAAAACATACGGGCTACCATCCTACATCTATCTTTAAATTTATGTTTGTTTATTTCAGTTATCTAGAGTTTAGAGTGTCGAGTCTTGGCTTAGCAACGCCATTCTTCGCATGCTTGTAACATAAAGATTTTTGACTTGCCACCACTAAATCGCCTATCCCACCAAACCCTTTATTTCTCTACCGTAAGCCTAACATTACAACCCTTTAAAAGACCTCTTGGATAGTCTTTCCTAGGTGCTTACGCCAAAGCGATGGAGGTTTGATCTAGTCTTAAGCCTATGGTAATCTATGTACTAGGACCGGTTAATGAGTGTTTATCTTCCATTTCCAACTTGTTATATTTCATATACACCCGAGAGATGTGAGTATCCAAACACCCCATGTGAGGTGCTAGTATGTAATTTCCGTGCTTGTTATGACTTTTGCGGGGCTTATATGTGTTGTGGATCGTTCTAAACTAATGCTTCATGACCTCTAACTTATAAATCAATTGACTAAAAGCACATTTGCTTGAGGACAAGCAAATACCAAGTGTAGGGATATTTGATAAGGTTTTAAAATGTTTTTGAGGGTTCGTTTAAGCCCTTATTTGATTACTTTTGTATCCGTTATTACTTAATATCATTCCTTTTCACTTTTTAGGTATCTTGAAGGCAAATTGCTGGAATGACACTTATTCGGACGAAAAGGCGCGAATATACGAAGAAAATGGCCAAAGTCAAGCATCGAGACACTCAAGCTGCTGAAACTGAAGGGGACGGCGTCAGGTTATACTTGTGACGCCGTCAGAACAAGTTTTGTGATGACTCAGTAGCCAAATTGCTTATTTACAAGTGACGGCATCAGGTTTTAAAAGAGTAGGGCGTCGCAGCTCAGAAGGCCTAGATTTGATCCAGACGACGTCAGAGACTCAAGGCGACAGCGTCACGGACATAAGGTGACACGGTCACAATGATAACATGGCCAAGACGAAACCCTAATGATGGCGACCCGACGGCGTTACAAATTAAAGGGTGACGTCGTCGCAGTTGTAACCTTATATATAGAAACCAAATTTTTTTAGTTTTCCGTGTGTAGTTTTGTGGAGTAAAAACCTAAACAGAACCAAGGCTGTCTTGTACAGTATTTTAGGGTTCCATACCCTATCTTACATCAAGATATGTGTTTTACTTCATTAATTTAATTATGTCTTCAATTGATTGTGTGTATGCTTACATGTTCCCCTTGTCCGGCTAATTTACTTGTGTGTTTGCTTAGGTAATATGAAACTTAGTTATTGAATATTGATTGGTTGTCTCTTATCTTAGTTGTGATTGACCTAGTATTGCGATAGGTCATTCGTTGTATTGTTAATGCTTGATTAATCTTTGTTGAACCTTAGTTTATAATCACCTAGAGTAATTGTAGACTATACATCCAAAGAATACCTTAGAGTTAAAGTTTATAAATCCTAGAGATTTTGTAGTCATTAACCTTTGGTAGCTTCAAAGAGTTAGGGATAAACGCATACCCTACGACCTTAGAGACACAACGCGATTAAGAATAAGGACGTGACAATTCAACCATCAATAGGAGATAACTAGGGAGTAATACAGCCTAAGCAAATACATTTTTAATCATCATACGAGCACACAACAATAGACATAGACTACCCTCACCTTAGCTTAGATAATTAGATAGTAGAAGTAATCGGTAGAAATACCAACCCCCAAATCCAAACCCCGAGATTCGTACCTTTCCATTTCCTAAAAACATAAAAAGATAAAAAATAATCTTCCTCAACCCCAACCTTAGCGTAGTAACTTCTCACTAGAATTCCTATTCCCCTAGAGAACGATATCCATTCCCGTGGCTTACCCTAATACTACACTACAACGATTAGGTTCACTGCCTAGGGTGTTGAAAAACTTGCTCGACGAAAAGGAAGTTCCTTTGACCCCGAACGCGCTGTGTAAGCGTATCATTTAGCATCAATAAGAAAATAAAGTTGGACTTGAATTCTTCTTATCTTTGGCATTGTAGACTTGCTCATATAGGCAAGGCTCGCATGCAAAAGCTACAACACGAAGGGCTTTTGCAAAATATCAATGATGAATCATTTGATAAATGTGAGTCATGCATATCTGGGAAGATGACGAAGAAACCTTTTCATAGCAATATGGAGAGGGCGTCTGATCTACTTGGTCTTATTTATACTGATGTGTGTGGACCACTTAGACATGTGTCAAAGAGAGGTGCTAGCTACTTCTTAACCTTTACTGATGATTTCAGCCGTTATGGTTATGTTTATTTACTTAAGCATAAACATGAGGTGTTTGAAACATTTAAGGTTTTCAAAGCAGAAGTAAAGCTGCAATTGGGAAAGAAGATTAAAGCTCTTCGATCCGATAGAGGAGGCGAGTATCTAAGCCAAGAGTTTAAAGATTACTTAGCTGAGAATGGAATTGTCCAGAATCTCACTTCTCCATATAGTCCACAACAAAATGGTGTATTTGAGAGAAGAAATCGTATATTGTTGGACATGATACGATCTATGTTTAATCTTACTACTCTATCTTTATCTTTTTGGGATTATGCTTTAGAATCAGCTATTCGCATTCTGAATATGGTTCCCACAAAGAAGGTTGATAAGACACCATATGAAATATGGCATGGTAAAGCTCCTAACCTGTCTTGTTTAAAGGTCTAGGGTTGCGAGGCGTGTGTTAGACGTGACTCATCAGATAAACTCCAACAAAGATCTGTAAAGTTTATCTTCGTAGGATACCCTAAGGAAACTATGGGTAACTACTTCTACTATCCAACTGAAAATAAAGTAATTGTTGCTAGGTATGGAGATTTTCTTGAAAATGATCTCGTATCTCAAGAATTCAGTGGGAGGGTTTATGATCTGGAAGATGATCAAGAAGATGCATTACCTTCTGAAAACACTAATGTACTTCCGGTAGAACCTGATAGTCTGGGTCCTCCACCAGAAGTTGAAGTGATTCCCGTTCGTAGATCCGTATGGTCTACGCGTGCACCTGAACGTCTATGTCTTAACGTAGAGGTTGAGAAAACTATGTTAGGAGATCTTGGAGAGCCTACTAGTTATAAATCTGCCATGGCAAGTTCTGAAAAGGACAAATGGCAAGTTGCAATGAATGGGGAAATGCAATCCATGAGAGAAAATGAAGTCTGGGAAAAGGTCGACTTACCTCCAAACGCCAAGGTGGTTGGAAGTAAGTGGCTCTATAAAATAAAGACTGACATGGATGGCAATATACACATCTATAAAGCTCATCTAGTTGCGCAAGGTTTTACTCAAACTTATGGCATAGATTACGAGGAGACCATTTCTCCTGTAGCGGACATTAGAGCTATTAGAATTCTCATAGCTATAGCAGCGTACTATGACTATGAGATATGGCAGATGGATGCCAAAACCGCCTTCTTAAATGGTCGCTTAGATGAAGACATCTATATGAAGCAACCTGAGGGGTTCGTGAATCCACAATTTCCAAACCGTGTATGCAAACTTCAAAGGTCCATTTATGGATTGAAGCAAGCATCAAGGCAATGGAATAAAAGATTTGGTGAAGAAATCAAAAGGTATAGATTTATTCAAAATCTTGATGAGCCATGTGTATATCACAAAGTTAGTGGGAGTGATGTAATTTTCCTTATCCTTTATGTCGATGACATATTAATTATGGGAAAAGAAATTCCAAGTTTGCAAAATGTTAAGGCATATCTTGGGAAATGTTTTTCCATGAAGGATTTAGGAGAAGCTGCATACATTCTGGAAATCAAGATTTACCGAGATAGGTCAAAGCGGTTAATTGGTTTAAGTCAAAGCGCTTACATTGATAAAATATTGAAGAGATTCAATATGAAAAATTCCAAGAAAGGATATTTTCCGATGGAAGTAAAGCATGGCTTATGTAGCGATATGTGTGCTTCAACACCTGCTGAGGTGGCATGCATGCAAAAAGTTCCTTATGCTTCAGCAGTAGGATCTATTATGTATGCTGTGAGATGCATAAGGCCAGATGTGGCGTTCGCTCAGAACATGACTTGTCGATATCAACAGAATCCGGGTGAACTTCACTGGACTACTGTTAAACATATTCTGAAGTATCTTAGGAATACGAAATATATGTTTTTAATGTATGGTGGAAATCCAGACACAGAGCTTGGTGTTACAGGTTACTGTGATGCGTCCTAGCAGTGTGATAAAGATGATACGAAGTCTCAGACGTGTTATGTCTTTGTCATCAATGGAGGAGCAGTTGACTGGAAGAGCAAGAAGCATAGTACGATTGCGATGTCTGCGACAGAAGCCGAATACATAGTTGCTTCGGAAGCTGCAATGGAGGTTGTTTGGATTAGGAAATTCATTTCAGGGCTTGGTGTTATGCCTTCAATTGAATCGCCTATTGATATGTATTATGACAATTCTGCTGCAATCATATTTGCCAATGAACCTGGAGTCATGAAGGGCACCAGTCATTTTCTACGGAAGTATCACTATGTTCGGGAACAAGTCCGTGAAGGTGAAATAAATCTATTGAAAGTTCACACAGATGACAACTTAGTTGATACATTCACTAAGGCTTTGGCTAAAGACAAGCTTATTGGACTTGCCAATGGAATTGAATTTCGTTTAGCTAATAGTTTCATGGAGAACTGTGATTAGTATTTGGATAAAGGATATTGTAAAACATTTATTATTTTGATGAAATAAAGTTTGGATTATGTTTATTTTCATCTATAATATTGTTGTCCTATATTTGCATGTTTAATCCGTGAATAACTAAGTTATTCTTAATGTCCGTTGTCGATTAATGATATGGGAGTATTATTGAACTAAGACAAATCTGAGAGATGTGGTAGAATATACTTGAAAGTATATTTATGAGAATGCATACCAATTTCAGATGATATTCAATGAATTGAATATAGGACTTATCCCAACTACATAATTTACTTTGTGGATATTGTTGTAAGTAAATTATGAATAGTTATCCTCAGACTTGAGATACCAGATAAGTGTCATGAATGTAGTGCATTTCTGTGGAGTAACTTAACGTTATACGTAACTGGTAGTCATAAGGGTTGTTTTCGGAACTGTTACAAAGTTTGTGGGTTAGTCTCGTAGTCAAGATAGAATTTGTTCCTTCAAATTTATTTGGAGTTTAATACTACTGGGCCCCTTGTAGGGTTGATAAGATGTTTGTGCGGCCGCACCCAAAATCTCCCCTAAATATGTTTAGAAGATTTGGTAATCTTGGTCAGTCACTTATAACGAGAAACATAATGGTTTAATAAAGAATTACTTAATTCCATATCTTTATTTAACGTGGTATTAGAAACAAAATGATAATAATAATGAGAAATCATTAAAAGGTTTTCCAGGAGCCTTACTCGAGTTGTACTAGAGGCATCGAAGTGTTGCTAGACGCTAACAGATGTGATCACTCTATTAAGATATATCCAAGTGGGAGCTGTTGGTTTTATGGATATAAATTAGTAGACGTGAGTTAGGATCGAACTCGAGACCACAGGATTGCACACTTTGCGTATAAGAATTAAAGTTAATAATTAAATGTAATAATTATATTTATTTATTAATTAAACGAAATAACTATAACGGACGTTAAGTAATTAGTTGTAATGGACTAACAGTCGTTAAATATAATTGGAAAGGACTAGATTGCAAATATTGGGAAGGTTCCGAAATCCTCTTGTGGGATGTTGATACCGATCGCCCAAGGGGAACAAACCCAACCCAACTCAAACTCAAACTTGTTCTCCAAGTTTAGTTTAGTATATATACAAGGCTAGGGGTCTTGTGTTTTGCATCTCTTGTACTCATTAAGCTAAACCTAAAATTTGTTTGTATGTTTTGTGCTTGAAATCCTCTTGTACTCATAGCTTTTCCAAAAACAAAGTTATTTGTTTAATTAAAACTAGTATTCCTTTAATTCGGTATAGTACGTGTGTACAAGAAAGTGGTACTAACACATTATTGTTAGTATTTTTGGATTGAATTACAAAATCGGTAAGGGGTAATTCTAATAATCCTATGAACCCTAATTAGGGTTCATCCAATTGCTAGTTTTGTGAATTTGATTCTTGTTCGGCTAGAATCAAGAAAGGTGCGCATATTCTTGTTTATGTTAATTAATTATTCGTTAATCTTTCCTATACGTTTCCACATGTATACTTTGATGTTTTGTGATTAATTTATTGAATGTCATGTTATATAATTACAACACTATTTTTGTCTGCCGCAAAATGATTGTAGAGTTTTAATAAATAAAAGCAAGCACATATCAGTTAGTTTTTTTTCTTCTTTATTCTCTTTTATTTTATTATTTAATTTAATTTATACTTGTCATATCATATATTTGGTACTTAATTAGTGCTTAAATGCAAGGTTAAAAACAAAGATTGGGATTCTCTCATTTTCTATTTGAATATAAGGTTTTTTTTTAAGAACGGCTAGTTAGTAGTTAGTATTCAAGTCGTGCAGTGACATCCAAGCGGGAAGTATGCCTTCCCCTGACCTTCGCCTTTGGGCAATAAACCCATTCATTTTTTTTCCGCTTCACATAGGAGGAAAACCTTATTGGCAAGCCTCGAACCCGAGTCTTCCAAAAGAAACAACATAAACATCCGAGAACACTAATTAAAGATTTGCTAAGCGAACGAGTCTGAAAGCCTAGTGTGTAAGCACAACGATGAACCGCGGCGACCCCCAGACGACCTATCTAAGATTAGGGGGGAGATCCTCAATAGTGATGAACCTTTCACTCTTTCACGGACTGGTACATGTACCGAATGCTCATACGGAGAAGTTGACTCCAGGGCCTGGAACCTGGGAGCCGAGTTCAGTAGGAAAGCCCGAGCGATAGAGCATTAGTAATAGATTTTTTCTTATACACTTGTTATTGAAGGATTTATTTTAGTTGACTTTCAATTAAGACAAAGTGAAAATCAAATTCTGAAAAGTGTTTGTTCCTGATCCTAGTACAAATCGGCTAGGGCTAGGTATTAGTGGTCGGAAAGGAAAGGTTGTACTAACTATTTACGTGTGTACGTGGTGGCGTGGCTGAGCTTAAGGTTTCAACATTCTATCTTTTAGTAGTTCGAGAAAGGACGTCCCCTTCGAAGCGCCTCGCTATGAGAATCTAACTTCACTAACGTTCGGCTAAGTCTTGAACCTTCGTGCTAACCGTTCACTTTCTCAGTAGCAAAAGCGCTTCTCTTTGCCCCTTCAGTAGAAGAACAACAACCACCCTCATAGTCCAAAGCTATCTTCCTATGGCGACACTCGAGGGGCTCATCCCCAGGTCCAATAGAGTCGATTTCACAAGTAAACGAAAAACAATTTTTTTTTACTACAATTTGTGTTTAAAAATGCGCTATAGTTAAAATAGTAAGACAGTTGTTTGTGGACGAAGTGAGACAGAGGGGTATATTACTATATTGGCGTAAAATCAAGAACACCTAATCTAGATCCAAATGACTAAATGAGTGCAATATGAGATACGGAGTACTAATTACATTCGATCATCAACTAAAAAATGAATACAGAATTTGTTTATGTTACAAGAAATGAACGTACGTACTAGTACTGCATGTAATTGAAAATCGTATAGCAAATTCTAACGGTGAAAACTAGATTTCCCTGATATTTAGACGAACGTTATTGTTGATGATGGTGGATCGAATAGCTAATTTTGTATTACTTTTTGTTTAAACTGTCGAAAATTACAAGCGTAAGGAGCATCATCGTATCGTTTTTATCGTGTACCGTACAACAAGAATGGACTTTCTAGTGAGAAATCATCGTGATGCTGAATATGCAGTTTTATATGAGATATACATTCAGTAGTACGATATCGTTAGTCAATTCCTTGTTTTTTTTTTTTTTTTTTTTTTTTTTTTTTTTTTTTTTTTTGTGTGTCAAAAGTATGATTTCCTGTTTTAGCCAGGTTCCTCATTAATAAAATTCTATCTCAACTTTAAGCAACTTCTTCATAAATTTCTTTATATAGTTAGTATAATACTTTTGCATGATAGAGTATTAATTTGTGGAGAGCGATTAATGACAATCAACATAGAAGTCATGAAAAACTAATTTACATGCAATTGAGTGCAAGTGTGAATGAATTGAATCGACTACAGAAAGTTATGTAAAGCTAAAATCTTGACGCGAACATGAAGAGTGCAAGGCAATTTTTCTGTGGATCAATATATGAATTATCGACAATGTAGTTTAATGAGAGCTCGGGATGCCTAAACTTGGGTTTCTTGTAAAGGAATAGAACATTAACTTCTTGTAAAACTATGTATTCATCTCTTATATAAATCAAGTAACAATGATATTTTTTAGTTGTGATATACAAATGTTATGTTGTTGTTCGGTTCATTATAAAATATTGTTCACACCTAGCTAGTGTTTCTTTTCGTGTTTTTATATTTCACAGTCCTTGTGGAAGTGGATCCAGATCATTAGCATTTTCTTGCATAAAGTTGGTAATACTTCAATTTTGGTTTCATAACGACCTACTGTAATTTAATCTAGAACCATAAATACAAAAGTAATGTAAACCTAACTTAATTACATCATGCATGTAATTGAGTGCAATTGTGAGATGAATTACATCATTAGTGGAAATAGTGGTTGGAAAACACGAAATACATTTAGCAACCATTTATGAAAACAATGTTTAATTGTTCTTTCATGCATGTTAAAATTAGCAGAATAATACATATATTTCAGTAGCCCTAATAGTCGGTTGACATCTAATTAGCTGATTCATTATTTAGAAATTATTATTATTTTATTATCAAGGATTTGAATTGTTGAGTAAATTACTGTTACGATTTTGGTCATGAGTATAGAGCACGTAACGAATTAAAAGAACCTAGTATACATCTAATACGGTACTAATATGATAAATTACATTATTGATCATGAGAGCAAAAAATTCTAAACGTTCTAGCAAAATTGGAAATAATGTGCGTGAATGGGCACTTTCGTTGAAAGTCTAGCTAAGATGACAACATACATGATACGAGTTAGGATCAAATAAGAAGATTACTTAAAATAAGAAAGAATAAGAAGAACTATAACCGCAAATCCGAGATGCACCGACTTAAATTAGATGCATCCCTATAATCTTAGATGCATTATAACGCACCATAATGTGTTTTCTAGCTTTTAATCAGATGCATATACGTATATAAGATGCATTTCATGATTTCTCTCGTTTTTTGTTCCTATGCACGTGTCGAAATCATGAAAATCAATTTGCACCATCTATATATCAAATTAACTTTCGAAACTCAAGATGTTGCATCTATATGAATAGAAATGCATCTAATGCAAGTCGTTGCATCTCAAATGCGTAGTTTGATCACTTCTCACTAATTTTTATTTTAATTTACTTCTCACTGGATTCCTACTCTACATGATACATCTACAAGATTATACTTATTTCTACAACCGAAATATTGATTATGCGTGCGGGTGAAAACTTTGACACGAGCAGCTATAAAGATCAGACTAAAAGTTTTTAGAAGCTAGCTAAAAGATGTACAAATATGCTAATGATGCGACTTAACAGAGGACTCACAAAGTTAGAGCAGCTTTGAATTACTTTCAAATTAAATTACGTATATGTCTATTATATCGTAGATATATTGATGCTTTCATTTAAGTCGATTTAGATATATCGATTGATATGTAATTTCAAAACATAAATTAATCAAGTAGATAAATTGATTCAAAACTTTGATCTACAGAACGATACAAAACATTTACTTTTATTCAGAACCTTATGAGATATAAGCTTAATATGTAGTCCAAGTATTTTGATATATGATTTAACTAGTTCAATTCATTTTATATTCAGGATTGATTTCTCTATGATTAAAATCATCAATTATGATCCTATCCTTGAGTATAGAGTACGTATAATTTCAAAGCACCTAATATACATTTCATTTGAGTACTAATATGATACATCAAATCATCGAGTACAAAAACATTTAGAACTTATAAGCAAAATGCGTATGCGTGCGAGTTGTTTACATGAAGCTAAACGACAAAGTACATCGAGAACACAATACGAAACTTATTTATACAGCCGAACTGTGAAGTTGTGCGGGCGGGTGAAAACCTTGAAATGAGTTTTTAAGGATGCATACTAAGGTGTCTTGAAGGTAAAAGATGTACAAAATGCCAATGATGTGACAAAAGAGAGGATTCGACAACTCATACTCCGTATATCAAATTACTATCAGATTAAATGAAAAAAATGAGGTTGTGGTTAGATATTTTTAACTGATTTTAAGACTTATAGTTACATCTTGATTTGTGATTTAGTCAGGTTGCTTAGTTTGACCAAGCTTCTAATGTATATTTTTAACCCATTCGAGATTAAACTATTCTCAAAATCAATTTAAATTGTGTTCGAACTTAACCTAAATTTTTTGACTTAGGGTAAAAATACTCCTTTTGGTTGATCAACCAATAAAGTTGAGGAAATTTCATTTCATTTTACAAAAGTCTTCTTGTGATGCAAGGCGAATTAATGTCTCTTAAATGTTTACATTAATTAATTTTTTGTTTGCCTTTGACTTTATGTGTTCATTTCATTTTCAATTATATGGTTTGTTTAAAAACTTATAATAATTTACTATAAATTTTGTAATTCAAAGTAAGAAAAAGGAAACTATATATGCCTTATATTTTTTTATATATACTATCTATGCCTTATATCTTTTCTATGTGGATAAAAAAGGTAGTTAAAAATGATGTTATATCGTATTTAACTAAAGGTCACGTTATAATAAATAATCATGTATTAGTCTTTTTTTTATAAAACTCTAACATTCTTCTAATTATACATATAACTAAAAGGCGGGGATTCGATGTGGACACGACACGTGTCCCCCGCATTTATTGCAAAGTTTTGCGACTTGGCAAGAATGGCCCTCAGGTATAGGTGTCGCTGCAAACTAAGTCCAAACATTAAATGCAAAGTTTCACAACTTGGCAAAAACAGTCCCTGAGGTTTAAGTATCGTTGCAAAGTAAGTCCGAAAATTAAATGCAAAGTTTCACAACTTGGCAAAAATAGCCCCTGAAGTTTAAGTGTCGCTACAAAATAAGTCTTTAGAAGCCAATCCCGCTGCATCGCGCTGGTTTCCACACTCGTAATTTAATAAAAGTAAGTGTGATAGAAGTGTTCAACTAATCGTCTTTTACAATAAGACAAAATATGTAGATGGTCAACCAAATTGGTTTTGATCGAGTTATAGTTGAACTCGACAAACATTATTTTATTTATTTTTTTTTTTCATTTCTTTTTATATATTACAAATGAACTATGTTTCTACGTTGTGATAATTTTAGCCTTTTAGGATAGTTTATCAAAGTTATTCTTGAGTGTTGTCGTAATTGTAGGGTTGTTGGAGTTTTGTTGCTCGAAGATTGATTAATTGTGTTGTCGTAATTGTAGGGCCTGTTTGTTTGAAAGTTTTTTTGAAGCTATAAGTTTTTTGTAACAAAAATAATTTTTTTCAAAATAAGTAGCTCTGTTTGGATATATTAACCTTAATCTTTTATTTTAATAAGTAGCTCTAAAATGAAAAGATGATTCATGAAGTTTTTAAAATATTCAGAGCTGTTAAAACATAAAATTACTGTTAACAGCTTATAATTACAGTTAACAGCTAATTTATCAAACACTTTTATTAAGAAAAAAATACAACTTATATATCATTTTAACATATTTTCAGTTTACAACCTACATTTTACAGTTTACAAGTTAAATCATGCAGTTTACAACTAGTTTTGCCAAACATAATCATTTTGCTGGTTGTATATACTTATGTAATAGTCTTTAAAAAAAGTTACTATATAACACATTTGTTGCAACTATCTTTCGTAATTTACTTTAGGTTAATTCTATGAATTAAAAATGAAGTTGTCAATACTAAGATGTTGTTTTGTGTTTTTATTACAAAGGTAACCAGTTGAATTTCACCTTACTAAAGTAAATTCCATGTCATTTTTTATATTTTCCACGTAAAACCAACTTTACATGTACAAGAACATTTTGCACTTTTTGAGGGTAAAAAACCCTTTACCTCAACGCCGTATCAGTTTTTTAACACATCACCTTACCGCCATCTTTAGTAGCATAGTGGTTACCACCTAACCAAACACCCTATTTTATACAAACATACCCAACAATATACCCTACACACACTTATAAAAAGAAGGGTGCTTTCAAGTTAAGTGGTCTACATCACCCAACCAACACAAACACCTTACCTTGGCGCGCGATGGATTTTGGGCTATCGTGGTGTTAGGCGCGTGAAAATGCTCCATCGCGTGTGCCGAGAGACCACCATAATGACTGATCTATAACGATTTCCAGATCTCGTAACGAACCACCAATATATCCAATATTTCGCTAATCGCAACAAATATTCACGGATCAAGACAACGAGCAACACATAACCGTAATCGCAACAAATATTCACGGATCAAGACAACGAGCAACACATAAAGGGTTTTGGTCCTTTTGGAGGTAATGTCAGCACATGGGAAAAGTGTGCTCCAAGTTTTGGGTTGTTTTCATTTCTTGGTGACACTGTGAATAGAGGTGGACTAGGATAGATCTAAGAGAAGGCTTTCTGTTATTTGCTGACAAATTGATTGAGTCAAGTGGTTGAGCCATTTTTAGCTTAAATGAAGATGAAGCCAAAGCTTAAGTATGTGATTTGAGATGGTGATAAACTGAAGGAAGGGATTGATGATTGTTATACCAGACGTAATGGGTGGTCGACCCGTCGGTCGTTCGTCACCTGGAACACGTCCTCTTCCGAAATATGCACAACTCGGTCGTATACTTGATCGAGTCCTTCTCTTTGTTTATTAAATTATTTGCGAGTGTTGTGTGTGGCGTTTATTTATTACTTCGTAAATTGTTTTTGTAGTGAATATTTTTGATGATGGCCGTGATTGTTTTATTACACTAACTTGGTCATGCCCGCTAATATAACAGTGGTGATCGCAGTCATCTTCAATCATCGTTACATCTGGCCAAACAAGAATTGAAAATTTTCAATGGTTTGACTTTTACACATGAGTCCACGTAGGCATTACATTGCAGATAATCAATACATAGCTATAAAAATAAAAGAATAATGACAATTAAGTTAAATGAGGCCCTCGCGTTGCAGCAAATGATTTTAGTTCTGACATATGTGTTTTAAGTGACCAAAAGTATGTTTAAGGACGTCTAAAAGAATAATTCATTAACGCAACTACATATATTATATCAAAGTGTTACAGTAACACTTTGAAGAGTGATTTATTATTAAATGTAAAAATATATATACTCAAATTATGAACTATCCTGGCCACCCACAAAAGTTCAAAATACAATCAAATTTTGCAAATTATCATGGAATTATCTGTAAAAAGCCCCTAATCTATTTGTACACAAATTCTTGGATAACATGAGCTACAAGCTGTATCTTTTTTTCAATAAAAATTTTTGGTAAATTAGCTGTTAACGGTAATTATAAGCTGTTAACAGTAATTTTATGTTTTAACAGCTCTGAAATATTTTAAAAGCTTCATGAATCAGCTTTTCATTTTGGAGCTACTTGTTTAAAATAAAAGCTTGAAGTTGATGTATCCAAACGGAGCTACTTGTTTTGAAAGAGATTATTTTTGTAACAAAAAGCTTATAGCTCCAAAAAAGCTCAAAATATTAACCTACCAAACAGGCCCCTAGGTTAAGGGCGTGTTTTGATTTATTTATTTATTTTCAAAAATCTACATTAAATTTTGACATATTTTATAAAATTGTATGTACATCAAAAGCATGTCAATATTGAGCTTGTTTTGTTTGTAATCCAGAGCCCTTCATACCGGCATATTTTTTGTTAAATAAGTCATTAAATATGTAGGATCGTAATATTATTGTGTTTGATGATTCGAGTGGTCTTGGATGATCAAAATACATGTTAGCCATTAGAGAGAGAAAGTAGAGAGTTGAGTGTTTTCTTGGTAGAGACTTGATGAACAAAATGTGAAAGGTTAGATTGAAAAGCACCACCCCTTCCATGGATGGAAGGGGTATTTATACTTACAACTTATACGTCCTCCTGTCGGACTGTGGATCAGGCATACAGTGGGTAAAGACCCGTCCTTCCTCCACGGTGTTACACTAAACTATACTACCCTACAAACTAACTAATTAACTACTAAATAACGTAACTAACGACATGTCTACGAGCTAACTTATGCTAGACTATAATTGGGGTGACTGACACTTTAATATGGAATTTCCAATTCCTAACAATCTCCCCCTAAGGGAGGTCACCCCATGAAATACATTTTGCATCCTAGCATTCTATTCTTGACATTGTTCTTGAGCTCGTAGACTTCAATTCTTCAATTCCGCAATCTTTGTGCTTTTGTAGCGATTCTTCAAAGTCCGCAAAGATTTGTACTTTTAGTGGAGGTCTTTAACTGATCCACATCTTTGATGATCTTCGAGCTTTCTTTGAGATCATCAGCCACAGTAACTCTCTGGATCACCCTTTATTGTGTTGCCATCATGTGAAATTGTGACTTACGGACCGACATGCTCACACTTTCTGAATCATGACATCTTTCCATCAGAGTAGCGGAAGCTTTACTGGTTCATGATATTTGTAGCAGCGTAGCATAAGCATAGTATAAAAATACCAGAACCAGGTTATGTAGATATGCACCAGTCATGATTTCTTCAAATTAAGTGTGGATGCTGTGAGTATGCGGCTTTGGATTGACTCCTCAATTCTGATCAGCTGCAACCGTCCAAATGTACCTGCAAACAACAGTTAGCAATAAAACACACGAAAGTGTCTTTGATCACTTTCGTTGAATTGAGGTACACGGCCCACGGTTCCCCATTGATCAGTACAAGTACTGCCTGTGATCAGGTAGAGTTCCGAAGAACCTCCTTGACAGGGTCCCGCAGTTGTTCTAGCTGTTCTCAAACCGGAACGTCTCAAAGAAGACAACACGGAGTGAGTAAACCAGCGAATTGAGATTCACTGATTGATGAAAAATGATTTGAAAAACAATCGCGTATTGCTTGAAGAAAGAGTTTTGCAATACGACGAATGAGAAAGATCAATTTTCAATCATAAATACTTTTTATATTTGAAAAGAGTACACATCCGATGTGCTAGATAAAAGAAGAGATTCGCACATCGAACGGTTTTTCCAAAAGTATTTTTTTCAATCAGAGATACTTTTTGTGTTTGAAAACATGAATACACACTCGATGTGCTAGAGAAAAGAAGATTTGCACATCGAACGGTTTTTCCAAAAGCATTCGTCAAGTCCAATCCTGGACCAAGGTTGATTCAAGATTGAATCGCCCCATCGTTTCTATCCAGTTGTCACAAGCTTGATCTTTTGCAAGATTTCACATGTCACCCACCAAGAGCTTGTTTGATGTTGGCTCTAGAAGGATTTCCATCTTCATCGTGAATACTTTACATATCACTCGGATGTTCTGGCAATACCACAAGGATAATGCGTAGGACTCTTAATATATTCTTACTTTCCATATTGTGTGAAACAACAAGTCTTCATTAATTTAGTGTCCTAATGAGATATTGTGGATGATCACTTGGCTCTAGACTCAATTGTGCATTTTGGTTCCTATGTCGGAGACTAGGGAGAGGGTCTCCTTCTTCAATATCAACAATCTCTAAGAGAAAGTCGATAGATAATGTCGGTTCCCCGTGAGAATGAAACAATCCCTTTTAAGAGGAACTTGAGTGGTTTGGGAAGTTGTAGTGCAGTGCGTCACTGGGTCCATGACGTCTTGTCTTCAATACCGATGTTACCTTAGTAAACACCAGTAGCATATGTATTGAACCCGGTTACTGCCCTAAGGTTGAATTATTGAAGGGCTATTTCTTTTCACCCCTTTTCCATTCAATTCTTTTTCATTCTTCAACCTCTTTAGTGCTTACCGAGATTTCATAACTAGAACCTTGTTGGGTTTATTCCAGTTCTAGCTCTATCTCAGTCCGCACTCTTCCCATATCTCACTTTTCTCCTTTTTTTCAATATTCCTAAGGACTCTACACTATCTAGTGGATTGTCCCTGGGAAGATCCCTCCGGTTCTGGCGGATCATGGGAACGAATACTTAACCTAACCATCCTTATAACACCATGCATAAAGTAAATTGGTCGGTCTTTTGGTATTGTTCTTTCCTTCATGAAACCAATTGAAAAATCATTTGGAAAAATCAATCAAGGTACATGTGATATAAAATCAAATCATTTTGTACCTTAATTGTTTTGATCATTTAGAAAACCTCCCCCTCAACATGTGCATATGATTTAGAAATTGTTTAGCACATGGAAGCAAGAGGACTTTGAAATATTTTCTTTGATCACTATTTTCATAGAAAAAAGCCATTTGATTTTCTTGGTAAAATTCTCCCCCTCAATATGTGCATAGGATATTTGAAATCATTTTATCACATAGAGGCAAGAGTTCATTTGAAGCACATCCACGAATACAAAAGCCATTAAGAAACCATTTGCTCCCCCTCAATATGTGCATCGATAAACGAAAGAGTTTAGCACATATTAGAGAGAACTAGCACTTTTGAATCAAATCGATCATCCTTTATCAAATTTCATTATTAAATCACAAATTCTCCCCCGATCAAAAATATCAAACCCTTTGAGATTTTAGATCCCAAGTGATTTAATAAGGTTTAGAAAACATGGGAGAATATGTGCATTGTTTAAATACTCATTTTGTTTTTGGATAAATGCTCCCTCTCAACATGTGCATTATGTGTTTAGAAATCGTTCGGCACATGGAAGCAGGAGTGCCTTTAAAGGACTAAAACCAATTTCATTTAAACAAATTTGAGATTTAAATCACGATCTCTCCCTTGATCAAAAATTTCAAACCAATTGAGATTTTGGATCCCGATTGATTTAAATCATTTGGAAAAATTTTAGGGGAAAGACGTGGCAAAATTTAATTTTGACAAATGACTAATGAGGACCAATTACAGACATTAAATATTGTTAGTGTCAGGTATGATAGTTTTTAAGAGATCTTTAAGTAAAATAAAACAATTTCACAATCAAACAAGAACAGAAAAAATTTCATTTTGAAAGATCTTGATTCTTAATGAAAAATCATACCATGACATAACATTAAATCTTTATATCACCACTTATTTTGTACAATCCGTACTTTTATGAAGCAATATTGTTTGAAAATAATTTATTTTAAATCACTCTCCCCCTCAATCGATGACCGTAGTCGATGATTGAGTGACATTGTTTTTGATAAAAAGAAGTCCGGTGATTTTCAAAATTTAGTCCAATTTATTTTCAAAACAATATTTTCCATTTTCAAAACAATTTAATCAAATTTTTCAAAATTGTTTAAAAATGGTATCCTGCACAAAGATACGTTAGGTGGTTGAGAAGCTTCTGTTGATGCTGTAGGGCAGGAAGAAAACCGTCTGCAGATGCAGTGAGACTTCTTACGTTGCATTTTAATGCAAACTGAGGTCAAATTAAGCTCCGTTTCTTCAATCACTTAGAAGAAAACCATCTGCTGATTCAGTGAGACCTCTTACGTTGCATTTTTCATGCCAACACTCCATGGAAGTCCAATTAAGCTCCGTTTCTTCATTTGTCAACCCAAGATATAGTTACCCTTTCCTTTCGGCATCCAATCATGTTCAATTGTAGGATCCGGATCGGGAACATTCTTTTATACCATGATATCTGCATACGTTAGTGAACATCCATACATATATATGGTGGTCGACATCACCAAACAGCAATCGACTAATAAAAGTCAATTCAACATATCAATCAGTTCATATAAAGTATAGGAATTATGTGTTTATCAAACTCTAATCATCTAATCCTAACAATCATATCCTGGGCACCTAGTCCTTCAACATAGGTTAACATCATTTTTAATTAAGCATATAGGATATTTAAGAAAGCCCGTTAGATGATGTAAATTTGAAAACATTCTCCCCCTCAATCAATGACTCATTTCATAAAAAGTTTTAAAAGCACTGAAGTCATTGATTGAGTTTGCAAATTTTATGAAAACTCTGAAGCTGATTGTTTTTAAAGCAACTCATTTATCACCATTTTGTTAAAACAAATATTTTTCTGAAGAATTTTTGAAGGAAAAATATTTGATTAGGAACAGCAGTCCTTCGACATACTTTCCTCATTTTGTTTTAGGATAAGGGCACGAAATATTTTGAAAATAGGTTTAGCGCAACACTTTCCTTTCTTGAAGAACGGGTTGCTATCTGAAATAATATCAAACCATGGTTTGAGCGCGGGTTACAGTCTGAAATAACTGCAAGCCATATTTTTAGACATGTTTTGGAAAAGAATATTTACACCTCCTGCTCGAACTTCATCTATGGTCCCGTGCCATTATTGAATGACATTTCTAAGACCGCAGATGTTATCGATACCAGAAGACATGTCTAGAGAAAACATATTTTTGGTATTTTTGAAATTTTCTGATTTTTATGGGTTTTTGATGATTTTATATTTTTCTATTTTCTTTTTGTTGGTTTTATATTTTTGTATTTTGTTTTTGATAAATATTTAAAAAGATAGAATAGATGATATAGTTTAAGAAGATGATGATATGAGTACCGAGATAAGGATATCGAGCAGCCCCGTTGTAGAAGATAGAAGTCATCATCTCTTAAACATTCATCACCAAAGCTTCCGAGGCTCCAGAATAGAAGATAGAACATGAGCCTTTGAGAAAGAGAGACTTTGGCAGCTTCCCCCCAAACCGAAAATCCTTTAGCTGAGCAGATTCAAAGCTTTCTTTCAAGCTTCCATTAGCCAGGTGCACAAAGAAGCACACCATTATCATCGATCTTGCTGCTCCTTTTAAGAATAATCACCGTGATTCTTCGTTCGAGGTTATATCATCCAATAGAAGAACAACATCGTATCATCCCACACATAAAACAATCTTCTCATATTTCTTTTCAACTGACGTCTGAAGCGATCCATTCCAAAAGGTGTCAAGAGAACAGTTCCCCCAAGTAGTTGAATTGATGCAGTCAGTCTCTTTGTATAATGCACAAGAACTCTCTCGAATACACATTATGAGGGTAATGAAGAACACCTCCCCAATGTTCACATCTTTCGTCCCTGATGATTGTGTATGAAGCTCAAGAACCCGAAGTACACCAATATCCAAGAACTCTCCCGAATACACATCATGCCCGGAGAGAAAACACCTCCTCAATGTTTGTGGTAAACAATGGCTTTCTTCCCTGATGATCGTGTATGAAGCTAAAGGACCCGAAGTACACACATTCCCTAAAGAGAGAACAACCGATAACATTGAAGAAGCAGGCCGAATCACTGATTATCTCTGCGGATGACAATCTCTGTGGATGTCAACTCCGGAATAAGTGATTATATCTCTGAATCACTGATTAAGCCCTCAAGTGAGACAGCTGATGTCACAATTCTCAAATTCCGGTCATTTCTTAAATTAAATATGCATCATGTTAGTTCATTCATGATTTTTCATTTCACATTAAACGCGTAATTTTTATGTTTAATAATTTTTATCGCGTGAGTTTTTATTTTGATTATTTAACCCGTTACTTTCAAAAATGATCCCGAGGTATTTTTAAACTTACATTTAGTTTATAAAAACTATATTTTGACTTTACCTAGTGTTTTAAATTTATTTCGTATACAAATCGTTAAATTTATATTATTACGACGTGTTTCTTAAAAATTATACGATAATTATTTTATCACTCAATTTTCACAAGGAAAGTATTTTTAAAATTTTTATCATCTCATTACATCCTATTTTGAGCTATTAAAAACTTACTTGTACCAAAAATTTCCAATTGCCTATATTTGTACATTTTCTTACACTTTTACTACACTTTCTTTACAAATAATACACAATATATATATACAAGTTTACATTTTTAAAAAAAAAAAAAAAAAAAAAAAATATCATGTGGGAGACATAAGTCCCCCAAAAACCGGCCTATGGAGGGGTTGGTATTATTTTGTTTGACAAGATTTTCTTGATAGTATATACTTGCACTCTAAATTGATTATCTCATTTGACATATCATTATTCACATAGTAGCAAAGTCTTCTCTTGGTTTCTCCTTCTTCCCCAACCGGTTACACATCAAGATCAAAGGGATCATCTTTTTTTTTATCAAGTTCAAGCAATACAATCTAGTGTATACTCTTTATAGGTTTTGAAATAAAAACCAAGAGTATTTAGGATTATCCTTGTTACTTTCACCTCATCACTATCACTTGTAAGCATGTTTTATCATTTTTATGTTTCCTCTTCATTTTCATAAGTTTCTTTTCATTTTTGGAGCTTATATGCATGTTATGTGATTTATACCATTTTTCTTAAGATTTTAGAAGTTATATATATTTATAGTCATCCTATAATTATTCCCAAGTTATTCTTTGGTCTTGATGGTGATTAGGAACCCATGACACCCTAAGAAGGTGTATGGTAGGATTAGATTAGCTTTGGAGTTGATTTGAAGGGATTAGAATAGGTTTTGTCCGAGAAAAACTATTTTCGATAACTATATTTTGTGTTCTGTCCTTAAATCGAAATTCTGGAAAAACCTACTGATGGTACGACATTTTGGCCTTGATAATTAGAAAATATACTTTAAAACGAATCCGTGGCCTTTTGAACGGATAAAAACGGAGTTATAACGAAGCCGTGGTGAATTTTTAAAGTTTGGCGACGAAAAGTATATTTTTCTGAAAAAGACAGCATGCAGTTTTTACATATTTCGGGTAAAAAACGAGCCTTAAGCTTCACAAATTATTTCGACTTCTCAAAAATATATTAGTTTACTTCGATACGAAGCTAAGGACATATTTTACGTAGAAAACGGATTTAAAACGACAAATATATGGCCGTTTTTATAAAGTTGCCGTAAATATTATTTTCTGAAAAATTATATTATTTCTACGATTCAAGTATTTCATTAGCTATATCGTCCATGTTTGCGGCAGTTTTTTTTTAACCATGATGCAAAACTTTTTATAACAAAGTGTCTTCTAGTAAAATAAAGTTCATCGGCCATATTTTTCAAAACAAAAAGCCGTTTGTCAAGCGGAGTTATGATAAATTATTTACGGATGTTCAAACATTGGCCGAAACTTATTTTCTGCACAACATTAACAAAAACCACCATCTTGAGCCTTTGATATCTTTATGATCGAGACCTTTTGGACGAAAACTCCTGAACTGAAACTTTTAGATATCGATGCAAACTTTCCAAAACCGTCAAGTTCGTTCTCTAACGATCGACGTACACCGTTTTACGACCACTTTTCCGGAGCCATTTTTGTTGATTTCATGGTTTTTCCGACGACATTGTTCTGCGACGAAAAATGGTAATTTCACCATAAATCATTATAAAACCATTGTAGGATGACATTTTGACGTAAAAACATGTAAAGTCACTTTTGAAGGGCCTAGACGTCAAAAGAGTATTTTCGACGACAAGTAATATTTTCAAAACTCGCTAATGGTATAAATAACATACGAAGTGCATGCATAACATTACATTGCAACTCATGACATATCATATCATTCGTAATAGGTCCCGGTTAACACATCACATTATACCTCGGTGTACTCACTTTTGTCATCGCCTCAGTTTACCAAGTGAGTAATCACACCCCCTTTTTACCGTTTTACTATATTTTTGGGGCGAAATGCATGAACCATACTTGAATTAAATTGATTCTTACTTTTGTGAACTCTTTTAATTAGAACTTGTGAACTCGAATCAAATCCTTGAACTTAATTACGAAATTATGACTTGTTAGAACTTATTGAACCGTACATGTTATGACCTTGTCCTAAAGTCTCGCCTTGTTGGTGGAGCGTCTCAATAAATCTCGCCTAGGTGGTCGAGTGACAAAGAAGTCTCGCCTTGTTGGTGGAGCGTCTCAATAAATCTCGCCTAAGTGGTCGAGTGACAAAGAAGTCTCGCCTTGTTGGTGGAGCGTCTCAATAAACCTCGCCTAGGTGGTCGAGTGACAAAGAAGTCTCGCCTTGTTGGTGGAGCGTCTCAATAAATCTCGCCTAGGTGGTCGAGTGACAAAGGAGTCTCCCTTGTTGGAGCAGTGCGAAGCCTCCTATGTTCGGAGCATCCCTACATTATTATATTCATGGTACTATATTGGGAACTATTATGACCACTTACACTTGACTACTTGAAGCACTACATTTTTGTGCAATGGGTTGTGTACACACAGGTTGCAAGTTTTGTATGGGCGGAATTTGGAACTGAGTGGATACACAATGCCTTTGCTTTGAGAACTATTTTTGTTGACCGAATGCTTTGAATTTTTTTCTTACGAGTTTTCTTATTTCCGCTAAACGTGTTTACTCACCAACTATTTTCATAGTTGACCCGTTTTTCTCTCATGCATTTCAGGTGATCGTTAGTAAGCTTTTCTATCAAGTCTTGCATAAAGAAGTTTTCACTGGTCGCTACAAGTCGTATGTAATAAAACTCAATATTTTGGAATCTAAACTTTGTAATATATTTGCCGATGACGGCTAAACTAGTATTGTAATGGAGTATTATTTCTTTTTAATCTTAATGTTGGCATGTTCTATTAATTTGTGCTTATGTTCCCTTCCGTTACACCTCGCGTTTCCGCCTCTGGCGAGGGTGTGACAGATTGGTACCAGAGCCAAAGGTTATAGAGAATGCCGATTTTTCAAAAATAAAAATCACAGCTATAACCGGAAAAATTTTTATTTTATTTTATTTTATTAAACATTGAACATCATCCGAGTCAACTAGTCCTATCGTTGCATCGTTACTCATAAATTATACATAGCCTGATCAACTATGTCTAATTTATGAAGAACCATGCAATGATAAGAGTGGTAGTTTTAAATCATGTTTGGTCGAGTCTTTTGAGTCTGGTCACCTGAAGTTGCATTGGTCGGGTGGGTATGCATGGCATGTTTTTACGTTCACGTCTACATTACCGTACCTTGTTCATATCTTCTCTTTTCCATCTTTCGACTTGTTAGACATAGCATGTCCCTGATCCTGTCATATTTCGATTCACTATAACACATTACCACCGTTCTGCACCTCATCTGACTCCGTTCGAATGTCGTTTACTCAACCCGATGTTTTGGTCCTCTGCAAGATCATGGCTGCAAGAAACACACGCTCAGGAGGTAACAACAATGACAATCCAAACAACAACGCTGCTGGAATAGCGGATCTACTCACCCAAATTATAATACATCTCGATGCTAGACGAACCAACAACGGAGAAGGTACTTCAAACAATGGACGAAAGCGACAGGAGGATCACCAGGGAAGCCGAGACCAGGGTCAACAAGACAAGAGGCAACGAATAACCAGGAACTATGGAGCGACTACCCAGGAGCGCAAAAGATATAAAGGTCCACATCCTTTGTGTACTCGATGTAATTATCATCACTTAGGAGACTGCCCAAGGTGCGGCAAATGTGGACAGACGGGCCACTTCGCGAAAAATTGCTCAAACAGAACTGGAAATCAAGGACAGAGAAAAGCATGTTACGAGTGTGGAAGTCTAGATCACCTTCGCAATACCTGTCCAAAGCTGAAAGGAACTCCCAATCAAGGAGGAAATCGTCCAAACCTGGCGTTGGCAATAGAAGGCCCACAAGATCAGAACATTGAAATTCCTCCCGCACGTGGTCGAGCATTCTATCTGGGTACCGAGGAAGCCCGCAACGCTTAACGGGTACATTCTTTCGAACAACTACCTTATTTCTGTACGACATAATTTTGAGTGCATAACTTCCTTCCAATCTTTACCACGTTCACGACATTGATTAATTTGAGACCTATTGATATCGACCTTAGTTGTTATATATTTTGTTGATTGGATTTGATTGTGTAAGCAAATCGAATATCGAGCGAATCTTTCAAAAGACTTCATTCAAGGATGTGGCATCCTACCTTTCTAACAACTTGTTTCCTAGCTTGATCTAGTGACAGTTCTTGTTTGATGAGTTGCGAAAATCAAGCTAAGAGACAAGTTTACTCAAGTCGGTTTAGTTTAATCTCATGACAGTTCTTGTTTGATGAGTTGTGAGATTAAATTAGAATCGACTACCTAAAGGTCTTTTGAGAGATACGTTCGATATTGGATAAGTTTACCCTATCAAATCTGATCACGGGCACGTACTTAGTTGAATGGGGAACCTTTATGCATGGGCATTGATATGATCATTTAGACTGTTCGTACGAGCATGAACTTTTAGAACTCTTGTCGAGGTTCGGACCATAGTATCGTTAATCGAATCACGGGGACGTGATTCCGCTGACATGGGAAGAATGTCACAATTCTCAAATTCCGGTCATTTCTTAAATTAAATATGCATCATGTTAGTTCATTCATGATTTTTCATTTCACATTAAACGCGTAATTTTTATGTTTAATAATTTTTATCGCGTGAGTTTTTATTTTGATTATTTAACCCGTTACTTTCAAAAATGATCCCGAGGTATTTTTAAACTTACATTTAGTTTATAAAAACTATATTTTGACTTTACCTAGTGTTTTAAATTTATTTCGTATACAAATCGTTAAATTTATATTATTACGACGTGTTTCTTAAAAATTATACGATAATTATTTTATCACTCAATTTTCACAAGGAAAGTATTTTTAAAATTTTTATCATCTCATTACATCCTATTTTGAGCTATTAAAAACTTACTTGTACCAAAAATTTCCAATTGCCTATATTTGTACATTTTCTTACACTTTTACTACACTTTCTTTACAAATAATACACAATATATATATACAAGTTTACATTTTAAAAAAAAAAAAAAAAAAAAAAAAATATCATGTGGGAGACATAAGTCCCCCAAAAACCGGCCTATGGAGGGGTTGGTATTATTTTGTTTGACAAGATTTTCTTGATAGTATATACTTGCACTCTAAATTGATTATCTCATTTGACATATCATTATTCACATAGTAGCAAAGTCTTCTCTTGGTTTCTCCTTCTTCCCCAACCGGTTACACATCAAGATCAAAGGGATCATCTTTTTTTTTATCAAGTTCAAGCAATACAATCTAGTGTATACTCTTTATAGGTTTTGAAATAAAAACCAAGAGTATTTAGGATTATCCTTGTTACTTTCACCTCATCACTATCACTTGTAAGCATGTTTTATCATTTTTATGTTTCCTCTTCATTTTCATAAGTTTCTTTTCATTTTTGGAGCTTATATGCATGTTATGTGATTTATACCATTTTTCTTAAGATTTTAGAAGTTATATATATTTATAGTCATCCTATAATTATTCCCAAGTTATTCTTTGGTCTTGATGGTGATTAGGAACCCATGACACCCTAAGAAGGTGTATGGTAGGATTAGATTAGCTTTGGAGTTGATTTGAAGGGATTAGAATAGGTTTTGTCCGAGAAAAACTATTTTCGATAACTATATTTTGTGTTCTGTCCTTAAATCGAAATTCTGGAAAAACCTACTGATGGTACGACATTTTGGCCTTGATAATTAGAAAATATACTTTAAAACGAATCCGTGGCCTTTTGAACGGATAAAAACGGAGTTATAACGAAGCCGTGGTGAATTTTTAAAGTTTGGCGACGAAAAGTATATTTTTCTGAAAAAGACAGCATGCAGTTTTTACATATTTCGGGTCAAAAACGAGCCTTAAGCTTCACAAATTATTTCGACTTCTCAAAAATATATTAGTTTACTTCGATACGAAGCTAAGGACATATTTTACGTAGAAAACGGATTTAAAACGACAAATATATGGCCGTTTTTATAAAGTTGCCGTAAATATTATTTTCTGAAAAATTATATTATTTCTACGATTCAAGTATTTCATTAGCTATATCGTCCATGTTTGCGGCAGTTTTTTTTTAACCATGATGCAAAACTTTTTATAACAAAGTGTCTTCTAGTAAAATAAAGTTCATCGGCCATATTTTTCAAAACAAAAAGCCGTTTGTCAAGCGGAGTTATGATAAATTATTTACGGATGTTCAAACATTGGCCGAAACTTATTTTCTGCACAACATTAACAAAAACCACCATCTTGAGCCTTTGATATCTTTATGATCGAGACCTTTTGGACGAAAACTCCTGAACTGAAACTTTTAGATATCGATGCAAACTTTCCAAAACCGTCAAGTTCGTTCTCTAACGATCGACGTACACCGTTTTACGACCACTTTTCCGGAGCCATTTTTGTTGATTTCATGGTTTTTCCGACGACATTGTTCTGCGACGAAAAATGGTAATTTCACCATAAATCATTATAAAACCATTGTAGGATGACATTTTGACGTAAAAACATGTAAAGTCACTTTTGAAGGGCCTAGACGTCAAAAGAGTATTTTCGACGACAAGTAATATTTTCAAAACTCGCTAATGGTATAAATAACATACGAAGTGCATGCATAACATTACATTGCAACTCATGACATATCATATCATTCGTAATAGGTCCCGGTTAACACATCACATTATACCTCGGTGTACTCACTTTTGTCATCGCCTCAGTTTACCAAGTGAGTAATCACACCCCCTTTTTACCGTTTTACTATATTTTTGGGGCGAAATGCATGAACCATACTTGAATTAAATTGATTCTTACTTTTGTGAACTCTTTTAATTAGAACTTGTGAACTCGAATCAAATCCTTGAACTTAATTACGAAATTATGACTTGTTAGAACTTATTGAACCGTACATGTTATGACCTTGTCCTAAAGTCTCGCCTTGTTGGTGGAGCGTCTCAATAAATCTCGCCTAGGTGGTCGAGTGACAAAGAAGTCTCGCCTTGTTGGTGGAGCGTCTCAATAAATCTCGCCTAAGTGGTCGAGTGACAAAGAAGTCTCGCCTTGTTGGTGGAGCGTCTCAATAAACCTCGCCTAGGTGGTCGAGTGACAAAGAAGTCTCGCCTTGTTGGTGGAGCGTCTCAATAAATCTCGCCTAGGTGGTCGAGTGACAAAGGAGTCTCCCTTGTTGGAGCAGTGCGAAGCCTCCTATGTTCGGAGCATCCCTACATTATTATATTCATGGTACTATATTGGGAACTATTATGACCACTTACACTTGACTACTTGAAGCACTACATTTTTGTGCAATGGGTTGTGTACACACAGGTTGCAAGTTTTGTATGGGCGGAATTTGGAACTGAGTGGATACACAATGCCTTTGCTTTGAGAACTATTTTCGTTGACCGAATGCTTTGAATTTTTTTCTTACGAGTTTTCTTATTTCCGCTAAACGTGTTTACTCACCAACTATTTTCATAGTTGACCCGTTTTTCTCTCATGCATTTCAGGTGATCGTTAGTAAGCTTTTCTATCAAGTCTTGCATAAAGAAGTTTTCACTGGTCGCTACAAGTCGTATGTAATAAAACTCAATATTTTGGAATCTAAACTTTGTAATATATTTGCCGATGACGGCTAAACTAGTATTGTAATGGAGTATTATTTCTTTTTAATCTTAATGTTGGCATGTTCTATTAATTTGTGCTTATGTTCCCTTCCGTTACACCTCGCGTTTCCGCCTCTGGCGAGGGTGTGACAGCTGAGCGCCCCCAATGTACACAATTCTCCCCCCTGATGATTGCGATAACATCGAGATCATCACACACTTGTGTACCTCATATATCTTCAGAAACTTTCTCTAACATCACTTCCCCCACATACTTGGAATAATAACACTAAACGCCTTGATGAGTAAAACCTTGAGTTTCTCTGCGGTCATGACAATAGTCTTCCCGGGATATCTTCAATCACTTAGAAGAATTAAGTTCATCAAGTTTACTCGCCATGAGTCAAACCTTGAGTTTCTCTGCGGTAATAACAATTGTCTTCCCGGGATATCTTCAATTTTAGAAGTATTAAGTTCATCAAGTTTACTCGCGTTTAGGTGCTTGTCTTCTTCCCCCTTGCTGGTTTTGACACTTCAGAATCAGCAAAGCATTATAAGCCCAAATACTTGAAATCTGTTGAGAAGATCGCTTGAAGTCTTTGTGAGAATCTACTTGCTGAAGAGTGTGAGCAAGTCTAATTGGGGATTAAATATGGCATTTCACTCTCCCCCAATTAGTGCTCTCCCCTAAACCGACAATCTTTATGATGAATGCTCAGATTAAGAAGAAGTCTTTAAATAATCAAATGCAACTCGTCTTTAGTCTTCTAACATGCAGCAGAAAATGTAGAACCGACTGTAGACTCGACCTTCTTCAAGATTGTCCAATTGGGGAATAGAAAGTCAACATCTTCAACTCACCAAATGCATTCCCATTAACTTAGAAATAGCAAATCCCCTTAAATCAAATCCCTCCCAATCAAACAAGAACAGAAAGATGTTCATCAAGGAAATCAACCCCGCAACTGGAAGCACTTTGTCATTTAACCGTATCAGCCCGTGAAGATGTCAACCAACGGCTCTTAGAAGAAACTCCATGTAGAAATGACCCGATAAGAAGAAGCTCGGTTCTTACATGAGTTTGGATCCGGTTGACCATTTATTCTCTAATAACAATCAACCATGCAGAATTATCATACTTCTTCTCCCCCTCAATAATTGCATACGAAGATGCCATTCTTGATTGAATAAGTGAAATCATCCAAAAGTATTCAATTCACACTTCCCCCCCCCCCCGCAAAATTAGCACATGATGTCGCCATCGTCATTATAATTGAGCAAGTGGAATAAGAAAACAATCATCGGTAGTTCGGTTCACTTGATGAATTAGCGCATGGAAAAAGTATGAAGCATGTTGATGATGTTGGGTTTATTGATTCGATGATACAAAACAATAAAGAATGAAACATCAAGGGCTTAAAGTGACAAGAAGGAAATCTACAAAACGGATGGAAGGACTTGCTTGCAATAGAAGATTTATTATTTAGTCCTTCGTAGTATCTTGTAAACCCTAATCCTCTAGTATATAAAGAGGACATGGGGTGTAGGTTTTAAATACAAGTCTTCCATAATGTAGTCATTAAAGGTGTGTGTGTGTGTGTAACCTACGGCGTGTAGTTTATTGTAAACGCCTAGGTTAGTTGTTTACCTCCAAGATTGAAGAAGGCTTTGATCCCTGTTACATTTAGGTAACACGTATTATTCTGATCAAATAATATTTGGAGGCGATAGTGAATGAAAACCTTGTGTCAATAACATAATTGTTTATATATTCCGCTGTGCATGATTCTTTATCTATGTTATTGTTTAACCCTAAGGCTCAAAACGATCTCAAGGAGTCCTAACAAACTCCACAATTGGTATCAGAGCCAAGGGGGCTCGTTACCTAGGGATTCGCAAGGTTTTATTGGTCGAAGAATGGCGAAAAGAAGAAAAAATTCGAAGCTGGAATTTTTCATATATGTTTATGCAGCACTATTTTGTAACAATCATAACTTTTTCATTAACCGTTGGATCGTGACGAAATTTTAGGTGGACGTTCTCTATATATTCATCTAACTTTTCACCAAAGGGATTTTCGATCTGAGCTTCCAGTAGAAAGTTATTCATTGTCGAAGTTGGCTGCTGAAGGGTTTTCAGAAATTCGATTTTTAGGGTTTTCATGCATATTCAACTTCTTGAGTTTGTTTTACTTGTTCTAATTCTTGATGAAAGTTTTTTATACATTGTGTGGTGTTTATGATTCATGGTTAGAAGCAGCTTTGCTAGTGTTTTTTGTAACCACTTCTAGTGTTTCTCGAAACCACTGATAGTGTATTCTCGAAACCACTGATAGTGTTTTCTCGAAACCACTGATAGTGTATTCTCGAAACCACTGATAGTGTTTTCTCGAAACCACTGATAGTGTTTTCTTGAAACCACTTCTAGTGTTTTCTCGAAACCACTCCTAGTGTTTTCTCGAAACCACTCCTAGTGTTTTCTCGAAACCACTGCTAGTGTTTCTTGGCAACCACTGCTACGAAACCACTTCTAGCCTATTTTGATTCCACTGCTACGCTAGTGTTTCTACCGATGTCATATGTTCCTACTGCTAGCGTTATTCGTTTCTGCTGATGTGGTTTTGGAATTGAGGGGAAGCTGTATATGTTTTTGGTATTGAGATTTTTGGCGACACACAGACAGGAGATTGATTCACACACACAAGGAGTTTGGTTTTTGGTTATTTGTTCTTAAAGGATTTAAAAAGCTCGTATTTGGTTTATTGGATTAGTTGATTATGAAGAAAGTTGATTATCACTAATTTGATGTTGTAGTTGAGTTTCACAGGGTTGTGTTCTTATCATATCTCAAAGTGGGTGTTACACTTTGGAGATAACTTGTTCGTGCTTAACGGATTTTGACGAAGACTTGCAAAATCTAGTTTTCATAGGTCAAGGGGTGGATGGATGAAGACCTAGTAAACTATCACTTAAATGAGTTACATTGTAGTGCTCAGTGTCTCATTGAAGATGAGGATTTTGTCAAGAGATTGCGGTCTACTTATATGGTGTTAGTATAAGTTTGGAGTCAAGTGGATAGTACAAGACATAAGACACAAGTTTGGGTTATTTTACTTCTTCATCAAATTCGTTATACTTGGTTTTCTTCACAAGTAATCATTACAAGGAGCTTACAGATTTGAAGAATCATTTGATGTTCATGCACCACTCAAGGGGAAGTTTCTACTGCTTACATTCCCTATTTGTTGATAACAAAAAGGGGAAGAGATATTGGAGTGCGATGGCATGGATTAAGGAGAAGACAAAGGAAGACAAGAATGTTTCATTCATGGTGAGATGTTTATATCTCAACTTCTGCTACTTCGTCTAGGGAAGTTCGTACAAGAACGTATTTGTTTTGTCATCATCAAATAGGGGAAGATTGTTGGGTTTATTGATTCGATGATACAAAATAATAAAGAATGAAACATCAAGGGCTTAAAGTGACAAGAAGGAAATCTACAAAAAGGATGGAAGGACTTGCTTGCAATAGAAGATTTATTATTTAGTCCTTCGTAGTATCTTGTAAACCCTAATCCTCTAGTATATAAAGAGGACATGGGGTGTAGGTTTTAAATACAAGTCTTCCATAATGTAGTCATTAAAAGGGTGTGTGTGTATGTAACCTAGGGCGTGTAGTTTATTGTAAACGCCTAGGTTAGTTGTTTACCTCCAAGATCGAAGAAGGCTTTGATCCCTGTTACATTTAGGTAACACGTATTATTCTGATCAAATAATATTTGGAGGCGATAGTGAATGAAAACCTTGTGTCAATAACATAATTGTTTATATATTCCACTGTGCATGATTCTTTATCTATGTTATTGTTTAACCCTAAGGCTCAAAACGATCTCAAGGAGTCCTAACAAACTCCACAGATGAGAATGGTCATAATAGAGAAGATTTCTCTTCTTCAGAAGATAAAGCGCACTGACACTTACACTTTTCTTTTCTTTGGAGAACGAGGTTTGAACTGAAGTATTCAAATGTCATTATCTCTCTCTTTTCAGCCCTCTTGGCAAAACATGTAATCAACCCCATTATCATTCAGTAGGCTCTTTGTAGTGATAGCTGATGGAGAAAACCCAATATAATGAATTTGACCCTGAAGTAAACTACCCCGAACTCGTGACTTAAACTTGCACATATGTAACAAAGAGCGGTGCCGATTTCCATTAGCATCTCTAAGTACTCTCTATGTACTCTATACTCTTCAACCAACCAACCATCAAGTATAAGACGTACATTACCTCTTGAGAATCCACAATTGAATGTGAAACTGAGCACTACAATGTAACTCCTTAAAGTGATAGTTATCTTGTGGTGGTAAGAGCCCAATTCCCCCAAGTGGTAAAAAGAAAAGGTAAAAGTCACCCAACAATAACTAGATTTCCAAGTCTTTGTTTTTGATAATAAGCTCGAACAAGGATCATGAAGAATCTTCATCCATCCATCCCCGATACCTTCAGATACTAAGTACACTCGCCCGTGATAATTTACTTCACCCTCAGATAAATAATACTGAATTAACGCCGTTGTCACATCTTCTGTCCAAAAGCTCAAATCTAGCCTTCTTTTACGTTTTAAGTGAACTCTGATAATGATTTCATCCTGACCATGGTTAAAAGCACATAACCCTGTAAAACCATGTAATAGCCAAACTGCCATGACGAATATCCAAACACACATCCAATTCATGAAGTACACCCTTTTATCCCTTCTTCGAAGCAGAAACCGTAGCACAAGCATCAGAAATGATCCCGAAATACACTTTCCTTTTCTCCAGGATGGTTCCATCAATACGGGATTTTACAACTCTATGGTTTAAACCGAAAAATAGTTTCTTTCGCGGGATTTTACAAAACCAAGAATAAACCGTAAGATAGATCCGGAAATGCACTTTACTATTACCAGGATGTTTCCATTGTCACGGGATTTTACAAGTCTATGATTTAAACCGAGAAATAGATTCTTTCGCGGGATTTTACAAAATCAAGACAAAACCGTAAACAATGTCAGCTTGAATATGTTATGACTACTTTGGTTTCAGTGAATATCTGTTTTAGGGGAACATGCAGCGGTTTATCAACGTCTCATTATCCAACATCATCAACATTATCAACCATCTAATAAATACATTGGTAAACATATCATTCACGCATTCTGTCAGCTATTGCCGTGACCATTTGGTGAAGTAAACCCGATATGTCAAACTTGATCATGAAGTGAACTTCTCCAGATTTGCTACTTAAGCTTGCACTAATCCTTGTAAAGAAGAAACGGTGTACCCAATGTACAAAACCTCTTGACGTATTCTCAACTGCGTGAGACACCGAAGTGATAGATACGTTGTGGGTTAAGCGAGAAAGAATCACAAACGTAACTAAATAGCCAAGTCTTTATCACACTCTGTAAATGCCCAAACAAGTCATCTTCGCGGAAGGGTAGAAAGAAAGAAGACGAAACAAGTAAACACGCCCGGAAGACCTCACTTCAAATCCAAATAAGAAATACCGTCCAAACAACCCCGTAGTCAACATGTTCAATAGACAATTTCAAGCCGAGACATAATGCCCTTTGTGAAAATGCATAGACCAAAGTATTAAGCCTCATAACACATCGAATCTCAACATCATTCCAAATCTCATCATCAAATATCTTCAACAAATCTCATCATCTGATCCAAGTAGAAGTATAACTGATCCATAAGCGAGCCCAGATTCAGTCCAATACAAGGTATGATTAGAGCCCATATTCACATTTTAGTGCAAATTATTTTCGGTCCACATTAACTCCTCCAAGCCCACTCATAATCATAAAATCCACGAGGTCTAATATCGCGGTCCATAATCATAAAATTATTTTCGGTCCATCCAAGTATATTAGGCCCAAAGGATTATCAGCCGACCCATATTTACCATGACCTAATATCACGGTGTATAAAATACTCACTTTCTTAAACTTTACCCTAATCTCTCACACTCCCTAAACTTACTCATACAATCAAACCCTAATCCCATCAAAAATCTGTCCGCCCCCATCTATTACCAAACCCTAAATCTCTCTAAAAAAATGCAGCCACCCTCAAACATACGCCTCATACCATCTTTTAACAACATAGAACATTAAGACCAAGCCAAAGGATTGGCAAGAGGATGTCTTAAATCGCCACAGGGATGGCATGACAATGAATCGTAAGACCTTGCCACAGGGATGGCAAAGGTTTTGACCGGCTTCAAGATCTTTAGATAATCAAGGTAGGTATTAAACTTTATTGTTCGTGTCACCATTTTCAGTTTTCAACGAATCTAAGGAGAGATATAACATAAATGTTATAGTCTTTTCCTTCATGTTCGAATATTAGCAAAAGGTTTAAGATCTATGATGCTATGTTAAAAGTGTGATGGTAAAGTGACACTAATTTTTAACAAATCTGAGATTGGACCCTTTTGATGTTAATCTTTAGACCGAATCTAGATGTAGATTGAAACTCTTGTGTTTTGATCTATCTTCAATTTTTTATTCGGATAATGTAGCACACCTAGATCGATGAAGATGAGATATTGTGCTAAAAGACACACGTCAGTCGTGATGTGTCATGAAGTAGCACGAAATTAATTCTGAGATCTTGATATATTCATGTATTCATTTTGTTGTAATTTCAGTCTCAATAGATCAGTGAGGTATATGTTCCTTTGTGAATAGATAGATGATATCTATGTGTTCGATGAACCACTCACAAGGAACAAGGCTGAGATCTGTAGATGATGTCTCTTGACTTGTTATTCTTTATGTTAGAGTCAGATCTGTGATGATGATACTTTCGTGTGTATAGACCCATGGTGGTCTTGATGGTTTTCATGTAAGCACGAATAGAATCTGAGATTAGTAGTTGATGGTTATGGACTAATGATGTTAAGCACTGAGGTTGAGTCGTTTGGTATATGGTTTAAGTCTTATTGTGGTCGTGGTCTTGGTTCATTCACTCTTCTTCTTCATTTCTGTCACCAAGTCGCTAGATCATGAGTCAAGTCGCTAGCTGTTATGCTTTTGACAACTCGCTACGACTTGTTAAATAACAAGTCGCTAGGTTAAGTCTCCACAATTTTTATAACCAAGTCGCTACTTCATTTAGTGCCAAGTCGCTATTAATTGCACATGTCGCTAGACCAAGTTGCTACGACTTGTAAATACAAGTCGCTAGGCAGATTCATAGTATCTGGACATATTGTCAAGTCTCTACGAAGAACTTGACCAAGTTTCTACGAAGAACATCATAACACCAGCAACAAACTAACACCAGCAGCAACAGAAGATAAGACTACAACTGCATCTTTTTAACCCATATAGACCAAAAAACAGCATACCCACAAACTTGTAACCCATTTGACTACCATTTGAACCTTAAAAATCTGACCATAAGACCACTCAATATGACCATTCAGTATTTGATACAGCAAAAGGCTCAAAATGACTGATAAGCAAAAACAGACTTGGACAACACATTAATACAAGACAGATTGAATCACTATAAAACATATGACATTTTGACCAATATCAAAAAAAAAACTTGTACAAAACAGTTTTACCACAATACATCACAAAAAAAACGTTTTTCAACCAAAAAATAGTACAAGACAGCCACGAACACGATACAAACCGCAATAAATCATCAAAACACAACAACCTTGGCTCTGGTACCAATTGTAGGATCGTAATATTATTGTGTTTGATGATTCGGGTGGTCTTGGATGATCAAAATACATGTTAGCCATTAGAGAGAGAAAGTAGAGAGTTGGGTGTTTTCTTGGTAGAGACTTGATGAACAAAATGTGAAAGGTTAGATTGAAAAGCACCACCCCTTCCATGGATGGAAGGGGTATTTATACTTACAACTTATACGTCCTCCTGTCGGACTGTGGATCAGGCATACAGTGGGTAAAGACACGTCCTTCCTCCACGGTGTTACACTAAACTATACTACGCTACAAACTAACTAATTAACTACTAAATAACGTAACTAACGACATGTCTACGAGTTAACTTATGCTAGACTATAATTGGGGTGACCGACACTTTAATATGGAATTTCCAATTCCTAACAAAATATTTGTTAGATATTTGTTAAACAAAGTTTGTTATAAAAAGTACAGGGTAACAGTTGTAACTCTTTACATTTTTTGGGTTAAGTTTTGTAGAATTTGAGATAAGTTCTGTACATTCGAAGAAACGACGTCGTATCCCTGCAAAACTAAAAAAAAATCAAAACAACAATTTTGGGCCATAATCAAAACATAAAAATGACACAAAAGCCCAAAACAACGTCGTTTTATGCCTGCCCAAAACAATGCCGTTTTGGACGGTAAATGATATAGGCAAAAGTTCAATATAGAACCAAAATTTACCATAGATCCAATCAACCAATAATAGCCATTCAATTTTTTATTATGATAAACTTTCACCATTTTTTTAAAAATTAAATATCTCGCAAACCGTTAATCGTTACGCGATAAAAATTATACCATCGTGACGAGAATTAAATTATCTTTCTATAGATATGCACTACTATATATTTTTAACAACTTTTTTTTTTCAAAATTTCGGTCAACAAAAATCATATATGATTTGTGAAAATCATATATGATTCGATTTTTACGAATCACATATGATTTTTGAGAATCATATATGATTGTAAAAATCATATATGATTCGTAAAAATCATATATGATTTTTTCGGACGGAATTTTTGAAAAAAAATGTTTGTCGAAAATATGTAAAAGTGCATATCTATAGAAAGATAATTTAATTCTCGTCACGATGGTGTATTTTTTATATTTTGAAGATTTACCGTTTGTAAGATATGTTGTTTTAAAAAAAAAGGTGGAAAATGATTTTTTATTAATTTAGATAAAAAATGGAGGGTTATCATTGGTTCATTTGTTCTATGACAAATATGAGTTCTATATTGATCTCAACTCAAATGATATATAGTATAATTTACAGATTTAGTAAATGGCAGGTGATTAAATTAGTAATAATATAACATATTTGAAAGTTATAATGATGACATTGTAAATTACCCACCGCATTATATTGACAAGTTCGTTTCTAATTTATAGAATTAGACTTGAAAAATAATTGTACTCGCATAAAACTGAAAATACGCATTAAACTTATTTGATTAAGATATGTATATTTTTCAACGTCGTGTAGAAAGTATCAAGTTTTCAATTTGTTGTTTGGTTGGAACGATTTTTTCACTCGACATGATCGGATCATCTCAAACACAAATCTGACCATTATAGTGTAATGACATAAAATAATAAAAATTAATAAACATATAAATATGTTGGAGTTGATAGCAGTCCCAAATATTAATTTATAAATAGAATAAAAAACAAACACAAAGAATAACTTAAATTGACGAATGAAGCAGCAGAATTCCACAGCACAGAAAAATAATAATAAACAAAAGTTTATAAATTTATCCACTAAAATTTTTATTTATCAACAAAACTAAAAGGCTTGCAATTATTTCCATATATTTTCATTACTTACAATAAAATTGATTTTTCATCACCTGAAAACGTTGTTTCAAGCCTCAGAAAATTCTACCCCATTAGACAACACTTCATTACACCATTAATTTTCAAGAAACATTAACTAGCTAGATTCTTCATTACATAATTTCATCTTGTTTTTATCTTCTTTTTCTATAAGAATTCAATAGTTCCAAAAGCTATCCATATCAATTGGTCCATCAGAAGTAGAAGGAGCTTCTTGATCATCAAATCCTCTTTTTCCCATTTTGAAATTTGACATAACCGATGAAATCTCGGTATTCATCTCACTACTAATTCCGGTTTCTTGAGAACCCGTGCGTATCTCCTTATCCATTTGGACCGGGTTGTTTCCCATTAAACCCCTGAGGTATGTTTGATTAGGGGCCGAAAATGCATGACCATAAGGGAATTGAAATTGGGGACTATCCGATAAAACATAGTTACTATTCGAAATGGGATCAAAAGGGTAACTAGCATTGTTGAGAAAGCTGTTTTGTTGGTTTTGAATATTGATTGGATTGGAGAAGCAGGGCACGTTTAAAGACTCAGATTTGATCACCCCGCTACTGTTACCATAACCACCGCTTGATGTTGAAGATTCTGACAATTGAGGCAGTCCATTTCCACTGGAACTAGGTTTCTTCTCGCCAGAACTCTTGTGAAACACACGGCAGATCACCCACTCAATCTACACAATCAAATTAACAACGAAATTAGTAACGAAAAAAAATATACAATAAAAACAGGGGAAAACAGAGGATAAAATCAAGAATCAATACCTTAGCTGATTTTGGTGCAGTTTGAGCACATGAATTACCATCTAATCTAAATTCATGAATTACCCAATTTGTTTTTTCCCCTTTGGGAGCTCTCCCTTTATAGAAAACCAAAGTTTTCTTCATTCCAACGAGCGTTTGCCCTTTAAGAATCTCCTTATCTTTTCCGGTAGCTTTCCAATAACCGGCTTCCGTTGCTCTATTTGTTCGTAATCCAGTAGGATATTTCTTATCCCTCACACAGAAAAAATACCATTCTTTTTCGCCCATTTTCGCCAACTCTTTATTCAAAATAGAAAAACACAACAAACCCACGAAAAAGGTTAGACACTTTTCAACAAACTTATTAAATGTAATTAAATTGAATCAAAAAGATAACAAATATTAAACTCACTAGGCAATTGCCATGGCTCAATCCTATTCATATCAACTACAGCAATTGCTTTAGCAGAAAAATTATTATTAGCAACTTTTTTTATCAAATAATGAGTGATCAACTCTTCATCCGTTGGATGAAACCGAAAACCGGGTGGTAACATCATTTGCTCATCATCTCTTCCAACAATAGAGTAACCTTCCATCATCATACTATTTACTGAAAACTTTTGAAGAAACAAGCTAAGAAACTTTCTTTATAAAATCTATGAAAATTTAATAAAAAGCTAGAGAGAAAGATATAGAAAGAATTTAGAAATGGATTGATGTTAATATTGGAATGAGAATGAAAGGTAAGGTGATGTTATATAGGAATAGAAAGGAGAAAAGCCATGGAACCATAAAAGTAGTGTAAGCTTAAAGATTGAAAGAAGGTTTAAAAGAAAAAAGAGTCGACCCCCTAAATACTGGTTTTTTTTTAGAGAGAGACGTGGTATGAAAGGAAGCCAATTGGGAATAGGGGGTGGGATGAGGTGGTTTTTTTGCTCTTTTTTATTTTTCATATTTATTGCAATATTTAATTTAGGTGTTAATTAATTTATATTGACTAAACATAGGGTAATCAATTTTAAGTAGTGTTCACATTTTTGATAGATGTAATTAAGTGATATACATTAGATTGATGTTATATACACAGTACTTTGTTTGAAGTTTTTTTGAGTAATTATTATTTATGCGTTATATTATACTAGTACTATACTATATATCTAAACTCTAAAGTACATAAAAACAGAGGTGTAAAAGAATCAGATAAATAGACACATACGTCTAAACGAATTGAGTTTAGTTCATGTTTAAGGGAATTGATACTTACACCACATTTTTTGATGCATGCATCACAATTTGTGCATTACAGTTTGTACCGTTTAATACTATAATGCATAAATTGTGGTACATGCATAAAAAAATGCGGTGTGAGTATCACCTCCCTTCAAGAAAATGAGTTTGCTAGTGTTTGTATTTGTTTACGTTCATTCATTTGGATGTTAAAGAAACAAATATAAATGCATATACATAGCAACGTACATACACGTATATTCTTATGAAAGGGATTTTAAAAGAATAACCCTTAATTAGTGAGAATTTAGAAATTACAAAGTAAAGGCTCGTCTATAACTAATACTATACATATTTAATTTCTAGCTAAAAAGATCAAGAGTAGTTAGATATACTATTTCACATGAATTACAAATCATAACAACATGATACCTATGGAAATCTTCTAGTTTATTTCGAGAATTTAGACCAAGTCTTTGACGACTTGGATACATTTGTCACACCGACCTTCTAATACTTTTTATTATGAAAATTCATGCTAAAAAATAGACGTTTAGTAACGATAATGACACAAAAATGTCAGTAATCTGGATCTAAAATTTTGTGACAATTTTTAAAAACTGAAAGCAAAAAATTAAAATTTTAAAATTTAATGACACTTTTAAAAACAAAATGTGTAGAAAGACAAAAAAAAAATGTATACTCACATCTTCTTATGTCACTAATGACTCACTATAAATAACTTTTAACTACATTTACATGAAAAGGGAAAGCATTATGCTATTTTGTGTAACATGCAATGAATAACGGGTAGAGATCCTCTCAAGTTATTTATTACTTGATTGATCAAGTTGCAATTAACAATCATTGGATTAAATCCAATGGTTCAAATCATCTCATATTCTTTTAATTTGAGCCATTATATTTGATCTAATGGTTGATAATTACCTAACTTGATCAATCAAGTTATAAACAACTTGATATGATCTCTTCCCATGAAAACAATATATAAAAGTGAAAGTTCAGTGACTAGTGACTTAACTTGTGTGATGTAGCTGTACATGGTCATCATTTGTGAGGGGCCCTCTTATTTGTATAAGTCCATTAGTATATATACATGTCTACGTATATTTATACCGCCCTTTTTAACTATTATGTGAGGGGACTTTCGATTTAGTATATGTCTGATGAGTGTCTAAATACTCATCATTTTTATACTGTCTAGACTACAAAATCATCTGAAAACACTCAGAAACACATCAAAATGATCAAAATATCACAAATCAGTGTTTTATGTGTTTTAAATGCAAAAATATCAAAATCAGATGAAAAATGTATAAAGTTTGCAAAATTGGCAGTTTTAGTCCCCCAAGTTTTAAAAGTTGTCAAATCTAGTCCCTGGAATATCAAAATGTGAAGTTTTATCATTCAAGATCCCTGAAGTATTCTAAGTTGTAAAAAAATGATCCTTGAATGATTCTTTGGTCAATTGGCAAGAAAGGTCCCTAAACTTTGGAAAATTGCAAAATTAGTCCTTGGACCTTTTAAAATAGAATTTTATGCAAAAGTTATCCTTGTACTATCAATGATTGTCAAGTTTGGTCCTTGTGATAAGTTGGGAAAGTTGGAAAAATCAGTCCCTCATGTTTGGCAGATTTGCACTTTTAGTCCTTGTGTATACATAAACCCCTTTTATGTTATTTATCCAAAATCCAAGCCCAATCCCAGCCTTTGGCCCAAACCCGAACCCTTTGTATTATTAGCCCAGCGGTCAACGCAAGTCAAACAAGTGATAAAACCGCCCAACACTGTGCATCGTCCTCACAAGCGCTGATTATCCAAAACCAGGCATGGTTTCTCCACTTTTTCAACCCCCTCTTCATACTATGTCCCCTCCACCTCCTCTAAACAACAAAACCTTTAATTGATTGAACCAAACCTCATTAATTCTCAAACCTGCTCAAGAAGAATTTTGGCGCCAAAATCCAAGTGGACGGATATGATGGTTCTAGCCAATCCAATGGCTCAGATTTGGTGGGATAGATTCAGAGGACATCAGAGATTCACAAAAGTCATTATATAGGCAGAGAGATGCAATGTATCAACTATCTAGTGTAATTTACATTTTCCTTAGTCGTTTTTTTTATCTAAGCTTTCAAGTGTATGTTTTTATTTCCAAAATAGGCAGAGAGATGCAATGTATCAACTTATTAGAATCCTTTTTAATAAGCAATTTCAAGTTTTAAATCATATCTCAAGTTTATGCAAAATTTCATGTTTATGCAAAATTTCATGAATTATCAAATGTTGTTGTTAGATGTTTGTATGGACTGAACTAGATCACTTAAGCTCCTAGAAAGCTTAATCAAGCTTTTAGATAAATTTAAAATCAGTTTAGAATCAAAAACAGAAAATCACCAAAAATCCAAATTAAATAGTTGAAAAATAAAAAATCACAAGAAGATGGTGTACACAGCTGGAGCAGGGTAAATCATGGATGGCCTTGGTTTAGTAGCTTAGTGGTAAGCTAATAGGGGTGTTCATTGGTTCTGATTCTCAGTTTTGAGCTTGGAAGCTTTTGTAAGCCCTTTTGATCAATTTGGCATTTTACTGTTGTAGTTGTTAATTAGCTTATATTTCTGTTTCTTAGTAATCACTAGTCATAATTAAGTATATCTAAGCTTTTAAATCAGTAGGTTGTTCTTTTAAATTTGTGTTTTGTGAAAATTCCATTTTAACAGTTAAACTAGCTCAAGTCTTAATTCTTGGTTTTATGTTGTTGTCACTGATGGTTCATGCTTCATTAGTCTCATGTAATGATATTATAAGGTCTGAGATAAGTTTCATGGTTTTAATCTGTGCTTTACTTTGAAAAACTTCAAAACAGTTTCATTGAAGGGTGTTTGGATCTGCATGCTAATCTGTGGTAGAAGTCATTTGAGTTGTTAGTTGTTGTTGTTCTGTGTTACTATAGTTCCTAATAACTCATTTTAGTCATAAAACCTAGTTCTTGTTTTATAAAAAGTCAAATTTTAGTTTAATCTCAATTTACCTTATAACTGTTAAGATATTAGATTACTAATCTCATCAAATCTGCTTGTAACTGGTTACTTTAGCTTATAATCACCTTAACATAGCTTAATATCAGTAAAATCAATCTTAAGTTCATAAAAGTCAACTAGTTAGTGTATTTAAAAAGTCAAATTTTCATTAGGTCATTTTTGAATAAACTTTGGAATTTCACTGTGTGTTTATTAGTAGGATTCAGCTTAAAAGCTCTTGGGATATTAAAGTCTAGTTGCTAAACAAAAATACAAAAATGCTAGTTCTTTGTTTCTCAGCTTTTTAAGTGCTTATTTCCTAGCTTATTGTGGATACCTAGTCTGTTAGAGTGCCCTGTGCACAGTTAATTGGTCCATTTTGAAAAGCTTGCATAGAGCTCTATAGTTGTCCAAAACTTGTGATCCTTGGTTCTTTGGAAAGCCAAACTGGTCACCTTGAGGTCCCAAGACTTAGTTTTCACTTTTTAGTTTGTTTGCTAGGGCTGCAATAAGCCCTAACTTTGTCCCATTTTCTGTTTTTCACCACAAATAGCAAGTGCTTATCTGCTTATTTCTATCTTAGCAATGTGCTTATCTGTGTGTTTTAGCTTCATTTGAGTAGCATTAGTCCACTTGTATCTATTTTAAGCTTCTGATTCAGCTGGTGACCTTGTTTGAGCTTATTTCACTAAATAAGCTCATTAAGCTTACTGTTGGGATATTAAGCTCCTCAAACAGCTTATTTGTGACTTGTAAAATTTTTGTGTTCATTAAAGTTTCATAATATCAGTATTAAAGTAGTTTTCAAAAAGAAAATCCAGAAAAAGATCAATTAAAAATCAGTGATAGTGTTTATTTAATATTTCTTAGCTTTTTGATTTTTCTTTTCAGCTTATTAATAAGCAAATCTTGTTTTTCTATTTTTCTTAGTTTTCTGTCATCATATAGTATTTTTAGAAAAAGTTTCATATTTTTCTCTAGCTTTTTAGTATTTATTATAATTTTAATTAGTTAAAAATAGTAATTAATTAGTAATAAATAATTAAAAAGCATAAAAAAATATATTTTCAGTTTTAAAATTAGTTTTATTATATTTTAGATTTTTCCAAGTTTAAATTTTATTTTTCCAAGTTTATTTTATATTTTCTAGTAATTAAGTGTATTTTAAATAGTTATTAATTAGTAATAATTAAACAAAAAGTGTGAAAAATATATTTTTAATTTTAAAATTAGTTTTATAGTATTTTAGATTTTTCTGAATCATAATTTTATTTTTCTAGCCTTATTTTGTATTTTCTTCTATTTTAGAGTATTTATTAAATAGTTAAAATAGTTTTTAATTAATAATAATTAATTAAATAGTGTTAAAAATAATTTTCTTTTTCTGATAATTTTCTTTTATTTTTAGGATTCCAAAAATGTTATTTTCATATTTTTAGGTCTTTTATTTCTTAGTTTTCACTTTTTATTTTGTACGTATACGTAGTTTTTAAACTTACGTTTACGTTTCTTTCATCTGATTGTTGAGTTTTCCAACTCTGTATCCTATTCCATTCCAATCAATTAGTAGTGTAATAATTCTAATCAAAACCTTTACAGATCACTATCCTTAGTGATCATTCTATCCTCTGAGTTTGTTTTTACACACCATTGAGTCTCCGTGGGACTTAACGACCCGGGAATTCATTATATTTGCTGATCTTCATTGTATTTATGTTTTAAGCAGTTTTAAGTCTGTTACGGTTAGCCATTCACAAGTGGCTAGCTTGTGTGATTAGACTTGACTAGTTTAGCACAGATCAATGTCGATGAGTATTTATACATGTTTAAGTATATTTGTTTTTAGTTTTTCATAATAATTAAGTTTTTCATAATTTACAATGCATCATTCGCAGTTTCACGGGTCACCCAAATCAATGGAACGACCATGGCAACAACCATTGACAAAAAAGATATACATTACATAAGAGTCAGAGTGTAGTTCAAGGTTTTCAAGATCGGGATCCTACCCAGGATCGTTTTCGTCTTTGTAAAATCGTGATCGTAAGATCGGATCGGGATCTTAAGATCCTACTCTAATATTATTTCTTAATAGTTTTTTGTAATATTATACAAAGCTACAAATTATTATACACTAGCAGGGTACCCGCGCGATGCGGCGGCGGGTACCCTGAAATAAAAATTTTCAATGAACCATGCTTTATAATATGAAACGTTTTATGTGAAGATAAATTTGCGGATGGCAAAAGTTTCATGTCCCATATTTTAACTCTTTAGAATATTATAGTAGGGTACCCGCGCGTTGCGGCAGCGGGTATCAAGTAATAAAATTTTCGGCAAAAAATATTTTCAATTTTATGTTTTCTCTTACAATTACTTTACCAATAGCGAAAACATAATGAGTTTGAGTAACTTTAACAAAAGTGATGGATAATATCAAACTAATTCATATAAAAATAATTGAAAGTGGCGTGATTTTGCGTCGCGGTAGTCAATAATGTTATGGGGTTATGGTCAAATTAGTTGATAGTTGTCTGTAGTCACAAGTAAGTAGAAACATTTTTTTTTATGAAATATATATGTAATGATCAACACCTCGTAATAAGTAAATAAAATATATATTTGAACATGTTTGTATCATTAATATTGTTTTTTACACTTGTCTCATATAGATAAAAGATATAAATAAAAGAGTGCTTATAATGTATATATCTTGTAAATTATATATTTATGAAAATGTTTGTATCATTAATATTGTTTATAACACTTGTCCCACATAGATAGAAAATATAAATAAAAGAATGCTTATAATGTAAACAAAACTTACATGTTTAAGCAATCATTTAGAGTTATCCATGAAAAGTATAATAATTAACATACTAATATATTAATCATTAAATTAGCATTTAGCACTTTGCACATTTGCATAATTTATCTTCAAAAAATTGTCTCGATTTTTACAAAAACCCATTTTTAACTTTTGTAGTTAATTTTATTTAAAATAATTCAAAATTTATTTAGATTAGTTCTCGAAACACTCTTACAATATAATAATAGTTTTGTAACTTTGTAGTTTTGCATGCATTTTAACATCATATTCATTTATATGTGTATTTTTGCATTAAAACTATACTAATTCAAAAAGAGAAGCATTAAAATATTGTGGAAGATATATTAGTAAAAGTTATGTATTGTGTATATTATGCATTAAAAATTGTAATGCTTAAAAAACACATTAATGACATCTTAAAAAAAATTAGGAGAGAAGGTGCTAAATGATTTATAAGTAGTATGGATATGTAAAAAATTAAATAAATTATCACTTGTGAATTTACATCTTTGCATCATTTGTCTTCAAAAAATTGTTCTGATTTTTACAAAAAAACCGTTTTTTACTTTTGTGGTTAATTCTATTTAAAATAATTCAAAATTTATTTAGATTGCTTCTTGAAACACTCTTACGATATAATAATAGTTTTGGAACTTTGTAGTTTTGCATGCATTTTAAAATCATATTCATTTATATGTGCATTTTTGTATTAAAACTATACTAATTCAAAAAGAAATAATAAATGAAGCATTAAAATGTTGTAGAAAATAAATTAGTAAAAGCTATGTATTGTGTACATTATGCATTAAAAATTATAATGCTTAAAAAACACATTTATGACATCTTAAAAAAATTTAGGAGAGAGAGTGCTAAATATATAAGTAGTATAAATATGTGTAATATGTATAAAGTCAAATAAATTATCGTGAATTTACATCTTTGCATCATTTGTCTTCAAAAAATTGTCACGATTTTTACAAAGAACCAATTTTTACTTTTGTGGTTAATTTTATTTAAAATAATTTAAAATTTATTTAGATTGGTTCTCGAAACACTCTTACGATAAATAATAGTTTTGGAAATTTGGAGTTTTCCATGCATTTTAACATCATATTCATTTATATGTACATTTTTGCATTAAAAGTATACTAATTCAAAAAAATAAAAATAAATGAAGCATTAAAATATTGTGGAAGATAAATTAGTAAAAGCTATGTATTGTGTACATTATGCATTAAAAATCGTAATGCTTAAAAAACACATTAATGACATCTTAAAAATTTTTAGGAGAGAGAGTGCTAAATGCTTTATAAGTAGTATAGATTATAAACACAAAATACTACGAATGTTTCATTAAAATATTGTCTTAAATAAAATGTTTAAAAATATCAACTTGTTGTTTTTTAAATTAAAAAAAAATAATAAAAAAAATAAAACCTATAAGTTTGTAGTTTTTTAATTTGTAATCCGAGAAAAGTAAGATCGGATCGGATTAGATTTTAAGATCGTATGGTCAAGATTGAGATCATATAAGATCTTAAGCTTGTATAGATCCTATGTAGGATCCGGATCGTTTTTGCTTTGCAGTATCGTAAAATCGTAAGATCCTAAGATCAGGATCGGGATCCTGACAACTATGCGTGTAACCGTCGCAGTATCAATTTTCATGTGATGAGGCTACAAAATGAATAACATGGAACTTTTAGTGACACGTTTAGAATGTTTTAGTAGTTCAGTCATCAGTGCCTTCTACAACATAAAGTTGTGGGTATTTTATTTAATTTGTGCTTTAAAATAGAAAACGTTGTATATAATATAGAGTTTTGTTTTAGCTATAATTATTGACGACCGACTAATTTATTGGATTTAAAGTCTCCTTTACATATACTCAAATCCGATAAATCCATTCTTATTCAAAAGATTGAAGTGACAATCTAAAGGTTGTTTGCACCCGGCATAAACTGAACTTCAAACCTACATATTTTAGTGTGATGGTCGAAAGACATTTTGTAAATACATGCTTTTAATTTATAATATATCAACGGGGATAAATGAAATAAAAAGAAAAATATTCATAAGAAGTGTTAAAAAAAATAAAAATAAAATAAAATAAAAAATCTCGAAAAGTTATGAAATTTTACCTGAAGATAGAGGATGTTGGTGCATAAAATTGTGAATGAAGTTTTTCAAACTTTGAGTTTTTTATAGTACATTTTTTTTTAAAAGATTAGTGATAAATGTGTGTAACAAGAAAATCTAAGAATATTCATATTCATGCATTTCTTGACAAGTGTCATGCACTTGTTCTTTCTCATTATTCTTCACCAATTAATTCTTTAAACCCGCTCATCACATTTTTAGGTATAATTTTAAGTCAATTATTTTTTTTAATGCACAAAAAACGAAATTATGATGCACAAGAAAAAAAGAAATTTGCATAAAATTTTAAACTTTTAATATGCAAAATAAAATTTTAATACATGTACCAAAACAAATTTGGATGCAAAAACGAACTTTTGATGCACAAAATCTGATTTACAAAATTCTAGTGCATAAACGATTTTTCACATTTTTTTTTATCAAAAGTATACACTTCTGAAAAAGCCAAGTGACAAAATTTTTATCGACCAACGTCTTCTATTTTTTGAAATTTTTAAGAATTTATATTTTTTAATCCTTTTTACGATTTATATAAATATTTGTCTTTCTATTTTAACCTTAACTTATATCAATGTACTTTTAATTTGTCATGGTTTAGTCTTGTATCTTGTAGATATGTATCCCGCTGGAAACTTTGAAACCTTAATCTTAAACTGAGGATAGAACGACACTCATATACATATAATTGAACACATCGTGTATATCAGTTGAGATCATTGTAGACCTAATATTTTCTATAAACACAATGAATCAATCTTTGTTATTCATTTTTAATCTAAATTAATTAAAACCACTTTTTACATTTGTTTTTTAAAATAAAATATCTTACAAACGGTAAATTGTTACGCGACAAAAAAAAAATACACCATTGCGACGAGAGTTTTTTTTTTATCTTTCAATAAACAAACACTACGATATACTTTTGACGAAATTTTTTTTCGAGTTTTGTTTTAATGTTAAAATTTGCATCTGAAAAAATCACATATAATTTTTATTTTAGAAATCACGTGTGATTTGTATATTTGAAATCACGTGTGATTTCATAAATCTAATATGATTTCATAAAATCACATGTGACTTTAAAATTACAAATCACATGTGATTTCTCTATATATAAATTTCAACATTTATAAAAAAAGCTGAAAAAGTCCGTCGACTATTGAAAGATAATTTAATTATCGTCGTGATGGTATGATTCATTTCGCGTAACGATTAACCTTTTTTTTTTTTTTTTTTTTTTTTTTTTGATAAAAAATGAATGATTATGATTGGTTCATTGAGTATTGGGAGAATTTTGAGTCTACATTAAACTTTTCTCTTGTATATATATGTCACATCATTCATAAGTTTTAACAATCTTAAGACCATCTTAAAAAGTTCTTATTTTCATACTTTAACCTTATAAAGAACATTTTTAATACTTTATTTTATAATTTTTTTCTTAACTATTCGTATCTTATATTTTTCTAGATTTTCTCTATTTTAATTTTTGAATTTGTAATTGAGTACTCACGCATAACGACGAAAATTTGTAGTTTTCGATAAAATCCGAGTGCATCTATCTTTGTGTACATCTTTTTTTTTTTTTTCCGTTTGTGTAGTTTAAAAGTAGAAGTTTAGTTGTTTGTATTATTTTAATTAAGTTATTCAAATTGTCTTAATTGGTAACATTTTACGGTTTGGAAGTGATTTGCACAAATTTATTTTTGATTTGCACTACTCTACTGTACAAACAGTTAAAGCATGCTATAAATAATGTACAACTGTATGATACAAAAAATAGAGTTTGCCAATAAAAAATATAAAATGTGCAAATCAATTTTCTTTCGAGTTTTTGTGTGATAAATTCTTTATAAAAGGTAATGGATGAGTGAGAAAAAACACAATTGTAAAAGACAAGTTATTTATAAAGATAAATAATTCTTTAAGATTAAAATGTCAAATCTTTACCATCCAATTTATTTGATTAAAGGATGTAGATTGAGATTGATTTATAGTTAAAAATAAAACATAATTAAATAATTATGAATAGAGGGAGATATTATTTTTTCACATGACCAATCTGCAATCTCATCAATTCATCATACATTAAAGTAATCTGAAATACTTTTAGTAAGAATCACAAGTGAATTTTAATATAATCACATGTGATTTTTAACTTATTCATTTATGATTTTACTATTTAAACAGAATCACATGTGATTCTATCAATAAGAGTCCATCTTCTTCTCGATTCATCTGCTTTTGTTTCAAACATAACCGAATTTTCACCCAAAACCCGATTTTGCGTTAGCAACAACAGGATTTACACCTGATTTTTGTCTTTCATAACTAGATTATCATTCATATCTAGTTAATCATTTGTTAACTGATAATTTAAATCCTAAAATAAATAAAAAACTATAATCAATCTCTACTTTTGAGATGTTATGATCAATAATTAAGATTTAAGATTAAATCGAAAATATTGAATGTTTCTTAAGTCGCTTTGATGATTAATTTCGCTTGTGTGTTTTTGAAAATAAAAACTCTATTTTTGTTATTTGGAAAATGAAATGGGGTTGAGATTTTTTTCTTTTATATATGAAAAAATTGTTAATGATAGAAATATTAGAATATTGTCATTGCTAAAAATAAATCTGCGGAATGACGTATGTGCTTTTATGTGTTTAAAGGTTTTGCTAATATGCTAACATTAGGCACATAGAACATGAATATATGGGAAGTCTAGGTTAATTAAATAATTTCTTTCATGTAGCTAATTTATGAGTTTAATTAATAAATATTAAATGCATCTTATAGGATTTTGCTAACAACTGTTCATTGGGCAGAGGTTAAGGTGTAGTTAATAAACAAAAACTTTCTTAATTAACCAAATAATGTATTAAATACATATTAACTAAACTTGTAAATTATTATATTTGAACATGATTTTCACTTGAATGAATTTAAACAGTCATTTTATAAACAGATTAATTCGTGCCTACTGGACAGAGGTTAGCAAAACCCTTTGTTATAATATAAAATTTAAGTTAAATATTCCCTTATATGTGCCCATTGGACACATATTAAAAAATGAAACTATATTGGTCTTGAAGATAATTACATAAATGGAAAATTGAAACCAAGAAAGAAAGACACGAGTTAAAGGGAAAGAACGACTCTTTATGCAAAGTTTATGCTAATTTCAAGAAATCTTTTCACTCAGGTCTTTCAGGTATCTCGGTAACCTAAAAAAAGAAAAGCTTTTTGTGCCAGATTTCTTTTATGTTATGAAACGACTGCGTTTAGTTCAATAAAAATGTTGATAATATTTAGATAATAATTGCGAACAACTTCACGTGTATAATACAACCGTCTTGTTGTAAAATTATTACTCTATAATAAATTATGCGTGTGGACGACGCCGTTTTGAGTGATAAAGCAGTTAAACGATGTCGTTTTGTGGTGTAGGATGTAGCTTTGATGTCTTAATCATGTTGTTTGGTAACTGAGTCATTCGTTGGGCCATTAGATGTTGTTAGCTAATTAACCAATTTTAATTATAGTCCACTTTTTTCTCCCCATTTCTCTTTTCCCTCTTATTTTGATAGTATCTCCAGGTCTTTCTTTCACCAACCTTCATGCACGGTAACGAATAGTCTTATCTCTCTCTTGGTAAGTGTAGCTTCCTAAACAATTGTCAACCAAAATTTTGTAATTGTTCGACTGATTTTTGAAACAGCGTTTTGCGTTTTGCTGTTTATTTGATCGTCGAAGTAGTCTTGCTTATTCTAGGATGTTTTAGAAAGATGATAACGTGTACATGTTTGGTGAACACTGATATTGTTAGTAGATTCTAGGATTGTTGTTGCATGGCTATTTATGTGTGTATATGTATGGTTTTGCTATGTTTTTATTTTAAAACTGTCTCTTTCAATGTTAGGTGTTAGGGTTCTGAACATGCGGCAATTGATTTGTCAGGAAAGTTCGAACTTGTTTATAAGATACATGTTTGTTGCTACATGCTTATGGATGTGATTATATACGTACACCAGTGTTGTCTTTGCATGTTTTTCCATAAAAAAGGTACTGTGTGGCACTTTAACACTTGAAACAGACTCTGGATGAATTTTAGTTACTGACGGAGAGAGTATATGAGAGTCGCACAGGGTATATGCCTTTGATGGTTGCCTTAAAACTTTATCGGTTATTTAGATGTTATCAGTATTTTTTTTGGAAGCTGTTTTTGGGCTTTGAGGATCGTCCCAATGGTTAAAGTAAGCTCTTTGATATTTAGTCGGTTTGCAGTTTTCTTTGTTTTATAAGAATGGCAGGTGTTTCTCCAATTCACTTTATGGTATGCCTCATTTATGACTGCTAATTGTTTAAAGTTGTTTTATAATTTGCTTATTAGCGTTATATTGTAGTATGAAATTAAAAAAAAATAGTACAAATATCTAACAAAGAACCGATGAACAATTACCGTAATTTGGATCACAATGTTATAACCAAAAAATAAGATGTAAAACAAAGTGCTTCATAAAATATCCGCATTCTATATGATACAAATGTTGGAATCGCACTTTGTGAACTTTTTTTTGCAAATTACATTATTACCTTTGCCTGGAAGATACTGTTAATACAAATAATGTCTAAAAACGTTATTTCTACTTTTTGACACTTCTACATTTTGATAATAACAAATTGTAAAACCATCTTATGTCAAAATTGACGTAAACAAGTTTTTAGTCGTAATATTCCATTTCGACGGAAGTCACTTGAGCCAAGAACAAATAGATTTACAATTTGACAAATGATCAAATGATTGAATATTTTTGTTCAAAGACTTCATATTTTTAATAGGACAAAACATTTTTTCAAAATTACATTTTACAAATTATTTTTGAATAATAAAGAAATGTGTTATTTAAAAAAAATTTATCACTAAAAACAAAACAGCTCCAAACATTCTCAAATAAACATTTATCACTAAAAACAAAAAATTGAGTGTTTTTGTCTGAGACGATACCGCTATATAGCACGGTACCGTCTGAACTTTAACGGTACCGTCTGGTGTAACGACTATTTTTTTCCTGCCTATTTTAAATAGTGGATCAGATTTCATTCACAACTTACTAATTTTCATACAAAACTTTCTGAGTTAAATATATCATTTCTAATCTTGATTCTTTGATCATTTAGTTAGTTTGTTTTTATTTAAGAGTGATCCAATCATCCAACCAAGTGATCACCATCATTCCTAATGCAAGAGAAGAACACACCGTATCGAGAAGATACAAAGTGTTATAGTATTAGTTTAGTGCACTCGTAACATTAGTTACGTAATATTGTCATACATCAAGTTGTTAGTCATCATATCTAGTTAGATTGTGTGGATCATTGTGATCGTGTAGAGATTTGGTAGATCTTGTATAGCTTGTGTTGATAGTGTATAGATCGGGTTGATCGTATGTAGATCAGGTTGATCGTGTGTATATCAAGTTGATCGTATGTAGATCGGGTTGATCTTGTAAAGATCGAGTTGATCTTGTAAAGATCGAGTAGATCTTTTAGGTTGTGTGATTTGTAAGAATATCGAGTAGATCGTGAGTGAGATTGGTACTAGCTATATTAGTACTCGACATTTAGCTTAGTGTCATAAATTGTGATAAGCGACGTTGTATGGTTTTCTCCGCTTGAAGGGAGTTTGTTGAAATAGTACTTAGAACTCTCTAGGTTGGTACTCGGGGAGTGAAGTAGGGCGAAGAGGAGCTTTGTTACCAAACCACTATAAATCTCGATGTCTTGGTGTGATCTTTCCATCTCTCACTTTTATATCTCGTAGGATTTATTGTTTTTTTACATTAGTATTGTTATAAGTATGTTCATATTGCAATTGATGGATCTCACGGAAACTCGAATAAAAGTTTTTCTAAACTAAGGTTTATAACGAATTTATAAATGGTGAAACTATTCAACCTCCCTTCTAGTTTTTTACAATTGGTACCAGAGCCGCATTAACCAAGATTTTTAAAATATATTGTATTTTGAAGCTTGAATCGATCAATGTATTTTGACAAATACCAATAAGGGCAATCTATGCAAAGACCACCACTTTTTGAAACTGGCATGCTATTACCGAGGGCGATTTAAACTGGGGAAAATTAGTCAAATAGACCGCGCGCCCTGATGCATATCACTTTATGGACCACGCACTTTTGACATTTTAAACTAGACCGGTTGCCCAACGATTTTCTTGGACCCAACCAGGGGCTGCCATGTGTCCGACAACTTATGACACAAGTACGTATTTTGAAAATATATGTCATGTATTGTTTTTTGGGCAACTTGTATTGTTTTTTGGGCAACTTTATATTTTTTGGCAACTTGTATTTATACACGAGGATACTTTGGTCATTTTACATTTTACTCACCCATTATATCTTTTTTATTATCCCTGCTCGTTTATTCTCACCTAATAAACATTCTCACCTAATAAACCCACATTCAAAGTCACCTTAATTTTCATTCTTACACAAGTCCATAAACCAACTTTAATATAAGTTTATGACTCAAGAACAAATCTTTGTTCTGTGTTCTTCAATTTATTATCTCGAAGCAAATTATTAAAAAAAAAACCTGCCAGGGGATGGTCTCGACGAATAGATTGAAGAAACCAGCAGGGTCAACGAATCAGAAACACATTAGTCGGCAATGGGTAAGCAAGTGCTATCTTGTGCATTAATCTTTCCCAACACTGATAATACTACACAGGCTTTTTTATTTAAAGTTTACTTGTGAATCTGATAACGCTACACGCGTCGTTCGGGGTCAAAGGAACTTCCTTTTCTTCGAGCAAGTTTTATAACACCCTAGGCAGTGAACCTAATCGTTGTAGTGTAGTATTAGGGTAAGCCATGGGTATTGATATCGTTCTCTAGGGGAATAGTGTCGTTAGGTTGAAGTGTATGTCGATTTAAGTCTAAAGGCGAGGGATGATTAGTTTTGTATTTTTATATTTTATGAAATGGAAAGGTACGAATCTCAGGGTTTAGATTTGGGGGTTGGTATTTCTACCGATTACTCTACTTATCTAATTAACTAAGCTAAGGATAGTCTATGTCTATTGTTGTGTGCTCGTATGATGATTTAAAGATGTGTTTACTTAGGTTTTATTACTCCTTAATTATTTCCTATTGACGGTTGAATTGTCCCGTCCTTATTCTTAATCACGTTGTGTGTCTAAAGTCGTAGGGTATGCGTTTATCCCTAACTTTTTGAACTTACCAAAGGGTCTCGTCTACAAAACCCACTAGGGATAATAAACTCTTACTCTAAGGCACTCTTTGGATGGTTTAGCTTACAACTACTCAAGGAGTCATATTCTAAGGTTCACAAAGATTTAATCAAGCATTAAGTACACAACGAATGACCTATCGCATTACTAGATCATTAACCACTAAGATAAGTAACAATCAATCAATATTCAATAATTAAGTTTCATATTCCCTAAGCAAACACACAAGTAAATTAGCCGGACATGGAAAACATGCAAGCATACACACAAATAATCAAAGACATAATTGTATTAATGAAGTAAAACACTTATCTTGGTGTAAGATAGGGTTTGGAACTCTAAAATACTGTACAAGACAGCCTTGGTTCGGTTTAGGTTTTTACTCCAAAAGACTACACACTAATACTGAAAAATTCGGATTCTATATATAATATTACACATGCGACGACGTCACTTTATGTATTGTGACGCCGTCGTGTCGCCGTCATTAGGGTTTCGTCTTGGCCACGTTAGACTTGCGACGGCGTCACCTTATGCTTGTGACGCCGTCCTCTTCAGCTTCTGACGCCGTCTGGATTACATCTAGGCCGTCTGAGTGTGACGGCCTACTCTTTTATAACTTGACGTCGTCACTTGAAAATGGGAGTTTTGGCTTCTGTCCCGTCACAAATATCCTCCGACGGCGTCACACTTAACACCTGACGCCGTCACCTTATGTTTTCAGCAGCTTTGAGTGTCTCGATTCTGACTTTGGCCATTTTCTTCGTATAATCGCGCCTTTTCGTCCAAATAAGTGCCATTCCAGCATTTTGCCTTCAAGAGACCTAAAAAGTGAAAAGGAACGATATTAAGCAATAACGGATACAAAAGTGATCAAATAAGGGCTTAAACGACCCCTCAAAAAGGTACCTTTTAAAACCTTATCAGAATCTGATATCAATAAATTTATAATTTGTTTTTAATTTGCAATGTTATTTGATGTGCAACTAAGGTGTTTGATTAAATGCCGGAATGAAATTAATTAGTTTACCTAGTTGTAACTTACAATTATTTGGCAAACTATTCACTTTTTGCTGCTAAACACAGAAATTGTATGATTTTCTAGTTCCATACAATTACCGGATGGCTTTGGATGATCATGGAAATGATGAAGGTCGGGAATGCAAAGTTGGAGGAGATTGATACTCCAAGAGGTAACAAAGCAGATCAAAGGTACGCTTATGTTTTAGGTACGCTTAGAATATCATTAAGATAGTTTGTGGACCAATGAGGTATTTTGCTACTGCTTGTGATTGGTAACAACTGCTAGGCTACTCGTTTCCACTGCTAAGTTATCGGTTACCACTGCTAGCTTGTCGTTTCCACTGCTAGGCTTATCGGTTACCACTGCTAGCCTATATTGATACATGTGATTATTTGGTTCTGTTTCATTAGTGAATATCATTGTCTGATTATGTGGTGGTAAGTTTGTTTGTACCCTTATTTTTGACTTTCTATTGATCCATGTATTTCATAGATGGACGATTTGATGATGATTACTTCATGTGGGTTACCACTTACCAGACTTAAGTCAATATGTTGAGTTGGATCATCATGTCTCTGAAGTTTTAAGAATAATGTTGATGTTTATGTAAGCTTTTCTTTAACTATATAATGATGTTTTTTGCAGCCAAGCTTTACTGCAAAAGCGTCACTTTTTTCACTCTCACAGAGCTCAGGTTACCATTTACTCTTATTTATCGGCATTGTGCACTTTTAGCGATGTTTTTGTATATCTTCTTTGGCAATAAATAACTTTACAATTCAAAATTGAGTAGCTCAATTGTTTTCTTATAAATGAATTGTTTTTTAGCCAATGGCATTGGAGCAAGTGATGGCCGAAGAAGACAGTGAAGATGAAGTTGATGACGATCTTGCCGATCTTGAAGACCGAAGAGTATGTTCTGTTTCACTATTTACCTTACTAACTGCTTATTACATTACAAATAACAAATAATGACATTTACTTTTGATATATTTCAGATGCTTGATGACTTTGTAGATGTTACTCAAGATGAGAAGCACATGATGCATTTATGGAACTCGTTTATAAGAAAACAACGGTAATTCACCGTGTTGTCAAGTGCTAAACCTTCCTCCGTATAAGCACCATTGAATTCAAAGGATAATTTTCAACATGTAGAAGAGAATAATAATGCTTCAGTATCTGAGACACAAACTCATAGTCTTTCCAGTGAAATGACCAGTTTGACCATGAGCGTGAAATCTGACGATTCCAAAATTCTTGACAAGGTGAAAGTACCTCGTTCACAGTTCAAGCATGAAAACTGGATGCTATCTGATAAAACCAAAGATAGTTTGACTCAGCTAAATCTAGCTATTGTTGGCCATGGTGATTCTGGAAAGTCGACACTCTCGTGAAGTATTTTCGGATGCCAGAATTTCAGTTGGTAGTATACCATTATTACTTAGAAGTTAATTGCATGTAGATTATAGACAAATGAGTTTCTTTACAAATTAGTAACATTAATCTAATCGTATATTTGTATGCATTATGCACATCTTGCAAGCCTCGTGACATTCATGGATAATGGACGAATGTCACGAACGCTTCTGTTTGGGTGATTTCTTTTTCTCTTGGGCAACTTCTTTTTGGGCAACTTCTGTTTGGCCAACTTCTTCTTTTTTGGCAACTTCTTATTGGGGCAACTATTTTTGGGCAACTTCTTATTTTTGGGCAACTACTTTCTTTTATCACAGCAGCCTTAACTATGTCGAGCAACACAAATGAATATGAAACAGTTGTAGCAATTAACTATCAGCAGTAAGTTATCGTGGGCAACACTAATGAATATGAACCATTGCTAGTTGGTCCTGTAGTGATTTTGGCATCTTGCCCCATTATGGTTAAATCGGTGGTAAGTTAGGTACCTTTTTCAAAATTGATGAGTTGTATATTTCTTTCTAAAAGAAATATAGAGGAATTCTTTGTTGTGTCTTTCATTTTGTTTGCTTCTTATCAAGTCTCATTTAATCCTAGATGATGACAACAACATTATTAACTATATGAAAAAGACCAATGCTAAATCAGTCATAATCAACTGAAATATGCAGGCGTAGCAAATTAGCGATAACAATGAGGTAGGGATAAATTTGTGGTTCCCATCCCGATATTATATAATCACATATTTGTTTATTTGCACAAAATGAAAATAATGAAACAACATCAGGTTAATAATCCTTTACATTCAGATACATTTTCACACAAGAGGAGAGGAGTTTCTGGATTCGGTTCATCCATGTAGTCCGTAACTAAGTTGCTCTTTTCAATGGCTTGACCCCACACCACCGAATAGAATCCTATAGCAATTATAACTGCTCCAATAACGCTGCATAAAATTGTAAAAAATCAGGGTTCTTAGTTTGGTTTCCTGAGATTATAGGTTAGCTTAAAAAAGTGGTAAGATAAGCCGGATACTAGCTAAAATGGATTAGTTATCTTATACTGTAACAATGTAAACCTTTAGATAAACACTTAGGATGGTGTACGCATCAACAATAGACTTTGAATGACTTTAAAATGGTTCAACCCACATACCCACTTTAGAGATAAAAACGCCACCCAAATCGACCCATTAATAAGTAAATGGGTCAAAATTGCGATCTCTATTTAGCAGATAAAAAGAGCATTGTTACTAATGCTAACCTTCCTAAATAAAGTGCATCTCCAAGAAACAAGATCCCCATAACAACTGCAATGACAATTGATATAGACTTGAACAAGACTACATAAACCAGACCTTTTTTCTATGGAGGCACCACGTTAAGGCGCGGTTACGAAATGCTAACCCAAATACTGCCTACATTGAGCCAAATACTGCCTACCACGTTGAGGCGTCACTAATGACTAACCTGTGGTTGTGGACAACAAAAAATGGGAAAAGGACGATTGTGCCAAGATGGTTGTTGTAAACAACGTACACAAGCTGACTCATTCCATTATTCATGGCTGCTTTGACTAACGTCATAGTACCTACCTCAACACATTCTACAATCATCATCAACAGGAATGGTAAAACATCCTCCATACAACACTACATTCTAAGTCTTTTATCTCTCTTCCACAATTGCGGAGAAGAGGACTTGTTTTTTTGGCAGACACCTAATTAGCTTTTCTAATGATGTATGTGTGCATTATATTTAAATGAGGGAAGATGATGCCAATATTAAACAAGGTTGAACATTTTGATGTTTAGAATAATCAGCATTACCTCCCTACTACACAGTCCCAGTACACAGTCCCAAACACATGCTTATTTAGTAAAAATCAACTAGTGGATAAGAATCCCAAAAATATAGTAAAAAAAGAAAAAAAAGGATAGTATAATACCTGGAATCCTGGATGTAATTGTGATTGGTAAGTATTAAGAAATAAACTGATTAGAACATGAATTCTGGTGGGAGTGGTGGGTACTGGGTATAATGAGTACGATTAGTTCAAGAAATTGAGAGTGGTGGGTATTGGGCAAGAAATTGAGAGTGGTGGGTACTAGGGTAGCGAAATGTTTGATATCGAGACCATACATCATAACAGATACATTGAGTTAGGATTTCATCATCCTTTTTGCCATAAGCTAATCCAAACACTGAACCTTAACTTATGAACTTGTATATCATAATCCACATACTAGTTATTAAACATAAGTTTTCGCACAAAAAATAAGCTTAAACAAACAGCCCCAACATACTTCTGTACAACTAATGTTAGACGACATTTTACCTAGCAGACATGATAAAACAAAGTACGAGAACAAACCTGCCATGTTGATCATACTGAGGATGACCAGCTCTTCCCATATGCAAATCCAGACACCCCTATCTGTGTATCTCACTCACAGTTACTATAGGTTTTCACCTTCTTATAAAAGCTTTTTTTGGGTTCATGGACAAGAATGACAACTTTCCCATGTTGATCATACTGAGGACGACCAACTCTTCCCATCATTTGCAAGGTGTCTGTGATAGGAAAATCAACATAACGTTTTGCATTTCCATCAAAATACTCGGTTCCCTGCAAGCATGTGATACAAACCCAATATCAATAAACAACCATAATAAGAAGCTTATGAAGATTCTCCTTCAGACTACAAAGCTTATGAAACAGTTTTTTTCTTTGATATCTTGTTGTATTCATCAAATACACAAAATAATTGTGTCAATGCTTTAGATAAAGAGCAAGGCAGATGTTCACCTAGATTATCTTTGTTTTTTGCCTTGGTAAGTGAAGGTTCTTTAATTTAACAAACTATAGTACAATTAGTATCTGACAACCTAATATATGCCTAATATAAAAACTCACCGGTTACGAATACCTTTAACATGAGCAGCCCCTACTTTGAACTGTCGATTTCCTTGCGCCATTTTCGGCCGATGGTCCGCCAGATACCTTGAGGCATCTACATCTGTTGATGATGGAGTGGTATGTGACTTAGACAATAGCGGTAAGTGGTGCTTCCTTAAACCCCTGGAAAATCATAGTAAGTAGCAAAGTAAAGATTCCAACTCTTTCAAATGTCCATGAAAGTTGGCTAAACTTCTAAACAAAAAATACCTTTTTTTTCCAGGTCGACCCGTCAAGGTATTGTGAGAGCAGCAATTTCCTTGCCAAAACGGCCATTTCCAATAAATTTCGAACAAAAATGTGTCAAAACATTAAAAACACCTTAAACTACATAATACCACATCCAAAGACCCCATATTTTTATACGATGCCCCCTGAATACGCATTACTGTAAGTAGCAATGTCGCTGATAAATTTGTAACTTACAATACTGGTGGTTGGTAGCAAGGCCGCCTGCTGAATGAATCCGTTCATCGTAGTCATAACAAATGATTACAGCAGAGTATTATAAGTAGATGGGATGGCGACATCTTGGAAGCGCCAATCTCAGCTAAGTAATTGAAATCTCGCGCTTCAAAAAACACAATCCAGCTCTAGCTGCTAAGTCATTGCTACTGAAATTTTTGCTTGTTCAAAGTCTGCTTCTTTTAAAACATTTGTCAAAGTCTCCACCTCAAACTTATTAACAGGGGTAACGTCACTGTCACTTTCACTATCTGAAAACAGTCCATAAAGCCAAAAGTTTGCATACATATGGGAGCTCAAAGGTGAAATCAAAAGTTATCATGTCTCAATCATAGCCAAACCGCTCTAACAGGATATAACATATTAGCATAAAAAAAGTCTAACAATAAATCAGGGGAAAATGGATGACAAATATACAATATTTGGTTATTAGAAACAAACGATGATCTTAAATAATATATGAAGTGTACTTCAGTTACCAGATTTTCCAGGTTTGATCGAGTAATACTTTCTGTGTTGTAATGCAAAATGCAGCTCAAGAATTTCCGGTAATTGTCTGAGTTATGTAATCTTTTTTTCACCTTCTCACGGAGACAAAGCACTTCATCACGCATATCTGCCAAAAATATTATGTTAATAAATGACAAAAGGCGAAGCATATTAGTAAACCAACTCACTCAAAACAGCTCAGTACCATTTAAATATCGTGTTTAGGTACACAAATTCGGTTTTTTCTTAAAATTTTCAGTCTGATTACGAATTAGGAAATACCTCGGTGAAATAATTCGGTAACAGAGTATTCTAGTTTTTTTAGAGAAGGACCAGAGTCCTCAAGTGCACTAGCAGGTTTACGTTTGTGGGTGAGATGGTTTGCTCCATGATGATCAAAACCTCTATCTTGTGAATGGTGTTCTCTGTCTTCCCTTTTCATTTTTTCTTTCTTTGCGTGTCTATTAAATCCTTCCTCTCGACGAGGATGCGGCATTTCAACACTAACGGCACGTTTCAGTCAACAAAATTTTATTTCAGTTCACAAAGTAAATGATGATATATGCTTTCTATGAGACTTTACGCAAATATGATGTATTAAAGATTAGCCATTAGGTCGAAAACTACCTTCTCGGGATGTTGAGGTCGTGTTGTGCCAATGAAGAGCTCCTATTATGATTGCTACCGGAATGAACATTGTGTCTGGATGGTAAAAAGTTGGCGAACTCCTCGAGTAGGTCGGTCTGGTTATGTAAAAGAGCAGCAGCCTGAAAGAAGATGGTAGACGATAAAAACACAAGCATACAAGTCGAGTAAGTGAAATATAAAATATACACTTTTTAAATAGCTTACCTCCTGGTGGATCTCACTAACGGATTTGTTTTCATTTTTGTACATACTCAAAATATTAAGAAACGAATTGTATGAACGCTCTTCACCCTTAGATCTCCTCTGCAAGCACACAACATGTTAGAGGAATATTTTCTGAAGGGATACTATTATACATTATCTCACGATTTTAATCATTTTATTACCTTGATTTTGTTTACGAATTGACAAGCTTCACTAAACTCCACACGCTTCTTAGCTTGTGGGTTATCGAGGGTGATTTCATATTCCTTTGGAAGAAAGGTATTGAAACCTAATATTAAGTTCGGGTACCCTTTGAATAGTCTCCTCACCCTATCTATGATACTCGAAGTATCAACTCTACAACAACAACAACAAAAAATATTCGTTATAGGTAATCATAACAGCTTTCGACACACTAACAACCTATTTATTAGATGAAATAGACCATAAATCACATACCAGTCAGACCCATTATACTAATGATGGATTATTCAGTTGTACACCAGAAAAACCTGTGTTATTTCTTTAGATGTACTAATCATCCTAGATTTGCTCTTCAAGTGTGTGACAACGGAATCAACTGCCATGTTGATCCCACGTCTAAGATTCACAACGTTCATTCCAGCTGAAACTGACTTGCAGCCTTTAGAATATATTGCACGTGTGAGGACAGTCACACACGTTGTACCTGGAAAATTATAACATTAAAGCTTTGTGTCAACGTCCAGGTAAAAAATAGAAGTAAACAATGTCAACAAAATTTTCTACTTAATTATGGAAACCATACCGTCACCAGCAACATCATTAGTAGCATTAGCAACCTGCTTGACAATGCTAGCACCAACATTCTTAACCCTGTCTCTGAACTCAATACTTTTTGCCACAGTGACACCGTCCTTTGTCACCTTGGGGGCTCCATAACTTTGCTCGATAACAACATTACGACCCTTTAAACAACATTAGCAATAGCAGGAGACCTATCAAAAATATCAATATGATTAACTCATCAAATCCTCGATCCTATTTATCTGTTATGTGATCAATGTTTCACACCACCTCTGTTGTAAAAATCGGCCCAGGCGGCCGATTAATCCCCGCATAATCGCTGATCGCTCACTAAGCGCCTTGATTTATCATAATCCGCCTATTTAATCGGTTTGGTCAAAGACCGCTTAAAAACCGGTCAACAAACCGATTAATCGGACAAAATTGGTCTAATATGATTAATCGAAAAAAGCGCTTAAAAATTGGTTAACAAAATCGCTTAAAAATCGGACAAAATCACTTAAAAATCGGTCAACAAACTGATTAATCGGGCAAAATTAGTCAAAGGTCGCTTAAAAATGGTAAAAAAACCGAGTAATATTTATGTTTGACTTTGAACTTTGAATAATTATGTATTATGTCTATATTTGAACACTTGAAATATTTGAACTTTGATGCAATACGCTTATCCCATAAATATAAAATAATATAATATCTAAAATTACATTTTTGTGCATAAAAATTCCAATCCGATTAATCCCCGATTAATCCCCGCCTAACCGATTAATCGCTAGGCCCTACCCAACCGCCTCACTAGCGCCTAGCGATTTTTACAACCTTGCACACCACCATATTCTGCTCTACGTTTTTGTTTCTAAAAAGTCAAATGAAAGAAAGGACCTCAAATCATGTTTTTCATAAGACCTTAAACATACAAAAATATCAACACAATTGCAGTTTGCAGCAAGAGCTCTCACCTATTCACTTATCATCCCCACCTCGTCCCATCCTTGACTTATCTCCAAAACTGATTGCCTTCTGATGTTTTTGTTTAGCATATGTATGAATTAGCTTTGACCACGGATCACTGGGAGCACCACTACCATCAACATCACTCAGCAATACAAGAAGATCTGCCTTCAATTCCATTTCCAACAGAGCTACCAAACTATCATTATACCAAAAAATACCGGATGAATCATAAAAGGCGCAACTTTCCTGAAATTAAATACCAACATATAGATATTGTATACAAAAACTAGTCATGTAATGACATTAAAATACCTCATATGGAGCTCTTCTTGTACTGAAACTATTGTATTCCTCCTTCACTTTTAATTGGACATCTTTTCTAGTAGCATGAACATTTATTGGACCAAGAAACATCCTCAAAAACCTTCCTGTAACCAAAAACCAACAATTTAAATCACACAAAACAAACATTCTTATCAATGAAAAAAATGACCAATTTGATGATCCATGAAGTCATGAATAATCAAAATGAGTGATTTAACTAACCAGTACAGTAAAAACAATCAATTTACCATAAGATATAACTCCAAAGGTTTTAAACTTATACCGCCAACTACAAAAACAACACATGTATTAATCAAACAATTTAGGTGATAACAACGGTGGAGTGTGGCGGATTTAGGGTTTCAGTGAGTTCCGAAGATGGAGTGTGGTGAAGTTAGGGTTTCGGTGACTTTCGACGGTGGAGTGTGGCGGAGTGTGTGAGATCGGTTTTTATTTTTGATTTTAGTGCGGGATGATTTGGGATTGGGGTTCAGATTTGGGTGGGATGATTAAACGAGTTCCGAATCCTCCAACTAAGCAATGGAAATCTGTTAGTTTTTAGTTTTTATCAAAAATAATAATCTGTAGAGTCGTGTGTGTGGGTGTGTGTTTTTTTGGATAATGGGTGTTTAGAATTTTCTAGGGTTGGGGGATTGATGGAGTCGTGTGTGTGATTGAATCTGTATTGAGAAGAAGAAGCAGCAGCAATTTAATGAGAAGTAGCAGTCTTATGAAAAATAAGAACACAGTTTTACTATAGAATATTTTATTTATGTAAAAAGGATCTCTACTTGACCTGACAAGTATCATGTAAAATGACCAAAAAAACCTTTTCTAAAAAATACGGTTGCCCACCGCTTTTTAGTTGCCCAAAAAAAATACCTTACACATAGGGACACTTGTCGCAATGTGGTTGAGTTGCCCAATGACAGCGGTTGCCCTCGGTCTATTTTCAAATTTAAAATAAAAGTGGTCCATAAAGTGATATGCATCAGGGCGTGCGGTCTATTTGACTAATTTTCCCTTTAAACTGATTGAAAAGAATCCGGAAACTAAAAAGAATGAAATAGTTCCTTATGAAATTTAAAGTGACAATCTTAAAGACAAACTAGCCAAAAATAATGAGGTTAAAATGACGATTTATAATGCTTTGCCGAAAAAGGAATTTGAAAGAATTTTTATGTATAATACGGCAAAAGAAATTTGAAAAACTTTGTTGGTCACCCATCAAGGTAATAATCAAGGAGAACAAGAATGATCTTCTTGTGCAACAATATGAACAATTTCAATTCCAGATAGGGACAAAAAACCTTAAGTGGCCACACCAACCTCCTGAAAGGGAGGGCTTTACCTGGTTTGAGTCTGTGTGGCGGTGGTTTTAAACCCTGTGGATTAGTTGGCAAAAAGGTCGGAAATCATGGTTACCAAAAAAATAAAGAATTTTCCATTCCGGAAGACGAAACTATAGATAGTACTTTTGCTAGATTTAATAATATTATCACTAGTCTTAAAGCTTTTGATGAAGGTTACTCTAGCAAGAATTATGTTAGAAAGTTTCTTAGGGCTTTACATCCCAAATGGAGAGCAAAGGTCACTGTCATTGAAGAGTCGAAAAACTTGACAACATTATCACTTGATGAACTTATAGGAAACATGAAAGTTCATGAAATGATAATCAAGAAAGAATCTGATATAGTTAAAGGCAAAGGAGAGAAAGTAAGATCTCTATCCTTAAAAGCCAAAAAAGAGTCTAGTGATGAGGAAACTTCAACATCCGATAGTGAAGACAAGTAGTATGCCTCAGCGTTTAGGGATTTTAAAAGTTTTTTAGGAGAAAAGGTAGATTTGTAAGACAACCTATGGAGGAAAAGAAGTTGTTCCAAAAGAATCAGGATGACAAGAAAGGAAAAAGCGATAGGAAATTTTTTAGATGCGGAGATCCAAATCATCTCATCAGAGAATGTCCGAAGCCACCGAGAACCAAGAACCAAAGGGCGTTTGTTGGCGGTTCTTGGAGTGATAGCGGTGAGGAAGATGAGGAGAAAACCAATGATGAAACATGTCTTATGGCTCAAGCATCGAATGAGGTACATTCCGATTCTACTTATTATAGTGATGGAAATTCTTCAATAGATGATAATACACTATATGATGAATACAATAAGTTATGTGAAGTAACTTCAAAAATCATAACCAGACATAAGATGTTAAAAACAATTAGACTAAGGTTAAACATTGAAATTCTTGAGTTAAAAGATAAAGTTAAAAAACTTGAGAAAAACAAAGAAATTGACATCGGATGTATTTCGTGTATATATCTTTGAGTTGAGAATGAAAAACTCAAGGAAAATGCTCCTAAAATTTCTAAGTTTGAAAAAGGGACTCAATCATTTAATGAAATGTTAAGTAGTTTAAAATTTAGTAGTGAATAACGGGATTAGGTTTAATTTAAGTGAAGCGTCAACGAGTGGAACAAAACAAGTCGAATTTGTAAAATCAGTAGAAACCGAAGTATCAAATCACGACACAATTGAAGGTACCCACAGTAACATTAAATTTAGTGGTACCGTCAGTCAAGACAGACAACTCAGTTTTGATTTTGAAAAATAATTTGATCCCCAAACTAAAACATTTAGAAGTTAACAATGTCAAAGTACCTATTGCTAGCAAGGAGGAAGTTAAACATTTATAAACCATCTTTAAAAACCAGACTTGGATTTGTAAAACCGGAACCTAGACCAAAAACTCCTCCACCTAGGAAAACAAATACTCATAAACCTCGGTCTAGAACACTGCAACCTAGAAGTAATTTTAGAAGGCAAGGTTATCCAAATAACTATCCCGTAACTTGGAATGACTTCCAATAACGAAATTAGTTGCCTTGGGAAATTTTTCCTTCATTTTAACATCCAAATCAAATGCAACAAATGCATGGGATGTTTAACACAAACAATTTTGGACCCATGGGATATTGGGGACCGAATGTTTGAGTTTTTGTATTATTCAATATATATGCAATGAATGGGTCAAAGATAGTGGGTGCACTAATCACACGATGGGAAATCAAAGTCTATTCTCATTGTACAAAGTGTCCAATGGTGATAACATTACATTTGGTAGTTAATTAAAAGGGAACATCATAGGCAAATGTATGATCAATCACAACTCCCTTACTATTGAAAAGGTAGACAACTTAGGTTTTAACTTGTTTAGTATTAGTCAAATATGTGATAATACGTGTAAGGTCATATTTTTCGAAGAGGGTATTGAAATTACTAAGGATGGTAAGACCATAGGTAGAGGATCTAGGAAAAACAGCTTGTATGAGATAAAAATAGGAAATAAGTCAAAAGATAAACGTTGTTTAGCAACCATAGATGAAAACTCCACACTTTGGCATAGGAGACTAGGTTACACAATTATGCTTTTGATATAATCTTAGCGTCTAAGGATTTAGTTAGAAACTTACCTAAGCTGAAGTTTGATAAACACTTTTATGACGCTTGTAAAATTGGAAAAGAAGCCCATGCTAGTCACAAAGCTAAGAATATAGTAGCGACCTCTAGATGCCTAGAACTCTTACACATGGACTTGTTCGATCCATCCGAAGTACGGAGTTATGGAGGAAATTTCTACACCTTAGTTATAGTAGACGAGTATTCTAGGTATATTTGGACAAGATTTCTTAAGAATAAGACGAAAGCTTTCGAGCAATTTGAAATATTCAGTAAAAAAGTCTAAAATCAATTAGAATGTCCAATAGTTTCAATTAGGACGGATCATGGTCGGGAATTTGGTAATGAAGTGCAATTCAAAGTATATTGTGATGCTAGTGGGATTACACATAATTTCTCGGCTCCTCGCACTCCACAATAAAATGGTGTAGTTGAAAGGAAAAATCTTACTCTACAAGAAATGAGTAGCACGATGTTAAACGAATAATCCGTACCACAAAATTATTGGTGTAACGCAGTAGACACCTCAACTTATATACACAATAGGATTTTTATTAGGCCAATCTTAGAAAAAATACTGTACGAAATCTTGAGAGGTAGGAAACCTACTCTAGACTATTTTAGAGTGTTTGGAAGAAAATACTTCATTTTAAACACAAAAGAATATCTCACCAATTTTGACCCAAAGTCATACGAAGGTGTTTTCCTAGGTTACTCCCAAAATGGTAAAGCCTACGTTGTTCTCAATAAGAAAACAATGATAGTTGAAGAATCACTAAACGTGATATTCAACGAAAGTCCTCCCCTGGCTAAAACATCACCCTTGGTGGATGATAATTTAGTTGAGGAAGAAGCCATAAAGGAAAATAGCAAGAAAAACTTTGAAAGTGACATTGTGGATGAAATAGTAGAACTTGACGAAGAAGTCAATATTAAGGAGTCCAGAAATCATCTGCTAGACAATGCCATAGAAAATCTAAACCAGAGAACTCTTAGATCATCGCAAATTAACTTTGGGATTTAGTACCTCCACCTAGGAATCAAACATCATAGGAACTAAGTGGGTGTTTAGGAAGAAGCTTGATGAGAATGACGTTGTATCTAGGAATAAGGCTAGGCTAGTGGCACAAGGCTATAATCAACTAGAATAAATAGATTACGATGAAACATATGCACCCATAGCTAGACTAGAGTCTATTAGGATACTTCTTGCTTATGCTTGTGCATTAGATTTTAGACTATATCAAATGGACGTGAAAAGTGCATTCTTAAATGGTTTTATCAACGAGGAGGTGAACGAGGAGGTGTACGTTTCACAACCTCTTGATTTGTTGATTTTAAAAAACCTAATCATGTTTATTAACTCAAGAAAGTACTCTATGGTCATAAATAAGATCCTAACGTTTGGTACGATAGATTAAAAGCTTTCTTGCTTAAACATGAATACACTATGAGAATGGTAGATAATACACTTTTCACGAAGAAACAAAATTCACATCTCATCATTGTTCAAATATATGTCGACGACATTATATTCGGTTCAACTTGTCAAGAGTTATGTGATGGTTTTGCGAAAATCATGTTTGATGGGCGAATTAAATTTCTTCCTTGGTCTACAAATAAAAAAAATAAAAGATGGCATCTTCTTTAATAAATCTAAGTATATTAAAGAAATGCTTAAGAAATTTGGCTTAGAAGAGTCTAAAACAATGAAAACGCCCATGTCCTTGGATATGAAACTCACGAAAGATGAAGAAAGTGAGTCCGTGGACAATAATAAGTATAGGGGCATGATAGGTAGTTACCTAACGGCAAGTAGGCCCGACATCATGTTTAGTGTCTTCCTTTGTGCTCGCTTCCAAGAGGATCCTAAAATCTCTCACCTTAAAGCGGTTAAGCGTATCTTCTGATACATTAAAGGCACTATGCACTTGGGATTATATTATCCCAAGAGGACAGGTGTAGAAACTATTGTCTATGTCAAATCTGATCATGCGGGAGATTATGTGGATCGAAAAAGCACTAGTCGGGTTTGTACCTTTATGGGTTGTTGTCTAACTTCTTGGTTCTCCAAGAAAAAAACCGCGCTTGCTATCTCCATAACCGAATCCGAATATGTAAACGCCGAAAAGGCATATCAACAAGCACTATGGATGAAACAAGCTTTTATCGACTACGACATCCACCTCGATGATACTCCGATAATGTGCGACAACAACGGTGCAATTGAATTGAGCAAAAACCCCGTGCAACACTCGCGTACGAAGCACATCAAAATCCGTCATTACTTTCTTCACGATAATGTCCAAAAAGGAAATATCTCCATCGAAAAGGTGCCGACGAAAGATAACATCGCTGACATAGTAACCAAACCTTTCAAATGCGAATCCTTCAACTATCTATGCTTAGGGTTATGAATGATAGAACACATACCGTAAATCGCTGATTTACTTGTGTTCAAAACATCTTTAGATTAGCATCGAGCCTCCCAATACTCTAGTGAAAACTTGAATATTTCATCTGAAGTAATTTATGGTATAATTAATTTGCAAAATGCAATTAAATGACATTTCCCGCTCTAAATTAAACGCTCATCAAATCCCATTGGATTTACTTTCTAAAGAATTTATTTGGTATAAGTTCTTTAAAACATCGAGTCCAGAAAACTCGCAAATTTTGTGAGATTCATTCGTCAATAATCAAAAACGGAGAAAAATTTCATCCCAACAGGTCACAATACCATTAAAGTGGTGATGGTACCACTAATTTTAGTGGTACTTTGGACCTGACAAACCCGTTTTTTTTATTTTATTTTTTATTTTTTCCCAGTTTTATAGTTTTATAACATACACCCCTATGTAGTCTGTTGTGACGAAGGAAACCCAAACCAAAACCCAAATCCACCATCCAAAATCAAAATCGATACATAATTATTGAAGATTAACATCTACTACATCTTATAAATCAACCATTGTACGTTATTTCATTCTATTTTTTTTTAATTTTGAGTCTAAGGTTTGATTTTGCACAAAAATTAAATTGGGGATTTTTGATTCTAGTAGTGTTTTCATGAAATTAGATCTAGGATTAGACAATGTATAACCACTATAACTTTCCTAAACATACATTATGCATAATTCCCTAGTTTTGATCTTGGTAGAATTTGTTCATAAGACTTTGATGAATTTCAAATTAAAATTAAGATTATTAGTTGATTTGTGTTTTGATTATTGAATCTTAATCGAAGACTAGTAAGATTAAAGTCTTGTGTAGTATTCATCTTGAAATTAAAAAAAAATCCAAACACCCCAATTCCGTTTTAAAAAATTTCATGACTAGGAATATCATAAAAATGTTCTCGTGCATTGTTAATACAATCTAAAAACGCTTTCGCATGCATACATGATGAATTCTTGCTGAATTACATAACTAATATGTATTTTTCGACACATTCGATTGAGAAAAAACAAATATAGGAGCGTTTGGGTAAACTCATTACTTTATTTTTTAAGTCGAGTTTACCGTACCTCCACATTGTTTGCATATAGATACACACTTGGCACGTATTTGCCATATTTTGATCTAGTCTTAATATATGTATTTATTATTTTTGTTGGCTTATATAGGTCTCGATATGTCACATGAGTACGAATTTGATCACCAACTAACCAACATTTATATTCCAAACATTTCACTTGAACCAAATTCACCCGAAAACGACGTTCGTGGGTTTATTAATATTGAGTCTCGTTATTTTGATTAGGGCCATATCATTGATACATCTTTGGTCTTCCAAAAAGAAATCAACACATCATTTCAAACCATAGGATTTGTGTGCCTTCTTACCATCAAGGAGAAAATTTGTCCTTGTTTCATGTTGGAATTCTGTTGTCAAGTTGAACTCATACGTAATGAGGATCAATCTTTGTCGCTTTGGTTTTGGATCCAAAACCACAAGTGTGTCTTATCTCTTGAGCAATTTTCTCAAATCCTCCAAATTCCAAGTCATGGGAAATGTGCCTACACGGAGGATTGGTCTCTTGACTCTCTTTTTAACTATCGAGAAGAAAATAGTCCATATTGTTCCTACATACCATCTCTACAAGAAATAAGTCGTCTTCTTTCGTACTCCTAAACGTGTCAACTACCTAAATCCAAACAAAATTCATATGATTGAACTGCTGCTATGTGCTACATCCAATAACGGTCATCTTACGTGAAAATGTGTTAAGTCTTAGGGAAATCGTGAGTGTCTTCTAGCTGTTGTGCGCACATGATTTTTTGTCTCCTCACTCAACAACCTTTGCACCCTTGCATACTTCTTCTCTAAGTGAATTGTATATCTCAAGGGTGATAAAATTAAGTAGATACCCTATAGGATGTTCTTAACACGTCTATACCATCACATCAAATTCTTTCACCCATATCTTCAAGGTCCTCAATACTCATTTGTCAATCGTGTGATGGAACCTTTGAACGAATCATACGTTTCATCTTTTCTTGTTCTGGAAACATCATCTAACCATGAAACCTTAGATGATCCAGTAATGATTATGATGTGTGAACTATCATCCAAAAAAGTAAATCAACGGGGGTTACCTCAGGTCAATCATGAAGAATGAAGATATTAGTAGTGGAATGATCTTAAGAGTAATAGTTTAAGTAGGATGAGAACTTGGTACTCTATAATTTAGATTACTATTAAAAGTTCATTAGCATCTTAACTATGATTGAAGGTTTAATTACTTGGTAGGAATAATCTTCATCCTTGTTTTATTTTTCTATTTTGCATGTTATTTAATCTTATCACCTTGCATGAATATTAATTATCATTGGATGAGTGCTTATTTTGTCTTATTGCATGCATTCTTGTAGACTAAATTTAGCTAATTACATGTTTTCGTTAGTTCCTAGTTTTGGCTAAACATAGGAACACTATAGTGATTTTTCTTTAGTGGATTGAGGCACTAGGATTTGATGCAAATAGTTCCCTAGAAAATGCCTTTTAGGCTGTCTAAAAATATGTAGAATAGGAAAATTTATGACTAGCAGATCACGGTACCATTAAATAGGCCACACGACCATTAAATTTAATGGTAACGTCGGGTATTTAGCGGTACTGTCACCTGTTCTGACGAATTTTTACTATTTCCTTCATCTTTTTGACTTATTTTCCCTCAAATCCTGCAAACTATTAAAAATTTCACAACGTCAATCACATGAAACATTGCATTTCATTACCCATAGGATCATTACACTCATCAAAATTCAAACATTCACCACCCTTGGCTATTTAAGCCATATTCATGCAAGCATTTTCTTACAAATCTCATTCATCTTCAACCTTCCAAAGTCTCTCCACATGTCTTCCACTCAAGCATAAACAACTTACATCTCTAAGAAACCTAGGATTACCATCAAACCACCAACTAAAACCACCATCTTCATTGATTTAACCAAAGATGAGGCTACTAAACCACCTTCCCAAAGCACTCATAGCTCATCATCACAACCAAATTCTCCATCAAAGACATCATCAAGTAGAGCTACTTCATCCTCATCCTCTTCTTTTGGCACTAGGCCAAATTCATCACCATATAGTCCTCATCAACCCATGGATATCACACTAACCCTTTCACCAATCACTCATTTGGACTATGCATTACCTATACCTTCATCACCTTCAATTACACCACCTCCTCCACCTCCAATCATAGGCCATCCTATCCAAATTCATCTGGTTGATTTACATTGTGCGAGTTGCCTATGCTGTCTTCATAACCGAAACCTAATATTCCCCATAAAAAATGAGCTCCACTTTATGTTCTCCTATGTTAAGCAACTCTTGAGACCCAATCCCGAGCCAATCACACTACCCAAACCAACCAGTAGCTCAACCATCTAAGCATTAGTATGCTTAGTTTTCAAGAATAAATGATTAGGACCCCTTTTGGTATAGAAGCAAATCTTAGGGTCTCTCAAGTCACTAGAGATTATTATGTGCTTCTTGTAGTTTTCTTTACTCTCTTGTTGTAATCATACTTTAAGTATGATATCTTTGTTAATGAATGAATGAGCTTATTTTTTAATAGTTATGGCTGGTTATTATCTTGTTGTGTGATAACATCAAATAGTCTTGAAATTTAAGTGTAAATTTCCCCCGAAAATGATCGTATTTTATATCATTTATATGGATTTACGTTTGTATTCCTTTATATTTCACTTTCAGGTAAATTACGAGCATTGGAGCTTACGAGACGCGGATTTGGAGATTTTCTTAAAGATTTATGATAGTATGCAAACTGTGAAGCAGCTACGGCGTAACTCCCTCTCTCTCTCATTACGACGTAGCTAGTGCGTTGACTCAGAAGATCAACTTAAAGGCGATTACGGCGTAACTCCCAACTAAGGTTACGCTGTAATCAATTAGGTAAAGAAATGTTTTTCCCCTCCATCAACTACACCGTAACTCCTCACAAGGATTATGGCATAATCTTAGCAAAAGTAACCTGTATTGAAGATACGTCGTAACCTTTCCCAAGTGTTACGCCGTAACCTGCTTAACGAGAGAATTATTTGAAGAATTATGGAAGTTATTGCGTAACTCTCAACTCAAGTTACGCCGTAACTAGATCGTGCCTATAAATACCAACCCTAATTTATGCATTTCACATCATCCACTCACAACCAAAAAGCAGAAAACGTGAAGAGGGTTCCAGAGGAAGATCTTTCGGAGCATACGGAGCCATCTCCAAGGGAGAAATCACTCTCTAACGATAAGCATTAGCGATTATTTTATCTTTTACTTTCGATTCATGTATCTCATTAGGTTAAACATTGAATCTTTTAGTTCTTTTGATATGATCGGCTAAGCACCTTTGGTGCTAGCCTACTTATGATTCCTTGAAATGTTTTATTTATGTTTTCATGCTTCTGTATAATTGTTTCTAGTGTATGCATGCATAGTTTGTTGGTAGTTACCCTAGCTTCGGTAGTTTTGAATGGCGGTCGTATTTAGTTGCTTAGGAGAATTGACCAACTGACCCTAAGTAGTTAGGTAGAGTTGGGGAGGGTAAGAATTGACCAACTGACGACCCTTCTTCACTTGTGCGAACTGACCAAATGATCACCGGTCGTTTGGATGAACTTAAAAAGTTAGGGATGAGTGTCTATGATGCTAGCACCTGGGCACTCATTGTTACGAATCTTGCATGTAGGGTACTTAATGACTTGGCTTAGAGGAATAAAAACAACTCGACTTTCAAAGGTAGAATCTTGATCTCGGGTGGAAGCCTTTGCTGATAGGTTAGGACGAACTGACCAAATGATGTCCTAGCAACTTAAACCCCCACTTGAATCAATTGGAAGTAGTAAAACGTGAACATAACATGATAGGATGAGTAATTAAGTTAGCACACTTTACCTCTATTGATGACAACTCTCTTTATTTTACGCATTTATTTCTTGTTAATTAGTTTTATAATCATTTCTACTATAAACCAGTTAAAAACTAGTGACACCTAGACTTAATTAAAATCCACTCACTTAACTCTTGGGACGACCTCAGTTTTACCGATTACTACACTACACACGACCGGGTACACTGCCCGTGAGTGCATAAGGTGGACCATAGGTAAACGAGACACTATACATATTAAAACCTGGTCAGAAAACCTGCATCAAGTTTTTGGTGCTGCTGTCGGGGAGTTATATTAGGATTTTTTATTATGTCTTTTATTTTTTGATTTATTTTATATTTTTCTTTCTCACAATTTATACATTGATAACCTCACCCTCGAGGAATATCTTGCTATGACTCGAGATGAACAAGGACCGGGGCTTGTTAGGCCGGCCATTGCTGACGATGCTTAGTTTGAAATCAAGACACAATTCATGAGGAGCTTCGTGCTAACCCTTTCTCCAGAAGTATCACTGATGATGCTTACGAGTACGTGGATAATGTGGAATACATTGTTAGCCTATTTAAAATTCCAAGAGTCTCTAACGATGTTGTAATGTTACGTGTATTCCCTATTTCACTCACTGGAGCTGCTAAATGATGGGTCGATAGATTTCCTGCCGGAACCATTAATACATGGGATCTCTTAAAGAAATACTTCATTCAAAAGTACTGTCCTCCATCTAAGACAGCAAAGGAACTCGAGGAAATACATAATTTCAAGCAGGAGGGTGATGAAACATTGTACCAGGCTTGGGAAAGATACAACGAACTCCTGTACAAATGCCCCACTCATGACCTTAATAGCCAACAAAAGGTGAATGTCTTCTACAAGGGTTTAAACATCTTCACAAGACAAATGCACGATTCGCAGGGACCAATACCTGGAATGAATCCTTCAAGGGCTTTAGAGACTATTCAAATGATGGTTGACCACTCTTATAAGTGGCACAACGGAGGAAGCAATAAAGGTATAAGTGGGAGTACGAAAGGCCTTGCAACAATAAATAACAAACTCGAGAGTCTTGGTAGAGACATGAAGAAACTAAAAGAAAATGTGCACTCTATACAAGTTGGTTGCTATAAATGCAATGGCACTCACGCTGCCAAGGAATGCCCGCTTAAAGAAAAAGTCAAGAGAATTGAAGAGGTAAATGATAACATCAAATAGTCCTGAATATTAAGTGTCAATTTCCCCCGATAATGCTCGTATTCTATATCATTTATATGGATTTACGCTTGTTTTCCTCTATATTTCACTTTCAGATAAATTACGAGCATTGGATCTAAAGAAACATGGATTTGGAGATTTATTGAAGATATATCATAGTATGCTCATTTTATGCAGTTACGGCATAACTCCTCTCTCACATTACGCTGTAACTAAGGCGTGGCTCAGAAAACCAACTCAACAGAAGATTACGGTGTAACTCACCCAAAGATTACGGCGTAACCAACTAGGTCAAATGAGGTTCCGCGCCGCTGCAAGCTACGCCATAACTATTGTATCAATTACGGCGTAACCAAGATTTATTGAAGATGCGGCGTAACTCCTTCTATAGTTACTCCGTAACTAGCATTTTTAGTGCAATTTATGAAGAATTGTATGTTACGGCGTGACTCTTATAATTAGTTATGCCGTAACCAGATCTGGCCTATAAATACCCCATGATTTCCAGCATTTCAAAGCATCCCATTTCACATACAACACAAAGTGAACGTGAGTGGAAGTCGAAGGCAGATCTGGAGGAGCATACGGAGCTATCTCCAAGGGAGAAATCACTCCCCTACGATAAGCATTACCTTTTAATCTTTTCTTTACTTTTAATTCATGTATTTCATAATGTTAAACATTGAATCGATTGTTTTAGTTAATATGAGCGGCTAAGCACGTCTGGTGCTGGCCTAGTTATGATTCCTTAATTGTTTTTTTTGAGTTTACATTGCTTTTGTATAATTATTTCTAAGTGTATGCATGCATAGTTTATTGGTAGCTACCCTTGTTTCGGTTGTTTTGAATGGTGGTAGTGGCTAGTTACTTAGGAGATATGACCAACTGACCCTAAGTAGGTAGACTGAGTGGGAAGGGTAAGATATGACCAACTGACGACCCTTTCTGCTTGTGCGATTTGACCAACTGATCATCTACCATTTGGATGAACTTAAGAAGTAGGGGGTGAGTGTTTAAGATGCTAGCGCCCGGGCACTCAATGTTATGAATCTAGCATGTAGTGGTACTTAATGACTTTGGTTTAGGGGACTAAGAACAACTGGACTTATGACGGGTCACCTGATTTCTCCAGTGGGACCGTTTGCTCATAGGTTTGGACGAACTAACCAAATGCTGTCCTAGCGACTTTGACCTCACTTGAAGTAATTGGAAGTAATTAGACGTAAACACTACTATATAGGATGAGTAACTAGGTCAGCACCCCTCTCCTCTATTGATCACAACCTTCGCCTTTATTTTCTTTAGTAGTTAATTATATCAAAATCATATTAAAATCAGTGACACCTAGACTTAGTTTAAATCCGCACACATAGCTCTTGGGACGACCTCGGTTTTACCGAATACTACACTACACACGACCGGGTACACTGCCCGTTAGTGCATTAGGGTAGACCATAGGTATAACGAGTAATTATAAATATTAAAACCTGGTCAGTAAAACCTGCATCAAGTTTTTGGCGCCACTGTCGGGGAGTTATTTTAGGGTTTTATTAAGTTTATTTTTAACTTTCTTTCTTCTCATTATGTCAGGATTAAAGACTAGAAGTTCAAGGCCATTTTTGGCCACCCCGTTCGATGATCCGGAAAAACAATTTCGGGTGAAAAAAGTTTACTCTCCAGTTCCTATTCATAACAATTTTTCGTTTTACGAATCTGACCAATCTGATGCAGAACTGAAAGTCATTGATGAAAACAATATCGAAGAAATAACCATGGAGCAGTATTTGGAACGACCAAATGTGAACTGTAAACGAGCCTTCACGCAAGACTCTTGTGTGGAAAATTCTCCATTCCGGACCAATTTATTCAGGAATTACACGAGCTTAAGTTTTCAGGAGATGAAAATGAGGATGTTAAGAATCATGTGGAAGAAGTGCTCTACCTATCATCTCTTTTCAGCGTCCGGAGTATCCCCAGCTATTCGGTTACAACAAGAAATTTTCCTATGACTCTTACAGGGACTGCGAAAAGATGGTACAATAAACTCCCGAACGAATGCAAAGAAACATGGAATAAATTAAGAAGAGAATTCGTTCAACAATTGCCCTCCTTCGAAGATGGCTAAACTTCTCAGTAAGATCCATCAATTCGTTCAAGAAGGTGAAGAAACGCTTTATCAAGCGTGGGAAAGATTCAATGAGCTACTTTACAAATGTCCCACTCATGACTTGAACAAACATCAGATCGTCTATGTCTTCTGCAGGGGAATTAATGCACTGACACATGAATTACTCGATTCGCCTAGACCTATTCCTAGCATGACCCCTGACCAAGCTTTGGAGTGTATCCAACGGATTTCTGAACATTTCTATAAATGGCATATGGAGACAGGGTATGGACTAAAGGATAATTTTGATCATAAGGCGATGAAAACATTGACGAAGCAAGAATATAATTATGGTGAAATTTTCGAAAAGCGAAGGCTGGAAAGGGCAAATGAAATTAAAGCCTACAGGGTAGAGAAGGTTAAGAGTGTATTTGGGACAAACACCGGAAACAGCTTGGAAAAAGGATCCTTGACCATATCAAGGAATCCGGAGAACGTGATGAGAGAATTGAAAAAATGATGAAAACATTCGTGGAAAACACAGTTTTTTCTCTCAAGACTCATGAAGACCGAATAAAGGGTTTCGAGAAGAGTGTGAACTCATGTTCGAAGGCCATAACGGATTACCTCGCTGCATGGGAAGAAGAAGTTGTCAACACAGTTGAAACAATCTTTGAATAGCCCACTACCTTTTCGGAGAAGGTTAAACGAAGAATCAGCAAGGAGAAACTCTTGCTTCTTGACGTTGGAGCTCTCCCGGTAAACGTTCCTCTTGTTAATTCCATTAAAACTGATCCTAACGATATTTTGCAGGAATTAGGTAACGATTCCGATGAGACGGTTCGACTTAACAAGAGATGTTCAGCAGTTTTAAGAAATGAACTGCCGCAAAAGGAAAAAGATACCGGTTGTTTCACTCCCCCTTGCCTGATTGGGAGTCTTAATATGTGTAACGCCCTAGCTGATCTTGGAGCGAGCATAAGCATAATGCCTCGTTCAGTGTTCCTACGTATGGGTATCGGAGACCTTATACCAGCCAAAATGAAGATTGAAATGGTCGATTGGTCCATGCAGTCACCCTTGGGAATCTTGGAGAATTTTTTGGTAAAGATAAAAAAATTTCTCTTCCCGGTTGATTTCGTGATTCTGGATATTCCCGAAGACAACCGAATACCTATCATTTTAGGAAGACCAATGCTTGATACTGCCCATGCAAAAGTGGATGTCTTCGCCCGAAAATTAACTCTTGAAGCTAACGGGGAGATTGACACATTTAGACTGTTGATCCCAGTTGAGCAAACGATCCTTATAGAAACTGACTTAACAATAACTTGTTAAATACTACGCAGAATATAATATTTATCCTTAAGAAGAAGAATAGTAATAACACTTAAACACCTCAATTATATAAATAACGAATACTCTAAACAGTATTAGGGTTTTACAACCTTGAAGTGTATCGACCTTAGATATATCAAAACACACGTATATCTAATCTAACCTAGGACCTCCTTTTATAGGCTAAGGAGTCCTTTACATAATACAATACGTAACCTACAAGATAAATATCTTTTCCATATATATCTAATACAAAATATTAAACCGACTAAACAGACTAGCAGTGGTTACAATACACTAGCCGTGGTTTCACTATACTACTAGCCGTGGTTTAACTCTAGTAGTGGATTCCTTCTTCTAGCCGTGGTTACCTTTACTCTAGCAGTGGTTCCATACTTAGAATAATTCCTGATCAGTGGAACCTAAAACCCAACAATCCTCCCCTAAACTTGATATTTACCAAAAAAAACATCAAGTTTCTTTTAAGCTCATAAATTCTTACTTGGAGGATGTATCCAAACATTTATCAGGATTCAAAATCTTTTAAAATTTCCTCAGCAACCTGTAAGCTTGATAATCAAAGGGTTTCTGCAACTTCAATCCACGAGGTTGTAACATCTGTAATGACTTCTGGATGATTATTCAATTTTGGATAATCAGTTTCTACAAACATATGAATAACTTCTCCGAAAACAGATAGTACATGAACTCCACAAGACTGATACAAATACCAACTTGAAACACTTCCATTGTAGAGTCCCTTCCATTCAGGTTCTTCATGAGTATGTTCAAATATCATCTTTAAATTATAATAAACAATCCTCTCATGATAGTTAGCTGGTGCCACACCTCCAAATCTATCTTTATATAACATCCAAACAGCCATCATATCATTTCTTTCCAAATAGTAAAGTATTTGTGAAAATTTGATACAACCAAAACTCTCACCATTGGCTCTTTCAAACTCCTAATATTTTCCATTCATCTTAAGCTCAAATGTATAAGAAATTATCTGATGATGACTTGTAAGAGATATTGCACTACTAACCTCTGGTTCTGTTAAACTTGACAATTTAGTAAGAACCATCAACCTTTTCATACTTTTTTGATAAATCTCTTCAATCCTCTCATATGTACACTTTCTTAAATCTTCACCCTTATACAAGTCCATGTTTCTGATAATCTTCATCATTGAATTTCTCATTTGACTCATTGTAGGCGGTTTCTTCTTTTTAACTTGCTTTCTCTCTTGACTTAACTTCCTTGCCCTTGCAGCCAACACCTTAGCCCTCTCATCAATAGATAACAGTGCCCATTCTTGAGTAGAATACTATGTCTTTATCACTTCAGAGGCTTCAAGAACAAACTGATGATCATTCCATTCTGCTATCAATTTCTGAGTAGCTTCTTCATCTTCTTTCTTTTTCTTTTCTTCAGCTGATTCTTCTTCAGCTAGTAATCTTTCACCAAACTCCCTATCATAATCAATCTGCTCTTGCCTATTCTTAAACTTCAATTCAGGCTCAGCAATACCTTTCCCTTTTCCAATGCCTGGTAGAGCCATCTTAGTCTTCAAAGGCTCACCAATTGTCAAACTTTTACTTAAGGGTATAGGTCCAGTGAGTTTAAGAAATAATGGAACAGATGCAATTATAGGTGTAGGGTTGGATGAGGTTTGACTTAAGTTTATCAGTGTACTAGCAGCTTCCTTCTCAACTTCTTTAGGTTTGGGTGGTGAAATAGTAGTGGTTGTAACTATTATGGATGTGGTTGTTACAGCAATGGATGTGTTTAAAGTAGCAGTGGATAAGTTTACCTCAGATGAAGTTGCAGCATGATTTCAATTGAACTAGACGTGGTTACGGCAACACTAGCAGTGGTTGTTCTCTGCACCACCTCCTTCTCCTTGTCTTCTGCTACACTCTTCACAGTTTCAAGTACTGCTTCATTTCCATCTTTATCAGACACCACATAATCACCTCCTTGATCTCCACTATCCAAATCATCATCCATGTTCACAGCAGCCCCCCTGAATCTATGCACTCACTCCTCCCTTGTTTGGTTACATCCTCCAAATTCACATCCTGAGAGGAGTGCTCCTTCTTTCTCTGCCTTCTAACTTTCCTTACAACAGGAATCCCTGGTCTCTTAACCGTACCTTCTCCAAAACAAACACCCTGTGCTTCAAATTTCTGATCTATCTGCCCTGAAACACAGGAAGTTCTTGAAGACTAGAGATTATTTCCTCCATATTTATACATTTAGCCGTTAATTCAGATAATTGTTCAAGAATATCCTCCCCACTTCGACCTGTGTCAACTGGTCCGAGAGGTGGTTCATTGGAAAAGTCATCAAGTACCTGAGTAGGATCCGTCAATTCAATATCATGTTCCAAACTACCCTCATCACTTCGAGCTGTGTAACCTGCTCCGAGAGGTGAATACTTGGGTAAAGAAAACATAGCATCAGACCTAGCCTGATCATCTATGCACCCTGAATAAGCCATTTGGCTAGGGATTCCTCCACTTGTGTTGAGTTCCAAAGAACTCTCCACATTAGGAGTTGCCAAAGGTTGGGTCTTATTGATGATTCCACTGTCCTGACCAACATCTAAGCATAAGTCAGTAGTGGAAGGCCTTCTAGTCATGTCACCTCCACTCCTTGTGACAGTCTCATCAGCTACACCACTAACACCAGTCTGAGGTAGCTTGGTGCCCTTCCTCCTTCTCCTAGTACACAAAATCCTAGTGGGTTCAGAGGTTGAAGTTAAGGGTCCAGTAGTGGGTTCAGGTGTAGTAGCAGTGGGTGTAAGTGTGACAGTCGGGGTTTCAGTGGTAGTAGCAGGGGTTTCTGTTTTAGTGGGTTGGGAAGGTTGAGGTTCCGGTACATCATCAAATTCAGGAATATCTGGCAAAGGAATCATATTAGGAAACAAAGGGGTAACTCTGCCTATAAAATTGGGATTCTTATGCCTCATGTGTGCAAAAACTTTAGGAAGCATATAATGAACCTCATACTCCCTATGATGATCTAGAGGTTCTGCAATCTGACTATCCACAATCAGTTGAACAAGCCTAGGGTACAAGTAATACTTACCCTTCTCCCTAATGTTCTTCAAAAAGCCATCAAAAATCATCTTAGACCAATTAAATTCCCTCCCTTCAGAAAGACAAATAATTGCAGTTGCAATTTTGGAGGGAAAGTCATCAAACCCTGTGGTCTTATTACTCACACACATCAACAAAGTGTGGATCAAAAACTTCCACTTAGGTGAGAACATACCTTTAAGAAATTTAGTTTTACCTTCCATCCTTTCATAACCTAATCTCTCTAACCCTTCAAAAATAGCAGCATCAGAAAGATTAATCACCCCATCAGCATCCTCTAACTTCAAGACAGTCCTAATGACATCCTCATTGACCAAAATCTCATTCTCATCCTCAACCGTCTGAAGAACCTCTAATCCATCTCTCTCTTGTATCTTAGCATTCCACCAAAATTGATGTACATATGTTTTAAGGATTGTTGGTGCTACAGTTAATGCAAAGTGGATGGGACTGTGGTTAAGGAAATCAATCATCTCATGAAAGCATTTTGATTGATTGTTTTTGATCAAATAAGCAACTAGGTTATGGGTTTTGGAATACAACGACAACATTGTGATTAGTGATGTGATATGATGTGGGAGTGTGAATTAAGCAGTTGGGAGTGGTTATGGTTTCTGTGAAGCGCTAATTGGAAATGATTTGAAGATCAATTAAATGATCTGGCGGTGATTTGGGGAATTAAATACGTGATCACCAAAGTTACAAAACAGCCCCTCAAGTATCCATCAGAAGCAAAACTATGGCAGTGGATTGAAAACCATTAGCAGTGGTTTGAAATGCTCTAACAGTTGATACATCAATCACTCTCTAATCTTTGACTAAGAATACAGCAACCAAATGTAAGCCAAAAATAGGGATATCAAGCATTGGTGTGAAGGATTACAAAAAATTTACACATTTTTTTAAACACATCTAAAGCTCCAAAAAGCTCCAAATTATACAAAGGATCCTTCATACCTGCACATCAAAAATGCAAACCAAACACTTGAAACATTGTTAAGGTTAGCAATGGTTAGAAAATAACTAGAAGTGGATACATAAGGCACACTGGCAGTGGTTAGAACAATACTAAACACCCAGTCAAATGGTCAACTCCAAGTCATTAAACGTCCACCAAAGTCAAAAGACTATATTTACTCCTTAACAACTCAAACCTTCCCCACATTTAACTCCCTGATTTCATCATAACTTTATTTAAGAACATACCACACATATTACTCACATTCCCAAAAACCATTTCTCTCTCTAAAAATACTTGCAAACACCATCTCACCAAAAATCATGAGTAACTCAAACCCCATTAATCTTTCAACAGAAAGCTCTTCTTCTGACAGTGTGTGGGAAGAGTTTCTGAAAACAGGTAGGGTTGATGAGGAAGTTTCATCAAAGAAAAGAGCTCACTCTGATTCTTCTAAAGGTGGTTGGAACAACTACTTTCCACCAAGGAAAACATCCCTTTCATGTGTGAAGACAAACCCTTCAGCTGCTGGACCTTCTTCCATCCAACCAAGGCCACAAAATGCTATCATGAAAGAATCCAGTTCAGACCTAAGTTCCATGCCAAGTTATGTGTCTCATATGAAGGCACAGATGATGAAACTTCTTCAAGAGTCCTTGTTGTGCCTCCCCTTGCTGCAGAAATTCCACCAGAAGAACTTCAAGCACCACCTATGCAAGCACATCTTCCACCACCAGAGGGTCCATCATCATCATCACCACCTGTCAGAGGAAGGGTGATTGGGCTTGCATGCCCTAAAGTGTGGCAGGTGATTGGTGGCTCAAGAGTTCAGAAGGAGATGCCAAAGTGGGGCATTGCAAAGAAGCCTTAGGTGGTGTTGAAGAATGTTGTGAAGCTTGTGTCCTTAGATGGTTGTGTTAGGAATGTAGTCTTTTGATGTACTCAAATGGTAGTTTGTGTGACATGGTTGTATCTTCTGCATCTTAGGATGCATATATTATCAATAATAATATTACCATGTTTGCCTTTAAATCCATTGCATCATACTGGTTGTGATTTATTTCCTTTTCTCTACAAAATAGTTAGTGGAAACACAAAGAAACAAGCAGTGGAGAGAACAAAACAAGCAATACTAAGACCAACTAATAACAATACATAACTTTTTACAAACTATTACAAAACAAATTTGAGACTTAGAGATTTATCATTCCAATACTAACTACAAGGTACTGAAACCTCCCCACATCAAAAGCTTTAGTGAGAAGATCAGCAACATTGAAATCAATATGAATTTTGACCATTTGAATTAACCTTCTCTCATTACAATCTCTAATAAAATGATGCCTTATCTCAATATGTTTAGTTCTAGAATGCAAAACATGATTTTTAATTATTCATATTGTATTGTTATTATCAATGTAAATCTTAGTATGCATAAAATTGTACCCAAAGTCCAACAATTGATTCTGAATCCAAGGCACTTGACCACAGCAACTGGCAGCAGCTACGTACTCTGCTTCAGTGGTGGAATTGGCCACAATTATTTGCTTTTTACACTGCCATGAGATTAGTCTGCTTCCCAAAAACTGACATCCTCCAGTGGTAGACATCCTATCCAAACTAGCTCCAGCATAACCACTGTCTGTATAGGCCACCAAATCAAATGCTGAATCCTTAGAATACCAAAGGCCCAATTTAGGATGACCCTTAAGATATCTAAAAATTCTCTTTACAGCATTCAAGTGTGTTGTGTTTGGTGTGACTTAGAATCTTGTACACACACATACTGAGAACATAATATCTGGCCTAGATGCAGTGAGATACATCAAAGATCCAATCATGGATCTATACAGCTTCAAATCAACTTTGGGACTTCCATCATCTGGTAACAGTGGTTTCTGAGTCTCCATTGATGCACTAGCACTCTTTACATCCTGGAACCCAAACTTCTTCAAAACATCTGCTACATACTTGTCTTGACTAATGAAAATACCATCAGTACTTTGTTGAACTTGTAGCCCCAAAAAGAAAGTGAGTTCACCTATAGAACTCATCTGAAACTTATCATGCATAAGTTTCTCAAAATCTTTGCACAGCTCCTTATTGGTTGAGCCAAAGATGATGTCATCAACATAAACTTGAACCAGCAATGTATCATCCTTGAGCTTCCTTATGAACAAAGTTTTATCAATCAATCTCCTCTTGAAACCATTGTCCATCAAATAAGTAGAAAGGCATTCATACCATGCCCTTGGAGCTTGATGCAAACCATACATAGCCTTTTTCACCCTGTAGACCTTATCAGGATGATCAGGATCTTCAAAACCAGGAGGTTGACATACATACACCTTCTCATCAATAGTAGCATACAGAAAGACACTTTTAACATCCATTTGATACACAACAAAGTTTTTGAATGAAGCATATGCCAAAAACAATCTTATAGCTTCAATTCTGGCAACAGGTGCAAACACTTCATCATAATCCAATCCTTCAGTTTGTGTGTATCGTTGAGCAACCAACCTTGATTTATTCCTTACCACTATACCTCTTTCATCCCTTTTATTTATGAAAACCCATTTAGTTCCAATAGCCCTTTTTCCATTTGGAAGGTCAACCAATGTCCACACCTCTTGAAGTTTAAAATGTAATAGCTCCTCTTACATTGATTCAACCCATCCTTCTTCTAATAAAGCCTCTTCAACTCTTTTGGGCTCCTTTTGAGACAGAAAACAGGCAAACAAACAATTTTGCAGATCTTTATGACTATTCCTTTTGTGAAGTGATCTGGAAAGAAACCTTGTTCAGGAAAGGTTTTATTGTTTAAAGCTCTGCTTCTTGTTTGAACTGGAGTATTCAGATCTCCAAGAATTTGCTCTTTGGGATGATTCTTATGAACTCTGGTAGTAGGAAATGGACTTTCTGTGATGACTGTTTCTAAATTAGTAAAATCTGCATCATTGAAATAGTCATCCAGATTCTCATCATCAGTTGGAGTATCTCTTTCTTCTAAATCAGGCACGTCTGGATAAGTTGGATACTCATCATCACCAAATAGTGGCTTAGCAGTGGGTCCAAAGAAAGTACTGCTATCAGAATCTGCAGTAGTGGTTGCACTTGTACTAGCAGTGGTAGAACTTGGCTTAGCAGTGCTTTCATTATGCCTAGCAGTGCTTTCAGAATTTTTCTTCTTTCTTTCAATTTCTTCTACCGACACTGAGTTATCTTGCAACAACTCTTCCTTACATTGATGATGATCACCCTTGTTTCCAGAATCCAAAACATCATCATCAGTGGGACTCTTCTTTTCAATGATGGGTGAGACAGAACCAGCTTTTCACTTTTCAACTAAATAGAACTCTTTTGGAGAATCAGCTTCCTTAGAATTTGCTTCTCTTTCAGAATCCTCTTGTGTACCTGCATCAATATTAGTGGATGTACCTGCAATGATAGGCTCATAATTCTTGGATTTGGTTAGCATATCAATATTAAACAGCCACTCATGTCCTTTTGTCTCAACACTAGGAGTCTCTTCACTAAACTTAACATGTAAGTTTTCTTCTACAATCCTAGTCCTCCTATTGTATACTCTAAAGGCTTTGCTATTTAAAGAATAGCCAAGAAAGTATCCATCATCTGCTTTTTCTTGAAACTTGCCTAGGTAGTCTATGGTATTCAAGATAGTAACAGGACACCCAAAAGGTTTATGGAATGCTATCATAGGCTTCCTATCATGTAACAGCTCATAGGGGGTCTTGTTATGAGGCTTCACTGCATTACTTCTATTCTGTACATAACATGCAGTTCCTATAGCTTCAGCCTAAAAGGTAGTTGGTAACTTAGATTCTGACAACATTGTTCTAGCAGCCTCAATTAGTGTTCTATTTTTCCTTTCAGCTACACCATTCTGTTGTGGTGTCCTAGCAACACTAAACTGTCTTTCTATACCCTTAGCCACACATAACTGATTCATCACATCATTCTTAAACTCAGTTCCATTATCACATCTGATTACTTTGACCTTATGGTTTACTTGATTTTCTATCTTAGTAATGAAACTCTTGAGGATCTTACTAGTTTCACTCTTAGCAACTAAAAAGTATACCCAAGAAAATCTACTATAATCATTAGTGATAACTAGGAAATACTGCTTATGGTTCAAACTTTTAATAAAGGTAGGGCTAAATAAGTCCATATGAAGCATAAACAGTGGTTGTGTAATGGTGTTTACAGTCTTGGTCTTACAAGAGGCTCTATGTTGTTTTTCTTTCTGACAAGCCACACAAAGTTCTTTACACTAAAAACACTTAGAAGGTAACCCTCTCACTAAGTTGCCCTTTACCAGTTTATTGATTGTTTTGAAATTAAGGTGACTTAGCCTTCTATGCCATAATTTTGACTCATCAACTGATGCCTTAGCAAACAAACAAGTTAAGGACCTATTAGGAATTACATCTTTCATGTTAAAGCAATATATGTTTTCTTTCCTAGGTACTCTTAACTATACATATTTCTCATCAGGCATTTTAAAATCAGGAGACAACACCACACACTCAGTTTCCCCAAAAAGTACCCATTATTTCTTATCACACATTTGAGAAATACTGAATAGATTGTACTTTAGTCCCTGTACCAAATAAACCTTCTCAAAATCCAGCTTTCCTGTTCTGATAGTTCCTCTTCCAACTATTTTTCCTCCCTTTGGATCATTGCCAAATGCCACATGTCCTCCATCATAAGCTTCAAAATCCTCAAGGTTGCTCCTATCCCATGTCATGTTCCCAGAGCAACCACTATCAAAAATTCCTTTGTCTTGTAGCTCCTCTTGTAGATTGCCCTACACATGATTTTAAACAAGTTAGTTCCTTTTGTGGACCCAAGCCAATACTGACTTGGGTCTGCCCTGTGCATCAACATAATCAAATTTTTTTAGGTCCATTGATGCACTACTGGCATTGTGTAACACCTTGGTGTTAGGCTTCCATTGCCAGCTTGCTGAGGCCTTTACAGCATAAAAATGGTTTCCAACCACTGTGTCAGTTATCACCTTTAGAATAGTTCAAACTTCTTTTGATTCAGTGGTGATATTCTGCTTAGCAGTGGAAATAGTTTGCTTAGCAGTGGATACGTTTTGCTTAGCAGTGGTTGGAACCCATTTGGGTGTAGCGGTGATTATAGATTTTGTTTTACCATTCCTCATTAGCACTGCTCTGGGAACCGTCTTTTTGTTAGGATGAGGGATTGTTTTCTTTGAAAATTTTTGATGATTTTCCCTCCTCCAATGGTTCCAAACTTGTGGTTGATTATAAAAACAATTTCTCTGTAGATGCTCAAAACTACCACATTTAAAACAAGCCTTCTTGACACATTGAAACTCATCTCCTAATCTATTTGAAATTAGGCCATTGAAGTTTCTCTGATTACCCCTAGGTATGTATCTTTTCATCTATTCCCTAGGTATCTCATTGTAGTCTACAACTTTCCTAGAAATTGGTGCTCCAAATCTAGGCATAAGTTTGGCTTGTTTAGAATCAACATGCTTAACATTTTCTAACTTCTCAGACTGTGTTGATTTAGACCTATCTTCCTCAGAATCTGATTCCCAATCCTCAATAATTTGACCATCAGATGACTTATCAGAACCTGTCTTAGGTGATTCAGACTTACTAATCTCTCCTACAGGTCTGTTGAAACTGAATTCACTGCTAAATGACAGTTCTTTGACCATCATACTTGACATGCCTGCCTGTTCTCCTTAGAAATCTCCTTGCTTGCAATGTCAACATTGCCATTTGCCACTGAAGATTGATTTCATCCAGATCATCAGGATCAATTTGATCCAAATCTTGATTTAACACAGTGACACTAGCTGTTAAATCGGCCAGAAAAGCACATATGGCTCCATCACTAACATTATCACTAACAGTGGTATTATTAGCAATAGCAGTGAAAATTCCATAAGCAGCAGTGGATGCATCTTGAGAACCCTTGTGGTTTGTAGAAACAAAAGCAATGTTTTGAGTAGATGAAGATGAACCAGTAATGTTCTTTTCAGACTCATAAACCTTCAAGTTGTTGTAGAGATTGTCCAGAGTCGTCTTCTCAAAGTCATTCTTGTTCCTCCATACAACAGTGTGCACAACCCATTCTGGTGATAAACTTCTGATGAACTTGAGATTGATATCTTCTTGAGCAACTTTGTAGTCACCAATTTTAGATGACTGATTAGCTTTTGCAATCTGTTATAGGTGTCATCTAGACTTTCTCCACTTAGTGCAGTGAAGTTTTCAAGCTGATGCTTGAGTATGTTCTTCCTTGATTTTCTGGTAGCTTCATTACCAGCAAGCCGTGTTTCAATGGCATCCATTAACTCCTTAGCAGTCTCATATTGTTCAAAATCCAAAGCATACTCATTAGGTATTCCCATACTGAGAATACTGTGAGCTTTAATCTCCAACTTTCTTTGGGCCTTGTCAGTTTCACTCTTAATTGCAACAAGTTTTCCATCAAGACCCATGGTTGGTAGCTTATCACCCTGCTCAACAACATCCTAGATGTTGTAATCACTCATGCAAATGTATTGCCTCATTCGCATTCTCCAAACTTGATACTCACCCTGCTTCAGCATGGGTACCTTTGATGCAGTAACCATATGAGTTTCGTCAGACATCTTAACTTTTCTTGAATAGAACCAAAACTCTCACCATTGGCTCTTTCAAACTCCTAATATTTTCCATTCATCTTAAGCTCAAATGTATAAGAAATTATCTGATGATGACTTGTAAGAGATATTGCACTACTAACCTCTGGTTCTGTTAAACTTGACAATTTAGTAAGAACCATCAACCTTTTCATACTTTTTTGATAAATCTCTTCAATCCTCTCATATGTACACTTTCTTAAATCTTCACCCTTATACAAGTCCATGTTTCTGATAATCTTCATCATTGAATTTTTCATTTGACTCATTGTAGGCGGTTTCTTCTTTTTAACTTGCTTTCTCTCTTGACTTAACTTCCTTGCCCTTGCAGCCAACACCTTAGCCCTCTCATCAATAGATAACAGTGCCCATTCTTGAGTAGAATACTATGTCTTTATCACTTCAGAGGCTTCAAGAACAAACTGATGATCATTCCATTCTGCTATCAATTTCTGAGTAGCTTCTTCATCTTCTTTCTTTTTCTTTTCTTCAGCTGATTCTTCTTCAGCTAGTAATCTTTCACCAAACTCCCTATCATAATCAATCTGCTCTTGCCTATTCTTAAACTTCAATTCAGGCTCAGCAATACCTTTCCCTTTTCCAATGCCTGGTAGAGCCATCTTAGTCTTCAAAGGCTCACCAATTGTCAAACTTTTACTTAAGGGTATAGGTCCAGTGAGTTTAAGAAATAATGGAACAGATGCAATTGTAGGTGTAGGGTTGGATGAGGTTTGACTTAAGTTTATCAGTGTACTAGCAGCTTCCTTCTCAACTTCTTTAGGTTTGGGTGGTGAAATAGTAGTGGTTGTAACTATTATGGATGTGGTTGTTACAGCAATGGATGTGTTTAAAGTAGCAGTGGATAAGTTTACCTCAGATGAAGTTGCAGCAGTGATTTCAATTGAACTAGACGTGGTTACGGCAACACTAGCAGTGGTTGTTGTCTGCACCACCTCCTTCTCCTTGTCTTCTGCTACACTCTTCACAGTTTCAAGTACTGCTTCATTTCCATCTTTATCAGACACCACATAATCACCTCCTTGATCTCCACTATCCAAATCATCATCCATGTTCACAGCAGCCCCCCTGAATCTATGCACTCACTCCTCCCTTGTTTGGTTACATCCTCCAAATTCACATCCTGAGAGGAGTGCTCCTTCTTTCTCTGCCTTCTAACTTTCCTTACAACAGGAATCCCTGGTCTCTTAAGCGTACCTTCTCCAAAACAAACACCCTGTGCTTCAAATTTCTGATCTATCTGCCCTGAAACACAGGTCGTTCTTGAAGACTAGAGATTATTTCCTCCATCTTTATACATTTAGCCGTTAATTCAGATAATTGTTCAAGAATATCCTCCCCACTTCGACCTGTGTCAACTGGTCCGACAGGTGGTTCATTGGAAAAGTCATCAAGTACCTGAGTAGGATCCGTCAATTCAATATCGTGTTCCAAACTACCCTCATCACTTCGAGCTGTGTAACCTGCTCCGAGAGGTGAATACTTGGGTAAAGAAAACATAGCATCAGACCTAGCCTGATCATCTATGCACCTTGAATAATCCATTTGGCTAGGGATTCCTCCACTTTTGTTGAGTTCCAAAGAACTCTCCACATTAGGAGTTGCCAAAGGTTGGGTCTTATTGATGATTCCACTGTCCTGACCAACATCTAAGCATGAGTCAGTAGTGGAAGCCCTTCTAGTCATGTCACCTCCACTCCTTGTGACAGTCTCATCAGCTACACCACTAACACTAGTCTGAGGTAGCTTGGTGCCCTTCCTCCTTCTCCTAGTACACAAAATCCTAGTGGGTTCAGAGGTTGAAGTTAAGGGTCCAGTAGTGGGTTCAGGTGTAGTAGCAGTGGGTGTAAGTGTGATAGTCGAGGTTTCAGTGGTAGTAGCAGGGGTTTCCATTTTAGTAGGTTGGGAAGGTTGAGGTTCCGGTACATCATCAAATTCAGGAATATCTGGAAAAGGAATCATATTAGGAAACAAAGGGGTAACTCTGCCTGTAAAATTGGGATTCTTATGCCTCATGTGTGCAAAAAATTTAGGAAGCATATAATGAACCTCATACTCCCTATGATGATCTAGAGGTTCTGCAATCTGACTATCCACAATAAGTTGAACAAGCCTAGGGTACAAGTAATACTTACCCTTCTCCCTAATGTTCTTCAAAAAGCCATCAAAAATCATCTTAGACCAATTAAATTCCCTCCCTTCAGAAAGACAAATAATTGCAGTTGCAATTTTGGAGGGAAAGTCATCAAACCCTGTGGTCTTATTACTCACACACATCAACAAAGTGTAGATCAAAAACTTCCACTTAGGTGAGAACATACCTTTAAGAAATTTAGTTTTACCTTCCATCCTTTCATAACCTAATCTCTCTAACCCTTCAAAAATAGCAGCATCAGAAAGATTAATCACCCCATCAGCATCCTCTAACTTCAAGACAGTCCTAATGACATCCTCATTGACCAAAATCTCATTCTCATCCACAACCGTCCGAAGAACCTCTAATCCATCTCTCTCTTGTATCTCAGCATTCCACCAAAATTGATGTACATATGTTTTAAGGATTGTTGGTGCTACAGTTAATGCAAAGTGGATGGGACTGTGGTTAAGGAAATCAATCATCTCATGAAAGCATTTTGATTGATTGTTTTTGATCAAATAAGCAACTAGGTTATGGGTTTTGGAATACAACGACAGCATTGTGATTAGTGATGTGATATGATGTGGGAGTGTGAATTAAGCAGTTGGGAGTTGTTAAGGTTTCTGTGAAGCGCTAATTGTAAATGATTTGAAGATCAATTAAATGATCTGGCGGTGATTTGGGGAATTAAATACGTGATCACCAAAGTTACAAAACAGCCCCTCAAGTATCCATCAGAAGCAAAACTATGGCAGTGGATTGAAAACCATTAGCAGTGGTTTGAAATGCTCTAACAGTTGATACAGCAATCACTCTCCAATCTTTGACTAAGAATACAGCAACCAAATGTAAGCCAAAAATAGGGATATTAAGCATTGGTGTGAAGGATTACAAAAAATTTACACATTTTTTTTAACACATCTACAGCTCCAAAAAGCTCCAAATTATACAAAGGATCCTTCATACCTGCACATCAAAAACGCAAACCAAACACTTGAAACATTGTTAAGGTTAGCAGTGGTTAGAAAATAACTAGAAGTGGATACATAAGGCACACTGGCAGTGGTTAGAACAATACTAAACACCCAGTCAAATGGTCAACTCCAAGTCATTAAACGTCCACCAAAGTCAAAAGACTATATTTACCCCTTAACAACTCAAACCTTCCCCACATTTAACTCCCTGATTTCATCATAACTTTATTTAAGAACATACCACACATATTACTCACATTCCTAAAAACCATTTCTCTCTCTAAAAATACTTGCAAACACTATCTCACCAAAAATCATGAGTAACTCAAACCCCATCAATCTTTCAACAGAAAGCTCTTCTTCTGACAGTGTGTGGGAAGAGTTTCTGAAAACAGGTAGGGTTGATGAGGAAGTTTCATCAAAGAAAAGAGCTCACTCTGATTCTTCTAAAGGTGGTTGGAACAACTACTTTCCACCAAGGAAAACATCCCTTTCATGTGTGAAGACAAACCCTTCAGCTGCTGGACCTTCTTCCATCCAACCAAGGCCACAAAATGCTATCATGAAAGAATCCAGTTCAGACCTAAGTTCCATGCCAAGTTATGTTTTAGTTATTCGTAATTTAGGTTTTAATTTCGTTGAATGAATATAAATGTCTTTTACGTATTTTATAAATTTCGATTCCAAGGGTATTTTAGTCTTTATTCATGTTTTAGATTTTCAGGTTTTACATTGAATCTTTCGTTTCTTTTAATATGATCGACAAAGCACCTTTGGTGCGAGCCTAGTTATGATTCCTTGAAATGTTTTGTTTATGTTTTCATGCTTCCGTATAATTGTTTCTAGTGTATGCATGCATAGTTCGTTGGTAGTTACCCTAGCTTCAATAGTTTTTAATGGCGGTCGTATCTAGTTGCTTAGGAGAATTGACCAACTGACCCTAAGTAGTTAGGTAGAGTTGGGGAGGGTAAGAATTGACCAAGTGACGACCCTTCCTTGCTTGTGCGAACAGACCAAATGATCACCAGTCGTTTGGATGAACTTAAGAAGTTAGGGATGAGTGTCTAAGATTCTAGTGCCCGTGTACTCATTGTTACGAATCTTGCATGTAGGGTACTTAATGACTTGGCTTAGGGGACTAAAAACAACTCGACTTTCAACGTTAGAATCTTGATCCCGAGTGGAAGCCTTTGATGATAGGTTAGGAGGAACTGATCAAATGTTGTCCTAGCGACTTAAACCCCCACTTGAATCAATTGGAAGTAGTAAAACATGAACATAACATGATAGGATGAGTAATTAGGTTAGTACACTTTACCTCTTTTGATCACAACTCTCTTTATTTACGCATTTATTTCTTGTTAATTAGTTTAATAATCATTTCTACTATAAAATAGTTAAAAACTAGTGACAGTGTGACACCTAGACTTAATTAGAATCCGCTCACATAGCTCTTAGGACGACCTCGGTTTTACCGATTACTACACTATACACGACCGGGTACATTGCCCATGAGTGCAAAAGGTGGGCCATAGGTAAACGGGACATTATAAATATTAAAACCTGGTCAGAAAAACTGCATCATTGTGATTGGTTTTTTATTTGTGGCTACTTGTTTAAGCCATATTTGTTTTTAGTTTTTATGGTTGGATAATTTCTACTAGTTATATATATGGTATTGGCTGTCTAACTTGTTTTTATAGTAAGAAACCATTGCTCGATTCCTTGGAGCCCTCCTGATGAGGTGAAATTTTATACGTTTTGAAGAGGTCATTTAGCCTCTAAATCCATACTTATTATCCTAAATCATTTCTATTTGAGTTTTAGATACTTGGGAAGCAATTGCTAGAAAATAGCGCATTTTAGGCTCGATTGGATGATAGAACAAAGAAAACGACAACCACGTGGAAAAACGCCAGAAAAAGGGACTGGAACGGCGTCATACTAAGTGACGGCATCACTTAAAGTTTACGAAGATGATCAAGTTTCGGAATTTCCCAGTGACGGTTCAGGCTGTAGAAACCACCTTGATCTGACGGCATCATGACCAAGATTATGAAGAGTGACGGCGTCACAATCCATAAGGTGACGCCATCACAACTAAGTCGGTACAATTCTTGAAACCCCAATGGCGGCGAGCTGACGACGTCACAATTACTAAGTGACACCATTACAAATGTATCCCTATATACATTTTAGTATGTTTTTCATTGTAAAGAGTGAACTTTTGAGAAACTTTGTGTGCAGTAGAAGGTCCAAATTTTACAGCTTTTGTAGGGTTTTTAGCCACCCATAAACTCCATGTTCTATTAAAGATTAGTTATTCAATCCTTAATCATTATAATATAACTATGTTTTGTGTGATTACTTGTTTTTCTTCTCTTCGATCAAACATATATGGCTAAACTTATTAGTGTTTATTTAGGATTGCATGAAACCTAGTTATTAATTATTGTGTGTCGATTCTTGTTTAATTAGTTGAGAATTGCGTTAGGAGCAGGAATAATGGCTAGGTCAAATATATTACTAGCTTCAGCGTCTGACTAAACGCTTAGTTATTATTAACTTGATGTTCGTTGTATTTAATGCGTGAACTGTGTTTGCATTGTGGAAACTGAGAGATAAAAGGGCATTCTTAGGCGCCGCTCAATTAGAACATAGTTCATAGAGTTAGGGAGTAACCAACCCTCGATAGATATTAAGGAATACTACGGTCTAATTAACAAAGATGTGACAATTCGACTAATCAATAGGAGATAACTATAGAGTAATGAGATTCTAAGTAAATACACTTTACCTATCATACAAGTTCACCAATTTACTTTTCTACACATTATTTAGTTTAATTTAGTTTTAATTAGTTTAATTATTAGTTTTAAAACCAAAATCTTCAATACCCCGAGATTTACATTGCTTTCTAAAAAGTATGAAAATACAAAAATAATCATCCCTCAACCCTTGACTTAAGTTGTTATACACTTCGAACTTACCTCACTATTCCCCTAGAGAATTATTAAGCCCCCGTGTCTTGCCTGTACTACACTACAACGGTTAGGTACTTTGCCTAGGAGTATTGTAAACTTCTTGTGTTTACAATTATCCGCATCAAGTTTTTGGCACCGCTGCCGAGGAATAGTCTAGGTTTCGATTTCTATCTCGTTTAGGTCTACTTACTAGATTCTTGCTAAGTGGGATTTTTCTTTTTATTTTTACAGCTTTCTTTAGTATTATTTTCTTTTCTCCTTGTTTTTGCTCGTAAAAACCTTATCATTCTCCATCATGGTGAATGATATGTCTTTTAACCAAGACCCACCACACCAGACCCACCAATTCAAGATACACCACACCAAGACCCACCAATACCTCCTAGAGCCCGTAATCTTGGTGAGTACTCCAAACCAAGCTACAATGCCTATCGAAACACCATTGAGCTTCCCCAAGAAGCCAATGTGTCTCCCTTGCGATCCGACACCATCTGGTTTTTGCAAAATGGATCTGCATTCCGTAGACTTCGTTTCGAAGATCCAAACCAACATCTTAAGGACTTTATTAGAATCATTTATTCAAGAATCATTTATTCTATCAACCTTAATGTTGCTACTCAGGAGACGTTGTGCTTGCGTCTCTTCCAATTCTCTCTACATGATCAAGCTAGTAATTGGCTTGAGCGGGTTTGAGATTTTTTTCTTTTATACATGTGAAGATTATCAATGCTAGAAATATTAGAATATTGTCATTGCTAAAAATGAACCTTCTTAGGAATGACGTATGTGTTTGTATATATTGATGGTTTTACTACCATGTCTCCATTAGGCACATAAAAATATGAATATAAGGTAAGTATGAGTTAATAAAATAATTTCATTTATGCATTTGAGGTAATTTATGAGATTAATTAATAAATATTAAATGCATCTTTTGTTATAATATAAATTTTTGCGTTAAATATTCTTTAACATGTGCCCACTAGACACATACTAGAAAATAAATCTTTGTAGGTCATGAAGATAATTACATAAACGAAAAAAGTAACAAAAAAAGAAATACCAGAGTTAAAGGGAAAGAACGATTCTTTATGCAAGGTTTACGCCAATTTTCAAGAAATCTTTTCACTCAGGTCTTTCACGTATCTCGATAACCTAAATAAAGAAAAGCCTTTTTTGTTCAATAAAAATGCTGATAAAGAAAGATAATAATTACTAACAACTTCACGTTTATAATACAGCCATCTTGTTGTAAAATTACTATAAAGATTTATCATGTTGTCTTTTTATGTATTAGTCTTTTTAAATAGGGTTTAAGAAATACTATAGACACTTATTTGTTTTTGTGGAGCTATTACATATATTTTCCTGCTTATTTTGAAAATTACATATATATCCTCTTGATGCATTAAAACCATTGTAATTTATGCATCAAAATTGGTACAAATGATATGTGTGTGTGTGTATATATATATATATATATATGTATATATATATATATATATATATATATATATATATATATATATATATATATATATATATATATATATATATATATATATATATATATAATTGATCTAGAATCTAGATCAAATAAGATTAATCTTAAATTTGTTAAAATGAGATCCAACAAAAATTTGACAAGTGAGACTCTCCTTACAAAAAATAAATAAATTTTTTATTAACCACAACTAAAATTGTTAAAGTTTTGATAGATTTCTTTTTAAAATTTACGAAACCTAGGTGATACACTTTGATTAGAAGTGTAATGTGTATCAGATTATGGAATATTTATTAGTGTAATGTGTATCAGGTGTATCACTAATCCAAACTCATGTATCATTTGGTTATTAGTCACTAAAACGTTAATTTGTATTAAAATATTATTTTTTGTATATTATTGCTAAAATTGTTATTTATAAATGTTTTAGTGACTTTTTAAACTAGATTTTATTTTTAAAACTTTAAGATTAATCTCACATTAACTCTCTTATACATATATATATATATATATATATATATATATATATATATATATATATATATATATACGTACACATACACACACACAAACATATATATATCAAATAAGATCAATGTTAAAATTGTAAAAATAAGATCCATCCAAGGACCAATAGGAGAACGCCATGTGGATTTTGCTTATTAAAAAAAACTAAAAATTAAATACATAGCCAAAAGGGCATTATAGGTATTTTGTACATCTAAAACTAAATAACCTTTACCCTATCTCGTAACAACCGCCTTGTTGGATCGATGTACTCTAACCAAACTAACTTAAATAGCTTGTTTAAGGTTTAACAACCTCGGATAAATCCTAAGTTATTAACAATGAAAACACTGAACAAACTCTATTAAGTATGCGGAATTTACTTAACAAAGCTAAGAAGAATAACTTTAACTTTAAACAATTTTATTGATAACTCTAACTCTGCTTATTATGCAGACTCTTTACCAACTCTAATAATATCGAACTTCTCTAAAACTCTAATAATGTCACGTACATCTAATATCAATCTAGGGGTCCTTTTATAGGCTCAAGGATAACCCTAAACGATTTACAATTCTTATCCTTGTACGTCAAGTAAACAATACATAGAAAGTTCTAGATAAACATTACTTTCTATCCTTAATCTAATACAACCGACTTTAATCTTTGCAGTACTTTGATGATAAGCAGTACTTTGACTTTTACTTAGCAGTACTTTGACTTCTTGCAGTACTTTATCTTTCTGCAGTACTTTGTTAATCTTCAGTACTTTAATCTTCTGTATCCCAACAATCCTCCCCTAACTTGAATTCTACTTGCTTGATTTCAAGTTCCTTTGTAGATTTAGCTTTAACATCTTTATCTTCAAAGAGGATTTGTGACTTTATTTTCAGATTTTATCTTTGTAGATTTTCTGCTTATATCATCATCAAAGTAGCCTTTATTTGTATAATTCTTTTCAGCATCAAACAACAATCTTATTTCTTTTCTGCAACATTCAACAAGCTCCATCTTTTCAGCAACATAAGACAATTTGTACATTTAATTCAGTTAAGTTTCAGTCTATTCTCATCACTTCCAGGTGTGTAAACTCCTGTGAGAGGTGAATCATTGAAAATTTAATGGATCTGAGTTCTCTTTACCAAAGCCATTAACTCTGGATTAGCCGAATATTTTGATGTGTAAGATCATGGTACACTGATAACCATATGATTTTTAGCAAATCATCAGCTATCAACAGATTTGAGTTGTCTTTACCAAAAGCTGTACCCTTTTGGACTAGTTAGTTCTTTCATCATGGTGAACTAATTACCATATAATGGTTTTTTCACAGCCTTTACCACAAGCCATTTTCTTGTAGGCTAGCCAACTCTTCACATTACTGATATGGTGAGTTGATTACCATCCAACTTATTAGCAAGTTGTCAACTAAAAACGGATTTGAAATATCTTTACCAGAGCCGTTTGCTCATGGATTAGCCAATCCTTTTGTAACCATGGTGGATTGATAACCTATTTGTATTACCATCTCAAAAACCATTTATTTCTTTTAACCATTGCTTCAAAACATTTATTACTTAACAAAAGTTTATTTAAAAAAAAAAGTAACTGGTTTAAAATCTGCAAGCAGTACTTTGATGAAAGTACTGTTTGATCAGCAGTACTTTGAATAAAGTACTGATATATCAAAAATTTAATCAATTAAGATTCATACCAGTTATTCATCATCATCAGCAATTGTAGTCCATCTGATAAACAACTTGATGACCAGACATGCTATTTCATTATCTTCTTCTACTTCCATTCCATGCTCCAGCATCCTCCTCATAAGTTCTGGTGAAAGAGGATATCTTCTATCAGCTAACATGTGAATCATAATTCCATCTTCTAGCTCTAGAACATGTACTCCAGATTCTTCAAAGAATCTCCAGCTAACAACATCATATAATTCTTTCATCTCAAAATAATTAAACCTCTGCAATCCTTTATACCCTTGACTTTTTAAATAAGCCATCATTGCATTTCTGTCTTTAGCTCGATTTGGTCTTCTTGGCATAAAAGAAACAAGAATAGGTGACTATAATGGTTCATCAGCTTCAGCATTCAATCCCTCTTGCAATTTCTTAGCTGCTTCTTTATTCTGAGCTTCTTCAATTTTCTTAGTTTCTCTATCTTTAGCATTTAATTCCTCTTGAAACTTTCTAGCTGCTTCCTCATTCATAGCAACTTGAGCAGCTCTTTTCTGTGCTAAAGTAGGTTTCTTTTTCTTCTTTGTCTCTATCAACTTGCCCTTTCCTTTATCCTTTGGATCAATAATAGTTTGAGAAACTCTTGGTTGTTCCTCTTCTTGCACTCCTGGAATGGTAACACCTTTTGGTTTTGATAAATCTTGCAAAATCTCAGCAATTGTATCATCATCACTTGCAGTGTGTATTCTTTGAGGTGTATCAGCTTCCTCTGGTATGACAGTTGTTGAAGGACCAGCTTCTTCTTCTAATACAGTAGTTGAAGGACCAGCTTCCTCTTCAAAATCTAACAACCTTGGAGTTATTGATTCGCCGAAGTATAGTAGGCTTAGGGGTATGTGTGTATGGATAAAACCACAATATCGTTATCAAAAATAACCAAAGGTATGATTTAAAATCCCTTTAGGAAAAAGGATAGTGAATCAAATCCCGTGAGTGATAGTGATACGGATTAGGAAATCCGAGTCGTGTCCCAACGAGGTGTGAATGGGCAACGTCGTTATTGGTTCGTTATTAAAATACTCGATGTTTTGGATTTTTGATTTTGTCTAAAAAATGGGAAAGAAATTAAGGGAAATTATACTACGGGAAATCCTAAATACGCGAATATAAACTAATACGAAATTACTAAAACGCGAATTAAAATGAAACTACGTCTAATCTAAGTCCTAAAAATGATCTAAAATTACTTTTCCTTTAAAAATGTAATTTGAAAATTAACTAAGATTTAAAACTATTTTTTAAGATTTTTCTCGAATTTATTTAAAAACTAATTAAATTGCTAAAGATTATAATTTGAACTAGGAAAATTATGGAAAAATATTTTTTTTTTGCTTTTTATATTTATCTTAATCTATAAAAATTGAAAACTTATTTTTTTGAAGCTTTTCTGATTTATTTGTATTAAAAGGTAATTAAAAAGTCCTAAAAACAGATTTAAATAGGGAAAAATAGTAAACAGTGATGAAAAATTATGAAAAATTCAGGAAAATGTTAAAATAATATTCTAAATCTATGAAAAATATAAAAACTATAGCTTATGTGAAAGAATTAATAGTTGTAGTGAAACTGACCCTAAATAAGCTACTAAGATTAAGCTAATGAGTGCAATAAGCTACCAAACTTTCTCAGAAGCTAATTTATACTAAATTAAGCTAATCCTAACTGATTTCAGTTAATTCTATCAAGCTGATGTGCAATCTACTAAAGATATAAGCTAACCATTATTTTAAGCCAAACAATCCTAACCTTCTACTTTAAGCTACTGAAACAGCTTATCTACTAACCCAAACTGAAAATTAGAACTTAGGTACTCAAGACCACCAACTAGAGATTAACTATACCAAAATTTAGACCCTAGTGATAAAAAAAAAAAGACCTGCACAAGGTCTGGAAGTTGCCTGGTTCATACTCAGTATTAGCTGAGTGTGAACAGGGCAAATCAGCTCTAAAGGAGAGCTGATTTAGAGCTTATAAAGGCTTGAGAAAATTCAACAAAAATCATATTTCAAAAATAGACCAACTGAACTTGTTTATCCCAAAATTTCACTTGAATTGAATCAGAAACGAATCTATTAAAAATCCGCAAAGTTTTGTGAAAATTGACTTGTACAATTTTAACTTATAACAGATTTGTTCAAAGTTTGACTTAAATGAGATTTGAATCCAATTTATGAACTGATTTTGATGTGAAATGATGAAATACAACTAATGAAAGCTAACTTACTACTTAATCTACCTATATGCAAGTTTTGATGATCTAACGCTAACTAATATGCAATTTAGACAGATTTAATAGTGAATTTGACTTTTACTAACCTAAGGTGCAAACTGATGATCAAATTAACTAGAATATACCTAAATATAACTTTAGCAGCTGAACTTAACCACTAAACTAACCTCAATCTCAGATCAATGATCTGATCCAAACACTAGTTTGAAAACTGAAATGCAAGTTAACACCTCTATAACACTAAATTAGCTTATGCAAAACCTTAAACTAAATCAACTATAGCCTATAAACAATTAAGTGAGCATATCTAAACTAAAGCTAATAACAAATTTAGACAGATTTAGATTATGCAAAATATACTAGTATTGAAATAGGTAAAGTACTCACAAGTAGTCCAACTTATTAACAACTTATACCTGAACCAAACACCACTATTCTAAACCAAATCCAACCCTAAAACCAGCTCTGCATCAACCCATTTCCAGCAGCAATAACCAATAATTTTGCAGTTTTGACTTTATTTGACCAAGTTTGATATTGAAAGTAGAACTGAGTAGAGACCTGAATAAGCAATTAATAAGCTATTGATGAGCTTATAAGAGCTTAAACTAACATAATCACAAACTGATTTGAACTTAAGAACATATTTGAAATTTGTTTTTTATTTTTGAAGTATTTTTCTTATTTTTTTGTGATTTTTGTTAGAAAGAACAAATAAGCTGAAATTGAATTTAGATAAGCTAAGATGATTAACTGAAACACTAATAAGCTACTAAAATCAATGAAACAGTAATTGAGATTAATTGAAAACAAAAGCTAAAATTACTTGAATTAATAAAACTTGAGATTACAATGGAACTGAAATTTAGAAATACAGAAATGAAATTTAAAAAGAAAACATTAATAAGCTACTAATTCTACTCAAATTCTACATGAATACATCTGTGAAATAAGGGTGCCTTATATAGGCGAGCTAAGGCCTTGGAAGGATCCAGAAGATGGCATTTGTTCTTCTTTGAGTCAATAGCAACCCTTGGATCATGCTTCTATCACATCCCATCAATCTCAGCCGATAGATTAATCTCACACGTCCCATCAGCCAATCATAGGCAAGGAGAGCACACGGATAGGTGACATGGCACTGGGCACATGTCAGGGGGTGTCAGTAATGTACGGATTTACCCTCTAATTGTAATGAATTTGACTAATTGACTAAGGGGTAGATTAGGGTTTATGGTTATCTGGGTTTGGGGGGAATTGGGGCAAATAGTTTTGGCGCGTGAGTGGTTTTTTTAGTATATTTTGGTTTTGTTGACCGGGTATAGGGGAGACCGGGTATTTGAGGAGACCGGGTATGAGTTCAAGGTTTGGACCGCGTATGGTAAAAGAGATGGGCTGATGGTAAACTGGGCTTGGACCATGGTTGTGTAACACCCCCAAAATTTCACAGCGGAAGCGTTCGGGTCATGGGGTGCTACTAAATCAATATACACTACACAAGATAATAAAGAATGGAAATTTTATTCCATTTTCAAAAGATATATTAATTTAAGAAATAGTTTTACATCATTGTTTCAAAGTGCGGAAGTAAAGCCCATAAAAATATATGTTGTCCCATTAAAAGTTGTATTAAAATGTTTGGAAACACTTCGGTTGCCAGTCTTCAACGAATGCCTTTGCCAATGCCCACGCCGATAAGTAAACCTGAGAAAAACATGCTAAAATGTCAACACAAAGGTTGGTGAGTTCATAGGTTTAAGTTTAAGCAATCAAGTTGGACCACAGTTGCACATATAGCATCTCCGTGAATGACACTATATGCAAAAGGCTATTACGCTAGTACCAAGTTCATGCGACCGAAACTACGACAGTGTGCATGCATCTAGAAGCATGATAAATAAAAGCCCAGCAAGTGTATTTCCAGTACACTCAATCAATACGATATGATATACGCCCGACGTTTGCCTATCCGGTCAAACTCGAACGGGGGTGTCATCCCCAATAGATCTATTCATAACAATCGCGCCTCCCCAAAGGGAACTAACGGTAGCATAGTTGGGATTCAAGGTTGTTCCACGTAATAGTGTTTTCAGTTTCAGGTCCGAAAAGAGTTTTGCATGTTTCTCACCCCAAAGTTTATAAAACAAGTAAAAAGAGTAAAAGTGGGGCTATAAACTCACCTCAGCAGTTCGGTGAATAAAGCACAAAGAGATCGAGTGTGATAAAGCAGTGGCTCCTACCCGGAACCTAAGAATGAGATGGCAAAACTCAGGTTGCAGTTTTGTGTGTTCACGACTCGAAGTTTTTAATCAAATGCAAGTGTTTATAAGTGGTTGTGTTTAATGTTGCTTGTGTGGCAGAGTTTATGTTTAAAATCGTTTCAAAATATTTTGTAAGTATTGGCTCTTTGACAACCGTACAATTATATATAAAATTAGTCGTGATGGGTATGTTTCTGGTTTAGGAGTAATCGGCAAACTAAGTACGCAAAGTACTCACAAGTAAAGTTTTTATGAAAGATAATAATAAATACTTTACGCTAAGTATCTATATTATTAACGGTTACATGATATATAAATGTGTTTATATATACTTAGTTAGTGGATGTTAAGTTATAAAATATTTATTTTAATTTCCGTTATATATATTTTCTTATTGTTTTTATTATCCGTCTTATACTTCCACTATTAATATTAAATACTTTCATTTCACGAAAGTGATAATAGACAATTGCGTCCAATAATAGTTTTTACATTTTTATTAGAGGTTATAAACATGTATAAGTTCAAGTACAAAATAGTTGTTAGAATAAAAATATTAGTAAGAAGAAATGTCAAGGTATTTGAACTTAAAGGGTTGCAATTGTAAAGATTTATAAATGTTTCCAAGTCTTATAAGTGTTTTAAGAAAAATGCCAATAGGTTCGAATTTTAGGGGCTGAAAGTGTCAAAATGTGAAAGTTGTAAAAATACAAAAAGATGTCCACCCAGATTCGAACCTGGGTGGGTTGTGTGAGAGTGGAGCGACTTTCCCAACTGAGCCAAGGACTCTTCTTGGGTTTAGTTTGCAGAACATGTATATTTAAAGTACTACTAACTGCTTTCTATTTTGCAATTTCTTTACAGATTCATGCATGCGTTTTGGTTTTGTGTTTCTCATTTCATTTTCCTTTTCGAGTTAACAAAGCAGCAGTTGAGTAAATATTTGCTAACAAGTGAGCTTATGATAATAGCTTATCAATAAGCTCTTGAACAAGCATTTGGTGTTTGGCTCGATAAGGCTTGGGTTTGGTTTGATTTTCGACACAAAACATAAAATGAGTTTCAAAGTTTTTCAAACCATTTAATATTGTGGAAACAAGCTGGAACAAGGTTCGAACCTTCGATAAGCTCGTAAATAAGCACGTAAGCTTTGAAAAGAAAAGTCGCGAATAATTATTTTTAGTCGAATGGTACTTGTCCAAACGATAGCCAACACTTACGTTTTGTTTATATGTAGTTTTTGTTCATGTTTTAGGTTCCAAAAACTCATCAAGTTTAATACGATAAGTATGTATGATCCAAGTTTAAAAGGAGTTACCACACAAGGACTTTAGATACAACAAGTTTGTTTAGATTCAAGTTTATACGTGACGTGTGAGTATCGAAAACGAGTATAAAAAGCTTAAGGTATTACGCGGAAAGTGGTGTTTTTTAAAGAAGCTAGATAATGAAACTAAATTACGTTAAGTATTGAAATAGGTTTCGAGGGACTTACGACACCAAAAGTGGTGGTGAGGAAAACGATTTGTAGGATTCGAACGGGGCCAAGTGAACTCGAACCTCCAAGATGGTAACCCGAAATGTACTAAACCCGTAAGACTCTAGGAACTTGAAAACCAACCCAAAGACTTGCTTTCTCTCCTCTCTTTCTCGGCAGTGAACAAGAAGTAACAAGAGTTTGAGTTTTACTTGGTGTTGTGAGAGTGGAAACAAGAGGTGGGTTTGTGAAAGATGTGAGAATGTGTGATGAGTCTTGTGACTCGTTGGTTTTTAAGGAGGAAGAGGAGAAGAGCCTTTGGTTAAAGACCAAGGGTTTATGTTGAGCTTGGATACATGCAATCTTGATTTCACTTGACTCTAGGTAGTATTAAGGGGAAACAAGCAAATGGGTTGTGGTATTTGGGAGGTATATGGCAGCCAAGGACAAAAGGGAAGAAAAATGCTTGGTTACATGTTGGGTAATATGTGTACTAAGCTTGTTTAAAAGTCAATGTGTTAGGGTAGCTAGGTTAGCTCTTTTGGTCTCCCTTTCTTATACATGCATACAACATCTTCAAATTGTGATGGTTGCTTTGTGTGGTACGTTGGGTTACAGAAATGGTAGGAGCACAACTTTCCAATTTGTGTCACAAAATCAAAATAGGGTGTGTTGGGTTTGTTGTTTTGGTCCCATGCATGATATAATTAGATCAAAGGTGAGATTTATTTTTGGTGTTTGAGCTTTGTTGGGGTCATGTTACTTCACAGAAACATAAATTGAATATAACACTTTCACTTGCATGGTTTGCGTTTTGAGTTTGCTACTGCAACATAAACGAACAAAAACAAGGTGCCAAAAATTGTTGTGGCAAATATGGTGACACAAAAATGTTATTACGGTGTGCGCTTGGGCTGGTCATGAAAAAGAAAGGCTAGGCCCAATGGAGGAATCGTGTTGGGTTGGACTTGTGAGTATACGGGAGACCAAGAAAATAAAATGAATTGGATCGAGTCAGGTTTGGGCTTAGAGGCCCGGTAGATAAATAAAAATATAAAAAGTTTATTACATAATTATTTTATAAAGTTTTTATTATCGAGGTCGATGCGAAAAAAAATATCCCGTGACTTGTCGTGTTTAAAGTTCGAAACGAAGAAGAAAAAAAAATATAGCCGCGAAAATCGGTAGGGGAATTTACGAGTTGTTATAGTACCTACCCCTTAAAAGAAACCACGTCCTCGTGGTTTACGATGCCAGAATTGTCGAGGTCGATATGGTGACGAGACGCAAGAATATATACTTAAAACGTGACGTGGAAGAGAGGTTAGTCGTTTTGGGCAGATTTAATGACATGAGGTGATAAGTAAGCAAAAGATAAAAGATTCATTAAGCGGAATATTCGGATTACAACGCGGTTACATAAAAGAGTACAATAGATAGGAAACTTAAAGGATTTCAATCTACGAGGGCGGATAATTTCTTTGTTGTCGTCAGTTTAGATAGTGTTGAAGTTGGTCTTGATTCTCTTCTTTTTCTCCAAGGAAATAAGCTCTTCCTCGGGCTGGTTCAATCTGGGTTTTTCCATTCTGATCCCTTGGATTCAGACACTCATTCTTGTAGTGTCCTCGTTCTCCACACCCGAAGCAAGTTATGTTAGCAAGATCCTTTGACTTGCAGTCTTTGGCCATGTGCCCAATCTTCTGGCAGTTGCGACATTTCACATTACACTAACCACTGTGGTGGAGTTTACAACGGTTGCACAAAGGGTGCTTCCCTTCATAGCCCTTCTTTTCTTCTGTTCCAGCAGAGCGGACCTTAGCTACTTCTTGCCTCTTGTTTTGATTGTTGTTGTTGTCCTTGGAGTTATCACTCCACTTCCGCTTGTTGTTATCTGCTGCTTCAGCGGCATCCTCAATCACTTGATCAATTAACTTGTTTGACACTTCAATAGTCTCGTGAAGGTCAGCAGCCTTGGAGGTAGTCACATTTCCTTTAATAGATGGAGGTAGCCCTCCGATGTATCGCTCTATCAAGCGAGTTTCAGTTGGTACCATCTCTGGACATAGCAAGGCCAACTCTTGGAAACGTTGGTTGTAGAATGCCATATCAGTACCCTTCACCTTGAGATTCCAGAACTCATTCTCTAGCTTCTTGACCTCATTGCGAGGGCAATATTTCTTGAGCACCATATCCTTGAATTCTTCCCAAGGCATGGCATAAGCAGCATCAATGCCTGCAGACTTCAGGTAATTATTCCACCAAGTTAAGCCAACCTCTTGAAAAGTGAACGAGGCAAACTTTACCCTATCTTCATCTTCACAGTTGCAGATCCTGAACACAGTTTCCAGCATTTCAATCCATCGGGTTAAAACAACAGCTCCCTCCGTTCCATTATAACCGCCAGTCATACAGTTACGGAACTCCTTGTACGTGCAGCCACGTTTATTACCAGTAGGCCTAGAAGTTCCAGCATCAGTGGTTGAGTTGTTCGAATTGATCGCAGCTAGCGCTGCTGCCACGCGTTCATTGACCAGTTGGTCAATCATGGCTTGATCCATAGCAGGTGGGTTTGCAGCAGCCCCGGCAGGAGCAGGAGTGGGAGTGGGAGTAGCGGCGGGTCGGCCACGGGTGATTCTTGTTGACTTTCTCCTAGCCATCTTCTATGATACAAGAAAAGACGATAATTGAGTTTAGAATAGAAAGAGTAGTGGCCTATGAGGTTTACGAAGGATAGAACATATGAGTGAAATAAGAGGATGTGACCAATGACAGAGGTGGTTTAGATATATGTGTGAAAATGATATAAATCAAGTAGTTGTATGTTACATAAAGAAATAACATAGAAGCAATTAGGGGCAAATCATAGTGCGATATTGCAATAGTGGGCATGTTATACAGTTTTAACATAGAGGGGTAACAAGTCTAAGCATTCGTAGTCTACTCTACAATATCCTTAAATTAATTATTCCTTAATTTCATTCAGTTTGTTACATCAACATTATTCTCATTTAAACTTCGCGACCCAATCAAACAAGAACAGCCTTAAAGTTTAAATATGAGTTAATTAAGAAACTTAATGATTTTGAGAAATAACTAATTTAATTCAAATAAGAGCTTATACGAACCTAAGATACATCAGTAACACATAGCACGACTACATCGTGTAACAGTAGGCAAGGCATGGCAGACATTGGCAGCTGTGGCGGCGTTGAAGTGTTTTTAAGGAAATGTGGTTATAGTTTAGGTTTTGAAAAATACCTAATTCTCTATAACCTGGCTCTGATACCAATCTGTAACACCCCCAAAATTTCACAGCGGAAGCGTTCGGGTCATGGGGTGCTACTAAATCAATATACACTACACAAGATAATAAAGAATGGAAATTTTATTCCATTTTCAAAAGATATATTAATTTAAGAAATAGTTTTACATCATTGTTTCAAAGTGCGGAAGTAAAGCCCATAAAAATATATGTTGTCCCATTAAAAGTTGTATTAAAATGTTTGGAAACACTTCGGTTGCCAGTCTTCAACGAATGCCTTTGCCAATGCCCACGCCGATAAGTAAAATTGAGAAAAACATGCTAAAATATCAACACAAAGGTTGGTGAGTTCATAGGTTTAAGTTTAAGCAATCAAGTTGGACCATAGTTGCACATATAGCATCTCCGTGAATGACACTATATGCAAAAGGCTATTACGCTAGTACCAAGTTCATGCGACCGAAACTACGACAGTGTGCATGCATCTAGAAGCATGATAAATAAAAGCCCAGCAAGTGTATTTCCAGTACACTCAATCAATACGATATGATATACGCCCGACGTTTGCCTATCCGGTCAAACTCGAACGGGGGTGTCATCCCCAATAGATCTATTCATAACAATCGCGCCTCCCTAAAGGGAACTAACGGTAGCATAGTTGGGATTCAAGGTTGTTCCACGTAATAGTGTTTTCAGTTTCAGGTCCGAAAAGAGTTTTGCATGTTTCTCACCCCAAAGTTTATAAAACAAGTAAAAAGAGTAAAAGTGGGGCTATAAACTCACCTCAGCAGTTCGGTGAATAAAGCACAAAGAGATCGAGTGCGATAAAGCAGTGGCTCCTACCCGGAACCTAAGAATGAGATGGCAAAACTCAGGTTGCGTTTTGTGTGTTCACGACTCGAAGTTTTTAATCAAATGCAAGTGTTTATAAGTGGTTGTGTTTAATGTTGCTTGTGTGGCAGAGTTTATGTTTAAAATCGTTTCAAAATATTTTGTAAGTATTGGCTCTTTGACAACCGTACAATTATATATAAAATTAGTCGTGACGGGTATGTTTCTGGTTTAGGAGTAATCGGCAAACTAAGTACGCAAAGTACTCACAAGTAAAGTTTTTATGAAAGATAATAATAAATACTTTACGCTAAGTATCTATATTATTAACGGTTACATGATATATAAATGTGTTTATATATACTTAGTTAGTGGATGTTAAGTTATAAAATATTTATTTTAATTTCCGTTATATACATTTTCTTATTGTTTTTATTATCCGTCTTATACTTCCACTATTAATATTAAATACTTTCATTTCACGAAAGTGATAATAGACAATTGCGTCCAATAATAGTTTTTACATTTTTATTAGAGGTTATAAACATGTATAAGTTCAAGTACAAAATAGTTGTTAGAATAAAAATATTAGTAAGAAGAAATGTCAAGGTATTTGAACTTAAAGGGTTGCAATTGTAAAGATTTATAAATGTTTCCAAGTCTTATAAGTGTTTTAAGAAAAATGCCAATAGGTTCGAATTTTAGGGGCTGAAAGTGTCAAAATGTGAAAGTTGTAAAAATACAAAAAGATGTCCACCCAGATTCGAACCTGGGTGGGTTGTGTGAGAGTGGAGCGACTTTCCCAACTGAGCCAAGGACTCTTCTTGGTTTTAGTTTGCAGAACATGTATATTTAAAGTACTACTAACTGCTTTCTATTTTGCAATTTCTTTATAGATTCATGCATGCGTTTTGGTTTTGTGTTTCTCATTTCATTTTCCTTTTCGAGTTAACAAAGCAGCAGTTGAGTAAATATTTGCTAACAAGTGAGCTTATGATAATAGCTTATCAATAAGCTCTTGAACAAGCATTTGGTGTTTGGCTCGATAAGGCTTGGGTTTGGTTTGATTTTCGACACAAAACATAAAATGAGTTTCAAAGTTTTTCAAACCATTTAATATTGTGGAAACAAGATGGAACAAGGTTCGAACCTTCGATAAGCTCGTAAATAAGCACGTAAGATTTGAAAAGAAAAGTCGCGAATAATTACTTTTAGTCGAATGGTACTTGTCCAAACGATAGCCAACACTTACGTTTTGTTTATATGTAGTTTTTGTTCATGTTTTAGGTTCCAAAAACTCATCAAGTTTAATACGATAAGTATGTATGATCCAAGTTTAAAAGGAGTTACCACACAAGGACTTTAGATACAACAAGTTTGTTTAGATTCAAGTTTATACGTGACGTGTGAGTATCGAAAACGAGTTTAAAAAGCTTAAGGTATTACGCGGAAAGTGGTGTTTTTCAAAGAAGCTAGATAATGAAACTAAATTACGTTAAGTATTGAAATAGGTTTCGAGGGACTTACGACACCAAAAGTGGTGGTGAGGAAAACGATTTGTAGGATTCGAACGGGGCCAAGTGAACTCGAACCTCCAAGATGGTAACCCGAAATGTACTAAACCCGCAAGACTCTAGGAACTTGAAAACCAACCCAAAGACTTGCTTTCTCTCCTCTCTTTCTCGGCAGTGAACAAGAAGTAACAAGAGTTTGAGTTTTACTTGGTGTTGTGAGAGTGGAAACAAGAGGTGGGTTTGTGAAAGATGTGAGAATGTGTGATGAGTCTTGTGACTCGTTGGTTTTTAAGGAGGAAGAGGAGAAGAGCCTTTGGTTAAAGACCAAGGGTTTATGTTGAGCTTGGATACATGCAATCTTGATTTCACTTGACTCTAGGTAGTATTAAGGGGAAACAAGCAAATGGGTTGTGGTATTTGGGAGGTATATGGCAGCCAAGGACAAAAGGGAAGAAAAATGCTTGGTTACATGTTGGGTAATATGTGTACTAAGCTTGTTTAAAAGTCAATGTTTTAGGGTAGCTAGGTTAGCTCTTTTGGTCTCCCTTTCTTATACATGCATACAACATCTTCAAATTGTGATGGTTGCTTTGTGTGGTACGTTGGGTTACAGAAATGGTAGGAGCACAACTTTCCAATTTGTGTCACAAAATCAAAATAGGGTGTGTTGGGTTTGTTGTTTTGGTCCCATGCATGATATAATTAGATCAAAGGTGAGATTTATTTTTGGTGTTTGAGCTTTGTTGGGGTCATGTTACTTCACAGAAACATAAATTGAATATATCACTTTCACTTGCATGGTTTGCGTTTTGAGTTTGCTACTGCAACATAAACGAACAAAAACAAGGTGCCAAAAATTGTTGTGGCAAATATGGTGACACAAAAATGTTATTACGGTGTGCGCTTGGGCTGGTCATGAAAAAGAAAGGCTAGGCCCAATGGAGGAATCGTGTTGGGTTGGACTTGTGAGTATACGGGAGACCAGGAGAATAAAATGAATTGGATCGAGTCGGGTTTGGGCTTAGAGGCCCGGTAGATAAATAAAAATATAAAAAGTTTATTACATAATTATTTTATAAAGTTTTTATTATCGAGGTCGATGCGAAAAAAAAATATCCCGTGACTTGTCGTGTTTAAAGTTCGAAACGAAGAAGAAAAAAAAATATAGCCGCGAAAATCGGTAGGGGAATTTACGAGTTGTTATAGGTTGTAATAAACTTGGACTTATAATGTAGACATTTAGTATTTCAAGGACTAAAAGGGTAGAATCTGATTTTTTAGGGACTAATCATGTAAATTCTGAAAAGTAATCCAAGGGTTGATTTTGCCAATCTTCAATAGACCAATGGCCAATTTTGCCATTTCTGAAACTCAGGGGTAGATTCTGTCAATTTCTGAAAGTTGAAGGACTGTTTCTGACATTTCTTCAAAGTTGAATATATCTTTCAAAAATAATCCTCTCAGCATAGACATCTTCACAGATGCTCAATTCTGACCTTCCGGCTCAGCTTTAGCACTCTTTATCTCTCGTGCTCGGGTTTTTGTCAGATTTGGCTTTCTTTTGCGTGTTTTAACATATCCGTACCTGCACAAGCACAAACTCAAGAAAACAACAAATATTAGCAATAAACGGCTCTTTCTTGGTTATTTTGGGTTTATTTTAGAAAAGAAATGATATGTGTTTTTGCACATATCAAAATACCCCAGACGAGACCATTGTCGTGTCCTCACGCAATGCAATCAACTCACGATTCTAAAACCGAGGATTTCAATCTCTTTCTACTAGACCTATGAAGGAGTAGCAAAGATTCCTCAAAAGAGATTAAGAACCCTTAATTCTAAAAACGCCCCGTTTACCTTTTTATATTTCACATATAGATATTACGATTAAGCACATTCTGGTTATGAGTGACGGTTTGTTGAACTTTCATGTCGATCAATAACTCCAACATTTTTCAAACGATACGTTAGGATCACGGAATAGGAAACACAACACAGCGTGAAGTGACCATACGGATAGAATACATCGTCCCTGATTTTTCACAAGCTCCCAAACTAAGCGTAAAATCAAAATCATTGTTAAATACGATTCTAGATGCTAACACTACCCATGGAAGTTACTTGTGTAATTACCTTTTGCTCCCATTTTCCTATTTCCTCTATTTATTTTTATTTTTGTGAGAAATGAATTTCTTCAAATTTCTCGTTTCGATAATTCTTATTCCGATAAAGATATAAAGCTAAATCGCTAATTAGTTATCCATCTTCTCTCAAGAACCATTGTCTCAAAAATGAGGTCCACATCAAGGAATTTTTATTCACTTATATATATATATATATATATATATATATATATATATATATATATATATATATATATATATATTTTTTTTCATCATCATTTTTTTTTCACTTTTTTTTTTTTTTTTTTTTTTTTGCACTTATACTTTTTACTTATATGAGCTATGAACTACGGAGCTTCACGGGGTAATTCCAAGACTATAGGCTTCATGAAATGAGGATCCCAGTGGGTTAGACCAAGACCTCACCCAATCCCGGCTAAAGATCCAAGGGTCCGATCTCGACACCGCAACTCATAACTTTATTTATTACTTATTACGAGAAGAAGATAAAGAACTAACTATCGCCAAAAACCTAACATCTCTAATTATTTATTAGACATATATGGGGTGAAACAATTTTGTGGGAACAAAAAGCCATAAGTACCTTCGATGGGCTCTAAAGAGAACCATCTACTCCACGCTTAGCATCTAAACTCATAAGTAACTCTATCATTCCTCGATCTCCGCAAATTTAAAATCCCAAATAATGAGATTCGCGGATGCTTAGCCGATAATTTTTAGATTATCTATGGTTAAGGGAACAAGCTAGGGCTCAACACGCCCGGTCAAGTCAGAATTCTATCCCTACTCTCACCAGCGAAAAGTCAACAAGGTGTCAAAACATATATTAACTTAGCAAATGCTTCGTCAAATAATCTCAAGTCTCGCATTTTTAAAATCACTTATTAGAAACTAGCAAATTCTTGTTTAAGCTTCGCATATTTAAAATCACTTAGGGAGACTTGCAAATTCTTGGCCTTTAGAGCTAGAATCGCATTTTATAGCCTCTTGTCTAAGCAATTAGCAAAGGCTTTTTCAAGAAAACGCATTTTTAAAGTAACTTCTAAGAGACTAGCAAGAACTTTTCGATCATAAAACTAACAAAAGCTTACAAAAATTTTTAAATTTTCTCATTTTAAGCACAATTTTTTCATTTTCTAAGGAAAAACGGGGTTGCGAGAGTACACGACAAAAAATAAGCAAGTGCGGTCAAATCAAATCGAAGATTACCCACCCCAGACTAAAACGAAACATTGTCCTCAATGTTTAAAGGTAAGGGTATCACGAAAATCTAAAAGCCGTTTATTAAGTATGCTCAAAGATAAACGTTAGTCGATAAGATTGCGGATATCGGATTTCCATCAGCATCGATCATGAAACTCGAGTGGAGAAAAGACAAACTTCGAGCACGAGAGTCTTCATATCGGGAACATCCTAAAGACAACATCACAAACAACCAAACACGAGGAATCGAAGAGGCTAACCCCTTCACGTCACTTATTAGAAAATAGAAAGAAGATAGAGATAAGCATGGGGTGCCTCCCACGAAGCGCTACTGTTTTTGGTCACCGAGTCGCTAGCCTGACTCGTCCCCGAATTCATTTGTCCTTGGGGAAGCAAGCGGAAGGGATACCCGGATCAAAGATGGTATCCTCACTCCGGAGGGAAAAAGAATGGGTGGGTTGGGAGGGAAAGAAAATGTCGGGCTTCAGCACATAAAGGTTAAATCCTCCCAAACTCACAAAAGGTTTATCAAGAAAGCATGACCCATCATCCGGCGGTTTAGCGCGCGGACGAAGGGATGACGGATCAAAGAGAAACGACCCCATAGAAGAAGAGAGTCCATGGTAAGAAGAAATGTTTCTTAAAGGCTCAAACATGAAGGCATCCAAGAGAGGATCCTTTTTTCGGTTAACTTTGGTTAATTTAAATTCTTCTTCGATGAGTATCCCAGGGTTAAAAATCTTGTCCTCGGATAGGAACGAAATCAACGTATCATCTGCATGAAAATCCTCACGAGGAGAGGAATCACTCTTGAATAAAAAATAATGTTGGACCTCAGGATCAACAAGTTCATCTGTTGAAAACTTCACTTCCTTTTCTTTCTTCGGGAAAAACGGATCATAGTATTCTTCTTCATTCTCAGAGAAAATCGAGTCGGTAGGAGCAAGTTCATCGGTGAACTCCTCACTTTCTTCGTCAAAGAGTTGATTTTCAAAAATTTGATTATATTCAGAATCGAATTCAAACAAGGGATTTGTGAATGTCGTTTTGAAAGATTCTGGATCGAAAGATGTCTCAGAAGAAGTTTCCATAATTTCAGAAGAAGGAGTGGGATTGCCACTCAAAGGAAGGTTGATTTTCTTAGAAATCGGAGGTGGGACAAGTGGTGTGCTCTTAGAGCTAGCAGTTTCCACCACTACCGTTGTAGACTCCTTTTCTTGTTTCTTTTTCCGTTCAGCTTGTATTGTCGACATAATCTTAATCGTAAACCTTGAAAGATCAATTCGAGACGGTTTAGGTTCAACTTTCTTCACATCATCCGGATCATCCGGAGGGGGGTAAGAAGATGGCTCATTATATAACAACTTTTCAAATAAAAGAATGTCCCCCTCTGGGTCAAAAGTAGAATTATTATTAATCTCAACTGGAATCGAATCATCATTAAGGAAGGCCTCGATCTCTTCCCAAATGGGGTCACTTTTTGTAGTGAGAGACGGGAAAGAGTCGGTCATAATCGGATTAGACGGTAAAATGGGATCACCACTTTCTTGAGAAAAATCAATCACACCGATGCTATGGATAGAATGATCATCGGGTGGAGGTTTTGAAGTTTGTTCGGCATAAAACACAATCTTTTCATTTCCTTTTCTGATCGTCAACGTTCCTTGGTAATGATCCACAAGGACTTTTGCGGTTCTCAAGAATGGTCTTCCAAGAGTGAGAGGGACTCGGGCGTCAACCTCTATATCAACGACGGCGAAATCCACGGGAAAATGGAATTTATCCACTCGTACCATAACATCGTTGACTACACCAACCGTGTGAGCAATTGTTCGATTAGCTAATTCAATAGTCATACGAGTCGGTATAAGAGTCTTCAATCCAAGCTCATGATATATCGCAAGAGGCATGAGACTTATGCTTGCACCCGAATCGGTTAGGGCATTACATTCCTCAATATCATTCAAAGAGCAAGGAAGGAGAAATTTCCCGGGATCACCAAGCTTCTCGGGAGCTTGGTTCGAGGAAGAATTAGACGGTGTAGGCTCAATTGATATCTTTGAAGTTTGTTCCAATTTCTTTTAATAAATCATGTCAGCAGCTTTGATCATATCAGTCGTAAGTTTAAACTTTGTTCCAGAAACAACTTTCATTTTGTTGAATCGTGATTGAATCGATTTGCACGGTGTAAGGTTAGAACTTGGCATTTTGACTGAGATAGAAGGAACTTGGGCAACCAGAGGTTGGACGTATTTGGCTTTTCCATTATCAAGAGGAATTACCGGGTCCTTTGTCACCTCGGTCTCTCGTGCTACATTCCTCACCGGAGAGGAAGTAGTCATTGAGGGCCCATCATCTCGAATGGTTACGGATTTCATTTCTCCCTTCGGGTTTGGAATCGTGTTACTTGGGAGAGAACCGGAACCCGAGGGTTGACTTATTTGGCACAAAACAGCGTTTAACATATTCTCAAGTTTATTCTGCGAAGCATCCATCTTGTTGTTCTGAAGTCGAATTTCGTTCTTAAACTCATTGCTTTGTCTAGTTAACGAAGATTGGAATTCATTTCTCAAACTTGAAATCTGGGTTTTCATGGTTTAGATGGTAGCATTATTGTTCTGAACGTAATTCGAGAATTCATTAGAGGGAAAAAGCGGAGCTTGATAACTTGAATTTTGATATCCTTGATTGTAATTGACCCCTTGGGTCGGGTATTGATTCGGTGGGGCTTTGAATTAGTTTTGAACATTTGGTCCACGAACTTGATTAAAACGAGTCTGATTGTTCGATTGAGAAAATCCCGGAGGTCCCATTTGATTACTAACACGAGGGTTCGTTTCAACTTGAGGACGGTATTGGTTACCTCCGGTTACGGCATTAGCATCGAAAGGATTACCATCGGTGGCGGTACAATTGTAGTAGGCATGCGGGCCACCACAAGTTGTACAAGTCGATTCCACCGCTTTGACTTGAGCGGGTGGAGAAGAATTAATCTTAGCCGTCTTAATCTTAACCAAAGCCTGTATCATATCCTTAAGCTTATCAATCTTAGCATCGGTGCTAGACGTATTTTTGTAAGACGAGGATGATGGTGAAACACTCACTCGGGTAGCAACCGATTTGCTACGTGAGGTACGAACTTTAGATTTATTCTCAATAATCGACAAGGCATCTCTCGTTGATCGGGTCAACAAATTACCACCCGCGGCGGCATTGAGAGAGTCTTGATCAGTTTCGTTCAAACTGTTATAAAACGTATCAAGTTGGTGCAACTCAGAAAAACCATGATGGGGACATTGCCTAAGCAAATCTTTAAATCGGTCCCATGCCTCACTAAATGATTCATCAAATCTTTGTGTGAATTTTGTTATTTCATTTTTTAAGCTTGTTTTAGACGGTGGGAAGAATTCGTTCACGAATTTTGACACTAAATTATCCCATGTGGTTATCGATCGAGGGGGTAATTTTTCGAGCCAAATCCGGGCGGCCCCCTCAAGTGAAAACGGGAAGAGTAGAAGCTTGATGGCTTCTTCCGGTACATTACGGTACTTGATCGTAGACGTGAGCTTGTTAAACCGTCGGATATGAGAGTGAGGATCGTCTCTCTCAAATCCGTAAAATTGGCTCGATGATACCAAGTTGATCAAGCCGTGTTTAAGCTCAAAGTTATCGGCAACGATTGCCGGGACGACGATAGCTTCTCCATAACCCTCGGTGGGTGCTTGTAGTTTTTCTAGCACAGATCGGTTGTCCTCCGCCATTTCAACAATGGGCGGAGTCGGATTAGTTCGAATCTCGGGTTCGACTAATGGAGCACGTCTATTTCGCCTTCTTGGAATTGTAGCGGTTTCACGTATCGGTCTGTAGTTATTAGAACGAGTGCGCATGCACTTTCAAAAACCAAGGAAATTAAATGAGAACGGTATTCGAAAACAACAGTGAACTTAAACCAATAATCCCAAGTGAATAAACCACTCCTATAAGACAAAAGCACAAGCGAGCGGAGAAGCTTTTTTAGGTCAGCGCGAAGCTTATTAAAAACCCGCTTCTTTTCAGCCGCAATTTAATGTCAGGCCGTCCTTATACCCACCACACAGTTTGTTTATCCGATAGAAATAAATCGATTCACAAGCGACACAAAGGCAAGTTTTTGATCTTTAGTTCGGGAACTTACTAATGATAACACCTCCGTTGAGAATGTTATATAATTGATGTATTCTATTTAAGCTCAAAAACACAAGAGAAAATCTTTTTGTATTTTTAATATGATATATATATATTTATAAAAGAAAAAGGAAAATATTTTTTTACTTTTTTGATTTTTATAAAAATAGTAACTTCACGAAGGAAGGATCTCGAGTCACTAATCGTCAAACCTTTAACGATATTGTCGCGACACAACCTCCCCGGCAGCGGCGCCAAAATTTGATTCGTTGAAGGTTTAGGGGTATGTGTGTATGGATAAAACCACAATATCGATATCAAAAATAACCAAAGGAATGATTTAAAATCCCTTTAGGAAAAAGGATAGTGAATCAAATCCCGTGAGTGATAGTGATACGGATTAGGAAATCCGAGTCGTGTCCCAACGAGGTGTGAATGGGCAACGTCGTTATTGGTTCGTTATTAAAATGCTCGATGTTTTGGATTTTTGATTTTCTCTAAAAAATGGGAAAGCAATTAAGGGAAATTATACTACGGAAATCCTAAATACGCGAATATAAACTAATACGAAATTACTAAAACGCGAATTAAAATGCAACTACGTCTAATCTAAGTCCTAAAAATGATCTAAAATTACTTTTACTTTAAAAATGTAATTTGAAAATTAACTAAGATTTAAAACTATTTTTTAAGATTTTTCTCGAATTTATTTAAAAACTAATAAAAACTAATTAAATTGCTAAAGATTATAATTTGAACTAGGAAAATTATGGAAAAATATATATATTTTTTTTGCTTTTTATATTTATCTTAATCTATAAAAATTGAAAACTTATTTTTTTTGAAGCTTTTTTGATTTATTTGTATTAAAAGGTAATTAAAAAGTCCTAAAAACAGATTTAAATAGGGAAAAATAGTAAACAGTGATGAAAAATTATGAAAAATTCAGGAAAATGTTAAAATAATATTCTAAATCTATGAAAAATATAAAAACTATAGCTTATGTGAAGGATTTAATAGCTGTAGTGAAACTGACCCTAAATAAGCTACTAAGATTAAGCTAATGAGTGCAATAAGCTACCAAACTTTCTCAGAAGCTAATTTATACTAAATTAAGCTAATCCTAACTGATTTCAATTAATTCTATCAAGCTAATGTGCAATCTACTAAAGATATAAGCTAACCACTATTTTAATCCAAACAGTCCTAACCTTCTACTTTAAGCTACTGAAACAGCTTATCTACTAACCCAAACTGAAAATTAGAACTTAGGTACTCAAGACCACCAACTAGAGATTAACTATACCAAATTTCAGACCCTAGTGATAAAAAACAAGACCTGCACAAGGTCTGGAAGTTGCCTGGTTCATACTCAGTATTAGCTGAGTGTGAACAGGGCAAATCAGCTCTAAAGGAGAGCTGATTTAGAGCTTATAAAGGCTTGAGAAAATTCAACAAAAATCATATTTCAAAAATAGACCAACTAAACTTGTTTATCCCAAAATTTCACTTGAATTGAATTAGAAACGAATCTATTAAAAATCCGCAAAGTTTTGTGAAAATTGACTTGTACAATTTTGACTTATAACAGATTTTTGCAAAGTTTGACTTAAATGAGATTTGAATCCAATTTATGAACTGATTTTGATGTGAAATGATGAAATACAACTAATGAAAGCTAACTTACTACTTAATCTGCCTATATGCAAGTTTTGATGATCTAACGCTAACTAATATGCAATTTAGACAGATTTAATAGTGAATTTGACTTTTACTAACCTAAGGTGCAAACTGATGATCAAATTAACTAGAATATACCTAAATATAACTCTAGCAGCTGAACTTAACCACTAAACTAACCTCAATCTCAGATCAATGATCTGATCCAAACACTAGTTTGAAAACTGAAATGCAAGTTAACACCTCTATAACACTAAATTAGCTTATGCAAAACCTTAAACTGAATCAACTATAGCCTAGAAACAATTAAGTGAGCAGATCTAAACTAAAGCTAACAACAAATTTAGACAGATTTAGATTATGCAAAATATACTAGTATTGAAATAGGTAAAGTACTCACAAGTAGTCCAGCTTATTAACAGCTTATACCAGAACCAAACACCACTATTCTAAACCAAATCCAACCCTAAAACCAGCTCTGCATCAACCCATTTCCAGCAGCAATGACCAATAATTTTGCAGTTTTGACTTTATTTGACCAAGTTTGATATTGAAAGTAGAAATGAGTAGAGACCTGAATAAGCAATTAATAAGCTATTGATGAGCTTATAAGAGCTTAAACTAACATAATCACAAACTGATTTGAACTTAAGAACAGATTTGAAATATTTTTTTTATTTTTGAAGTATTTTTCTTATTTTTTTGTGATTTTTGTTTGAAAGAACAAATAAGCTGAAATTGAATTTAGATAAGCTAAGGTGATTAACTGAAACACTAATAAGCTACTAAAATCAATGAAACAGTAATTGAGATTAATTGAAAGCAAAAGCTAAAATTACTTGAATTAATAAAACTTGAGATTACAATGGAACTGAAATTTAGAAATACAGAAATGAAATTTAAAAAGAAAACATTAATAAGCTACTAATTCTACTCAAATTCTACATGAATACATCTGTGAAATAAGGGTGCCTTATATAGGCGAGCTAAGGCCTTGGAAGGATCCAGAAGATGGCATTTGTGCTTCTTTGAGTCAATAGCAACCCTTGGATCATGCTTCTATCACATCCCATCAATCTCAGCCGTTAGATTAATCTCACACGTCCCATCAGCCAATCATAGGCAAGGAGAGCACACGGATAGGTGACATGGCACTGGGCACATGTCAAGGGGTGTCAGTAATGTACGGATTTACCCTCTAATTGTAATGAATTTGACTAATTGACTAAGGGGTAGATTAGGGTTTATGGTTATCTGGGTTTGGGGGGAATTGGGGCAAATAGTTTTGGCGCGTGAGTGGTTTTTTTAGTATATTTTGGTTTTGTTGACCGGGTATAGGGGAGACCGGGTATTTGAGGAGACAGGGTATGAGTTCAAGGTTTGGACCGGGTATGGTAAAAGAGATGGGCTGATGGTAAACTGGGCTTGGACCATGGTTGTAATAAACTTGGACTTATAATGTAGACATTTAGTATTTCAAGGACCAAAAGGGTAGAATCTGATTTTTCAGGGACTAATCATGTAAATTCTGAAAAGTAATACAAGGGTTGATTTTGCCAATCTCAATAGACCAAGGGCCAATTTTGCCATTTCTGAAACTCAGGGGTAGATTCTGTCAATTTCTGAAAGTTGAAGGACTGTTTCTGACATTTCTTCAAAGTTGAATATATCTTTCAAAAATAATCCTCTCAGCATAGACATCTTCACAGATGCTCAATTCTGACCTTCCGGCTCAGCTTTAGCACTCTTTATCTCTCGTGCTCGGGTTTTTGTCAGATTTGGCTTTCTTTTGTGTGTTTTAACATATCCGTACCTGCACAAGCACAAACTCAAGAAAACAACAAATATTAGCAATAAACGGCTCTTTCTTGGTTATTTTGGGTTTATTTTAAAAAAGAAATGATATGTGTTTTTGCACATATCAGTTATCAATCCTTGTCTGTAAGTTCCAACAAAAGCAGTACTTTGATCAGTAGTACCTTGATCATCAGTACTTTGAACTTGAACATTAATAACTTGTTCCTCAGTTTCTTGAATAACCTGTTCTTCAGTTTCTTCAGGCTGAATATTTGTTCCTTGAACTTCAGTCCTTTCATGTTCTTCAGTACCTTGAGATTCATGCTCCTTAACAACATCTTCTTTCAAATTCTTTTCTTCTAAATTCCTCCCCAATTGGACAGAAGATGTTTGGTGAACCTTTTGACTTTTTGACTTCTTAAACTGCCTTTGCTCATTCTTTTTATATTTGACCCATAGACGATGATGTTGAACCAATGGCCAGACAAAATTCTTAAGTCTTCTAAACTTGAGCTTCAACTTCTTAATCTGTTTAGCTTGAGCCTCAGTAGTTTTCTTCAATTTTACTAACTCCCTTGTCAGAACATAATTATCCAATGTCAAGCCTTCAGGGGGTATAGTAGATGAATCATCTCCTTGAATAGGTGAATGTTCCTCTGGTTGAGAATCAGGAACAGAGTGTTGAGGAGATGGAGAAGGTGAAACTGCAACATCAGCTTGAACTTCAGATCTAATCGAAGCAGTACCTTGTGATGCAGTACCTTCTTGAGATGTAGCACTCTGAGAAGCAGTACCTTCAGATATAGTACCTTGAGATGTAGCAGTACCTTCTGAAGCAGTACCTTCTCTATCTTCATCTTCTTCAGCATCAGCTCTGACAGCTTGAACAACGTCCATCATAGAAGTAGTTAAGGGAGTATCCCTTCCAGTGAATAAATCACTCTTCCTAGCCATGAAAGTGAAAATCTTGGCTTGTTGTACCACAACAGGTAAAAGACTTGTAGGTTTAGGTACATCAGAAAGTTGTTTATTGAGGAATACTTGTATAAACCTTGGATACATCAACCAATTTGAACCATGAGTAATATGTGAAAGCATCCCATCTAGAATTAGCTTTGAAAAATTGAAAACACGATCAGTAGCCAATCCTACTATAGCAGATGCTATGTTAGATCCAAATTGCTCCCATGATGTACTTTTTGCACTAATACAATGAAGCAACATATGCACTAAAAACTTCCAGTGAGGACAAATAAGGGTATCCTGAATGTTTGTTCAGTTAAGGACCCTTCATAACCAATGTGCCCAAAAGTATCCCAAATCAGTTGCTTATCAAAACGAATAGTCCCATCAGCATCTTTAAACAATAAGTCTTCACGAATAGAGGCTTCAGTAATCTTGACATTTTTCCTAGCAACCATAGCATGAATATATTCTTCATCATTCTCCATATGAACCCTAGCAGTTTCCCAAAATTGTTGAATCCAGGGCTCAATAACATCTGGTTCTACTAATAGCGCATAACTAATTGGTGATCCAGTAAGAAAATCGATAATATCATGAAAAAGTACATTCGCTTCAGTCTTGTCTAAATTAGCCACCATGTTGTGTTTAGAAACAGTATTACGATTCGCCATTGATGAGTATATGATCACAGTAAGAAATAGAACGAATAATATAGGTGAAAGAGAGAGAAATATAGAAAAGATTAGGAGATATCAATATGAGAGGGAAATTCGGAGAGTAGTTATTTATAGGTGAGATTTGAAAAATCACAGACCGTAATAACTAAGTTACCGTTAGGGTAGTTTTCCCCTCAATATGACTGTTGGAACAGTACTTTGATAAGACAAACAACACTTTCCACGTGTACAGTACTTTCCAAGCAGTACTTTCATAAACCAAAAATTCAGTACTTTCCCAATATCTTCTTAACAATACCAAACACTTATAAAACATGAATATCCTCCCCTCAAACAATGCATAGGACTATACTTACACTAAATAGTCCTCCCCTTAAATGTAGCTCAGTAATTGATCATGCCAATACTCACCACCAAGTGAGTAAATCTAGAAACATCAAAACCTTTGGTGAGTAAGTCAGCTACATTATCATCTGTATGCACCTTGAGAACATTAATGAGCCTATGCTCATAACAATCTCTGATGAAGTGGTGCCTAATCTGAATATGCTTGGTCTTGGAATGATAAACTAGATTCTTCACAATGCAAATTGTACTCTCATTATCAATATTGATAGGAGTATTCTTGAAATTGAAACCATAATCCAAGAGTTGATTCTGCATCCACAACACTTGGCCACAACAGCTTGCAGCAGCCACATATTCTGCTTCAGTAGAGGATGTTGCTGCAATAGTCTGTTTCTTGCATTGCCATGAGACTAATCTTCTTCCAAGATATTGGCATCCACCTGTGGTTGATCGTCTGTCATAGTTATCACCTACATAATCACTATCTGAAAAAGCTTCCAAGTAAAAGGTGAATCCTTTGGATACCACAACCCCAACTTAGGTTGTTGTTTCAAATAACTAAAAATTCTCTTCACTGCATTCATATGAGAGATCTTTGGTGAGACTTGATAAGGTTTTAAAAGGTACCTTTATGTACTAGGACCGGTTAATGAGTGTTTATCTTCCTTTTCCAATTTGTTATATTTCATATACACCTGAGAGAGATGTGAGTATCCAAACACCCCATGTGAGGTGCTAGTATGTAATTTCCGTGCTTGTTATGACTTTTGCGGGGCTTATATGTGTTGTGGACTGTTTTAAACCAATGCTTCATGACCCCTAACTTATAAATTAATTGGCTAAAAGCACATTTGCTTGAGGACAAGCAAATACAAAGTGTAGGGATATTTGATAAGGTTTTAAAAGGTACCTTTTTGAGGGGTCGTTTAAGCCCTTATTTGATCACTTTTGTATCCGTTATTGCTTAATATCGTTCCTTTTCACTTTTTAGGTCTCTTGAAGGCAAAATGATGGAATGGCACTTATTTGGACGAAAAGGCGCGAATATACGAAGAAAATGGCCAAAGTCAGAATCGAGACACTCAAAGCTGCTGAAAACATAAGGTGACGGCGTCACAGCTTATACGCGACGCTGATGAGTGTGTAAATACTCATCATTTTTGAGTCAATCTGAACTGCAAAACGTCTAAAAATGCTCAGAAATGCATCAAAATACTGAAAATATCACAAAAGTGCATTTTATATGTTTCAAATGCAAAATGTTTAAAATCAGATGAAAAACGAGCAAAGTTTGCATAATTGGCAGTTTCAGTCCCCCGACTTTCAGAAAATGGCAAAATCAGTCCCTAGGCATTTATTTTAAAAGAAAACTCACCAGAGGTCCCTTTGAAATCATATGTTGTCATATTCAGTCCTTTGGTGAAAAGTTCCAAAAAGTTTTGAGAAATTTCAGTTTTGGTCCCTGGATTTTTAAAATGGTCATAATTAATCCTTGGAATTTCAAAAGTGTCAAAATTAGCCCTTGGTCTATTTAAGATTGGCAAGACCAACCCTTGGATTACTTTTCATAATTTACAGTTTAGTCCCTGGGAATTCGAGTTTTACACATTTGGTCCTTGGTTATATTAATCCTAAACCCAATCCGGACCCTTCTAATAACCCAAGCCCAAACCAAATTCCTTGGCCCAAATCCATGACCCGGTCCAAAAACCCGAAACCAACCCAACGTTTAAAATAATACAACCCGCCCCCCTATTTCCCTGTCTTCCCCGACATTTTTGTCTGCAACCAGCCACCATCCCCTCTCCAGCCACCCCTACTCCACTCTTTGTCTCCCCCCTCCTCACCTACCAGCCCACTGCATTTAATGCACCTTGTCCCTGTCTAAGATATCAAAACCTTTTTTGGCGCCAAAACCAAATTAATGGCTAAGATGAGCTCAAGACAATCAATGGTCAAGATTAATGCTGGGAACTCTTCAGAGATGAGAGAGAAGCTCAAATTGGTTATAAAAAGAAGAGGAAGACAGAGAACCAAGAGTAGTTAGTTTATTTTTAACAAATGTATGTCGTTTCTTAGCTTGTAATGTCTTAAATAGTTTTCAGTTGTGTTTTTAAGCTTATTTGTATCAAACAAAGGTATTCAGGTGTATTGTAACTTATTTCAACTATCAATTCAAGTTTATGTTCAAATTCCATGTTGTATGTCCACTGTTGAAATTTCAATTCTTAAACTCTTATGTCAAGGTTGTTAGTGACTTATCTTTAAGCTCAAACAAACTCATTTAAGCTATTTATAGCTCCTTGTTAGTTCAAATTTAAGTTTCAAACATTTTTGAACATTGGTCAACATAAGTCAAACTTGGAGCAAAAATGATGCAGCAATGGTATTTGGTGATTCAGAGCTGGAATTGGGTTGATTTGGAAGCAATGGGTTGGATTGGATAGGCTAGAGGTCCTTGGGTTCACTGTTTTGCAAGCCATTGTGGCTGGACTTCTTGTAAGTCTCATGTGTAGCTTGTTAAACAGTAGCAATCTTCATTTTCATTATATCTGTTATAGTAGTGTAATTTGTTGTCTCATTAGCTCTAATCTAGTATATTAAACCTGTTTTAATGATTAACATAAGCTGCATTTGTATTTGAGCTTGATTAGATTGCATTTCTTCATATAAAGGAGTGTTTGGTTTAGCTTTAAAATCTGTGCTAGAGGTTGATAAATTGGATTAGGTTAGTTGCTTTAGACTTGAGATGGTTTATTGAGTTCATGCCTGTCTTTGTTTTGCATACAAACACACTGAAAGTCAAAATAATTTGGTGACTGCTCTTGTTTGTTTATCTGTTGAAGTCAGTCAATAAAAATCCTTCTCATAGGTTTAAAACTTGATTATCTAGCTTGCTAAAACTTCACTTAATCATATTTCATTAACATCAGTAAATCATTTGATCTCAAAATCCACAATAGTCAAACTTTTCAATCTGTTTCAAAAAGTCAAAAGGTGTCAAAAATTGGTTTTATGCAGAACTTGCAACATCTGCACAGGGTTCAACAAGGCTTGTTAGGGTCTGATTTTTGGTTTAGGTGTAGTCTGCTAGGTGGTCTTTAAGGCCACTTATCTGTTTTTGGCTCTAGCTTTTCTGATAAGCTGGTACATAAGCTCAAACATCAGACCTGTTTCCTGTTTTGCTGTTAAAATCAGTGAGCTCATGATCTTGTGAAACTGCTTATCAGAGGTTAGGAGTAGTTGGTTTTAGCTTATATTAGCTTATTTGAGTATAATCTAGGTTCTGTAGAAGTTTGGTTGCTTATTGTGCTTGTTTGCTTATTTCTAAGTGCTTATCTCAATTCAAGTTATACTGCAGCTCTGAATTTTTACACATAAGCACCACATTTCTTATTTTTCATAGAACCAGAATAGCATTTTAGCATTTTCCTGAATTTTTCATTAATTTTGGTTACTGTTTGCTATTTTTCTTGATTTAAAATAGTTTTTAATCACTTTTAATTAGCTTTAATTGCAATTGATTCAGAAAAGGTTCAAAAAAATAATTTTTCATTTTTCTTAAGTTTAGATAAATATAAAAAGGCAAAAAAATATTTTTCTAGATTTTTCTTAGTTGAATTTGTATTTTTAGATAATTTAAGTAGTTTTAAATAGTTTTTAATTCCTAGAAAATCCAAAAATATCCAGAAAAATATAAAAATAGTTTTGAAAATTCTATTTTGATATTTTAGATTTTTCTAAGTTTTAATTTTATTTTTCTAGCTTAATTTCCTATTTTCTTGTATTTTAGGTAATTATTTAATAGTTAAAAATAGTTTTTAATTAATAATAATTAGATAATTAGTTATAAAAATAATTATCTTTTTCTAAATATTTTCTTTTATCATTAGGATTGTAAAAATTTCATTTTCATATTTTTAGAGTTAATACTGCTTCAGTTTCACATTTTATTTTGTACGTTACGTAGTTTTAATTTCTAGTTTTATAAAAACATAAAAACAAAAACATCATTTTGCAAATAGTGATAGCGTTTATTTAATAGAATTTATCTTTTTAATTTTCTTTAATTTGCATTTAAGCCGTTGTAATTTGTTGGCTTTTTCTGTAGTTATAATCATAATCAAATCCCTTTTCCCGTTCAAATCTCTCGATCACTATACATTAGGTGATCCATTGCACAGCTCGCTGGGACATAACGACCCGGGGAAACACTATACTCCCCAGATCTTCATTGCATTCGTGCTTGAGCAGTTTTAAGCTGATTACGGTCTGCCATTCACAAGTGGCAGGCTTGAGTGATTTAGCTTGACTGTTTGGCACGCATCAGACGCCGTCGGAGGATTTTGTGACGGGACAGAAGCCAAAACTCCTATTTTCAAGTGACGAAGTCAAGTTATAAAAGAGTAGGCCGTCGCAACTCAGACGGCCTAGATGCAATCCAGACGGCATCAGAAGCTGAAGAGGACGGCGTCACAAGCATAAGGTGACGCCGTCGCAAGTCTAACGTGGCCAAGACGAAACCCTAATGACGGCGACACGACGGCGTCACAAAACATAAGGTGACGCCGTCGCATTTGTAATCTTATATATAGAATCCGAATTTTTCAGTATTTGTGTGTAGTCTTTTGGAGTAAAAACCTAAACCGAACCAAGGCTGTCTTGTACAGTATTTTAGGGTTCCAAACCCTATCTTACACCAAGATAAGTGTTTTACTTCATTAATACAATTATGTCTTTGATTATTTGTGTGTATGCTTGCATGTTCTCCATGTCCGGCTAATTTACTTGTGTGTTTGCTTAGGGAGTATGAAACTTAATTATTGAATATTGATTGGTTGTCTCTTATCTTAGTTGATTAATGATCTAGTAATGCGATAGGTCATTCGTTGTGTACTTAATTCTTGATTAAATCTTTGTGAACCTTAGAATATGACTCCTTGAGTAGTTGTAAGCTAAACCATCCAAAGAGTGCCTTAGAGTAAGAGTTTATTATCCCTAGTGGGTTTTGTAGACGAGACCCTTTGGTAAGTTCAAAGAGTTAGGGAGAAACGCATACCCTACAACCTTAGACACACAACGCAACTAAGAATAAGGACGTGACAATTCAACCACCAATAGGAGATAATTAAGGAGTAGTAAAACCTAAGTAAACACATCTTTAAACTATCATACGAGCACACAATAATTAGACATAGACTACATACACCTTAGATTAGATAATTAGATAAGTAGAGTAATCAGTAGCAATACCAACCCCCCAAATCCAAACCCCGAGATTCGTACCTTTCCTTTCCTTAAAAAATATAAAAAAGATAAAAAATAATCTTCCTCAACCCCAACCTTAGCGTAGTAACTTCTTACTAGCATTCCTATTCCCCTAGAGAACGATATCAATACCCGTGGCTTACCCTAATACTACACTACAATGATTAGGTTCACTGCCTAGGGTGTTGAAAAACTTGCTCGACGAAAAGGAAGTTCCTTTGACCCCGAACGACGCGTGTAGCGTTATCAAGACTTGATATCTTTCACTAAACAAACAGCAAACATGATATCAGGCCTTGATGCAGTAAGATACATAAGACATCCGATCATGGATCTGTATAACTTGGCTTCAACTGGTTGTCCATCTTCATCCTTGCCCAATGAGTTGATAGATTTAATAAACCTGAAATCCCATATAAGATGCAAAAGCAAGAAAGATTAGAATTGCTTATATTATTGCTACCGGAGCAAACACTTCATCATAATCAACTCCTTATTCTTGTCTGTAGCCTTGTGCAACTAACCTTGCTTTGTTCTTGATGACATTCCCTCTTTCATCTCTCTTGACTCTGAACACCCATCTTGTACCAATGACCTTCTTACCATCAGGAAGATCACATAATACCCAAACTTCTTGAAGTCTGAATTGGAGCAGTTCTTCTAGCATAACTTCAACCCAACTTTCTTTAGTCAATGCTTGAGCAATATTTTTGGGTTCCTCTTGAGAGATAAAGCAAGTAAACAGGCATGTTTGATGGTCCTTATGATTCATCCTGTTTTGTTTATAGACAAAGCTAAGTAAAGCATTATGAGGTGTAGAAAAACTCTTAGCTTTGTGTCTTGTCATCACTCCAGAAGTAGAAGGACCAATGATTTGATCAGTAGGATGATTCTTATGAATTCTTAAGTTTGGAGACTGTGGAACTCCATAGGTATCATCCAAATTTGTGAAATCAGCATCTTCATTGGAATCTGAGAAAATACCTTTAACTTCAAACTCATCATCAGTATCTTCTAATCCAGGCATGGTAGGATCATCTAAATCATCCAAAGTGCTGGAAACTGGTGCAGCAGTACTTTGGTCAAAAGTACTGTCCAAAGTACTGTAAGAGTATTCTGCAGTTTTGTTCTTCTTCTTTGCTTCTTCATAAGCTCTTCTTTGATCATCAGTATAAGAATGTGCTAAAACATCTTGAAGAGGCATCTGATTAAGTTCTTCTTGAATAGATTGATCCTCAGCAGACAATGAGGATTTTGGTGCATCAATACTTTTCTTTGGATCAACATTAATATGTACTCCATATGAATCAACAGAAATTGGTTCTTCATCAGGAACAACATCAGGTCTAATATGAACTCCATGAACAACATACTGTAAATCTTCTTCATTGTGTACAGGTTGATTTTCTTCTCTAACAGGTACATAGTTCATAGAAGGAGTTAAAACTTCAAGATCAAACATCCAATCAGGACCTTTACCCTTCTGATTGACTTGATCTTCTAAGAACTCAACATGAAGACAATCTTGAACCTTCTTAGTGACTCTGTTGTATACTCTAAAGCCTTTGATTTTGGTGCAGTACCCTAATAAATAACCTTCTTCAGACTTGCCATCAAACTTAACCAGATGATCAATTGTATTTAAAATAGTAAGAGGGCATCCAAAAGGCTTCATAAATCGAATGTTGGGTTTGTTGCCCATCAGCAACTCATAAGGTGTCTTCATCTGTGGCTTAGTAACTGATACTCTGTTAAGTACATAGCAAGCAGTACTTACAGCTTCAGCCCAAAATTGAATAGGTAGTTGTGAATCTGCTAGCATTGTTCTGGCTGCTTCAATCAAAGTCCTATTCTTTCTCTCTGCAACACCATTCTGCTGTGGTGTTCTTGCAATACTGAACTCCCTCTTGATTCCTTTGTTTGCACAAAATTCATCCATAAGCTTGTTCTTGAATTCAGTTCCATTTTCACATCTAATACCTCTAACCTTGAGTCTCAATTGGTTTTCAAGTGCTATTATGAGAGTCTGAATAGCAGCAAAAGTATCATCTTTAAATCCCAAGAAAAATACCCAACTGAATCTACTGCTATCATCTGTTACAACTAAGCAGTACTTCTTCTTGTTCAAACTTGTAACAGATACAAGACCAAATAGATCCATATGTAACAGCTCCAATGGTTCTCTAACAATCCTTTCCTCAAGCCTCTTGCATGAGGCTTTGTGTTGTTTACCCTTCTTACACGCCAAACAGGAGTGATCATTCTTGTAAGTCTTTGAAGGTAAACTTCTAACTAAATTTCCTTTGACCAGTTTGTTGATATTCTTGAAATTCACATGGCCCAATCTTCTATGCCATTGATGTGTTTCTTCAGATGTTGCTTTTGCCACCAAACATGTGGCTCTTCCAGAAGAGTGAAGACTCTTCATATCCATACTGTACACATCATTTGTTCTTGGTACTCTAAGTACTACCAAGCTATCATCAACAGACTTAAACGCAGGGGAAAGGATGAGACATTCTGTGTCAGTTAATAACACATGATGCTTTTTATCACATATTTGAGATACTGACAATAAGTTGAATTTGAGTTCCTTCACATATCTAACATTATCAAAATCTATGCTTCCTGTCTTGATGGTTCCTGTTCCAGTTATCCTTCCTCCATTGGGATCATTCCCAAATGCAACTCTTCCTCCACTAATAGATCTAAAGTTTGACAGAATCTCCTTGTCTCCTGTCATGCTTCCAGAGCAACCACTATCTACAATCAAATGATCTTTAAGCTCCCTTCTAGGTTGCCCTGCACAAAGATTTAGAGAGTTAGTTTCTTTTAGGAACCCAATCCATTACTGACTTGTGTTCCCCTTGTGGAGTTCCAAACTCAAATTCTTTGAGTATGTAATTCCCACTATGTTTTAAAACATGATCCAGAATTATCTTTTGATTTTTAGCATGTGGATTTTCAAAACTTTCTGGATTTTCAACATAACTATCTTTTGCAAATTCATTCTCTTTTTCTTGTATTATAAAAACATCTGATTCACTTTTAGTTGAAAGTACTGTTTGTCCTTTTGCAGTACTTTCTCTCTTAACCCATTCGGTTTTAACACTTGGTTCCTGTGATCTAGATCCCCTATGGGAATTGTAATACCTTCTAGGTTGATAATAATGAGATCTCCTAGTGTTATTGTTCCAAGCAGTGTTAGCAGTACCTTGTTTGAATTGAGCAGTACTTTGGGAAGGTACTGCTTGTGAAGGTAATGGTGGTTTAGAAAAAGGTCTTCTCTGGTGAGGGTACCTATGGTCTGGTGAGAAATTGATGTGATTTACCCTATTTGAATTATTCCAGACTGGTTTGTGTTCTCTAGGTTTCTGATTGGCAGACCTATGCTTTGGAAATTTTCTAAGGTATTCTGAGTGATGTTCACAATCCTTGATTAAATGAGTAGGACTAAAGCACACAAAATACAGTTTTTGACCCATACTCCCAAAGTGACTTCTTCTATGTTTATGACAAAAACTATTTTGCCTTCTAGGTGAATGATTGAACCTATTTTGACCAAAATTATCCCAAAAAGGTTTAGTAGTACTGTTTTGAAAAGGTTTTCCTGAAGGTACTGCTTGTGGAGCAGTACTTTGAGTTGAAGGTACTGCTTAACTTTGAACATTTTTTTCAACTGTTTCTTTTGGGGTTTCAGACCTAGATTGACCAATAAGCTTTTTCCTAAACTCTAGACTGTCTACTCCAAAACGAGAAACATCAGGTCTTATGGGTTGATGACTACCAGTGGGATGTGGGACAGCTTGATAACCCTTGTCTTTCTTATATTCTGGAGGTGGTTCACAAATTGAATCCTCATTACTAGATGTGTCTACATAATTAATGAGCTCATCATCACTAGTGGTTATATCCTCTAGGTCATCACCAGATTGATTCTCTTTTATGTTATCAAAGTTCATACCAAAACCTAAGCCAGTTCTAATGTAAGATCTTCTCTGTTTTTCAACATAAGAAACATGTGACAGGCCAGATTCTTTCCAGGCATTAAACTTTGCTAACAAATCATCTCTTTCCTTAGTCAATTTCTCAATTTCAGCAATTTTACAATTTAGTTTCCATTCACTTAGTTTTAACTGGTAATCCTGTTGTTCATACTTTTCAGCGCAAGCCATTTCATTATTTTCATGTGTTAATATTTTGGCTTCCATTGACTCTAAAGTTATTTGATAACCAGCTACCTCAGACCTAGCCCTAACACAATTATCTCTTTCAATCATATAACTGCCAAGTAATTTTTGATAAAAATCATGACAATTTGAGCATACCTTAGAGATAGGGGATGAACTTGGTGAAGTAGCCACCATTGCAAGTAGAACAGGATCATCTTCACTCTCCAAGCTCCAATCAAATCCTCCAAAACCATCTCCGGATTCCAAAGTAGCATGATCAGCTTCCTCATCAAAGGCAGTGCTCCGGTCCAATTCTTCCAATGAAACTGCTTCTTCCACTGCTATCATACAGTAGGTCACTGGTTCATCATCAAACTCTTCACTCCAGTCAACCTCTGATAAATTTTCTTGAGCAACCAAAGCCTTTGTTTCAGTAATAGGGATTTCTTTTCGCTCCAGCTTTGGTTTCTCAGTCATCCTGTTTGCTTGATACTTAGCAAACCTGCACTCCCTTGGAAAGTGTCCAGCCCTTTGACAATTGAAGCATTCAATTTTGGATTTGTCAAAAGTGATTCCCTGTTTTGGTTTGAAGTCAATGCTCTTTCCTGTTTTCTTCATGTACTTCTTGATCCTTGCAGTGATCAAAGCAACTTGCCACCTGATATCAATTTCTTCTAAAGCATCCTCTTCAATCTGGGAGAGATCTTCTTTATAAATTACAGGTAAAGAAGCTTGTTGTGCAAAGAAAGAGCACACAACTTCATCTGAGTTCATGGTAGTAGTTGGTGGGGCTTGCTGAGCATAGGTGGGGGCAGTATAGGAAACAATACTTTGAGCCACAGTACTTTGAGTAGGAGAAGCAGTACTTTTGGTGGAAGTACTGCCCCTCTTTTCAGATGACAGAAAAGCAATACTGTGAGACTTAGAACTTGTTTGACCATTCATCTCATGCTCATATAGCTTCAGATGGTTGTAGAGATCATCAAAGTCTATGACATCCAAGCCTGGTTGTCCTCGGATCATTGTAGCTATCACATGCCATGATGATGGCAGACTCCTTAAGAATTTGAGATTAACATCTTCAACTGAAACTTGTGCTTTGTAAAGCTTCAACATGCTGAGAAGGTTCTGAAATCTGTCATAAGCAGCATCAAGGTTTTCTCTTTCTCCAACAGTGAATGTTTCAAACTGCTGCTTCAACAAATTTTTGTGCATCTTTTTGGAAGCATCATTACCTCCAAACCTTGTTTTGAGAGCAGCCCAGAGTTGCTTAGCATCTTTAGCATCATGGAATTTGAGAAGATGACCATCTGGAATGGTAGACAAGAGAATGTTGAGTGCCTTCTCTTGATTCCTTAATGTTGCTGCTGGTAAGACTGCCTTAGGAGCTTTGGGTTGTCCAGAAACATCAATAGTTTCTGGAAGTTCTTCATTACCATTGACAATTATATTCCACAGTGGTTGGTCTGTGATTGCAATATACTGACTCATCTTCATGCTCCAAAGATCGTATTCGCCCTTCTTGATGACAGGAATCCTCATTGAGGTGATGGAAGGTGGTGGAACAGAATCAGTCGACATCTTTAGGTTTGATTGTAGAAGGGTTTTAAGGGTTTCTTCCTAGTCAGAATTTCCACACAAGCTCTGATACCACTTGTTGGATGGATGTACTCTAACCAAACTAACTTACATAGCTTGTTTAAGGTTTAATAACCTCGGATAAATCCTAAGTTATTAACAATGAAAACACTGAACAAACTCTATTAAGTATGCGGAATTTACTTAACAAAGCTAAGAAGAATAACTTTAACTTTAAACAATTTTATTGATAACTCTAACTCTGCTTATTATGCAGACTCTTTAACAACTCTAATAATATCGAACTTCTCTAAAACTCTAATAATGTCACGTACATCTAATATCAATCTAGGGGTCCTTTTATAGGCTCAAGGATAACCCTAAACGATTTACAATTCTTATCCTTGTACGTCAAGTAAACAATACTTAGAAAGTTCTAGATAAACATTACTTTCTATCTTTAATCTAATACAACCGACTTTAATCTTTGCAGTACTTTGATGATAAGCAGTACTTTGACTTTTACTTAGCAGTACTTTGACTTCTTGCAGTACTTTATCTTTCTGCAGTACTTTGTTAATCTTCAGTACTTTAATCTTCTGTATCCCAACACTCCTCTCTCACTTTATCTCTCTCATCTTATTTCTTTCTCCTCATCTAAATTTCACCATATGATCTTTCACCATATACAGCTTTCACCATATCCGGCAACCAATAATCTTTCAATTATCCGGCGACCATATATCCCACTTTATCCCTCTCTTCTCAATTATCCGGCGACCAATTATCTTTCACCATATACAGCTTTCCAACCAATCCATTCCTCTCGACCAAAAACACAGATCAACCTCCATCCCTTCTTGTTTCTCTGGCGACCAAAAACACAGATCCCCAAGAAACGGGGTTTTCAATCATAAAAAATCATAACCCAATCGCCGTCATCATCTTTTATCAGGGTGTTTGTGGTTTCAGATCGTGCCATGAACGGAAAAATGGTCGGTAGGAGTTTGTGGTGTTTGTGTTTTTTATGTCGCGTTATTTTGTCTTTTATGGTTTGTGGCTACAAGAAGGTGGAATCGATGTACAAGATGGTGGAATCGGTGTACTGGAATCTGGGTACAAGATGGTTATACCAGAAAACATGGTTTTGTCGATGTACCGGTGTACCGGAATCTACTACTTTTCAGTTTCGATCTAATTCTTGGTACACAGATGTGTGCTTTTATGATCTCCAGCCATTATTGAGAAGTTACGGTACACCGGATATATTGTGGCATGTGTCGCCGGTACACCGGATACATCGCCGGTGTACAGGAATCTGCTACATTTGTAGGATTTTTGGAATAGGAAATTTATTTTGTATATATTTTTTGTAAGATAGTTGGTGTAATAGCAGATTTATGGAATAACAAATTCATTTGGTATATCAGATTCTTTTTGTAGTGACATATTTTTTTTTGTATAGTAGCTTTTTTTGTAAGATTATTGGTGTAGTTGATGTTTGCAAGATTGTTGTGTATTTGGTATAGCAGGTGATATCCGGTGTACCGGATCTGTGACCATCGTGAATCTGCTGGTACATAGATGTGTTTACGCATATGATTCTAGGTAAAACGTACGGATTATGATAGCTGGTTGGATTTGACCATCGTAGATTTATCCGGTGTACCGGAATCTGCTGCCTGCCTGTTCTGGATAGGCTACCGGATTCTGGGTAAAAAATGTGGACCTGGGTAAAATGCACAGTACACTGGAATCTGCTGATGTACCATTTGTATAGGTTTTGTAACAGTTTAATGTATACAAAATGTTGACCAGATTTTTGTATTTGAATTCTTCAAAATACTTTGAAACCATATTTAAATATAATAATGTTACTCATTTAATGTTAATCTAATCCAACACAAGTACAATGATCCAACGGTCCATATTTGGTCTTACTTTTATAATTTTAAGCTTGATCTCACATTAACCCTCCCCTATATATATATATATATATATATATATATATATATATATATATATATATATACTAGTTTTCGAAGCCCGCCCAATGGGCGGGCATGACTTATAATTATTTGTTTGTTTTTTTTTGTTAGCGTAAATACGTTTTTAGCGGGCATGACTTATAATTATTTGTTTTTTGTTTTTTGTTAACTTAAATATATTTTTTAGAATTCTGATTTGCTCATGTTAAACGTTACAAAATACGATAATACAAATGATGGTCAACATTTCACTATAGTCAAACACATCGTTGAGACAATGTGCTTAGTTAAATAAATGATGGAATTGTAGCATTTCATGTGGATACATCGAGTCTGAATCTTACCTCAGCGGGCCAGGTATGAATTGCACAGGCCTCTATAGTATTAAGAATGCATTCCCTTTCACCATGCTGCAACATAGACAAAATAAAATTCTTAGTATATTTGAATGACTTTTGAGGCATATTTACCGTTTCTCAAGTGGAGTTGAACTGTGCGCTAGATAAATTCTCCAAACACATGGTTATGTAGTTCAGATTATAATAGCTCCTGACTCTGGTCTATCTAAAAGGGTAGTCACCTTGGGATTAGTAGGCTCGCAAAGTCAAGTCGGAAACCCAAGTAAATAAAAAAACAAAGAAAACAAAAATCCCACATAGCTGCTAAATTTACATATAGTCCACTTATGGTTCACATTAAGAATAAGCGTCAACCATTTTCGTTGCAGCTTTAAAGGTACAGAAGGTTGTGTTTTCGGGCTAATGAGTTAACAATTCTTAATGTCTTCACTAACACTTCACCAACCAAAGAGGCATCTGATGTATAGGTAGGTGTTTTTTTTTGTTCATCAAGAATTACTGTAGCAAGTTACATAGTTATATAGTCTATAGCTATTCTTTAAATACAATAGTAAGCGATGATGTTTGATAACAATCTGAAAGTACTAAACCGATAGCATTTAATAACAACGCGATAGTAGTCAATCAATAATGAAGTTTAGATCGTGTGGGCCATTATTTGGTCCCAAGAGATGAGCAAAAGCTTTCAATCACCATACATACTTACATCTATGACTCTGTTCTATGAGAATTAACTTGATATCGAATATTAAGAGGGTGTTCGGGGTGAAAGCATTAAGTACCTTACATGTTTTCTTACACATGTTTTTACTATCAAATATGGACATCAGTGGACATCAGAGTATGGGTGTGGGTTCAATGCATTGCAGGAATCTATTTATATCGGATATTACCTTTTGGTAACATTATTTTTTCCTGGTTTTTCAATTTATTTAAAAAAGTCAGTGTACTTACACGTTACTTATTTGCCCAGTTTTTGGAATTTGAGGGTTGTATTATTCGTATGTGGCAGGTGTAGCTGACAATTGCAATCCTATATCCAAAGTAAGTGTGTTTGTGATAAAGTCGCAATGGTAAAATTGTAGTATTCATGTGTTATGGATAGTGTGATTACCTCTAAATTGTTTCACCCAGCATTAGCTCACCGCTATCACAACCGGCTTTGTTGATTGCCAAATTCTTTGGCCATCTCATTCCATTGGGTAAATCTGACACAGTCGCCTCTGCGGGATGAGGGTACTTTCTTTAGGCGAGTACTTTGTTTAAGGCGCTGATATAAAATAGGTAGATATGCACTTGTATAATATACTTACTCAAGATTGTAGTCTTCAATATTTCTTCTTGTTGTTCTTTTTGTAGTTGCATCGCATGTTCTTTCTTTGTCAACTCATTGAATCCATCCTATATTGTTTGTTTGAAGGTTAAATAGTATTAGAACTATGTATATAATAATTATCAAAAATGTGGTTATGAAGCACCTCTTAGAAAATAACAAAAACTTTATAGACTAAATTCAACGGTGCATAGCTTCATCCAGTTAAGCATTGTGATTAGTACCTTGATTTTGTTTGATGCTTCAAATCCGTCCAGCTGATTAAGAAGCTCAAACATAGTTCTTTGCACTTCACTGTCACCATCCCCACTTCCAGACTCCAAATGAGCAGATCCGATACTGTCCATTTCATCCATAAATATGATAGATGGAGCATGTTCTCTGCACAAAAAACCTATAAACAGACCATCCATTAGTAAACGCAAAGAAGGTATAGTGTATCACTTAAGAATGAATAAACAGCATTACAGACATACAGTATACAACCCTGGCCATGACAAAAAGTTCTCTCACCATTCGAGACCCTTCTCCAATATGTTTCTGCATTTGTTCATAAAAATTCCCTACTTGATATCGGTGGTCGAGTAATCTGATAAATACCACAATCCGGGTTTCAGTTTTGAAAATCATGAAGGTGGTTATAAAGAATATATAAATTTTCACTTAAATTTCCATACCTTTGATGCTTTCCCCTGTGTTGCTAGATCTTGCATACTGATCTCAATGGCACCCGGATGTCGGGGTCCACATGGAACCCATGTGTCGTCTGATGTTTTGATGAAGAACATAGCATCTTGTGTTTTACGTACAGGTTCAAATAAGACCTCATTTACCTATGACCAAAGAAAATATAAGGTTTTTTAGGTGAACTTTCAGAAAATATGCTAGATAAAACCATAATTCACAGCTAAGACAAGTCTTCCAACAAAAACTCATCATCATAGCCGGTTGAATTGAAGTATGTATGAACTTTAGGAATGTTATCACTGTAAGATCCTCTATATTGGTCCGCAAAGGTAAAAAATTCTTTTACCATGCTTGAGGAGAGTGCTTGAATAGTTTGAATCGCTGGATTTGAATACCAGTGATGCAAATGCCATTGTTGCTGCAGTCTCGGCTGCAACTTCTAATCCAGGGGTAGATGTGTTTATTTGTATAGTAGGTCTTTTCTTGGTCATAGCTTCAGGTCTATCCCAACATTTGTGGTCAAGTACCGGATCACCAACCTAATAAGGATATTTAAAATGTTAATATAGTAATTGATCACCCATCTTGGCTTGTTAAAACATAACTCCAATCCTTTTTTCAAGGCAAATTAAGAGTTACCTGATTGTACAACACATTAGGTTCAGGATGAGCATTGACAAGGTAGTTAGTGATCCATTTAAATGAGTGTTTGGCAGATTCCAGTTGATTGTCTGCATTCATCTGATCGGCATACTCAAGGATGGCCCACTCAAGAGCATTGGTTGTATAAGCCATTAGTAATCCAAACTTCATATGATCTCCAACATCATACAATACCTTGCTGAGATCCAACTTAACATCCTATCCATCTGTTAGAGCTGGGTCCCCCCTCCATGATATTTAATTCTTTTACAACTTACCAGCTACAACACAAAGAGTCTAACGAATAACTAAGACTAAAATAGCTTATCACATGAAACTCTAATCCATTATGTTTTAACAAAAATTACATTGTAGCTATGATCATATACCTTCGAAAACAAAAGTAGTTGCTTTTAAAGTTACGAAATTACCTTTTTGAACATCAAAGAACTGCAAAGTGACCTTAAGAGCATCACCGTACTTCTTTGTAACAGAACACATTCTATCTGCGCCTTTGTACCTCTGGCCGCTCTGGATCTCAGAAGTTATTGATCCTCCCATTGAGCATTATTTGAACTCCGCTGACATAGCTTTTTGCTCTATATATTCATAAACAAATGGTGACTGTTTGGCAGATCAATCAAATTACACGTACTGGTCTTTTTTGCACTTGTATTTCATTCTTCTCGATAGAAGCCTCCTTGTCCCCTAGATCAAAGATGAGCTGCCAGCATCAAACACATAAAAAAAAAGCAACTTATACGAATAAAAAAAAAGTTAATATTACAAAAACAGTTAGTACAAATATTTTGCAATAACAGATGCAATCTAGTGACTTAAAAGCACAAAAGTTTCATACATTAGTCTTTACTATTTCTTGCTAATATTATAATACTAAGCTTATTAACCACTCACTGATTAGCTGTTGTTTTTTAAACATCACTTATTAAAGAATACCTTCTAACGATGGTACTAATCTACTGCTAAATCACCGATTTTTCCGTCTATTACCTTGCCTGGCAGACCAAGAGAAAAACAAAATAAACGTCTATATATCATGAAGCCATCAGCGATATTCCTTGTTGCAAGTGGCCACAGTGATCTTCCACAATCTACTTATGTTAGCATAAATTTCGCATTTTGAGTGTATACAAATGACAATGAATATTCATTTAAAAAATGGAGTTATAACCATACCTTCACCATCCGTTCTTGTGAACGCAGATATTCAAGTGCTAGAAATTCATGCAGTGACCAAAAACATGCAGATACTGTATAGAATAAACCCGTGACCAAGAACAAATCTTTATATGATGAAGTACTTCAGAACCTTATACCTGTTACAATCAAACCCATGATCAATGCAAGAGTAAAAAAGAGTTTTTCTAAAGTTTATTGGGCAGTTTGCTAACATATCTTTAGATGATGAATTACTTCAGAATCTTAAACCTGTTACAGTACACATCACATTTTCATATGGATCAAGGTATCCCCTTAGCTCTTCCTTAGATGGTTGATAAACCTACAAAAAGCATCACACTTGTGTTAATATATGAAGGTTGCTACTATATTAGAATGCAAGAAATACTTGGGATACAAACCTGATCACACTCAGGTATGGGTATAACCACGGTCCTCAAAGCAAACGCAATGTCTGATTTTGATCCTATGAAAAAGGAAAAAAAAAATAGATTAGCTAATTATATGGTGCAGCGTGAATAAAGTGTGCCTGGCTATGAAAGATCCTACAATGAAACACCATTAAATTCATCAAACCAAAATTTAGCTTCTGAAAACAACTATTGAGATGCTGAATAATTAGACTCACCTACAATGCAACTCAACTGTTAATTTGCTAATGTCAGACAATCAAGAATACATATATCAGGGTCATCATCATACATATAGCAGGGTCATCATCATTAATGATTGTTACATGAACTGATCAATTCTCATTCAACTTCCTGGATCAAGGTCTTACCACATGTATGACACGCTTCAGGTACATTAAAACATAGTGACTGTTTAAACATGCAGTTAAAAATACTTAATACCTAATACCATACAGACAAAACAATTCTCTTTTATTAATAAAACATGTATAAGAGTTGTTGTTATTTAATTAGAAGAATGCATAATTTTAAATAATAGATCAAAGAAACATTACACAGCATGTCAAACGTTCATGGTTGCATACCTGTGATGAAGAAAACACAATAAACCATCATTAGAGGAGATTGTGAGGAAAAAAGGATATTAGGGTTTTTGAGAAAAAAATATATTATGAATTAACCGAAGAATTGTTTTTTGTATATGTTTAGTATATGTTTTTATCGTAAAAGAATACAGATATAAAAGAATTTTATTTACTCTATGATTCTAATCAAATTATAGCCATTTATATATTATAGAATGCAACATAATTATCAAAATAACTTGTTGCCTAAGTGGTAAACACACAAGTTATTTATACTAATCCTACAAACAACCCAAGTTCGAATCTCACCATGTACATTTTTTACTAAAAACAAATTTTATAAATAATACCTTTAAAAATCCGAAAATTCATAAATTAAATCAGAAAATTAAATATTAATAATTAAATGGATGAAAACATTGCTTAGGTGGCATTGAGGTGGCATTGACATGGCATTGAGGTGGCATTGAGGTGGCATTAATGCCAAATGCCTCCTGTTATATATAATATAGATATATATATATATATATATATATATATATATATATATATATATATATATATATATATATATATATATATATATATATATATATATATATCATGAAATTTTCTAAACATCACATTTGCATATCATTTGGCATATGCATGATCAACGCAGCTTGAGCGTTCATAAATATGCCGTTGTGATCATAACAAAATTCCCCATGATCCCGATAATCTTAAAATACGTAACGGATAGGTAAACATTTGTAAGTAATATGATATAAATTATAATAAAAATATATTAAAACTCATATTGGGCTTCGGAACTATTTGGGCCTTATACCACCTCACGACCCAACCCATTATACCATTTGGGCCTCATAACCGAACCAAGCCCAAACCATTATTTCATTTGGGCCTCGTCCCAACTCGAGCCCAACTCGTTAAATATTTCCTTGGGCTTAGCTCTTGTACACGGTCCATAAACAAAGCCCGAGACACCCTTATTATTTTCGGGCCTAGCTAACGAGCCCAACACACCCAATATAGCAAGACATAAAAATTTGAAATATTACTACTCTTGTGATTTTGTAACCGTTCGAGTAAGGAGAAGTGTGACAACTTACAATTTAGGGAGTCTATTTTAGGTAACCGTATTACGTTAAACTAAACCGAGCTTTGCCTTTATCACTATTTTTATAAACCATGACTTGATTTTATATCGTCTATTGGTTTTTATGATTTATTTCATTATTAAATGAGTTATTGTATGAGTTTTAACTCTATTTGGTAGGCACTATTCGATTCGGAACTAGAAAAGCCTAAAACAAGAATTATTGTAACTTTTAGACCGTAACTCAAAAATCGACAAATAAATAGTCAAAACTTGGGGAAAAACGTAAATAACGATGTTAGAAAGTTGAATGAACATTGTGGGACACTCGTGGGACAATATATGAGCTCGGGAATGGGTAAACGGGATAGTTTACTAAAAATGACGGCTTCGGCCCCTCCACTTCTACATGACCGGCGCCCCCTCCTCCCCAAAATAATTATTTTTAAGTTCCTAGCTCCTATGTATATAAACCCACTCACCCTCGTTTTTACTTTCACTTTCTCTCACTAAAAACACAAACAAACCACTCTTTCTCTCTCTACTCTCTCTCTCTTTAAGAAATAAAACCCTAGCCACCACCACCACCTTCGCCGCCGCCCACCTCCGACCACATTCCGGCAAAAATCCGGCGAGTGGTGCTATACCTCCACCACCAAATCAAAGATCTTTTCATCCTCTTTCCATCCATATATAATAGTCATACTAAAACCTTCATTAACACCCTCAAATTTAAAGATTAAGATTCGTACTTTTAGGGTTTTTATCTAATGTTGCAATTGGTGCTTGAATAAGGTAAATGGAACATGATTTAAGCTTGTTTGGGCAATAATAACCCACGTATGGATTATTAGGGTTTCGACCTAATGACCAAATTTAAGGCTTTTGGGTGGAACATAAAATTAAGTCTAATTAGAGTCTAAATAAACAAGTAATTAGTGTTTGGTAAGTGTGTGGTGTATCAATTTGATGGGTTTATGCATTTTAGGTTTAGTTTCATATTTTTGGTTAGAATAGATGATGGGTTTTGTGTTTGGTTAATGTTTGGAGCTTGAATGATTGGATTTAGATGTTGTGGAATGGATTTGGGTGATGTTTGATTGGTTTGGAAGGGTGTACGAGCCACAAAGGGCCCGTACGTGGCCCTTGGCTTGCGTACGTGACCCACTTGGGCCACGGGTCCGGGTCGGGTCGATTTGGTAGCTTGTTGGTTGATGTAGTTGAGGTTTGGATGAGACGCGTGGAGCCGAAAAGCTTCTAGAGCTTGTTTGGTTCACGTGGTCTTAACCGTGACCGTATCATGACCATTAGGGTCATAACATTGGTTACGGGTATATTTGGTTGATTGATTGGTTGGCGAGATTGTTTTGAGTTGGTTTGGGATTGAATTGCGATATTATGACATTTGATTTGGACTTGATATATATATTGTTGACTTTGAGCTACGTCGGCGTTACTTTGACTTTTTAGTCAATAGTTGACTCTGACAAAGCCGTAACATAGACTTTAGTATAATTTGGACTATTGATTGATTAAAAGCCGAGAAGTTACCACTCGTGCTTGTGGACTCGAAACGAATAACGATATGAGATTAATATTGGAATTTGACGAAATATATATATATATATATATATATATATATATATATATATATATATATATATATATATATATATATATATATATATATATATATATATACATGAAAGTGCTAATAAACTATGAAATATAAATAATAAATGGGCTTTTGTACCAAAAATGTTGATAACAAGTTTTATCTTGTTATTTACTATTTTTAAACGGAAACTAACGACTAAATTGGAAATGTTTTATAATAAATAAGTAATTAATGTTTCGAGTACATGTTTATCAATAAATGTCAATTGTAGACATTTAATACTAGTTTAAGTATTTATGTACTTACGTTGTGTGCATGGGTTACAGATAACCTAGCATTAATAGTGTTGATCCACGTGGGTAGCGGACTTATTAGGTTGACGAATCTAATAAGAGCCCACTAGGTACGTTGGGTAACCCTATTAATGGGTGAATTATCCTTATGACTCTTTAGGATACGATTGATTTATGGGATAATAAGCGACACGAGTAAATAAATGAGTTTATCTCGTTGACGAATTTGATAAGGTCTACTATTTATTCCAAAACTTATTGGACTATGGAGCTTATCGTTTAGAGGTCTCATTGTGTCGCATTGAGTTATATATTGGTTGTTTGAGTGCATTCATGGCATCATATTGAGTCGATACACCCACACGAGGAATACCAAACACTAGGATTAAATGGTGAAACGAGATGTTTTTGGAAATAAAGAAATGGAGTATATTGGGGTAGATAACGTTGATTTTGAGGAATATATATATTAAAGTTGGTCTACATTAATAGGTTGTGCCGAGTCGATAGTTGCTGTGCCGTGATACCGTTATCTTCTGCTAGTGTTTATTTGTGCGTTGATTGCTTGAGGTGAGTTTCATAGCCCCACCTATTATCTACGTTTTTAACTATATTGGGGTGAGAATCATGCTACTGTTTTTGGACCGTTAAAACTATTTGGATTTGCCTAAATGCTTGACTGTTTAGATAGATGTGCGGTAGTTGTTGCCTTAGTCTAGGTTTAACCGTGCCTAACTCAGAATAGACTTCTACCTCGACCTAGTCCGGGGTTGGCAATTGTTCTAGATTTTGCCACGACAGTGCTGGACTAGAGTCGCGGGGCCCGAGTAGTCCCTGGATGTGGGATATGATTGGAGATCCGGGTAGGATCAGTGTGTGAAACGGTATTTATCTATCTTAGGTCTTGCATAGCAAATTAACTCTTATAGGTCCACTATGATTTTGTTGAACTTAAACCTATGAACTCACCAGCGTAAGCTGACCTTTTAGCATGATTTCTCAGGTATTTGAAAGATGTTTGGAATACGTGATAGGTGGAAGCTTGGCAAGAAGGCGGGGTTCAAGGATCATTTCTGACTATGATAAACTATGGGGACCTATTTTATTAAACTATGTTTTGGGCCTAATATTTATACTTTTGGATTAAATGTTTTGAATAATTAAATTTAGGGTTGGTTTTGAATGTTAAATGACTATCTTTTTGCTATACTTGTGTGCGATACCAATCCAATAGTAACGCCCCGAAAACTTGATTAAGTCTTTCGCTCTACCGAGATTTGGAGGTGTTACAGATTGGTATCAGAGCTCAAGGTTATAGAGAACTAGGTATTTTATAAACCCTAAACTATAACCACTTTTAAGAAAAATTGATCCTCGGCCGACGCACGCCCGCTTGCCAAACCGAAGCTTCTTACTTGATTATGTTAGGAATTGGAAATTCCATGTTAAAGTGTCGGTCACCCCAATTATGGTATAGCATAAGTTAGCTCGTAGACATATTGTTAGTTAGTTATTTGTTAGTTTATTAGTTAGTTATTAGCGTAGTTTAGTTTAGTGCAACACCGTGGAGGAAGGACGGGTCTTTACCCACTGTATGCCTGATCCACAGTCCGTTAGGAGGACGTATTGTATGTAACTATAAATACCCTCTATGTAACACCCCAACCCGACAAGGGTAAAGATATCACAATACGGTCTCATATCAGAACTTTAAATAAAATACAATAGTGGAAACCTTTACAAAATAATCAAAAGAAAACATAAATAACTTAATAATCAAAATAAATCTAAGATCTCTATGGTAAAGTCTTGCTCTCGGCTCTACTCTCAAACCCAGATCAGCTATCCCATAAGCTCATCTTGAATACCTAAAAACCTGCCGCAGGAAAAGAAAATGCGGCTGAGCTTACAAAGCCCAGTGAACAGATATAACAAAACAAAAGCTAAACAAAACAAGATACGGATAACGAAATCACAACGGAATGAGAATAATGAATCATTGAAGATTCTGCGGAAACACAAATACACAGAAATCCGGAAGAGCACATAACAAATAAGAACAAACACATAGCATATTGATGACACAACCGCAAACACATCAAATAACCAGGCACTAACTAACTCAGAAAATCAGAGTACATATAAGCCAAACGAAATATCAAAACTAACAGAAACAATTTCTAGAAAGTGAACATGACATTCACACAAATCAGATAAGTTACATTTAATAAACTTAACCAGTGTCGTAGCAGCGGAAAACAATAGTCAACACATAGTAGTCACACATACCAGTGAGAACACCTTACAAAAACTATAATCAAATGAACTAGAGGCATAACATAGCAGTTAGCATGTTAACAGGCCAGACATTATAAATTAAACCATTTCCCCAGATCAAACTTTAGTATAAGCAGAATTTAAACATGGCAGGTCACACATAAGCAGATAGATACATTAACGGATAGGCAAAGTTCACAAAATTAACTGAACAAATTATACATACTAAACTTACAAAATACTCAATTACACACTAGCATAGTTATCATACAGATCAACAAGGTCACATAATGGTAAACTAACATAAAATCAGATGACAACATGTGAATCACATATAAACATATTAATCATATTCTAGCATAGTAAACGGTAGTCACATAAACATGTAAAAGCATAAACAGATTCGATAAACATATAATAACCCAGTACGTAAACGGAAGTATTGGAAAATACAGAATCATAAACAGAATACCTAATACAGAAGTAACAGATAAAGATTTAGTTATCTACCACGAGCCCAGAACATATCATATCAGAAGTAACTTTCTTATTCGGAGGGGTGACCTCGGAATACCTTATATAATATGAGGGGAGACCTCAATAACAAATGGAGTAGCTAACTCCCAGAATTTTGTGAAGACGCGTATTGCACACGACATCATTCACCAGACAAATCACATCAGATAACAGATAAGATCTAGGATGCATCCATACGCCCCAACAGACACATAGTGGCCATACTATCAATAAACAGATAATAGAAAGGGACGTGGCAGAACATCACTCTACTGCCCTAGAGTCATGTCAGCGGTGCATCACTGACACGGACATGAAACCCCCATGACTAGTGAAATATTGGCTCGGGTAATCAAACTAACTTAGGTCAAACAGATTGTCATAAATGACACAGATCATAATTCATCATAAGGTCAACAGATATATATATCAGAAGTTTCATATCATAAAATCCAAATCAGATATTTCATGGTTCACTAAACAGATGTTTCAGATAAACAACGGATCAAACAAATCAGAAAGGGTTCATATCAAATGTTCAGAAATCAAAGGTTCATAATCAAACATAGCAAGTTCAACAAACATGAGATTCAGACAAACAGAGATTCACATAAACAGAATGGAATCATAGCAATGGCATAGGAAATCCTAATAAGCATAAGAGAAATGACGAAGAAAGGAAATCATGAGAAACCTTTACTGAAAAGGTCAGAATATCTGTACCTTAACGCAAATGAGAGAAAAGCAAACGAATGAATGAACACGAAGATACAACGTCGCGTCTCCTTCAACGAATCTACACGGATTAGGATTTGTTTAATACTTATTAGCATCATTAAAGCTATAACGGATTAATCGCATTAACATTCTTAGAGTTATAAGTATATTCTCATTTTATAAACTTCTTATGCATTTGTAAGTGTGTTACCTATTGATATCATATTTTATCTTTCAGTTACTTAAACTCATATTCGGACCAGACTTTAGCGATTTTTATAAAATACTTACTTAGCTCAAATGAAATCAAGCAAAATCCCAGGGGTTCCCATATGAGTTAAGAGACTCTACAAAAATTGGTGAGTTCTATTTCCATGCTAAATGGCCTACAGAAAATCATAAGTCCAGACCGGTCCAGAACTCACCCAGATTTACACACACCGAAAGTATGGCCCCAACAAACACACTTACCCTACTCAACACATCAAACCAAAAGCTACAGGTGTCACACCATATATAAATATCATATCCACCAAAGGAAAAGTTCCAGAACCTCATAGATTAAATACTAAAAATCATTTACTACATCATAAATTTCAACTCAGCAATTCAGATTCAGACACCCTAACTCCAAAAATATAAAAATCATACTTCCACGTTGGCAAATGATACAAGACTTATTTTTCCAGAAAGCTATTTCAAAGTACTACAATTTAGGCTCAAGAATCACCCAAAAACATGCAAGTATCATCAGATAACACCTAGATGAATCCAACCTAAATTTCAGACCCGTTTTCTCAGCTTTGACACTTGATCTTGTAAAATTCAAAAATACGACTTAGACAACTCCAAATTCGACCAAACCACTTGGAAAACTTAACTAAGACATAAAATAAACTTTTCCAACAAAAACCCAGATTATTGCACTTATAAAATTCGATCTATGACACACACAAGTTCGACATATGATGCTGTCCAGTTTTAGGGTTTATTAAAACCAATATAAGCACATGTTTAACCTACCCAAACGCACCCATGACCCATGAAAGCCATATGACCTGTTTTAATAGCATCCTAACCTTTCATATTTTCCGCCTTTCAACTTTCTACACACCCATTATAATATTTAATGAACCAAACAACCGATACCTCACATAAATTATAAACATCCATAAAATAACGACTTAGGGTTTCTACCTTTGTGATTCCATATTAATGACCAAAACATAAGTTACTTGTATGCTCACATAACCATTCGTATAGTTATATTTAATGAGTCAAGAGATTAAGTTATGATGTCTTATACGTATTTATGTTTTAACTCGAATCAAGAATAAAGCATAGACGAGGATACCTCTTCGGTCGATCAAGACGGATGAAACAAGGACTCAAATAACAAAAATCAAAACCCTTTCAATCAAACTCACGACCACAGTAACTTCGAGAGGCAACCCACGATCACCACAACCTCATTGGAACATTTTCTGATCTCCTTGGTGCCTTGAGATCGAATGGAAGTGAAGCAAGAAAGAGGTAGCCGTCACTTTTGGGGTTCTAGGGTTTTCTCTTTTTTTTCTGCTTATGATTCGTACAAAAGAAAAGGGGAGGGGAAAAAGAACCGGCCTTGGTCATTAGATGGGCCAAAGGAAAGAAAGTTTGGGCTAAGTTCAATTTAGATGGGCTATAATTAAGTTGTAGTGCATTTGGTGTTTTAGGCCAAGTTACGGTTCGTGCAATAGTTAAAGAAAGAACAAAAATAAATGTGTGACGCAATATTTAGACGTAAGTGTTTTAAATAAATCTCGTACACTAGGTCTTATAATTTCTTATAAGTTAGATTAAGTTACATTAAATGAACTTGACGAATTTTACGTATCTTATAAGTTTTAAATTTGAGGGCACAATAGTCTTTTATCACGTTTATGATTTTCGGGTTTTACACTCTACCTCCCAAGGTAGAGGGTTGGACCTTTCATTCTAATCTAACCTTTTCTCTTTTGTTTACTTTCTCTCTCTAGAAAGGCTCCCATCTTCTACTTTTTCTCTTTAAAACTCTAAACCATACGCCTATATTTTATATGTTATGATGTGTTTATGAAATCCAATATGTAACAATTGGTATCAAGAGCCATGGTTTGATCATCTCTCTTACATGTTCTTGGATTTCTAGTGGTTTTATATGGTTTTTGGGTTTGAAAAGGTTTAGTGGTTTTTGCATCATTTGGATCATTTCTTGTGTTAAATTTTAAATTTTGAGTGTACTTTTGTGTTTAGAATCATTGTAAGTGCTTGGGTTTTGATTTGGAAAGCTTGAATCACTGTGGTTGGCTTGTTTTGGATTAAAAAGGGCTGTGTTTAAGTTTTTCTTCCAAGCGACTTGGTTCTCGGATAAATTTTCTTCATAGCGACTTGCTTCTTTATTTGGTAGCGACTTGGAGTTGAAGTGGTAGCGATTTGAGTCCTAGCGACTTGTCTATTGAGACAAGATGACAAATAGTACAAAGTAGTGGAGACACCACTTCGGCTAGCGACTTGGTTGACGTAGCGACTTGTCTTTATTATTTCTAGCGACTTGTCTTTGTTGTGACTAGCGAGTTGCTCTTTAGCGACTTGGCCTCTTAGCGAGTTGTTCCTTAGCGACTTGTCAACTTAGCGAGTTGTTCTTTAGCGACTTGTCAACTTAGCGAGTTGTTGCTGTAGCGACTTGTGTCTAGCGACTTGTTTCATAGCGACTTGTGCTTTTAGCGAGTTGTTACTAGCGACTTGTTGACTTTTCCCGACAAAACTTCAAACGACCATAACTTTTGAACCGTAACTCCGTTTTCAGCGTTCTACCCATCAAAACAACCGTGAGAATGAGGAGAATGGCATGCCAAATAAAATAACGCCTAAATCCGCTCTGAACAGAAGTTATTGAGGTATTTATATTTTTTGACCTAAATTTCTCCATAAAAACGGGCATAAACCAATCCAAATCTCAACCAAACAACATCTCTGCTAATCCTACAAACAATCATAAGTCCTAATACACAATTTTCTATCACTGTGTCGATCCATCAGTCATCTTAACACATTCCATTGGTCATTGCTTAACGGTTTGGTCTTGATTTTAGTAAAATCCCGCGAAAGATTCTATTTCTCGGTTTAAATCACAGACTTGTAAAATCCCGTGTATACATCAACATCATGTCTTACACTCTTGATTTAGTGATTTTAGAAGTACTCAAACTGTATGATGCTGTAGACAACCATGAGAATATTAGCTATACTGAACGGTTACAGATGATGGAATCAATCAATGATGATTTGAGTTCTTCATGCTCTGAGTCCAATGAGAAAGATTTGCACCTGTTCAGGCTACAAAATGCCTTGCAAAAGGAAAGTAGAATTAAACCTTTTCAACAACTTCATTCTCACCTCATGTTACTTCTACACATAACAATGGAACGAACATGTATTGCCCTTTTCCGTCAGGACTTATCAACATTAACAGGAACTTTGCTGTTAAACCTCGAGCAATTGGATCTACAACTTGACAAAGAGAAGGTTCAAAAGGATAGTTCTAGTGCTGCACTTCAAGTGATCTACAAACATTTTCAGTCATTCATTAAAAGGGAATTCACATCAGACTATGATCAAGACATGAATGAAATATCTTTCAAGAGACACACTGGAATGGAAATTAGTGTGTTCATAGAGACACTTATCCATCTCATGGATAATGTGGAGAAGTATATTGAGAAAGTTACTCAGACAGATGAAAAAGTAGATGAGTGTCTGGTGTAGTTGAGAGATAGTTGTGATGAGTTGGTTAATGTATCAGTTGAAGAATCGGGTGTTGCTGAATGCAGAATGTCAGAGACAACAAAAAATGATGTAACCAGTTGCTCAGTAACTCCTGTCACACAAGAAGTGGATGTTGTGATCAGAAAGGTGAATGAATGTCAGGTACAATCAATAAATTGTAGTGTTGAGACTAGTAAGGCATCGGGTGATGGATCAGTTGACACTGAATACAGAGGCTCAGAGACAGATAAGCTTGAAACAGCTAGTAGTTCAGTGACTCTTGTTACACATGATGTGGATGCAAATATCAGACCGACAAATGAACAAGTGTCATGTGATGAGGTACCCTTAACTGTTCAACATAGTGCATATGCTAATGTACCTAAACATACTGATCTTAATGCTGAACATGATTCTGATAAATGTTCCTTGGTTGAGGCTGAGTCTAATAATTTCAAAACAAATGATATGGTTGATAAAAAGGCTTTTGATGAACTTTCAAACAAATTCTCAAAACTTGAAAAACATTGCATTTCACTTGAAATTGCGATACAGAGTAAAGAAGAAAGTTTTCAACTTAACAAACCATGTAAAAATCCAGAACTTCCTGAATTCCGTGAACTTTTTGAAATTAACACTTTGAAAGCTCAGCTTCAAGACAAAGAGTCAACTATCAAAAATATGAAGAAACATATTTCTAATATGCATGTGAAAAGTAATTTGGTTACAAGTAATTCTGATGTTAATGCTATTGATGATATTCAAATGAGAAATGATGAATTAGCGGTTTGTATGGCCAAATTACTAAAGGAAAACGAGCCATTGAGTATAAATCACATAGAACTAAGTGACTTTCTCAAAGAAGCTAGAACAAAGTCAATGGAACAAACAAACTCTTTGATAGCAAAAATTGATGAACTCAAAGCTCAACTTCAGGAAAAGATTTTCGCTATTGTTGCCTTTAAAATGAGCTCAGAAAAACAACAGGGAATAGTGTGAACACTAAGTTTGAAAAACCATCAATCTTGGGGAAACCAGTTCTTAGACAACCGAATGCGTTTAGATCTGAACGACCAAAATTTTCAAAAATGCGGTTTGCCTCCCAAGTTGATGCGAAACAACTTTTGACAAAACCAGTCACTTCACCTTACTTGCCTAGTAAAAATGCTATGAATGACTTGTATAAGAACTCTTATCTAGAAATAGCTAGAAAGAAGGCACAGATTCGAAAAGATGGAATTTTAGGTGCTAGACCTAGGGTGATGAACTCTACGAGATTTCAAGGCAATGCTAGTAGTTTTAAACCATTACCTAGGAACACTCAACTAAAGACTAGGGATTGGCTTGTATCTCAGAGTAGTTGCATTTCGAATAATGTTAGGAATTAGAAAATTCCATAGTGAAGAGATGGTCACCCCAAATATTATCTAGCATAAGTTAGCTCGTAGATTTGTCTTTAGTTACGTTATTTAGCAGTTTATTAGTTAGTTTGTAGCGTAGTTTAGTTTAGAGCAACACCGTGGAGGAAGGACGGGTCTTTACCCACTGTATCCCTGATCCACAGGCCGATAGGAGGTCGTGTATTCTGTAACTATAAATACCCCTTCCATCCATGGAAGGGGTGGTGCTTCTCATTTAATCTAATATTCCCTTTGTGTAAACCTCTAGCAAGAACACCCTCTCTCTCTTCTAACTCTCTAACTATGGTAAACATGTATTTTGATCATCCAAGACCACCCGAATCATCAACACAATAAATATATCGATCCTACAATTGGTACCAGAGCCAAGGTTATTGTGTTTGTTTTGATTCTCGTGGTCTATCTCATGGTTTTTGCGGGTTCTTTATGCGGTTTTGATCTATTTTTTGGAAACAAGTTTTGTCATGGTCATGATGTTTTTATGAAGCTGTTAATGTTGGGCTTAAATTGGTTATGTTGTTTACTGGTTTTTAACTTAAATGGTGGCATTGTCAAAATGTTCTTAAAAGTCATTTAACTGGCTATACATGATGTTTCTAAAGCAGTTTGAATCTGGTTGTAAGATGCTAACAGTTTGAAGTTATTGCTGCTGGTATTATTATTCTGTTGATGTTAATAAGCTGCTCGTGCTTTGATGTTTCTGGTTTCGCAAACTGCAGTTTATGGTTTTTTTCGTAGAGACTTGGTCATGTTCTTCCTAGAGACTTGTCCTCTTTAATGTCCAAATTCATTGTATGGTCAAAAAGTCAATGGCGACTTGTCTTTTTTTCTGTAGCAACTTGGATATTCGTTGACTTTTTTGAAAGTCAATAGCGAGTTAAGTCAAAGGCTGTTTAGCGACTTGTGACAGAAAATGACCTAGCGACTTGTTATTCACTTTGTGTAGTGACTTGTTTCATGCATAAAGGTAGCGACTTGTCACTATTTAGCGACTTGTCTTGAAAAAGTTTAGCGAGTTGTGATTTCAGAAAAAGCTAGCGACTTGTTTCTTTTTGATACTGTTTTGGATAGCGACTTATGTCAAGTTATTGAAATATAGCGACTTATGACCTAAACCAGTACAACAAAAGACTTTCAAAATACAACAGATTCATACATGTCAAAATCATCATTCATCCTCAACAATTCACAAACAAAAACAATCTCCTAAGTTATTTCGACATCATCAATATCATTCTACATTCGACCACTATTCACTCCATTATTCAACCACTAGACTTGAACTAACACCTAAAACTACATTTAAGCGTGTAAAGGATCTCAGTTTGTATCAAGGTTTAGTTAAGTGCATCAAGCTCTCAATGACTCAATCCCTCGACATATATCATCACAGATCCATATACTTTTTGAAGACTTGCTTCCTTTGGTATGCGAACCTTGAAAGAAAATAAATTAGCAAATATTCTCTTTCTTGTTCTTTTGTTCGATTTCAGAATATTAAATGGAATAATCCGAAGTAATATTTAATCTACTCAAGTAATCTCAGACTCTTTCAAGGGATTTAGAGATCTCTAAAATCATTTCAGTCCCTAAAGAAGTATCATCATTGATCAAAACGTTTTGTTTGATAATATTCGATTATAAAGAAATGACTTTAACAAACTTGTTAAATCAAATCTTTGGCTCGTTTGTTCATGTGTCAACAACTTTAACGAAATTAAATCATGTTAAACCTACCTTGATATGTTGAGTTTGATCTCGTGGCTGTGACCAAGTCCTTAAAGCCATCTTTGTGGCAGTCACATAAACACCCTCGAGCCATCTCTGTGGCGAGGATGAACTCATATGAGTTTTCTTGGGTCTGTCCTTGCACCTATTCGATCATTTATTCAAGAATAAAAAGGAGGCGGACTGAATTATTGTAAGATGCAAAGCTGAAGAGGGGGGCGGATAGTTGAGATTATTTAGGGTTTGATATCTGTGAGGATTATTAGGGTTATATAGGAGTTTAGTGGCAATATATACCCAAAATTAGGGTAGAGATTACTTGGACCTAATCACTATTATCACATGGGCTGCATATTTTTTTTAAAGGTTTGGGTCGTATGATCTCTATCATGGGCCAACAATGGTTCGGATGGACTTGAACTTATTGGTATTTGTATGGTCTTATGTCGTGATGTGATATCAACAACTGAGATTTATGACCGGGTATAAGTGTTGGCCCTAGTATATGAAACATGCACTTGGGATTTATGATCATCATGTGTCACTTCTTACTAATCGAGTTTAACTGAGTTGGATCTCATAATCGTAGAACTTGGTGATTGTTCTTCTTAAAACTTGGATCAAAGATTATTGATTTGTTTTGGGTCAAATAATATATTACTTGGGTCTGGTTGCTGTACTGATAGGCTTCTCAATATTGGATCGTTTATGTGAGGTGAGATAATATGAGAATTGGATAATCTGAGATGTGTTGAAGAAATTTGATTATGAGAGTTGTAATAATGAGTTTTGATGATGGGATTTAGTGTGATGATGGGTTTTGTTGTGATATGAGGTTTAATACTTGGGTTTATACATCTTCACAATTGATATTATATTGCGGCTTGAATTAATGATTGACCAATATTGACTGCGGGGTTGTTTGGACGGTATTTCTTATTTGGATTTGAAGTGATGTTTTCCGGGCGCGTTTACTTATTTCGTCTTCTTTCTTTCTACCCTTCCGCGAAGATGACTTGTTTGGGAATTTATTGTGTGTGATAAAGACTTGGCTATTTGGTTACGGTTGTGATTCTTTCTCGTTTAATCCACAACGTAACTATCACTACGGTGCCTCACCCAGTTGAGGATATGTCAAGAGGTTTTGTACATTGGGTACACCGTTTCTTCTTCACAAGGATTAGTACAAGTTTAAGTAACAAATATGGGGAACTCTACTTCATGATCAAGTTTGGTATATCGGTTTACTTCACCAAGTGGTCACAGCAACAGCCGACAGAATGCGTGAATGATGTGTTTACCAAAGTGTTTATTGGATGGTTGATGGTATTGTTGATGTTGGATAATGAACCGTTGATGAACCGTTGCATGTTCCCCTAAAACAGTTATTCACTGAAACCAATGTTGTCATAACACTTTCAAGCTGACATTGTTTACGGTTTTGTCTTGATTTTGTAAAATCCCGCGAAAGAACCTATTTCTCGGTTTAAATCATAGACTTGTAAAATCCCGTGACAATGGAAACATCCTGGTAATTGTAATGTGCATTTCCGGATCTATCTTACGGTTTATTCTTGGTTTTGTATAATCCCGCGAAAGAAACTATTTCTCGGTTTAAACCATAGAGTTGTAAAATCCCGTATTGATGGAACCATCTTGGAGAAAAGAAAGTGTATTTCGGGATCTTATTTGATGCTTGTGCTACGGTTTCTATTTCGAAGAAGAGATAAAAGAGTATACTTCATGAATTGGATGTGTGTTTGGATATTCGTCATGGCAGTTTGGTTACTACTTGGTTTTACGGGGTTGTGTGCTTTTAACCATGGTCGGGATGAAACCATTATCAAAGTTCATTTAAATGTCAAAGAAGGCTAGATTTGAGCAGTTCAGAAGATGTGACAACGGCGTTAATTCAGTATTATTTATTTGAGGTTGAAGTGAAATATCACGGGCGAGTGTACTTAGTATCTGAAAGTATCGGGGATGGTTGGATGAAGATTCTTCAAGATCCTTGTTCGAGCTTATTATCATAAACGAAGACTTGGAAATCTAGTTATTGTTGGGTGTGTTTTACCTTTTCTTTTACCACTTGGGGGAATTGGGCTCATACCACAACAAAATAACTATCACTTTAAGGAGTTACGTTGTAGTGCTCAGTGTCACATTCAATTGTGGATTTTCAAGAGGTAATGTACGTCTTATACTTGATGGTTGGTTGGTTGAAGAGTATAGAGTACATAGAGAGTACTTAGAGATGCTAATGGAAATCGGAACCGCTCTTTGTTACAAATGTGCAAGTTTAAGTCACGAGTTCGGGTTAGTTTACTTCAAGGTCAAATTTATCATATTGGGTTTTCTCCATCAGCTGTCACAACAAAGAGCCTACTGAATGATAATGGGATTGATTACAAGCTTTGCCAAAAGAGATTGAAAAGAGAGAGATTAAGACGTTTGAACACATCAGTTCAGGCCTCGTACTCTAAAGAAAAGAAATGTGTACGCTTCAGTGCGCATTATCTTCGGAAGAAGAGAAATCTTCTTATTATGACCATTCTCATCAACATGCTTCATACTTTTTCCATGCGCTTCAGTCTTCAAGTGAACCGGGCTACCACTGATTGTTTTTCTCATTCCACTTGCTCGATTCTAATGAAGATGGCGACATCACGTGCTTATTTTGCGGGAGAGAAGTGTGAATAGAACATTCGGATGATTTTCACTTATTTAATCAAGAATGGCATCTCCGTATGCAATTCTTGAGGGGGAGAAGAAGTGTGAATTTTTTGCATGATTGATTAATATTTGAGAATATATGGTCAAACGGCTCCTAACTCATGTAAGAACCGAGCTTCTTCTTATCGGGTCATCTTCACATGGAGTTGTTCTTCTAAGAGCCGTTGGTTGACATCTTCACTCGGATTGTGTGTTCGTTGAGGCCTGATTGCTGATTTTCTTGATGAACATCCTTCTGTTCTTGTTTGATTGGGAGGGATTTTAGCTAAGGGGATATGCAAGATGTAAGTTAATTGGGATGCTTTTTGGTGAGATGCTTTTTGGTGTGAGTTGAAGATGTTAACTATCTATTCCCCAACTGCACAATCTTGAAGAAGGTCGAGTCTACAGTCTGTTCTACATTTTCTGCTACATCTTAGAAGACTAAAGACGAGTTGCATTTAACGATCTAAAGACTTCTTCTTAATCTGGGCATTTATCAAACAGATTGTCGGTTTAGGGGAGAGCACTAATTGGGAGAAAGTTATAAGTCAGATTCAATCCCCAATTAGACTTGCTCATATTCTTTAGCAGTGACTCCTCGAGACGTTGTTATTGACTATTTAACGTATTGGACATTTGACACAAGTTGATTACTTCGGAGTTAATCATTTATCACTTATTTGAGATTGAAGTTGACTTTCACAAAGGCGTGTTCTTATTTGATAACTTGCTCGGGGCTTAAGAATTTGAGTTGAATACTTGGTTTATCTAGTTACCAGTAGTCGAGGTGGATGGTTGAAGACCTGGTTAACTATCACTATTAGGAGTTACTTTGTTTTACTCAGTGTCACACGCATATGACGGTGTGGATAATCGCAAGAGGTGTTAATGTCTCATACTTTGCTTGAGTAGTGAGTACTTAGAGATTTTCTTGAAGCATAAATTCTCGACACCGTTCTTCCATCATTAGGTGCAATCTTAAGATACAAATGTGGGGAAGTTGACTTCAGTTTCAAGTAGGGTATATCGGTTTTTCTTCATCAGTGGTCACTTCAAATTGTCTACATAAGGGTTGATAAAAATAGTCAGAGAGAGTCTTCAGCAAGTTGATTCTCACAAGAGTTCAAGTGTTCTTCTCATTAAGATTTCAAGTATTTGGGCTTATATTTGTTGCTGATTCTGAAGTATCAAAACCAGAAAGGGGCAAGGAGACACACATCTAGACACAAAGCGAGTAAACTTGATGAACTTAATTCTTCTAAGTGATTGAAGATATCCCGGGAAGACAAATGTTATTACCGCAGAGAAACTCAAGATTTGACTCATGGCGAGTAAACTTGATGAGCTTAATACTTCTAAGTGATTGAAGATATTCCGGGAAAACAAATGTCATGACCGCAGAGAAACTCAAGGTTTTACTCATCAAGGCTTTTAGTGTTATTATTCCAACGACGTGAGGGAAGTGATGTAAAAGAAAGTTTATGAAGATAAAAGAGGTACACAAGTGTGTGATTCATTGGGGAGAGAGATTGTGTACATTGGGGATGCTCAGCTGTTTCACTTGAGTGCTTAATCAGTGATTCAGAGATATAATCACTTATTCCGGTGTTGACATCAGCAGAGATTCTCACCCGAAGAGATAATCAGTGACTTGGCCTGCTTCTTCAATGTTATCAGTTATTCCTTCCTTATGTATTGGTATACTTCGGATACTTGAGCTTCATACACGATCATCAGGGAAGAAAAATGTGAACATGGGGAGGTGTTTTCATTCCCTTCATGATGTGTATTCGGGAGAGCTCTTGGGTATTGGTATACTTCGGGTTCTTGAGCTTCATACACGATCATCCGGGAAGAAAAATGTGAACATGGGAAGGTGTTTTCATTCCCCTCATGATGTGTGTTCGGGGAGAGTTCTTGAGCATTATACAAAGAAACTGACTGCTTCAATTCAACTACTTGGGGGAATTGTTCTCTTGACACCTTTTTGGAATGGATTGCTTCAGACCTCAGTGGAAAAGAAATATGAGAAGAAATTTAAAGAGTGGGATGATACGTTGTTGTTCTTCTTCTTGATGATATAACCCTGAATGGAGATCCTTGATTATCGTTTTTAATGGAGCAGCGGGAGTTATGATAGTGGTGTGCTTATCTGTGCACCTGGCTAAGTCAAGCTTGAAATAGAGCTTCGAATCTGCTCAACTTATGGATTTTCGGTTTGGGGGGAAGCTGCCAAAGTCTCTTTTTCTCAAAGGCTCATGTTCTATCTCCTATTCTGGAGCCTCGGAAGCTTTGGTGGTGGAATTTTAAGAGATGACGAATTCTATCTTCTACGACGTGCTGCTCGATATCCTTATCTCAGTACTCGTATTATCATCTTCTTTAACTATATCATCTTCTCTATCTTTGTATATATTTATTAAAAACCAAATACAAAAATATAAAACCAGCAAAACAAAATACAAAAATATAAAACCAACAAAAAGAAAATAGAAAAATATAAAATCTTCAAAAATCCATAAAAAATCAGAAAATTTGAAAAAGACCAAAAATATGTTTTCTCAAGACATGTCTTCTGGTATCGATAACATCTACGGTCTTAGAAATGTCATTCAATAATGGCACGGGACTTTAGATGAAGTTCGAGCAGGTGGTGTAAATATTTCTTTTTAAACATGTCTCAAAAATATGGCTTACAGTTATTTCAGACTGTAACCCGGGCTTCAAATGATGGCTTGCAGTTACTTCAGACTGTGACCCGTGCTTAAACTATGGCTTGCTATTATTTCAGATAGCAACCCGTTCTTTTAAAGGAAGGAAAGTGCTGCGCTAAACTTATTTTCAAAATATTTCGTGCACTTATCCTAAAAACAAAACAAGGAAAGTATGTCGAAGGACTGCTGTTCCTACACAAATGTTTTTCCGTCTAAAATTCTTCAGAAAAATATTTGGTGTTTTCAAAAATGGTGGTAAATGAGTTGCTTTTAAAACAATCAGATTCAGAGTTTTTGTAAAATTGAAAACTCAATCAATGACTTCAGCGCTTTTAAACTTTTCATAAAATGAGTCATGGATTGAGGGGGATAATGTTTTTTCAAATCTACATCATCTAACGGGCTTTCTTAAATTATCCTAATATGCTTAATTAAAAATGATGTTAACCTATGTTGAAGGACTAGGTGCCTAGGATATGATTGCTAGGATTAGATGATTAGAGTTTGATGAACACATTATTCCCATACATTTATATGATCTGATTGATATGTTGCATTGACTACTATTAGTCGATTGTTGTTTGGGTGATGTCGACCACCATATATTTGTATGTGTGTTCACTAACGTATGCAGGTATATTGGTATAAAAGAATGTTCCCGATCCGGATCCCACAATTGAAGATGATTGGATGCCGAAAGGAAAGGGTAACTATATCTTGGGTTGACAAATGAAGAAACGGAGCTTAATTGGACTTCTATGGAGAGTTGGCATAAATGCAACGTAAGAGGTCTCACTGCATCAGCAGATGGTTTTCTTCTAAGTGATTGAAAAAACGGAGCTTAATTTGACCTCAGTTGGCATTCAAAATGCAACGTAAAAAGAAGTCTCACTGCATCAGCAGATGGTTTTTCTTCCAAACCCTACAGCAACAAAAACGGAAGTTTCTCATCCACCTAATGTATCTTTGTGCAGGGATTATAGTGATGATACCATTTTTCTAAAACTTTGAATAATATTGTTTTTTGAAAATGGAAAAATATTGTTTTGAGAATAAATTGGACTAAATTTTGAAAATCACCGGACTTCTTTTTATCAAAACCTAAGTCACTCAATTATCGACTTCGGTCATCAATTGAGGGGGAGAGTGATTTAAAATAAAATATTTTCAAACAATATTTCATCAGAAGTCCGTTTGTATGCTAAAATGTGGTGACCTAAAGATTTAATGTTATGTCATGGTATGGTTTTCTTTAAAACTTAAAGATCTGTCAAAATGAATTTTTTTCTGTTCTTGTTTGATTGTGAAATTATTTTATTTTACTTAAAAGGTCTCTTAAAACTATCATACCTGACACTAACAATCTTTAATGTCGAAAAACTGTTCCTTATCTTTCATTTTTCAAAAATTAAATCTTGCCACGTCTTTCCCCAAACTTTCTAAATGATTTAAATCAAATGGGATCACAAATCTCAAATGGTTTAGAGATCCTGATTTAAATCTCAAATCTGTTTTAATGGAATCAGTTTTAGTCCTTTATAGGCACTCCTGCCTCCATGTGCCAAACGATTTCAAATACACAATGCACATGTTGAGGAGGAGGATTTATCCAAAAACAAGATGAGTATTTAAACCTGGCCACATATTCTCCCATGTTTTCCAAACCTGATTAAATCACTTGAGATCCAAAATCTCAAAGGGTTTGATATTTTTGATCGGGGGAGAATTTGTGATTTAATAATGAAACTTGATATAAGATGATCGTTTTGATTTAATTGTGCACGTTGCTCTCTTATATGTGCTAAACGCTTTCGAATCTCGAAGCACATATTGAGGGGGAGCAAATAAACTATCGAGGTACGAAAGCTTTTTAAAGTGATTTATAAAGTACCTTGATTGAGTTTTAAATGGTTTCTTAATGGCTTGTGTGATCGTGGATGTGCTTCAAAAGAACTCTTGCCTCTATGTGATAAAATTGTTTCAAATATCCTACGCACATATTGAGGGGGAGAATTTTACCAAGAAAATCAAATGGTTTTTTTCTATGAAAATAGTGATCAAAGAAAATATTTCAAAGTCCTCTTGCCTCCATGTGCTAAACAATTTCTAAATCATATGCACATGTTGAGGGGGAGGTTTTCTAAATGATCAAAACTATTAAGGTACAAAATGCTTTGATCTCGTATCACAAGTACCTTGAATGTTTTTCCAAATGATTTTTCTATTGGTTTCAAGGAAGAATGAACAATACCAAAAGACCGACCAATTTACTTTATCCATGGAGTTATAAGGATGGTTAGGTTAGGTATTTGTTCCCACGATTCGCCAGAACCGGAGGGATCTACCCAGGGACAATCCACTAGATAGTGTAGAGTCCTTAGGTATGATGAAAAAAGGAGAAAAGTGAGATATGGGAAGAGTGCGGACTGAGACAGAGCTAGTACTGGAATAAACCCAACAAGGTTCTAGTTATGAAGTCTCGGTAAGCACTGAAGGGGTTGAAGAATGAAAAAGAAATGAATATGAAAAGGGTGAAAAGAAATAGCCCTCCAATAATTCAACCTTAGGGCAGTAACCGGGTTCAATACATATGCAACTGGTGTTTACTAAGGTAACACTGGTATTGAAGACAAGACGTCATGGACCCAGTGACGCACTGCACTAAACTTCCCAAGCCACTCAAGTTCCTCTTAAAAGGGCTCGTTTCATTCTCACGGGGAACCGACATAATCTATCGACTTTCTCTTAGAGATGGTTGATATTGAAGTAGGAAACCCTATCCCTAGTCTCCGACACAGGAACCAAATGTGCACTATTGAGTCTAGAGCCAAGAGATCATCCACAATATCTCATTAGGACACTAAATTAATGAAGACTCGCTGTTTCACACAATGTGGAAAGTGAGAATATATTTAAGAGTCCTACGGATTATCCTTGTGGTATTGCCAGAACATCCGAGTGATATGTAAAAAATATTCACAATGAAGATGGAAATCCTTCTAGAGCCAACATCAAACAAGCTCTTGGTGGGTGACATGTGAGATCTTCTCGTAAGATCAAGCTTGTGACAACTGGATAGAAACAATGGGGCGATTCATTATTGAATTAACCTTGGTCCAGGAATGGAATTGACGAATACTTTTGGAAAAACCGTTCGGTGTGCAAATCTTCTTTTCTCTAGCACATCGAATGTGTATTCATGTTTTCAAACACAAAAAGTATCTCTGATTGAAAAAGTACTTTTGGAAAACCCGTTCGATGTGCGAATCTCTTCTTTGATCTAGCACATTGAATGTGTACTCTTTTCATATACAAAAGGTATTTTTGATTGAAAATTGATCTTTCTCATAAAACCTTCGTTGTATTGAAAAACTCTTTATCTTAAGCAATACGCGATTGTTTTTCAAATCATTTTTCATCAATCAGTGAATCTCAATTCGCTGGTCCACTCACTCCGTGTTGTCTTCTTTGAGACGTTCTGGTTTGAGAACAGCTAGAACAGCTGCGAAACCCTGTCAAGGAGATTCTTAGGAATCCTACCTGATCACAGGCAGTACTTGTACTGATCAACGGGGAACCGTGGGCCATGTACCTCAATTCAGCGAAAGTGATCAAAGACACTTTCGTGTGTTTTATTGCTAACTGATGTTTGCAGGTACATTTGGACGGTTGCAGCTGATCAGAATTGAGGAGTCAATCCAAAGCCGCATGCTCACAACATCCACACTTAATTGAAGACATCATGACTTGTGCATATCTACAGAACCTGGCTCTGATATTTTCAAACTATGCTTCTACTACGCTGCTGCAAATATCATGAACCAGTAAAGCTTCCGCTACTCTGATGGAAAGATGTCATGATTCAAAAGTGTGAGCATGTCGGTCCGAAAGTCACAACTTCACATGATGGCAACACAATAAAGGGTGATCCAGAGATTTACTGTGGCTGATGATCTCAAAGAAAGCTCAAAGATCATCAAAGATGTGGATCAGTTAAAGGCCTCCACTAAAAGTACAAATCAGTGCGGACTTTGAAGAATCACTACTATTGCACAAAGATTGTTGAAATGAAGAATTGAAGTCTACGAGCTCAAGAACAAAGACAAGAATAGAATGCTAGGATTCGAAATGTAAAACAAGGGGTGACCTCCCTTAGGGGGAGATTGTTAGGAATTAGAAAATTCCATAGTGAAGAGTCGGTCACCCCAAATATTATCTAGCATAAGTTAGCTCATAGATTTGTCTTTAGTTACGTTATTTAGCAGTTTATTAGTTAGTTTGTAGCGTAGTTTAGTTTAGAGCAACACCGTGGAGGAAGGACGGGTCTTTACCCACTGTATCCCTGATCCACAGGCCGATAGGAGGTCGTGTATTCTGTAACTATAAATACCCCTTCCATCCATGGAAGGGGTGGTGCTTCTCATTTAATCTAATATTCCCTTTGTGTAAACCTCTAGCAAGAACACCCTCTCTCTCTTCTAACTCTCTAACTATGGTAAACATGTATTTTGATCATCCAAGACCACCCGAATCATCAACACAATAAATATATCGATCCTACAAATAAAGCTATTCCCATAGCAGATCACTCTAAGAACTCTAGGTCATTTTCTGAATCCAAACAAGTTGTTTGCTCAAATTATATGAAATGCATCTTTAAGGCAAATCATGATAATTGTTTTTCGAAATCCCTAACGAAAGTAAATGTTCATACAAAGGTTCAACCTATTAAGTCTAGGATTTTCACTAAGTCATCTACTGTGCATACGAAGCAAAACAAACCAAAATCTTCGCCTAGATGGATACCAACTGCTAAATCTATGGAAACTAGGAATAAGGATAAGTCTTCCACTATGCATAAGAAGCCTAACAATCCTTGACCTTGCCATAATTGGATACCGTCTGGTAGAATGTTTAAGGATGCTGGACTTAGGTGGATACCTACCGGAAAGCTGTTTACCAATGACAAAATCAAGGTTGACCGTGAAACCCCAAAGGGTTTGGATACTAATGTCATTAACCAAAATATATGCAATCAAGTTTGTAATATTAGTGCACTTAGTCCTTACTCAGTTGCAGATACTTCGATCCTTCACTACATGGACTGGCTTAAAGTATGGATTACAAATGGATTGATATCTCATAACTCACGGGTTCAAGTAACTCAATCTTGATATTCATTCGGCTATGACGTATGAACACAACAATTCATGCCTCGTACTCTAAAGAAAAGAAAAGTGTACGTTTCAGTGCGCTTTATCTTCGGAAGAAGAGAAATTTTCTCACTAATGACCATTCTCATCAACATGCTTCATACTTTTTCCATGCGCATCAGTCATCAAGTGAACCGGGCTACTGTTGATTGTTTTCTTATTCCACTTTCTCAACTATAATGACGATGGCGACATCATGTGCTAATTTTGCGAGGGAGAAGTGTGAATAGACTACATTTGGATGATTTCACTTATTTAATCAAGAATTGCAACTCCGCATGCAATTCTTGAGGGGGAGAAGAAGTGTGAATTTACTGCATGGTTGATTGTTTTCTGAGAATAAATGGTCAAACGGATCCAAACTCATGTAAGAACCGAGCTTATTCTTATCGGGTCATCGTTACATGGAGTTTCTTCTAAGAGTCATTGGTTGACATCTTCATACGGACTGATGATTAAATGACAAAGTGCTTCTAGTTGCTGGGCTGATTTCTTTGATGAACATCTTTCTGTTCTTGTTTGATTTGGAGGGATTTTAGTTAAGGAGATTTGCTACATATAAGGTAATTGGAAAGCATTTGGTGAGATGAAGATGTTAACTATCTAATCCCCATCTGGACAATCTTGAAGAAGGTCGAGTCTACAGTCGGTTCTACATTCTCTGCTACATGTTAGAAGACTAAAGACGAGTTGCATTTAACGATCTAAAGACTTCTTAATTCAAGCATTTATCAAACAAATTGTCGGTTTAGGGGAGAGCACTAATTGGGGGAGAGTGAAATGTCACACACTCTTCAGCAAGCTGATTCTCACAAAGATTAAATGTGGTCTTCTCAAAAAGATTTCAAGTTTTGGGCTTATAATATGTTGCTGATTCTGAAGTGTCAAAACCAGCAAGGGGGAAGGAGACACACATCTAAACACAAAGCGAGTAAACTTGATGAACTTAATTCTTCTAAGTGATTGAAGATATCCTGGGAAGACAAATGTCATGACCGCAGAGAAACTCAAGGTTTTACTCATCAAGGCTTTTAGTGTTATTATTCCAACTACGTGGGGGAAGAGACGAAAGAGTTAGTTTCTGAAGATGAAAGATGTACACAAGTGTGTGATGATTTTGATGTTATCGCAATCATCAGGGGAGATAAATTGTGTACATTGGGGATGCTCCGCTGTTTTACTTGAGCTCTTAATCAGTGATTCAGAGATATAATCACTTATTCCAGAGTTGACATCCGCAGAGATTGTCATCCGCAGAGATCATCAGTTATTTAGCATGCTACTTCAGTGTTATCGGTTATTCTCTCTTTGGGCATTCGGGTACTTCGGGTTCGTGAGCTTCATACACTATCATCAGGGGAGAGAAAAGTATACATCGGGGTTATTCTTTGGCTATCGGACTTAATCTGCTACTTCGATGTTATAAGTTTCTTTGTCTTTGGGTAATTGTGTATTCGGGTTCGTGAGCTCTAGTCTAAAAGAGACTGACTGCATCAATTCGTCTACTTGGGGGAAGTGGTTTCTTGACAACTTTTTGGAATGGATCACTTCAGACTTCAGTGGTTATGAAATGTGAGAAGATTATTTATGAGTGGGATAATACGTTGCTGTTCTTGTTGATGATATAACCCCGAACGAAGAATCACGGTGATTATTCTTAAAAGGAGCAGCAAGATTGATGATAATGGTGTGCTTCTTTGTGCACCTGGCTAATGGAAGATTGAAAGAAAGCTTTGAATCTGCTTAGCTAAAGGATTTTTAGTTTGGGGGGAAGCTGCCGAAGTCTCTCATTCTTAAAGGCTCAATTTCTTCATTTCAAGAGCCTCGGAAGCTTTGGTGGTGGATGTTTAAGAGATGACGATTTCTATCTTCTACAATGAGGCTGTTCGATATCCTTATCTCGGTACTCGTATCATCATCTTCTTAAACTATACCATCTACTCTATCTGTGTATATATTTATAAAAAAAAATACAAAATTATAAAACCAACAAAAACAAAATAGAAAAATATAAAATCAACAAAAGCCTATAAAAATCAGATAATTGAAAAAATACCAAAAAAATGTTTTCTCAAGACATGTCTTCTGGTATCGATAACATCTACGGTCTTAGAAATGTCATTCAATAATGGCACGGGACTTTAGATGAAGTTCAATCAGGAGGTGTAAATATTTCTTTCTAAACATGTCTCAATATATGGCTTGCAGTTATTCCAGACTGTAACCCGTGCTAAAACTATGGTTTGCTATTATTTCAGATAGCAACCCGCTCTTCAAGGAAGGAAAGTGCTGCGCTAAACCATCTTTCAAAATTCGTGCACTTATCCTAAAAACAAATTTGAGGAAAGTATGTCGAAGGACTGCTGTTCCTACACAAATGTTTTTCCATCTAAAATTCTTCAGAAAAATATTTGTTGTTTTCAAAAATGGTGGTAAATGAGTTGCTTGAAAATCAATCAGAATCAAGTTTTCATAAAATTGCAAAAACTCAATCAATGACTTCAGCGCTTTTAAAACTTTTCAAGATAAAGAGTCATTGATTGAGGGGGAAAATGTTTTTCAAATTTACTTCATCTAACGGGCTTTTTTAATTATCCTACGTGCTTAACTAAAATTGATATTTTCCTATGTCGAAGGACTAGGAATTTAGGATATGATTGTTAGGTTTAGATGATTAGAGTTTGATGGACACATAATCCCACGCCTTATGTGATCTGATTGAAATGTTGAATTGACTTTTATTAGTCGATTGCTGTTTGGGTGATGTCGACCACCATATATCTATTTGTATGTCTACTAACATATGCAGGTATACTGGTATATAAGAATGTTCCCGATCCGGATCCCATAATTGAAAATGATTGGATGCCGAAAGGAAAGGGTAACTATATCTTGGGTTGACAAATGAAGAAACGGAGCCTAATTTGACTTCTATGAAGAGTTGGCATAAAATGCAATGTAAGAGGTCTCACTGCATGAGCAGATGGTTTTCTTCATCAGCAAATGAAGAAACGGAGCTTAATTTGACCTCAGTTGGCATTAAAATGCAATGTAAGAAGTCTCACTGCATCAGTGGATGGTTTTTCTTCCAAGCCCTACAGCAACAACAGAAGCTTCTCAACCACCTAACGTATCTTTGTGCAGGATTAAGAGTGGATGATACCATTTTTTAAACAATGTTTAGATAATATTGTTTTGAAAAATGGAAAAATATTGGTTTTGAAAATAAATTGGACTTAATTTTGAAAATCACCGGACTTCATTTTATCAAAACTTAAGTCACTCAATCATCGACTACGGTCATCGATTGAGGGGGAGAGTGATTTAAAATAAAATATTTTCAATCGATATTTCTTCACAAAAAGTCCGGTTTGTACAAAATAAGTGGTGATCTAAAGATTTAATGTTATGTCATGGTATGATTCTCTTTAGAACTCAAAGATGTTTCAAAATGAAATTTTTTCTGTTCTTGTTTGATTGTGAAATTGTTTTATTTTACTTAAAGGTCTCTTAAAACAATCATACCTGACACTAACAATCTTTAATGTCTAAATCTGTTCCTTATCTATCATTTTTCAAAATTAAATCTTGTCACGTCTTTCCCCAAAATTTTCTAAATGATTTAAATCTTTTGGGATCACAAATCTCAAATGGTTTGATATTTTTGATCGGGGAAAGATCGTGATTTAAATCTCAAATCTGTTTAAATGGAATTGGTTTTAGTCCTTTAAAGGCACTCCTGCCTCTATGTGCCAAACGATTTCAAATATACAATGCACATGTTGAGGAGGAGCATTTAACCAAAAACCAGAAGAATATTTAAACAAGGCCACATATTCTTCCATGTTTTCCAAACCGTATTAAATCACTTGGGATCCAAAATCTCAAAGGGTTTGATATTTTTGATCGGGGGAGAATTTTCGATTTAATATGAAATTTGATAAAAGATGATCGTTTTGATTCAAAGTGCAAGTTCTCTTTAATATGTGCCAAACTCTTTCGTATATCGATGCACATATTGAGGGGGAGCAAATGGTTTCTTAATGGCTATTGTGATCGTGGATGTGCTTCAAAAGAACTCTTTCCTCTATGTGATAAAAATGATTTCAAAAATCCTATGCACATATTGAGGGGGAGAATTTACCAAAGAAAATCAAATGGCTTTTTCCATGGAAACTGTGATCAAGAAAAGATTTCAAAGTCCTCTTGCCTCCATGTGCGAAACAATTTCAAAATCATATGCACATGTTGAGGGGGAGCATTTCTAAATGATCAAAAACAATTAAGGTACAAAATGTTTTGATTTTATATCACAAGTACCTTGATTGGATTTTCCAAATAATTTTTCAATTGGTTTCGAGAAGCAATGAACTGTACCAAAAGACAGACCATTTTACTTTATGTATGGAGTTATAAGGATGGTAAGGTTAGGTATTCGTTCCCACGATCCGCCAGAACCAGAGGGATCTACCCAGGGACAATCCACTAGATAGTGTAGAGTCCTTAGGTATGATGAAAAAAGGAGAAAAATGAGAAATGGGAAGAGTGCGGACTGAGACAGAGCTAGTACTGGAATAAACCCAAAAAGGTTCTAGTTATGAAGTCTCGGTAAGCACTGAAGGGGTTGAAGAATGAAAAAGAATTAAATGTGAAAAGGGTGAAAAGAAATAGCCCTCCAATAATTCAACCGTTGGGCAGAAACCGGGTTCAATTCATATGCTACTGGTGGTTACTAAGGTAACACTGGTATTGAAGACAAGACATCATGGACCCACTGATGCGCTACACTAAACTTCCCAAGCTACTCAAGTTTCTCTTAAAAGGGCTTGTTTCATTCTCACAGGGAACCTACATAATCTATCGATATTCTCTTAGAGATTGTTGATATTGAAGAAGGAGACCCTCTCCCTAGTCTCCGGCATAGGAACCAAATGTGCACAACTGAGTCTAGAGCCAAGAGATCATCCACAATATCTCATTAGGACACAAAATTAATGAAGACTTGTTGTTTCACACTATGTGGAAAGTAAGAATATATTAAGAGTCCTACGCATTATCCTTGTGGTATTGCCAGAACATCCGAGTGATATGTTAAATATTCACGATGAAGACGGAAATCCTTCTAGAGCCAACATCAAACAAGCTCTTGGTGGGGGACATGTCAGATCTTGCAAAAGATCAAGCTTGTGACAACTGGATAGAAACAATGGGGCGATTCAATTTTGAATCAACCTTGGTCCAGGAAAAGGATTGACGGATACCTTTGAAAAATCGGTCGTTGTACTCAAAAACTCTTTTCTCAAGCACTTCGACTGTGTATTAATCTTTCAAAATTAAAAGGGTATTTATGATTGAAAATTGATTTTTCTTATAAAACCTTCGTCGTATTTCAAAACTCTTTCTTCAAGCAATACACGATTGCTTTTAAATCATTTTGAATCAATCAGTAAATCTCAATTTGCTGGTTCACTCACTCCGTGTTGTCTTCTTTGAGGCGTTCCGGTTTGAGAACAGCTAGAACAGCTGCGAAAACCTGTCAAGGAGATTCTTCATAATTATATCTGATCACTGGCAGTACTTGTACTGATCAACGGGGAACCATGGGCCGTGTACCTCAATTCAACGAAAGTGATCAAAGACACTTTCATGTGTTTTATTGGTAACTGTTGTTTGTAGGTACATTTGGACGGTTGCAGCTGATCAGAATTGAGAAGTCAATCCAAAACCGCATGCTCACAACATCCACACTTAATTGAAGAAATCATGACTGGTGCATATCTACATAACCTGGCTCTGGTATTTTTATACTATGCTTCTGCTACGCTACTGCAAATATCATGAACCAGTAAAGCTTCCGCTACTCTGATGGAAATAAGTCATGATTCAAAAGTGTGAGCATGTCGGTCCATAAGTCACAACTTCACATGACGGCAACACAATAAAGCGTGATCCAGAGATTTGATGTGGTTGATGATCTCTAAGAAAGCTTGAAGATCATCAAAGATGTGGATCAGTTGAAAGGCCTCCACAAAAGTACAAATTAATGCGGACTTTGAAGAATCGCTACTAAAGCATAAAGATTGCGAAACTTGAAGAATAGAAGTCTACGAGCTCAGAACAGATGACAAAGAAAGAATGCTAGGATGCAAAATGTATTTCATGGGGTGACCTCCCTTAGGGGGAGATTATGTTAAAGTGTCAGTCACCCCAATTATGGTCTAGCATAAGTTAGCTCGTAGACATATTGTTAGTTACGTTATTTCTTAGTTTATTAGTTAGTTATTAGCGTAGTTTAGTTTAGTGCAACACCGTGGAGGAAGGACGGGTCTTTACCCACTGTATGCCTGATTAACAGTCCGTTAGGAGGACGTATTGTATGTAACTATAAATACCTTCTACCTCTCAAGGTAGAGGGTTGGACCTTTCATTTTAATCTAACATTTTCTCTTTTGTTTACTTTCTCTCTCTAGAAAGGCTCCCATCTTTTACTTTCTCTCTCTAAAACTCTAAACCATACGCCTATATTTTATATGTTATGATGTGTTTATAAAATCCAATATGTAACAGATTATGGTATGAACTATGATCTGAATTATGAGATGATATGTTAAGGGATATTGTGAACTGATTATAGAGACGATATGATTTTGAGATATGATTATTGATTTTGGAAATGAGATATGATTATTGATTTTGGGAAAATGAGATAGGGTTGTTGATTTTGGAAAATGAGATGTGATTATTGAGATATTGCGGTATTAGAATTGAGTAAACGATATATTATGATTTTGGAAATTTTGAACTCTATTGAATTGATATGGGATTATGTGATGAAACTGAACTTATGTGTTTTATTTAAAGGCATGTTTTGAGTAATGCGGTACCTCTACTTTTAAAGCTTTCATTATGCGATATATGTTTTGGGTTAAGTTGATGCGCTTATTAAAACTAGTTGTTTCGAACACTTATACCTACCCAATGCCATTGTCACAGACTATGCCTTCACTAGCTTTTGATATGTCTGAGGAGGTCCTTGCTGTTGCTAGTTTGCCAGCATTGATTCTCATGACGGTTGCGCATGGTGATCCTTATGAGATCGCCCGTCACACTAGTTCATCATCATCAGATCGTCCTAGCTCATCTAGGCAGCTCACTTTACATCAGGTTTTAGCGTGAGCACAGACTCCGAGGCTTGCTTATAGCACTACCCGCATGTCCGTGAGACCACCGTCATCACCTATCCGTTTAGCAGCCCACTCTCTTCTATCATCACCACCAGCATCACCATGTCTTAGGAGGCCTAGATCTCCTAGTGTACTACCTCAGGATTTACCTGCACATAGACTCCGACTCATGGACTCTCCCCCTATGGATAAGGGCGAGGAAGAGCATAAGGTTGAGGAGGAGCATGAGATTGAGGAGCAGTATGTTGATGAGGATGAGGATCCTCAGGAGGAGGATGATGAGGATATCCCAGAAGGGGGTACTCTCCATTCCAGAGTCCTGCACATTCTCCAAGACCAGGTTCTCCTTTTCCTGAGCGTGAGTCCCCTGGACAGCCTTTAGACATCGACTCACCACCTTACTCACCTTATATAGGTAGCCCGTTAGGATCGGAGATACCATCAGAGATTGTTTCTGAGCCCGAGGAGTATGGTGAGACGGGTCTGATGTGGGAGAGGATTACATCGCAGGGTACTAGGCTTAGTTAGTTGACGGATCGATTGGTTGGAGTATCTAGGGCTAGTATAGAGGATCTGAGAGTTGATATGGGTACTGTAGTCAGGAGGACTAGGATTTTGCGTGAGGGTATGTCAGAGCTCCAGGAGCAGGTTGGGGACCTGCTGAGAGGGTTCGCGACAGCTCGTGATGCTGATAGAGCGATTTGGCGTAGGATTGGTGAGTTGGAGAGAGAGGTCGCAGAGCTTAAGAGTGATCGCGATGCTCGACATGTTGAGTTAGCATCATTGTGGAGAGAGGTTGACGATGTTAGGAGGTCATTGAGTGGTATTCGTAGACGTGGCTAGATAGTGTTAGATTGATGGTTTTGTACCATCTTGAAACTAAGTAGTACTTAGTTCGAGATGTAGGATTATCCTAGTTGTTTACTAGTATCATTATTAGGATCGTTTTTGATTTCTCCGAATCCTTCCATGTATTTCCACTTTTGAAACCTATGAGTTATGGTTATGGGAACATGCATCCTTTAGTTATGATGCGGTATCTGATTGTTTCGCTTTGGTATAGCGTTATCCTTGTTGGCCTTGATTATGTATTCAAGCGTTATTGGGTAACCCTTGGAACCCAACTCTATTTTTAGAACGTGAATTGTGAACTTATGAAACTATTCTTCTTGCCTCCAGAATGGTGGCAACTAGACGAAACCCGCTTAGGAACAACCGAGCAGCTCTTGATTCTGTTGTTGCCCCTGGTCGTCGAGGTCGTCGTCCGGCCCCGACCACACCAACTGTTGAGAACCCGAACATTGATAACCCAGTTGTAGATAACCCGAATGTGAACGACCGTGTTGAGAATGGTCCTGTTCCACAAAACCCTCCACTTGTAAGCCTAGCCCACATTGACCAGCTAGTGTCGCAGCGTGTCGCTGAACTGCTAGCTGAGGCTAATGTCTCTAACACTTCTAGTGGAACCCCGATGCTGAATCGAACTTGAGGTTGTACCTACAAAGAGTTCTGATTCTGTGGTCCCATTGAGTTTGGAGGAACTGATGGAGTAGTTTACATGACTAGGTGGTTGGAGAAAACTGAATCTGTGTTTGCTGTGAGTAACTGTGATGAGGATTGTAAGGTTAAGTATGCAACATTCACCTTGAAGGACGAGGCGTTGACCTGGTGGAACAACTATCACAGATCAGTAGGAATTGATGTAGCTTATAGTATGACTTGGACTCAGTTTAAGACTCTCCTGATTAAGGCTTACTGTCCTAGGAATGAAGTTAAGAAGTTAGAGAGTGAGTTCTGGAACCATTAGGTTAAGGGTACTGGCATGGCGACTTATACTCGTCGTTTCCAAGAGTTATCATTGCTTTGCCCTGAAATGGTTCGCACCAAAGAACTTAAGATTGAAAGGTATACTGATGGATTGCCTTTGGCTACTCGAAATGATGTCATCACTGCCAAGCCAGTTAATTTGCAAGAGGAAATTGCTGTGGCTCAGAGTTTGATGGACTCTTATTTGCTAGAAGTAGGAGACAAGAGTAAGAATAATAGGAGTGATAAGAGGAAGAGGAATAAAGCTGTAAAAGGGAATGGCAACAAATGGCACGAGACAGCCAGAGTGTTCGCCATAGGAAATGGAGGTAGGAAAGATTATGAAGGTAGTAAGCCTGTGTGTGGTCGTTGTAACCGACACCACCATGGACTGTGCCCGAATGTGTATAGGAAGTCCTCTAAGGTAGGACACTTGGACAAAGACTGTAGGTCCCGACCACTTGTTGCAGCTCAAACTCCACAAGGAGCGGACTGGAAGGCCACTGTCACCTGTTTTGGATGTGGAAAGAAGGGACACTTTAAGAATGAGTGCCGAGAGCCGTGGATGAGAGGAAATCCTGGTAATGTAGGAGGATTTGCTAACCGAGGTGTAGGAGGTAATGGCTTAAACCCTATGAAGCATGAGGTTGTGGAAAATAAAGGAAACCATGGTGCTAGGAATCAACAGAGACACATGGGAACAGCGCGTGTTTACGCTATTAAGAAGGAAGCTGGTGAGGACCCTAACGTAGTTACGAGTACGTTCCTTCTCAATAATCGCTATGCTTCCATACTGTTTGATACTGGTGCGGATATGAGTTTCGTATCCACCAATTTTATGCCATTACTAGGAATCTCCCAAACACCTTTAGGGTTTAGTTACAAAGTGGAATTAGCTAATGGGAATAGAGAGAAGATAGAAACTGTAGTTAGAGGTTGTACCTTAAGTTTCCTAGACCGCCCCGTTTAGTATAGACCTATTGCCAGTTACCTTAGGAAGTTTTGACGTCATTATCGGAATGGATTGGTTGTCGAAGAACGGTGCACACATCATTTGTGATGAGAAGATTGTGCGTTTCCGTATGGCGGAAAATTTCTGAGCATACAAGGAGATCGGAGCGACTGTGGAAGTCCCTCCCGGTTGAGCATCATCTCCTGTATTAAGGCCCAGAAGTACATCGATAGAGGAGGTTGTCTTTTCTTGGTTCGAATTTCTGAAAAGAAAAGTAAGGAGGAGAGTGAAAGACACCTTAACGATGTGCCCGTTGTTAGAGAATTTCTGGACGTGTTTCTCGACGATCTGCCAGGGATTCCACCTGTCCAACAAGTGGAATTCCAAATAGAGTTGATACTCGGTGCGGCACCCGTAGCCCGGGCACCTTATCGACTTGCTCTAAGAGAATTGGAGGAACTGTCTAAACAGTTGGCTGAATTGTCAGAGAAGGGATTCATTCGACCAAGTTCGTTATCGTGGGGAGCACCGGTGTTGTTTGTGAAGAAGAAGGATGGATCGTTTCGGATGTGTATTGATTATAGGGAATTGAATAAGTTAACAGTGAAGAACCGATATCCGTTACCTAGAATAGGTGATTTATTTGACCAAATCCAAGGAGCTAGTGTCTTTTCTAAGATTGATTTACGATCTGCTTATCACCAGCTTAGAGTTTGAGAGGAGGATATCCCTAAGACTGCGTTTAGGACTCGTTATGGACACTATGAATTCCATGTGATGTCGTTTGGTTTGACCAACGCACCAGCGATTTTCATGGATCTCATGAATCGATTGTGTAAGCCATACCTGGATAAGTTTGTGATAGTATTCATAGACGATATCTTGATATACTCCAAGAGTAGTGAGGAACACGAAGAGCATTTGAGGCTCATTTTAGGATTGCTGAGAGAGGAGAAGCTGTATGCCAAATTCTCTAAGTGTGAATTTTGGATTCCGTCCGTGCAATTCTTAGGTCACGTGATAGATAGTTGAGGTGTTCATGTTGACCCAGCTAAGATTAAGGTCATTAAGGAATGGGCAGCTCCTAAGAACCCATCAGAAATCCGACAGTTTCTAGGGTTAGCAGGCTACTATAGGAGATTCATTGAGGGATTTTCTAAGATAGCTAAGCCGCTGACCAAACTAACACAGAAGGATGTTAAGTATGAATGGGGAGAAAAGGAAGAAGAAGCATTCCAACTTCTGAGGGAGAAGTTGTGTAGTGCACCCATCCTAGCTTTACCTGAAGGAAGCGAGGATTTTGTCGTGTAACGCGACGCTTCGCATAAAGGCTTAGGTGTTGTTTTTACGCAACGAGAGAAGGTGATTGCTTATGCATCCCGACAACTTCAGAAGCATGAGAAAAACTACACCACCCATGACCTTGAGTTAGGTGCTGTAGTGTTTGCTCTTAGGATTTGGAGACATTACCTGTATGGAACCAAGTGTGTAGTATTCACCGACCACAAGAGTTTGAAGCATATCCTAGATCAGAAGGAACTGAACATGAGACAACGTCGTTGGTTGGAATTGCTTAGTGATTATGACTGTGAGATTCGTTATCATCTTGGTAAGGCTAATGTTGTGGCTGATGCACTTAGTCGTAAGGAGGACATTCCACCCTTACTCGTTCGATCCTTAGGAATGACCATTGTTTCGCCCTTACCATCTCAAATTTTAGCCGCTCAAGCTGAGGCATTGACGGAAGAGAACCATCCTTATGAGAATCTTCAGGGAATGGTAGAAAGTGAAAACGGCTTCTTGAAGCGTTCCGACGGAACATTATGCTTCAAAGACAGAAGCTGGATACCATTTCATGGTGGAATTCGTGAGTTCATTATGAACGAGTCGCATAAATCAAAATACTCTATTCATCCCAGAGCCGATAAGATGTATCAGGATCTTAAGAAACTTTATTGGTGGCCTAATATGAAAGCCGATATAGCTCAGTATGTCAGTTGGTGTCTGACTTGTTCTAAAGTAAAGGCCGAACATCAGAAACCATCAGGACTCTTAGTTCAACCCGAACTCCCGGAATGGAAATGGGAGCAAATAACCATGGACTTTATCACTAAATTACCGAGAACAGTTAGCGGCAATGACGCTATCTGGGTAATAGTTGATCGTTTAACCAACTCTGCTCACTTCTTAGCTATTAGTGAAACCGATAGTCTTGATAAGCTTGCTCGATTGTATCTTAAGGAGGTAGTATTGCGTCATAGAGTACCGATATCTATCATTTCCAATAGGGATAGTCGTTTTACATCCCACTTTTGGAAGTCGTTACAGACAGCATTAGGAACGAATTTGGATATGAGTACTGCTTACCATCCTCAGACCGATGGTCAGAGTGAGAGAACCATTCAGACTTTAGAGGACATGCTTAGAGCATGTGTTATTGATTTCGGCAAAGGCTGGGAGAGACACCTCCCTTTGGACGAATTCTCTTACAAAAATAGTTATCACTCTAGCATTAAGGCCGCTCCATTTGAGACATTATATGGCCGAAAATGTCGTTCTCCTATTTGTTGGGCTGAAGTTGGCGAGAGTCAACTTACAGGTCCCGAACTTTTCCTAGAAACCACTGAGAAGATAGTTCAGATTCGTGATCGGTTGCAAACCGCTCGTGATAGACAAAAGAGTTATGCCGATAAGAGACGTAAACCATTAGAATTTCAGGTTGGAGATCGTGCTATGTTGAAAGTTTCTCCTTGGAAAGGAGATATTCATTTTGGGAAGCGTGGAAAACTCAATCCCTGATATATTGGTCCCTTTCCAATCCTGGAAAGAATCGGACCGGTAGCATACCGCCTGGAGCTACCATCGGAACTGAGTAGTGTACACAATGTCTTTCATGTTTGTAATCTTAAAAAATGTCTTTCGGAGGAAAACATAGTGGTGCCTTTAAGAGATATTCGTATTGATGAGAAATTGAATTTTGTTGAGGAACCGATTGAGATTATAGACCGTGAGATCAAAAGGCTGAAGAATAACCGTATTCCGATTATTAAGGTTCTTTGGAACTCCCGGCATGGACCGGAGTTCACTTGGGAACGTGAGGACGTTTTCCGTAGGAAGTATCCTAAACTTTTCAGGACATCAAGCAACTCGGATTGAAACCCAGGACGGGTTTCTTCTGAGGCTGGGAGGCTGTGACAACTGGGAATTTTGGGAGTCTATTTTAGGTAACCGCATTACGTTAAACTAAACCGAGCTTTGCCTTTATCACTATTTTTATAAACCATGACTTGATTTTATATCGTCTATTGGTTTTTATGATTTATTTCATTATTAAATGAGTTATCGTATGAGTATTAACTCTATTTGGTAGGCACTATTCGATTCAGCACTAGAAAAACCTAAAACAAGAATTATTGTAACTTTTAGACCGTAACTCAAAAATCGACAAATAAATAGTCAAAACTCATGGAAAAACGTAAATAACGATGTTAGAAAGTCGAATGAACGTTGTGGGACACTCGTGGGACAATATATGAGCTCGGGAATGGGTAAACGGGATAGTTTACGAAAAATGACGGCTTTGGCCCCTCCACTTCTACATGGCCGGCGCCCCCCTCCTCCCCAAAATAATTATTTTTAAGTCCCTAGCTCCTATGTATATAAACCCACTCACCCTCATCTTTACTTCCACTTTCTCTCACTAAAAACACACACAAACCACTCTTTCTCTCTCTACTCTCTCTCTCTCTCTTCAAGAAATAAAACCCTAGCCACCACCACCACCTTGGCCGCCGCCCACCTCCGGCCACATTCCGGCCAAAATCCAGCGAGTGGTGCTACACCTCCACCACCAAATCAAAGATCTTTTCATCCTCTTTCCATCCATATATAATACTCAAACTAAAATCTTCATTAGCACCCTCAAATTTAAAGATTAAGATTTGTTTGGGCAATAATAACCCACGTATGGATTATTAGGGTTTCGACCTAATGACCAAATTTGAGGCTTTTGGGTGGAACATGAAATTAAGTCTAATTAGAGTCTAAATAAACAAGTAATTAGTGTTTGGTAAGTGTGTGGCATATCAATTTGATGGGTTTATGCATTTTAGGTTTAGTTTCATATTTTTGGTCAGAATAGATGATGGGTTTTGTGTTTGGTAAATGTTTGGAGCTTGAATGATTGGATTTGGATGTTGTGGAATGGATTTGGCTGAGGTTTGATTGGTTTGGAAGGGTGTACGAGCCACAAAGGGCACGTACGTGGCCCTTGGCTTGCGTACGTGACCCACTTGGGCCACGGGTCCGGGTCGGGTCGATTTGGTAGCTTGTTGGTTGATGTAGTTGAGGTTTGGATGAGACGCGTGGAGCCGAAAAGCTTCTAAAGCTTGTTTGGTTCACGTGGTCTTAACCGTAACCATATCATGACCATTAGGGTCATAACATTGGTTACAAGTATATTTGGTTGATTGATTGGTGAGAATGTTTTGAGTTGGTTTGGGATTGAATTGCGATATTATGACATTTAATTTGGATTTGATATATATATTGTTGACTTTGAGCTACGTCGGCGTTACTTTGACTTTTTCGTCAATAGTTGACTCCGAAAAAGCCGTAACATAGACTTTAGTATAATTTGGACCATTGATTGATTAAAAGCCGAGAAGTTATGACTCGTGCTTGTGGACTCGAAATGAATAACGATATGAGATTAATATTGGAATTTGACGAAATATATATAAATACATGAAAGTGCTAATAAACTATGAAATATAAATAATAAATGGGCTTTTGTACCAAAAATGTTGATAACAAGTTTTATCTTGTTATTTACTATTTTTAAACGGAAACTAACGACTAAATTGGAAATGTTTTATAATAAATAAGTAATTAATGTTTCGAGTACACGTTTATCAATAAATGTCAATTGTAGACATTTAACACTAGTTTAAGTATTTATGTACTTACGTTGTGTGCATGGGTTACGGATAACCTAGTATTAATAGTGTTGATCCACGTGGGTAGCGGACTTATTAGGTTGAAGAATCTAATAAGAGTCCGCTAGGTACGTTGGGTAACCCTATTAATGGGTGAATTATCCTTATGACTCTTCAGGATACGATTGATTTATGGGATAATAAGCGACACGAGTAAATAAATGAGTTTATCGAGTTGACGAATTCGATAAGGTCTACTATTTATTCCAAAACTTATTGGACTATGGAGCTTATCGTTTAGAGGTCTCATTGTGTCGCATTGAGTTATATATTGGTTGTTTGAGTGCATTCATGGCATCATATTGAGTCGATACACCCACACGAGAAATACCAAACACTAGGATTAAATGGTGAAACGAGACATTTTGGAAATAAAAAAATGAAGTATATTGGGGTAGATAACATTGATTTTGAGGAATATATATATTAAAGTTGGTCTACATTAATAGGTTGTGCCGATTCGACAGTTGTTGTGCCGTGATACCGTTATCTTCTGCTAGTGTTTATTTGTGCGTTGATTGCTTGAGGTGAGTTTCATAGCCCCACTTTTATCTACGTTTTTAACTATATTGGGGTGAGAATCATGCTACTGTTTTTGGACCTTAAAACTATTTGGATTTGCTTATATGCTTGACTGTTTAGATAGATGTGCGGTAGTTGTTGCCTTAGTCTAGGTTTAACCGTGCCTAACTAAGAATAGACTTCTACCTCGACCTAGTTCGGGGTTGGCAATTGTTTTAGATTTTGCCACGATAGTGCTGGACTAGAGTCGCGGGGCCCGAGTAATCCCTGGATGCGAGATATGATTGGAGATCTGGGTAGAATCAGTGTGTGAAATGGTATTTATCTATCTTAGGTCTTGCATAGCAAATCAACTCTTATAGGTCCACTATGATTTTGTTGAACTTAAACCTATGAACTCACCAGCGTAAGCTAACCTTTTAGCATGATTTCTCAGGTATTTGAAAGATGTTTGGAATACGTAATCGGTGGAAGCTTGGCAAGAAGGCGGGGTTCAAGGATCATTTATGACTATGATAAACTATGGGGACCTATTTTATTAAACTATGTTTTGGGCCTAATATTTATACTTTTGGATTAAATGTTTTAAATAATTAAATTTAGGATTGGTTTTGAATGTTAAATGACTATCTTTTTGCTATACTTGTGTGCGATACCAATCTAATAGTAACGCCCCGAAAACTTGATTAAGTCTTCCGCTGTACCGAGATTTGGGGGTGTTACAAGAAGAAAGAACCAAACTAGAAACTTGAAATCCTCCTTTGAATCATAAGCTTTTCGTGTAAGGGTAGACAAAGAGACACAAAACACAACTTTAGCCACCCTAAAATCATTTATATAATAGCCTAAACATCACCCTAAACCACACTTTGACCCATTTGACCTTAAGGACCATTGGTTAATATGTTTCCTTGTTGAGTGTCGATGGGACAAGGCAAGCATGCCACCATGAAACTCGGCTACAACATCACACGCCCAAAGACCAAGTTCAAAAACACATGTCTAAATTCCTAAGACTAGGTGATCTAAGAGTAAAATATTGGAAAGACCATGCTACCTTACTTCTTTATAAACCATCACAAGACTGAGACTCACACACATAACACTATCACAAAACAAACTCACAAACACTTACACTCACCCTACACATAAATCGTCCACCGTGAGCATTAAGGAGGAGCAAGGGAATTGTTACACATTGGATTTCACAAACACATCAAACCATGATCACACAAGGCGTATACTATTAGGTTTTAGAGAGAGAAAGAGTTAGAGGTTTGGGAACTTAGTGAGAGAAAGTGAAAATCTTATTATGAGCTCCAACTCTCTACCTTGGGAGGTAGAGAGTATTTATAGTCTTACATAAAATGCCACCTACGGGCTGTGGATCAGGCATACAGTGGGTAAAGACCCGTCCGTCCTCCACGGTGTTACATAACTGAATACTACTTAACTTTAAATAACTATGACTACGAGCTTTCAAACGATTACATATACTTGAGGTAACCGACACCTTAATAACAGGATTTACTAAATCCTAACAATCTCCCCCTAACGGAGGTCACCTCAAAATTCATTGAATACAAACAGATATTACATTAAGATTGTTCTTGGATTCTTGTTCCTGTTCTTTGCTCAGTAGCTCGTAGTCTTTGATTCTTCATCTTTGCATGTTTGGATAATCTAAGTGGAGGTCTTTAACTGATCCACGTGATAATGAGTGTTGAGCCAGCTTTGAGATCATCAGCTACCATAAATCTCTGACTCTTCCTTTGTAGTGTTGGTATTATGTGATGTTGTGACATTTTGGACCGACATGCTCACATTCTGGATCATGATTTCTTCTTATCAGAGTAGCGGAAGCTTTAATTGATTCATGATATTTGCAGCAGTGTAGCAGAAGCATGGAGTGAAAATATCAGAGTCATTGATGCAATTCATCATGATTTCTTTAGAAATGAATGTGTTGTGTTAGCATGTGGCTATGAATTGATCTCTCCATTCTGATCAGCTGCAAACGTCGGGTGTACCTGCATACAACAGTTAGCAATAAAATGCACGAAAGTGTCTTTGATCACTTTCGTTGAATTGAGGTACACGGCCCACGGTTCCCCGTTGTTCAGTACAAGTACTGCCTGTGATCAGGTATAATTCCGAAGAATCTCCTTGACAGGGTTTCGCAGCAGCTTTAGTTGTTCTCAAACCGGAACGTCTCAAAGAAGACAACACGGAGTGAGTGAACCAGCGAATTGAGAATCACTGATTGATTCAAAATGATTTGAAAACAATCACGTATTTTTTGAAGAAAGAGTTTTGCAATACGACGAAGGTTTTATAAGAAAATTCAATTTTCAATCATAACAACCTTTTATTTTGAAATATAAGTACACAGTCGATGTGCTAGAGAAAAGAATTTTAAGCATAACGACCGGTTTTTCAAAGGTATCCGTCAATCCATAACCTGAACCAGGATTGATTCATAATTTTGAATCACCCTATTGTTTCTGTTCAGTTGTCACATGGTTGATCTATTGGATAGATCTCACATGTCACCTACCAAGAGCTTGTTTGATGTTGGCTCTAGAAGGCTTTCCATCTTCATTGTGAATACTTTTACATATCACTCGGATGTTCTGGCAATACCACAAGGATAATGCGTAGGACTCTCAATATATATACTTACTTTCCACATTGAGTGAAATAGCAAGTCTTCATTAATTTTGTGTGCTAATGAGATATTGTGGATGATCTCGTGGCTCTAGACTCAATAGTGCACATTTGGTTTCCTATATCGGAGACTAGGGAGATGGTCTCCTTCTTCAATATCAACAATCTCTAAGAGAAAGTTGATAGATTATGTGGTTTCCCTATGAGAATGAAACAAGCTCTTTTAAGAGGAACTTGAGTAGCTTGGGAAGCTTAGTGCAGTGCGTCACTGGGTCCATGACGTCTTGTCTTCAATACCAGTGTTACCTTAGTAACCCCCAGTAGCATATGTATTGAACCCGGTTTTTGCCCTAAGGTTGAATTATTGGAGGGTTATTTATTTTCACCCTTTCCTCGTTTCATTTCTTTTTCATTCTTCAACCCCTTCAGTGCTTACCGAGACTTCATAACGAGAACCTTGTTGGGTTTATTCTAGTACTAGCTCTGTCTCAGTCCGCACTCTTCCCATATCTCACTATTCTCCTTTTTTCATCATACCTAAGGACTTCTACACTATCTAGTGGATTGTCCCTGGGTAGATCCCTCCGGTTCTGGCGGATCATGGGAACAAATACCTAACCTTATCATCCTTATATCACCATACATAAAGTAAATTTGGTCGGTCTATTTGGTATTGTTCATCTGCCATTGGAACCAATTGAAAACCATTTGAAAATCAATCCAGATACTTGTGATATATTATCAAAGCATTTTGTACCTGAATTTTTTTTGATATTTTTAGAAAAAGAGCTCCCCCTCAAAATGTGCATCATGTATTTGAAATCGTTTTGGCACACGGAGGCAAGAGGAAGGATTAACTTCTTTGATTACCATTTTCTAAAAGATATCAACATCACTTCCCTGAACAAATCAAGTAGATAAACCATATTGGGGAAGGATGAGGTCTTCATAAGTTTGCTCCCCCTCAATATGTGCCTCGAGATTTGAAAGAGTTTTGCACATATTAGAAGGAACCTGCACTTAGAGACAAGTCAATCACGTTTCAATTCTTTGTGGTTTTAAAAAAATGCTCCCCCTCAACATGTGCATGGAAAATTTAAAATCGTTTGGCACATGTGGGGAGGAAAGCTTGCTAAACACTTGTGAAACCATTTATCGAATCATCATTTTAAATCCAATTTAAATCACAAATTCTCCTCCGATCACAATTTTCAAATCATTTGAGATTTGTGATCTCTGTAGATTTAAATTGATTTTGAAAGCTTTTGTGGGGAGATGTGACTTGATTATGAGAAACATTTAACCGATAAGGATCAAGTTTGAGACTTTAGACTCCAAAGATTAAACATGCTTGAGTATCTTTTGAAAACATAATTATAACAAAGGTCTTGTATCAATTGTATACAAAGACCGTAGATATTATCGAATCGAGAAAAATATGACAAAATGACACTAATTTTTGAAAATTTTCACGATATTAAATTTTTTATAGATTTTTGAAAGTTTTATATTTTTCTATTTGATTTTCGTAGGTTTTGTAATTTTGTATTTTGTTTTTCGAATAAATATTTACAATAGATGTATGAAGAAATACCTTTACTCCTCGTCTTCCTCTTGAAGACGTTTAAGTGTTTCCGGTTGTAGACTCTTTAGACCAAGTCGTGGAAGGATAAACTCAAAACGTTCTCTAGGAAGATCTTTGGTGAAGATGTCTGCTAATTGGTATTCAGTCCTCACAAAACAGAGTTCCACCACACCGTTCTCCACTTGCTCCCTGATGAAATGATGTCGAATGTCGATGTGCTTTGCTCTTGAGTGTTGAACGTTGTGAAAACTCGCAATTTCAAGTCATTTCTCAAAACAATTCATGTTTCACTATTTCATCATTTATCGTAAATTAGGTTTGCGTGTTCCAAATTCGCGTAACCTTAATGGTTTAGCGGCGAATTCATGATCATATCATCACGGACATTTCATATAGACTAAGTTTAGTCTACATTTCATTAACATCATTATCATCATGTTAGTTCATTCATGACTTTGCATTTCACATTAAACGCGTAAATTTTATATTAAATAAACGCTATCGCGTAAATTATTATTTTGAACGTTTAATCCGATACTTCCAAAAATGATCCCGATATATTTTTATATTTACATTTAGTTTATAAAAATAATATTTTGAGTTTACCTAGTGTCTTAAATTTATTTTGTATATAAATCGTTAAATTTATATTATTACGACGCTTTTCTTAAAAACTACACGATAATTACTATATCACTCAAATTTTGCAAGAAATGTATTTTTACAATTTTTATGATCTCATTATACTTTACTTTGATCTATTAAAAATTACTTTTACCTAAAACTACCTTAAATACACTAATGTATATAAAATCTTACAAGTTATATTTACCTACACATGTTACTTACATCTTTTTACAATTATACACAATATAAGAGAAAAAAAAATATATATATTTTGTAAATACTTCCCCCCTTGGCCGACCAAGGGGGGGTAGGCATTAATTAAGTTGGTAAAAATTTCTAACTTGTATAGATATATACTCCAAGTATCCTACTTTCATTCATTTCTTTCACAATCAGTAATTCAAAGTTCTATCAAAGTCTTTCTCTCTTTTCTTCCTCTCCCAAAACCGGTCACCATTAAGGAGCAAGGAGATCTTCATCAAAAATCTTCAAGTAAAGTTTTAAACAATCTAGTATACACTCTTAATCAAGGTTTTGAAATAAAAACCTAGGGTGTTTAGGTTTAATCCTTGTTCTTATCACCTCATCAAGTAACTAGTAAGCATATTATTTTCATTTTACATCTTTCATTATCATTTCATATGTATTTCATCATTTTTGAGCAAAGCATGCAAGACTTGTGGATATTTATACCATTTTTATCATTGTTTTAGAGTTTTATATATATAAGTCGTCCTATAAATTATCCCTTGTTATATATTGGTCTTGATGATGTTTAGGAACCCATGACACCCTAAGAAGGTGTATGGTAGGATTAGAATAGCTTTGGAGTTGTTTTGAAGGAATTGGAATAGGTTTAGTACGAGAAAAACTCTTTTCGACAAGTATAAATAAGGGTCTGATCTTGTTTTGTATTTCTGGAAAATCCGACAGTAGACACGAATTTTTGGCCTAGATATTTAGAAAATATACTTTAAAACGAATCCGTGGCCGCTTGAACGGATTAAAACGTAGCTATAACGAAGAAGTTATGAATTTTTCAATTTTGACGACGAAATATATACGTCCTGAAAATTTCAGCACACTATTTTTGTATTGTACGAGTCAAAAACGAGTCTTAAGCTTTATAAATTATTTCGACTTATCAAAAATATATTAGTATACTTTGATACGAAGCTAAGGACGTATAATACGTAGAAAACGGATTTGTAACGACTAAAATATACACGTTTTCATAAAATTGCCGTAACTTTATTAGTTAAGAAAAACTATATTATTTTTAGTTGACAAGTGTTACGGTAAACAAAACGACCATATTGAAGGCTATTTTTAACGTTGACGTAGAACTTTTTGGAACGAGATGTCTTCTAATAAAAGTGAGATTATCAAGCATATTTTCCAAAACGACCAACCGTTTGTATAGCGGAGTTGTAATGAATTATTTACGGTTGCTTAAACTTTGCCGAAATTCACTTTTAAACTACATTTTTGGACAAAAACACCCTACTTAACCTATATTTTTCTCTATGAACGAGACCTCTAGGATAAAAACTTAAAAGCCAAAACTTTGAGATTATGATACAAGCTTTCCAAAACCGTTGAGTTCGTTTCCTAACGTTCGACGTACACCATTTACGACTAGCTTTTCGAGGCCATTTTGTCACTTTCATGAAATTTTCAACGACATTATTTTACGAGGAAAAGTTATAATTTCACAATAAACCATTAAGAAACTATTGTAGGATGACATTATGACGTAAATACTTGTAAATTAATTTAAGAATGGTCTAGACGTTAAAAGTGTATTTTTCGACGAAGAGTATTATTTTCAAAATTCACAAGTGGTATAAATAACATACGAAATGCATGCATAACATTTCATCATAACTCATTACGTATCATATCATTCATAATAGGTCATTTTCGAGATTCACGCTACATTTCAGTGTATCCACTTTTGTCATCATAACCATTGCAATAGGTGAGTCATAGCCCCTACTCTTTTAACTGTTATGAATTACTTTTGGGGGAGATACATGCTCAACTATTTTTATGACTATCATGATTATTTGAAACTACATGCTTAACTGAACTGAATGTTTAGTCATATCCTATATCATAAATCATGGAACTGAATGCCTTGGGATTATTGTTGAGCTGAATGTCTTGGGATTATCATTGAGCTGAATGTCTTGGGATTATCATTGAGCTGAATGTCTTGGGATTATCATTGAGCTGAATGTCTTGGGAACATCATTGAGCTGAATGTCTTGGGATTTTCATTGAACTAAATGTCTTGGTATAATTATGTCAAGTAACTGTTGATACATTAAGTCATGCACTATTATGAATTCATTTGACACCAAGTGTTTGAACATAAACTATACACATTTTGGCAGTGGGTTGTGAACACACAGGTTGCAAGTTTTGTATGGGCGGAACTTGGAACTGGGTGGATTTACAATGCCTTTGCTGCATAAACGATTTTGAAAGGCTTTACATTTCAACACAAACTCTATGAACTCACTCAACCTTTGTGTTGACACTTTAGCATGTTTTTATCTCAGGTATCTAAGGCATTCATTTCATGGCATGCATGTAGACACATCATGGAGTCGCGGTGACGACTCGTCTCACTTGGGTTTTACGCACTTTAAAACATCGTTTGAATTGTAACAAACTTATTTCCGCACAAGTTGATTTTCATTTGGGACCTACACTTTGTAAACTCTGATTGTTTTATTAAATCAAACGATGTGTTTTCCAAACGACACTTTAGGTCATTCAATATAACTGTGATTGTGGTGCTATGACAGTCTATCCCCAGGAATTCCATTCCGCTGCAAAACAGGTAATTTGGGGGTGTGACAGATTGGCATCAGAGCTTCGGTTATAGAGAACTAGGTTGCATCATTGACCCTAGACTATAACTACATCATCATAGCATCTCATCATTTCATCACAAGTGCATATTCACTTTACATGCGGTTTATACGTATTTTTTTTCAAGTTATTTACTTTCATTTCAAAATCGATTGTCACATTGATGCCTTCAAATACACATCCCATCATACTCACATCAGACTCCAATGTGGAGAATGCCCTGTCATTCTCTATAACAATTTTTTTTCACCAAGTTGACTTAACACCTAACATCATATGAGTCGATTAATCCAAGCATTGCACAGTTACTCCTAAATTATACATAGCCTGATCACCTATGTCTAATTCAGGAAGAATCATGCAATGAAGGGAGTAGTAGGCTTATATGTGTAAGCAATTCTATGAACGAGCCAAATTTTCAAAAGAACCGTTACTCGAACCGATTTAGCCTAATCTCATGACAGTTCTTGTTTGATGAGTTGTGAGATTAAGTAAAAATCGGTTACCAAAAAGTCTTTTGAGGGTTTTGCTCGAGAATGGGAAGGCTTGCCTCATCAAACCCTAACCCTGAGAGACCAACACGAACTGAATTCAGGGACTGAATTCCTTTTTGGATGGGCGAATGTGACAACTCGCAATTTCAGGTCATTTCTCAAAACAATTCATGTTTCACTATTTCATCATTTATCGTAAATTAGGTTTGCGTGTTCCAAATTCGCGTAACCTTAATGGTTTAGCGGCGAATTCATGATCATATCATCACGGACATTTCATATAGACTAAGTTTAGTCTAAATTTCATTAACATCATTATCATCATGTTAGTTCATTCATGACTTTGCATTTCACATTAAACGCGTAAATTTTATATTAAATAAACGCTATCGCGTAAATTATTATTTTGAACGTTTAATCCGATACTTCCAAAAATGATCCCGATATATTTTTATATTTACATTTAGTTTATAAAAATAATATTTTGAGTTTACCTAGTGTCTTAAATTTATTTTGTATATAAATCGTTAAATTTATATTATTACGACGCTTTTCTTAAAAACTACACGATAATTACTATATCACTCAAATTTTGCAAGAAATGTATTTTTACAATTTTTATGATCTCATTATACTTTACTTTGATCTATTAAAAATTACTTTTACCTAAAACAACCTTAAATACACTAATGTATATAAAATCTTACAAGTTATATTTACCTACACATGTTACTTACATCTTTTTACAATTATACACAATATAAGAGAAAAAAAATATATATATTTTGTAAATACTTCCCCCCTTGGCCGACCAAGGGGGGTAGGCATTAATTAAGTTGGTAAAAATTTCTAACTTGTATAGATATATACTCCAAGTATCCTACTTTCATTCATTTCTTTCACAATCAATAATTCAAAGTTCTATCAAAGTCTTTCTCTCTTTTCTTCCTCTCCCAAAACCGGTCACCATTAAGGAGCAAGGAGATCTTCATCAAAAATCTTCAAGTAAAGTTTTAAACAATCTAGTATACACTCTTAATCAAGGTTTTGAAATAAAAACCTAGGGTGTTTAGGTTTAATCCTTGTTCTTATCACCTCATCAAGTAACTAGTAAGCATATTATTTTCATTTTACATCTTTCATTATCATTTCATATGTATTTCATCATTTTTGAGCAAAGCATGCAAGACTTGTGGATATTTATACCATTTTTATCATTGTTTTAGAGTTTTATATATATAAGTCGTCCTATAAATTATCCCTTGTTATATATTGGTCTTGATGATGTTTAGGAACCCATGACACCCTAAGAAGGTGTATGGTAGGATTAGAATAGCTTTGGAGTTGTTTTGAAGGGATTGGAATAGGTTTAGTACGAGAAAAACTCTTTTCGACAAGTATAAATAAGGGTCTGATCTTGTTTTGTATTTCTGGAAAATCCGACAGTAGACACGAATTTTTGGCCTAGATATTTAGAAAATATACTTTAAAACGAATCCGTGGCCGCTTGAACGGATTAAAACGGAGCTATAACGAAGAAGTTATGAATTTTTCAATTTTGACGACGAAATATATACGTCCTGAAAATTTCAGCACACTATTTTTGTATTGTACGAGTCAAAAACGAGTCTTAAGCTTTATAAATTATTTCGACTTATCAAAAATATATTAGTATACTTTGATACGAAGCTAAGGACGTATAATACGTAGAAAACGGATTTGTAACGACTAAAATATACACGTTTTCATAAAATTGCCGTAACTTTATTAGTTAAGAAAAACTATATTATTTTTAGTTGACAAGTGTTACGGTAAACAAAACGACCATATTGAAGGCTATTTTTAACGTTGACGTAGAACTTTTTGTAACGAGATGTCTTCTAATAAAAGTGAGATTATCAAGCATATTTTCCAAAACGACCAACCGTTTGTATAGCGGAGTTGTAATGAATTATTTACGGTTGCTTAAACTTTGCCGAAATTCACTTTTAAACTACATTTTTGGACAAAAACACCCTACTTAACCTATATTTTTCTCTATGAACGAGACCTCTAGGATAAAAACTTAAATGCCAAAACTTTGAGATTATGATACAAGCTTTCCAAAACCGTTGGGTTCGTTTCCTAACGTTCGACGTACACCATTTTACGACTAGCTTTTCGAGGCCATTTTGTCACTTTCATGATCCAACGACATTATTTTACGACGAAAAGTTATAATTTCACAATAAACCATTAAGAAACTATTGTAGGATGACATTATGACGTAAATACTTGTAAATTAATTTAAGAATGGTCTAGACGTTAAAAGTGTATTTTTCGACGAAGAGTATTATTTTCAAAATTCACAAGTGGTATAAATAACATACGAAATGCATGCATAACATTTCATCATAACTCATTACGTATCATATCATTCATAATAGGTCATTTTCGAGATTCACGCTACATTTCAGTGTATCCACTTTTGTCATCATAACCATTGCAATAGGTGAGTCATAGCCCCTACTCTTTTAACTGTTATGAATTACTTTTGGGGGAGATACATGCTCAACTATTTTTATGACTATCATGATTATTTGAAACTACATGCTTAACTGAACTGAATGTTTAGTCATATCCTATATCATAAATCATGGAACTGAATGCCTTGGGATTATTGTTGAGCTGAATGTCTTGGGATTATCATTGAGCTGAATGTCTTGGGATTATCATTGAGCTGAATGTCTTGGGATTATCATTGAGCTGAATGTCTTGGGAACATCATTGAGCTGAATTTCTTGGGATTTTCATTGAACTAAATGTCTTGGTATAATTATGTCAAGTAACTGTTGATACATTAAGTCATGCACTATTATGAATTCATTTGACACCAAGTGTTTGAACATAAACTATACACATTTTGGCAGTGGGTTGTGAACACACAGGTTGCAAGTTTTGTATGGGCGGAACTTGGAACTGGGTGGATTTACAATGCCTTTGCTGCATAAACGATTTTGAAAGGCTTTACATTTCAACACAAACTCTATGAACTCACTCAACCTTTGTGTTGACACTTTAGCATGTTTTTATCTCAGGTATCTAAGGCATTCATTTCATGGCATGCATGTAGACACATCATGGAGTCGCGGTGACGACTCGTCTCACTTGGGTTTTACGCACTTTAAAACATCGTTTGAATTGTAACAAACTTATTTCCGCACAAGTTGATTTTCATTTGGGACCTACACTTTGTAAACTCTGATTGTTTTATTAAATCAAACGATGTGTTTTCCAAACGACACTTTAGGTCATTCAATATAACTGTGATTGTGGTGCTATGACAGTCTATCCCCAGGAATTCCATTCCGCTGCAAAACAGGTAATTTGGGGGTGTGACAGATTGGCATCAGAGCTTCGGTTATAGAGAACTAGGTTGCATCATTGACCCTAGACTATAACTACATCATCATAGCATCTCATCATTTCATCACAAGTGCATATTCACTTTACATGCGGTTTATACGTATTTTTTTTCAAGTTATTTACTTTCATTTCAAAATCGATTGTCACATTGATGCCTTCAAATACACATCCCATCATACTCACATCAGACTCCAATGTGGAGAATGCCCTGTCATTCTCTATAACAATTTTTTTTCACCAAGTTGACTTAACACCTAACATCATATGAGTCGATTAATCCAAGCATTGCACAGTTACTCCTAAATTATACATAGCCTGATCACCTATGTCTAATTCAGGAAGAATCATGCAATGAAGGGAGTAGTAGGCTTATATGTGTAAGCAATTCTATGAACGAGCCAAATTTTCAAAAGAACCGTTACTCGAACCGATTTAGCCTAATCTCATGACAGTTCTTGTTTGATGAGTTGTGAGATTAAGTAAAAATCGGTTACCAAAAAGTCTTTTGAGGGTTTTGCTCGAGAATGGGAAGGCTTGCCTCATCAAACCCTAACCCTGAGAGACCAACACGAACTGAATTCAGGGACTGAATTCCTTTTTGGATGGGCGAATGTGACAACTCGCAATTTCAGGTCATTTCTCAAAACAATTCATGTTTCACTATTTCATCATTTATCGTAAATTAGGTTTGCGTGTTCCAAATTCGCGTAACCTTAATGGTTTAGCGGCGAATTCATGATCATATCATCACGGACATTTCATATAGACTAAGTTTAGTCTAAATTTCATTAACATCATTATCATCATGTTAGTTCATTCATGACTTTGCATTTCACATTAAACGCGTAAATTTTATATTAAATAAACGCTATCGCGTAAATTATTATTTTGAACGTTTAATCCGATACTTCCAAAAATGATCCCGATATATTTTTATATTTACATTTAGTTTATAAAAATAATATTTTGAGTTTACCTAGTGTCTTAAATTTATTTTGTATATAAATCGTTAAATTTATATTATTACGACGCTTTTCTTAAAAACTACACGATAATTACTATATCACTCAAATTTTGCAAGAAATGTATTTTTACAATTTTTATGATCTCATTATACTTTACTTTGATCTATTAAAAATTACTTTTACCTAAAACTACCTTAAATACACTAATGTATATAAAATCTTACAAGTTATATTTACCTACACATGTTACTTACATCTTTTTACAATTATACACAATATAAGAGAAAAAAAATATATATATTTTGTAAATACTTCCCCCCTTGGCCGACCAAGGGGGGTAGGCATTAATTAAGTTGGTAAAAATTTCTAACTTGTATAGATATATACTCCAAGTATCCTACTTTCATTCATTTCTTTCACAATCAATAATTCAAAGTTCTATCAAAGTCTTTCTCTCTTTTCTTCCTCTCCCAAAACCGGTCACCATTAAGGAGCAAGGAGATCTTCATCAAAAATCTTCAAGTAAAGTTTTAAACAATCTAGTATACACTCTTAATCAAGGTTTTGAAATAAAAACCTAGGGTGTTTAGGTTTAATCCTTGTTCTTATCACCTCATCAAGTAACTAGTAAGCATATTATTTTCATTTTACATCTTTCATTATCATTTCATATGTATTTCATCATTTTTGAGCAAAGCATGCAAGACTTGTGGATATTTATACCATTTTTATCATTGTTTTAGAGTTTTATATATATAAGTCGTCCTATAAATTATCCCTTGTTATATATTGGTCTTGATGATGTTTAGGAACCCATGACACCCTAAGAAGGTGTATGGTAGGATTAGAATAGCTTTGGAGTTGTTTTGAAGGGATTGGAATAGGTTTAGTACGAGAAAAACTCTTTTCGACAAGTATAAATAAGGGTCTGATCTTGTTTTGTATTTCTGGAAAATCCGACAGTAGACACGAATTTTTGGCCTAGATATTTAGAAAATATACTTTAAAACGAATCCGTGGCCGCTTGAACGGATTAAAACGGAGCTATAACGAAGAAGTTATGAATTTTTCAATTTTGACGACGAAATATATACGTCCTGAAAATTTCAGCACACTATTTTTGTATTGTACGAGTCAAAAACGAGTCTTAAGCTTTATAAATTATTTCGACTTATCAAAAATATATTAGTATACTTTGATACGAAGCTAAGGACGTATAATACGTAGAAAACGGATTTGTAACGACTAAAATATACACGTTTTCATAAAATTGCCGTAACTTTATTAGTTAAGAAAAACTATATTATTTTTAGTTGACAAGTGTTACGGTAAACAAAACGACCATATTGAAGGCTATTTTTAACGTTGACGTAGAACTTTTTGTAACGAGATTTCTTCTAATAAAAGTGAGATTATCAAGCATATTTTCCAAAACGACCAACCGTTTGTATAGCGGAGTTGTAATGAATTATTTACGGTTGCTTAAACTTTGCCGAAATTCACTTTTAAACTACATTTTTGGACAAAAACACCCTACTTAACCTATATTTTTCTCTATGAACGAGACCTCTAGGATAAAAACTTAAATGCCAAAACTTTGAGATTATGATACAAGCTTTCCAAAACCGTTGGGTTCGTTTCCTAACGTTCGACGTACACCATTTTACGACTAGCTTTTCGAGGCCATTTTGTCACTTTCATGAAATTTCCAACGACATTATTTTACGACGAAAAGTTATAATTTCACAATAAACCATTAAGAAACTATTGTAGGATGACATTATGACGTAAATACTTGTAAATTAATTTAAGAATGGTCTAGACGTTAAAAGTGTATTTTTCGACGAAGAGTATTATTTTCAAAATTCACAAGTGGTATAAATAACATACGAAATGCATGCATAACATTTCATCATAACTCATTACGTATCATATCATTCATAATAGGTCATTTTCGAGATTCACGCTACATTTCAGTGTATCCACTTTTGTCATCATAACCATTGCAATAGGTGAGTCATAGCCCCTACTCTTTTAACTGTTATGAATTACTTTTGGGGGAGATACATGCTCAACTATTTTTATGACTATCATGATTATTTGAAACTACATGCTTAACTGAACTGAATGTTTAGTCATATCCTATATCATAAATCATGGAACTGAATGCCTTGGGATTATTGTTGAGCTGAATGTCTTGGGATTATCATTGAGCTGAATGTCTTGGGATTATCATTGAGCTGAATGTCTTGGGATTATCATTGAGCTGAATGTCTTGGGAACATCATTGAGCTGAATTTCTTGGGATTTTCATTGAACTAAATGTCTTGGTATAATTATGTCAAGTAACTGTTGATACATTAAGTCATGCACTATTATGAATTCATTTGACACCAAGTGTTTGAACATAAACTATACACATTTTGGCAGTGGGTTGTGAACACACAGGTTGCAAGTTTTGTATGGGCGGAACTTGGAACTGGGTGGATTTACAATGCCTTTGCTGCATAAACGATTTTGAAAGGCTTTACATTTCAACACAAACTCTATGAACTCACTCAACCTTTGTGTTGACACTTTAGCATGTTTTTATCTCAGGTATCTAAGGCATTCACTTCATGGCATGCATGTGGACACATCATGGAGTCACGGTGACGACTCGTCTCACTTGGGTTTTACGCACTTTAAAACATCGTTTGAATTGTAACAAACTTATTTCCGCAAAAGTTGATTTTCATTTGGGACCTACACTTTGTAAACTCTGATTGTTTTATTAAATCAAACGATGTGTTTTCCAAACGACACTTTAGGTCGTTCAATATAACTGTGATTGTGGTGCTATGACAGTCTATCCCTAGGAATTCCATTCCGCTGCAAAACAGGTAATTTGGGGGTGTGACAGATTGGCATCAGAGCTTCAGTTATAGAGAACTAGGTTGCATCATTGACCCTAGACTATAACTACATCATCATAGCATCTCATCATTTCATCACAAGTGCATATTCACTTTACATGCGGTTTATACGTATTTTTTTTCAAGTTATTTACTTTCATTTCAAAATCGATTGTCACATTGATGCCTTCAAATACACATCCCATCATACTCACATCAGACTCCAATGTGGAGAATGCCCTGTCATTCTCTATCACAATTTTTTTTCACCAAGTTGACTTAACACCTAACATCATATGAGTCGATTAGTCCAAGCATTGCATAGTTACTCCTAAATTATACATAGCCTGATCACCTATGTCTAATTCAGGAAGAATCATGCAATGAAGGGAGTAGTAGGCTTATATGTGTAAGCAATTCTATGAACGAGCCAAATTTTCAAAAGAACCGTTACTCGAACCGATTTAGCCTAATCTCATGACAGTTCTTGTTTGATGAGTTGTGAGATTAAGTAAAAATCGGTTACCAAAAAGTCTTTTGAGGGTTTTGCTCGAGAATGGGAAGGCTTGCCTCATCAAACCCTAACCCTGAGAGACCAACACGAACTGAATTCAGGGACTGAATTCCTTTTTGGATGGGCGAATGTGACAACTCGCAATTTCAGGTCATTTCTCAAAACAATTCATGTTTCACTATTTCATCATTTATCGTAAATTAGGTTTGCGTGTTCCAAATTCGCGTAACCTTAATGGTTTAGCGGCGAATTCATGATCATATCATCACGGACATTTCATATAGACTAAGTTTAGTCTACATTTCATTAACATCATTATCATCATGTTAGTTCATTCATGACTTTGCATTTCACATTAAACGCGTAAATTTTATATTAAATAAACGCTATCGCGTAAATTATTATTTTGAACGTTTAATCCGATACTTCCAAAAATGATCCCGATATATTTTTATATTTACATTTAGTTTATAAAAATAATATTTTGAGTTTACCTAGTGTCTTAAATTTATTTTGTATATAAATCGTTAAATTTATATTATTACGACGCTTTTCTTAAAAACTACACGATAATTACTATATCACTCAAATTTTGCAAGAAATGTATTTTTACAATTTTTATGATCTCATTATACTTTACTTTGATCTATTAAAAATTACTTTTACCTAAAACTACCTTAAATACACTAATGTATATAAAATCTTACAAGTTATATTTACCTACACATGTTACTTACATCTTTTTACAATTATACACAATATAAGAGAAAAAAAATATATATATTTTGTAAATACTTCCCCCCTTGGCCGACCAAGGGGGGGTAGGCATTAATTAAGTTGGTAAAAATTTCTAACTTGTATAGATATATACTCCAAGTATCCTACTTTCATTCATTTCTTTCACAATCAATAATTCAAAGTTCTATCAAAGTCTTTCTCTCTTTTCTTCCTCTCCCAAAACCGGTCACCATTAAGGAGCAAGGAGATCTTCATCAAAAATCTTCAAGTAAAGTTTTAAACAATCTAGTATACACTCTTAATCAAGGTTTTGAAATAAAAACCTAGGGTGTTTAGGTTTAATCCTTGTTCTTATCACCTCATCAAGTAACTAGTAAGCATATTATTTTCATTTTACATCTTTCATTATCATTTCATATGTATTTCATCATTTTTGAGCAAAGCATGCAAGACTTGTGGATATTTATACCATTTTTATCATTGTTTTAGAGTTTTATATATATAAGTCGTCCTATAAATTATCCCTTGTTATATATTGGTCTTGATGATGTTTAGGAACCCATGACACCCTAAGAAGGTGTATGGTAGGATTAGAATAGCTTTGGAGTTGTTTTGAAGGAATTGGAATAGGTTTAGTACGAGAAAAACTCTTTTCGACAAGTATAAATAAGGGTCTGATCTTGTTTTGTATTTCTGGAAAATCCGACAGTAGACACGAATTTTTGGCCTAGATATTTAGAAAATATACTTTAAAACGAATCCGTGGCCGCTTGAACGGATTAAAACGGAGCTATAACGAAGAAGTTATGAATTTTTCAATTTTGACGACAAAATATATACGTCCTGAAAATTTCAGCACACTATTTTTGTATTGTACGAGTCAAAAACGAGTCTTAAGCTTTATAAATTATTTCGACTTACCAAAAATATATTAGTATACTTTGATACGAAGCTAAGGACGTATAATACGTAGAAAACGGATTTGTAACGACTAAAATATACACGTTTTCATAAAATTGCCGTAACTTTATTAGTTAAGAAAAACTATATTATTTTTAGTTGACAAGTGTTACGGTAAACAAAACGACCATATTGAAGGCTATTTTTAACGTTGACGTAGAACTTTTTGTAACGAGATGTCTTCTAATAAAAGTGAGATTATCAAGCATATTTTCCAAAACGACCAACCGTTTGTATAGCGGAGTTGTAATGAATTATTTACGGTTGCTTAAACTTTGCCGAAATTCACTTTTAAACTACATTTTTGGACAAAAACACCCTACTTAACCTATATTTTTCTCTATGAACGAGACCTCTAGGATAAAAACTTAAATGCCAAAACTTTGAGATTATGATACAAGCTTTCCAAAACCGTTGAGTTCGTTTCCTAACGTTCGACGTACACCATTTTACGACTAGCTTTTCGAGGCCATTTTGTCACTTTCATGAAATTTCCAACGACATTATTTTACGACGAAAAGTTATAATTTCACAATAAACCATTAAGAAACTATTGTAGGATGACATTATGACGTAAATACTTGTAAATTAATTTAAGAATGGTCTAGACGTTAAAAGTGTATTTTTCGACGAAGAGTATTATTTTCAAAATTCACAAGTGGTATAAATAACATACGAAATGCATGCATAACATTTCATCATAACTCATTACGTATCATATCATTCATAATAGGTCATTTTCGAGATTCACGCTACATTTCAGTGTATCCACTTTTGTCATCATAACCATTGCAATAGGTGAGTCATAGCCCCTACTCTTTTAACTGTTATGAATTACTTTTGGGGGAGATACATGCTCAACTATTTTTATGACTATCATGATTATTTGAAACTACATGCTTAACTGAACTGAATGTTTAGTCATATCCTATATCATAAATCATGGAACTGAATGCCTTGGGATTATTGTTGAGCTGAATGTCTTGGGATTATCATTGAGCTGAATGTCTTGGGATTATCATTGAGCTGAATGTCTTGGGATTATCATTGAGCTGAATGTCTTGGGAACATCATTGAGCTGAATGTCTTGGGATTTTCATTGAACTAAATGTCTTGGTATAATTATGTCAAGTAACTGTTGATACATTAAGTCATGCACTATTATGAATTCATTTGACACCAAGTGTTTGAACATAAACTATACACATTTTGGCAGTGGGTTGTGAACACACAGGTTGCAAGTTTTGTATGGGCGGAACTTGGAACTGGGTGGATTTACAATGCCTTTGCTGCCTAAACGATTTTGAAAGGCTTTACATTTCAACACAAACTCTATGAACTCACTCAACCTTTGTGTTGACACTTTAGCATGTTTTTATCTCAGGTATCTAAGGCATTCACTTCATGGCATGCATGTGGACACATCATGGAGTCGCGGTGACGACTCGTCTCACTTGGGTTTTACGCACTTTAAAACATCGTTTGAATTGTAACAAACTTATTTCCGCACAAGTTGATTTTCATTTGGGACCTACACTTTGTAAACTCTGATTGTTTTATTAAATCAAACGATGTGTTTTCCAAACGACACTTTAGGTCGTTCAATATAACTGTGATTGTGGTGCTATGACAGTCTATCCCCAGGAATTCCATTCCGCTGCAAAACAGGTAATTTGGGGGTGTGACAAACGTTGTTGCATGAGAGAGCAATAGCACTTTTATTATCACAGTACAGTGGGATTTTGTTGAATTCAAAGCCATAGTCAGATAATTGGGATCTCATCCATAGGATTTGAGCACAACAATATGACATGGCTATGTATTCAGCCTCTGTAGAGGATATAGAAGTACTCATTTGTTTCTTTGAAGACCAGCTCACAAGCTTATCGCCTAAAAACTGAGCACCTCCAGACGTACTTCGACGTGTATCTTGACATCCTGCATGATCAGCATCTGCATAGGCTGTTAGTGACATACTGGTGTCCTTCATGTACCAAAGTCCCATATTGATGGTTGCTTGGATATACCGAAAGACCCGTTTAACCGCTTCAAGATGCTTTTTGGTAGGCTTAGCCTGATATCTAGCACACATGCAAACAGCGAACAGAATGTCTGGTCTACTGGCTGTGAGGTACATCAGGGATCCAATCATACTACGATATTTCGTTTGGTCTACCATGATCCCTGAGTGGTCCTCATCCAGTTTAGTACGCTCTATCATGAGACTGTCAACAGGGTCACAAGAATCAAATCCAAATTTCTTTAAAATCTCATTTGCATATTTAGATTGATTTATAAAAATGCCTTCGGGACTTTGTGAAATTTGTAATCCCAAGAAAAATGACATTTGTCCCATCATTGACATTTGAAATTTGGAACCCATTTCATTTGAAAAATGGTCACATTCATTTGGGTCAGTCGAGGCAAAAATAATATCATCAACATAGATTTGAACATGAATTAAATGTTTGCCTGACTTTCTGGTGAACAATGTCGGATCAACTGCTCCTTTGGTGAATCCAGTAGATAGAAGAAACTTTGATAGTGTTGGAATCGCTCCTAACTCGTAAATGGAACGACATTGACGGGATTACAATTTCTATCTTTGTTACCTTAAACACATGGGTTGGTTATGTCAATTACCCATAGTTGTATGTGTTTGGGTATATAAACCCCTCCATACTTCCATGGAGGGGTGAGCCTCATTAGTGTAATTTTCCCTTTCATTAATAAAACACACACTAGTTCTCTCCCTTCTCTCTTGTTTCTCTCTCTAACTTGAAGATGGGTTTCTTCCATCTTCCAAGACCTCCCGAATCACCATATCATCCATAGAAACGATACTAACATTGGTATCAAGAGCCCGGTCGGTTTGTTATTTATGGTTGATTTTGGTGATGTTATCTTGTCAAAATCTTGTGTTAAAAATCTGTTTTTTTTTTCTTAACAGTTCATACTTTTTTGGGTTAACAGGTTATTTTTTATTCATGTGTGGTATCCTTGTTTTGGTCAAAAAGTCCTGATCTTTCTTGTACATCTGTCTTGGGTCTTATCAAAACAGTCACTTATATGCTTTTTTGTACCAAATAACGTGAAACAAAAGTGGTCAATCTGTCAGATTCAGTGGTCAAAACAGTCAAAAGAAGCATCTTTTTATGATGTTTCTGGGTTAGTATGAAGACTGTTCGGATAACATGGTCGGAAAAACTCGCCGAAAAAAGTCAAAGGGTCAAAACCCTAAACTTACGCATAAGGAGTATCTACAAAGTTGTTACGCGTAGCTGTGAAGTTACGCGTAAGAAATGGTTACGCATAAGCCTTAAGCCTAAGAAACATACGCATAAGCTTATGACCAGTTTTATGCATAAGGGTGCTAAATGAGTTACGCGTAAACATGACCAAATTCCTCAAGACCTTAAACCACGTATACCAATTACCAAACTTTCGACTTCAGGTTGTTAACCCATCATCAGTCCGAAAGATCCGAATCAAAACCAAATCCAATCTATTCTAACACCATCACCAACTCACGTCAACATTAAAACCACAAGCTACGACACCGAAAAATGAACTCGAAACATATTTGAAGCAAATAAAAGGAAGATATCAGTCGTTCCCTTTCGTGTGGAACAATTATTCCATAAGACGTTATAAGATCAAAACACGAAAGGAACAAGGCCATCATCGATCTATAGAAGGATAACCTTCCTTTTATTTTTCAAAAGTTTTTAAAGAAAACACAAAACGTATCAGTTTCATGGTTTTCTTTTCTTTCGGTTAAGACTTAATCAATTAAAACATAACACAAAAACTTATCACCTACCCGTGACCTTCATTACAAGATCTTGAAGCCGTGCATAAAACTTCACATATTAAAAAAAGATTCGTGTAAAGAAGTCAGTTAGAGTTATGGTTTTTTTGTCGATTGATTTTAGATTAATGATGAATCTGAGAAGGAGAGGCCTTGAGTTGATCGATTTGATACATGGGTTTGGATGATATTATGTTTGATACTGCTTGATATGAGATGGAGTAGTTGGGTGGTTTGATTGAGTTGAGAGGCGTCTGATGTTAGTGTTTTAGGGTTAGGTATGAAGTTTAGAGTTAAATCTCTTATAACCGGTTGTGTTAATAACGAACTAATGGACCTATAGCTGGATCTATTATTTCACATGACTTGGACTTGGGCCTCACATAGTTGGATCTTAAATGGACTTTAGTTTTACGCTTATAATTATTTGAAGTAATGGATCGGGTAAACTAAATCTATCAAACATGTTATCTAAATTTAATGTTAAGTATAACATTATTGATAAGATTTGGTAAATGAGGTATTTTGGTATGATAATATTTCACGGGGATACAATTTTTTGACAAGAATTGGGAAACCATTATCAAGTTCATTTTTTTTTAACCGTTAACGAAGGCTAGTTTTGAGCGTTTAACCGCAAGATGTGACTACGGCGTGAATTCACTATTATGTATTTGAGGTTGAAGTGGGATATCACGGATACGTGTACTTAGTATCTGAAGATATCGGGGTTGGTTGGATGCATGATTCTTCGAGATCCTTGTTCGAGCTTTAATCGTTTCGAATGACAAAGACTTGAGTTATCTAGTTGAACCTGATGTAAGGAGTTACGTTGTTATGCTCACAGCTTATAACTATCACTTTTAAGGAGTTACGTTGTTGTGCTCAAGTGTCACACTACGGTGTGGATAATTTGAGAAACTTTAAGTTTACCTTTTTTCCGATTGTGATAAGAAAAAGGGTTCTTCGTCTGACAATAGTGCAAGTTTAAGTCACAAGTTCGGGCTATTTTTCTTCAGTCTCAAGTTCGTCATATTGGGTTTTCTCCATCAGTAGTCACTACAAAAAGCCGTCAGAATGATAATGGGGTCAGTAAAGAGTTAGCTGAGAAGAGTATACACGAGTAGAGAAGTTTTATCAGCAGCTGATTCTCACAAGATGTTTATGGTACTTCACACTTGTTCGATTACTTGAACATACATGGTTTCGATGTCTCCAATTTCATCATCAACATACGTGGTGTATGATTCTGATTCATTGAAAACATCGGGGGGAAGAGAGTATAGGTGTTCCTTGCTTCTTTGATGTTTTTGGATTTTTTTTTCGAAAACCCGTTTCCCTTCATGAATTTCTTCAATCAGGGGGAAGAAATGAGACGATCTGTGGTTTAAACGTCTCACTTTGGTGTTATCGTCTCACTTTCACAGAGTTATCATGCGTGAAGTTACCTAAATATGATGTTGTGATGCCTCACACACGGTCATCTTATCGAGTAATTGCAGATTCACTGGTAACTATTATTCTGATAGACCGCAACATTCGGGGGGAAGTCGTTTCATTTCGTCTTTCGTGGTTTGTTTGGTGTGAAACATCTATATATGTGAGAAGATCTGGTTGATTTCTTGCATGTTACCCCCGAACGGATTTTCCGCAATAAGTCAGATTTACCTTGTGTGGTTTACTGCTCATCTACAAATTCCGCTGCGTACTGAAAACGTCAAAAGTTAGAGGAAATGTTCACTACATCAAAGTTTCAAATCTGCTGAAGACGGTTGTCAGTTTGGGGGGAAGCTGATTCAGAAACTTCACCAAAAAGGAGTGTACGGAGAAGCTGCTAAAGACATACGACATGAATTGGGGGGAAGTTAATCCAATTCTTGCATATTACATCATTCGCCTACAAGTGAAGAAGACAGTTCTCAAGTCGAGGTACAAGAAGAAGACAAAGAGTGTAAACTGTCATCATCCTCTGCATTTGAAGAGCTTATGAAGACCTTTCTTTATTTGTTTTCTATATCTGTAGTAAATGTTGTAAGTAATCCCTTATGTCGTCCCATTGGGGGAAGATTGTTGGAATCGCTCCTAACTCGTAAATGGAACGACATTGACAGGATTATAATTTCTATCTTTGTTACCTTAAACACATGGGTTGGTTATGTCAATTACCCATAGTTGTATGTGTTTGGGTATATAAACCCCTCCATACTTCCATGGAGGGGTGAGCCTCATTAGTGTAATTTTCCCTTTCATTAATAAAACACACACTAGTTCTCTCCCTTCTCTCTTGTTTCTCTCTCTAACTTGAAGATGGGTTTCTTCCATCTTCCAAGACCTCCCGAATCACCATATCATACATAGAAACGATACTAACAGATAGCATATCATACCATGCCCTTGGAGCTTGCTTCAAATCGTAAAGAGCCTTCTTCAAACGATAGACGTGAGTAGGATGCTATGGATTCACAAAGCCTTTAGGTTGGCTGATGTATACGACTTCTTTAAGATCTCCGTTAGGAAAAGCCTTCTTTACATCCATCTGATAGACTACCATGTTCTTACTTGCAGCATTAGCCAAGAATATTCGGATTGCCTCGATACGAGCAACTGGAGCAAATGATTCCTCAAAGTCAATACCCTCTTCTTGACGGTATCCTTTTGTAACTAATCGAGCCTTGTTCTTTAATACATCACCACGCTCATCAAGTTTTACTTTGAAGATCCACTTTAGAGCAATGATCATAGCATAGTCAGGAGCAGGTACTAATTCCCATACATCTAGTCGATCAAACTCATGAATTTCTTCTTGCATGGCATTGAACCAGCTGTCTTCATTCATAGCAGTTTTAATGTCTTTTGGTTCGATCTTAGAGAGTACAGAGTTGAAGAAGCTGATAACGCTACATGCGTCGTTCGGGGTCAAAGAAACTTCCTTTTCTTCAAGCAAGTTTTATAACACCCTAGGCAGTGAACCTAATCGTTGTAGTGTAGTATTAGGGTAAGCCACGGGTATTGATATCATTCTCTAGGGGAATAGGAATGCTAGTGAGAAGTTACTATGCTAAGGTTGGGGTTGAGGAAGATTATTTTTTATCTTTTTTATGTTTTTAGAAAATGGAAAGCTACGAATCTCGGGGTTTGGATTTGGGGGTTGGTATTTCTACCGATTACTCTACTTATCTAATTATCTAATCTAAGGTGAGGGTAGTCTATGTCTAATAATTGTGTGCTCGTATGATAGTTTAAAGATGTGTTCACTTAGGTTTTATTACTCCCTAATTAACTCCTATTGATGGTTGAATTGTCACGTCCTTACTCTTAATCGCGTTGTGTGTCTAAAGTCGTAGGGTATGCATTTATCCCTAACTCTTTGAACTTACCAAAGGGTCTCGTCTACAAAACCCTCTAGGGATTATAAACTCTAACTCTAAGGCCTCTTTGGATGGTTTAGCCTACAACCGCTCTAAGTGCTATAGCCTAAGGTTCACAAAGATTAATCAAGCATTAATTACACAACGAAAGACCTATCGCATTACTAGATCATTAATCAATTAAGATAAGAGACAACCAATCAATATTTAATAATTAAGTTTCATATTCCCTAAGCAAACACACAAGTAAATTAGACGGACATGGAGAACATGCAAGCATACACACAAATAATTGAAGACATAATTGAATTAATAAAGTAAAACACTTATCTTGATGTAAGATAGGGTTTGGAACCCTAAAATACTGTACAAGACAGCCTTGGTTCGGTTTAGGTTTTTACTCCAAAAGACTACACACTAAAACTGAAAAATTCGGATTCTATATATAATATTACAATCGCGACGGCGTCACCTTATGATTTGTGACGCCCTCTGGTCGCCGTCATTAGGGTTTCGTCTTGGCCACGTTAGTCTTGCGATGGTGTCACATTGTGCTTGTGACGCCGTCCTCTTCAGCTTCTGACGCCGTCTGGATCAAATCTAGGCCGTCTGAGTTGCGACGGCCTACTCTTTTAAAGCCTGACACCGTCACTTGAAAATAAGAAATTTGGCTTCTATGTCGTCACAAAATGCTCCGACGGCGTCGCAGTTAAGCAGTGACGCCGTCACCTTGTATTTTAGCAGCTCGAGTGTCTCGATTCTTGACTTTGTTAGTTTCTTCGTATATCCGCGCCTTTTCGTCCAAATAAGTGCCATTACAGCAATTTGCCTTCAAAAGACCTAAAAAGTAAAAAGGAACGATATTAAGTAATAACGGATACAAAAGTAATCAAATAAGGTCTTAAACGACCCCTCAAAAAGGTACATTTTAAAACCTTATCAAATATCCCTAGACTTGGTATTTGCTTGTCCTCAAGCAAATGTGCTTTTAGCCAATTAATTTATAAGTTAGGGGTCATGAAGCATTGGTTTAAAATAGTCCACAACACATATAAGCCCCGCAAAAGTCATAACAAGCACGGAAATTACATACTAGCACCTTACATTGGGTGTTTGGATACTCACATCTGTCTCGGGTGTATATGAAATATAACAAGTTGAAATAGGAAGATAAACACTCATTAACCGGTCCTAGTACATAGATTACCATAGGCTTGAGAATAGATCAAACCTCCATCGCTTTGGCGTAAGCGCCTAGGAAAGACTATCAAAGAGGTCTTTAAAGGGTTGTAACGTTAGGCCTACGGTAGGGAAACAAAGGGTTTGGTGGGATAGGCTATTTAGTGGTGGCAAGTCAAAAATCTCTTATGTTACAAGCATACGAAGAATGGCGTTGCTAAGCCAAGACTCGACACTCTAAACTCTAGATAACTGAAATAAACAAACAAAAAATTAAAGGATAGATGTAGGATGGTAGCCCGTTTTTTTTTTTTTTTTTTTTTTTTTTTTTTTGAACACTCTATTTTTTTCTTTTCTCTTTTTCTATTTTTTTTTCTTCATACACTTTTACTCTACCATCCTCTAGCTAACATCAAAATGATAGGGATTTATAGGCACATCTCTACACTTGAGGTTTTTTTACTCTAACACTAATTTGACCCGAATTGAAAAGATCAAAAACACTTGGGGTACGTTATTACGCAAATAAGGGAATTTAACGTTCCCTTCCAATCATTTAATAAACTTTAACTTTTTCCCATGAGTCCTAATCGTCCCAAAACTGTGTACAAAAGATATGACTCGACTTAGCAACTCATGCAAGCAACTAGATAATTGAACTAAGGGTTTATGGTGATAAAAATAATGCACTAAAAGTGAGTGCATACAAGGTAGGCTAAGGCGATTTGGGTGTACATTTGGGGGTGGGGTGTAAACAATGCTCTTCATTGATATTCCGGAAAAACCGAAACATCACGAGAACCACGAAAAGGATAGGCTATGAGGGGTTAACTAGGGGTATCGTGTACTAAAGATGAGTACAACGCAAAGGTGTGGGGGAATTACTCAACCGATATGGAAGAAGTAATTATATTACGGGTATCAAACAAGGGTTATCCTAATGCCTCTTATCATTTAGTTATTCCTAACTACACAAGTGTAGTCTTACTAGCGATCTCGGAATGCATCACAAAACAAGTTCTAGAATCTAATATACTACCGGTTCACACTCTAAGCATTAAAGATGAATGCTTTAATTCGTACTAATCTAAGGGCGTTCCTCACATTTTGGGTGAAATTTAGGTGGTAAAGGGTTTTTGTGCTAGTCATGCAACTTCCTATTCCGTGAGACGCTTTTGTTAAGACTAATGGCCCACTCCTATATGTCATGAAAAAATTTAAATTTGGTGCCAAAATTACCCTAACAGACATTTTCTCATGGTTTATTACACAAATACAATTGGACAAAGCAAATAATCAAGGATAAGCATAGTTTTTAAGTTCCCGTTTTATTTTCCCTCCCTACACTTAAACTGAACATTGTCCCCAATGTTCCCCGAAAGTATCAAAGTTATGATAATGGAAGGTAATTAAAAACGAAAGAAACTAGTACTCCCCTGATTAGCTCGGTAGGATCCGTGTGAAGTGGTGGTTAAATCCTTTCCAAGAAAAATGTATGCGTGAGAAGCTCCTTCCAATCTTTTGTTTCTTCTTCTTGATAAATAAAAGCTGCACATTCGAAGAAAACAAACGAAACCTTCGCGTAAAATCGGCGGTAATAATATATATAAGACTCTACTAAACTAGGATATAATGCTTGTGGAATGGATGTTTACAGAATTTATGGAAAATTAAGACCTGAAGAATTCCAAAAATTTATAAGTAGCTCAGAAAACGAGAAAAAAGTAATCTGTTGTTTTTACTCTTTCCTGACGCCGTCAGGTTTCGATCCTGACGCCGTCAGGTTATCTTGACAAAAACTGGTCTGCGATTTTCTGGAAAAAATTATGGAAAATTTACATCTTTGGAATCTGGAAAAATTTCTGCAAAACATCCATTATGACTCGATACAAGCATTTGACTCGAACAAACACACATATATATCTTTTAATTAATTGTTATTCTCATGTTTACGTTTCTTTTGAAAACGTGTGTAATCCTCCCTACACTTATCCTTTATGTAAAATACCTTTATATGCAATTAAGACAAGGTTAAAACCAAAATAAAGCATTTTTACAAATTTAAACATGAGAATAAGTAATCAATAAAAGATATATGACACTAACAAGCAAACAATTAAGCATGGGTTGCCTCCCACGAAGCGCTTTTCTTTATTTAAGAGTCTTGTAGCTAGACTCGTAGTCATGCTCCTACGTACCAATATAAGTAAGCCTATCCTTAACAATGTCATAAGGATCAAACTTATCATTTAAGTTCCTAGTAGTACGTTTGGTTCGATATGCCTTTTCAAACTTTTCTCCATCGGGATCATAGATTGTTATCCTAATGTGCCACTCTCCATTACCATCACTAGGCGGTCTATTCCAATCCCACTTATGTTTAGGCTTTTCAATTTTTCACCTATTCATGACAAGGTTGACGGGCAAACTTCCTAGGAACTCGGTCATCTTCCTAAATACTAAGGCGTCCTCGAACGGGTTCACTTCCATGTCCCTAGCCATTTCTTTTTCATGGAAAGTTGCTTTACTAGCAAAGGCTTCATCTAAGTAGAAAGGTCGTTGGGGACCTATGAGGTTCTTATCTATCCAAGGTCCATATCTAGAAGGTGCTCTATCCAACCTAATCTCATGTGGGGTTTCCTCTTCTTTGTAGTACGTATGCTTTTTGACATCGTAGATTGACCTAGCACTCCCCTCCCCTACCACTATCTTGGACATCTTACAATCGATGATAGCACTAGCGGTAGCTAAGAATCCTCTTCCTACTAGTAATGGGCATGTCGGTTCCTTATTCATGTCTAGCACATGAAAGTCGGCCAAAAGAGTCAACTCTCCTACGTGTACTACCATGTCCTTAATTATCCCTATCGGATATGTAATACTACCGTCCGCTAAACCTAAGATGGTTCCCGTTGGTTCCATCTTACCTAAGTTAAGGCTTCTATGGAGAGACAACGGAACAAGATTGATGCATGATCCTAAGTCGGCTAGAGCATCGAGAGGTTTGGAAGTTCCAAGCCTACACGGAAGAGTAAATAGCCCGGGATCATCTAACTTCTTAGGTAGATTATTTCGCACAAAAGCGGACCCATGTTCTCCAAGTTGAAGTTCTAACTCATATTTTTATTTTAAAGCATTATAATAAGGTGCATGAGCTAAGACTTCAAGAACCGGTTTTTCTTGATGGAGTTCCTTGTACTCCTCCTCTAGATTAAGTTTGGGTTCTTGGTTCACGGGTTTCTCAAGAGTAGGTTCTACCAATGGTGCAGGGCCTTGGTACCTCATTTTGGATTGCTTGGAACCCTTGTTGATAGCATTTACCGAGTGAACCGTTGGGTGTGAGGGGCATGGATGTGCACTCTCCCATGGTGAACAAGAACATGAAGTCGATGAAATTTAATTTTCTTTTGGGTTCTTTATAGTATCACTTGGGAGTGCTCCAATTTCCCGTTCATTAAAGGCTTTTAAGAGGGCATCAAGCTTGTTTGTCATCTCGCCTTGTCTTCGCTTAAAATCGGCTTCAAGCTTAGTCAATCGAGTTTCTTGAGATGACATGAATCTAAATACAATTGCCTCGAGATTAGTGGGGTTCCCGGTGTTAAGATAATTGAACCTATTAGGTGGACTAGATGAGCTTTGGGGCGTGCTTGAGTTTTGGTTCCACTTAAGGTTAGGGTGATTTCTCCATGAGGGGTTGTAAGAGTTTCCTAAGTTGTTTTGTTCGGGCTTGAAAGTGTACCACTTCTCTCCCGTTTTGTCGGTACGCACGGAGGCGTAATCTGCAAAAGCTTGTTCGGGGAGTCTTGTGCAATCACGAGTGTCATGGGGACCACTACATAACTCACAAGGTAGAGTGATTTTATTCACTTGATGTGAAGACTTAGGATTTTCATGGGAATTCATTAGGAATTTTACTTGATCTTCAAGCTCGATCATTCTACGATTGTAAGATTGTGAGTCTATGGGAGGCAAGGAGATTGCCTTTACGGTTTTGGGCAACTCACGGGGGTCATTCCAACTTTCGTTGTCATAGAGAGCAAGGTCCTCTATTATACCCCATGATTCTTCCACGGTGAGATCACTAAGTTTTCCACCGGCCGCTTGGTCAATGGATCGCTTTGTGGGGAAGTTGACATGATCATAAAAGATTTGGACTTGAAGCCAAAGATCAATGCCGTGATGAGGGACTTTATGAAGTAAGTCCTTGAATCGAGTCCATGCTTCATAGAGAGATTCACCTTGACGTTGTTGGAACATCAAGATGTCATTCCTAAGTTTAGTGGTTCTCCCCGGTGGGAAAAATTGAGCAAGGAATTGAGAGGTGAGATCATCCCAACTTGAGATGGATCCGGCGGGAAGTCGCTCAAGCCAATTACTAGCTTGGTCCCGTAGAGAGAATTGGAAGAGACGCAGGCGCGTGGTCTTCCGAGTAGTAGCATCAAGGTCAATGGAATCGAAAATTTTGAGGAAACCCCTCAGATGCTTATTAGGGTCTTCGAAACGAAGTCCAGATAATGCACATCCGTTTTGCACCAACCGGATGGTGTCGGATCGCAGGGCCGTAGTTTGGGCTTGGTTGGGAAGCTCAGTGGTGTTCCTATAGCCTAGGTGGCTTGGTCTCGAGTATTCACCAAGAGTACGGGCTCCTGGCGGGTTATTTGGTGGTGGGTTGATGAATGGTGGGTGGTTATCACCTTCCATTATGAAAAGTGATGGGGTTACGAACAAAGGTCACGAAGAAGGGGGATAGACTATGAGAAAGCTAAAAATGAGAAAAATTTACTTGATAGTAATCAAGCAAAGAAACCTAAACGAGGTGGACTACTAACTAGCTATTCTATTCCCCGGCAGCGGCGCCAAAAACTTGATAACGCTACACGCGTCGTTCGGAGTCAAAGGAACTTCCTTTTCTTCGAGCAAGTTTTATAACAACCTAGGCAGTGAACCTAATCATTGTAGTGTAGTATTAGGGTAAGAAAAGGATATTGATATCGTTCTCTAGGCGAATAGGAATGCTAGTGAGAAGTTACTACGCTAAGGTTGGGGTTGAGGAAGATTATTTTTTATCTTTTTTATGTTTTTAGAAAATGGAAAGGTACGAATCTCGGGGTTTGGATTTGGGGGTTAGTATTTCTACCGATTACTCTACTTATCTAATTATCTAATCTAAGGTGAGGGTAGTCTATGTCTAATTATTGTGTGCTCGTATGATAGTTTAAAGATGTGTTCACTTAGGTTTTATTACCCCCTAATTATCTCCTATTGATGGTTGAATTGTCACGTCCTTACTCTTAATCGCGTTGTGTGTCTAAAGTCGTAGGGTATGCATTTATCCCTAACTCTTTGAACTTACCAAAGGGTCTCGTCTACAAAACCCTCTAGGGATTATAAACTCTAACTCTAAGGCCTCTTTTGATGGTTTAGCCTACAACCGCTCTAAGTGCTATAGCCTAAGGTTCACAAAGATTAATCAAGCATTAATTACACAACGAATGACCTATCGCATTACTAGATCATTAATCAATTAAGATAAGAGACAACCAATCAATATTTAATAATTAAGTTTCATATTCCCTAAGCAAACACACAAGTAAATTAGCCGGACATGGAGAACATGCAAGCATACACACAAATAATTGAAGACATAATTGAATTAATGAAGTAAAACACTTATCTTGATGTAAGATAGGGTTTGGAACCCTAAAATACTGTACAAGACAGCCTTGGTTCGGTTTAGGTTTTTACTCCAAAAGACTACACACTAAAACTGAAAAATTTGGATTCTATATATAATATTACAATCGCGACGGCGTCACCTTATGATTTGTGACGCCGTCGGGTTTCCGTCATTAGGGTTTCGTCTTGGCCACGTTAGACTTGCGACGGCGTCACCTTGTGCTTGTGACGCCATCCTCTTCAGCTTCTGACGCCGTCTGGATCAAATCTAGGCCGTCTGAGTTGCAACGGCCTACTCTTTTAAAGCCTGACACCGTCACTTGAAAATAAGAAATTTGGCTTCTGTGTCGTCACAAAATGCTCCGACGGCATCGCAGTTAAGCAGTGACGCCGTCACCTTGTATTTTAGCAGCTTGAGTGTCTCGATTCTTGACTTTGGCTATTTTCTTCGTATATCCGCGCCTTTTCGTCCAAATAAGTGCCATTACAGCAATTTGCCTTCAAGACACCTAAAAAGTAAAAAGGAACGATATTAAGTAATAACGGATACAAAAGTAATCAAATAAGGGCTTAAACGACCCCTCAAAAAGGTACATTTTAAAACCTTATCAGAAGCACCATAAGGCATAGGTTGCAAGTTGTCGACGAGTGGATACTGGACGAGAAGGGTTTCCAATGATATTGTCCAATGGGTGATCATGTGTCCATTTTCTAAGGTGTTCATGTGGTTGTTGTTGAGGAACATAAGTAGCAGAGTCGATTTCTCCTAATGAAGATGGTTCAGATGATGATTCAGGAGCAAATATGTTTTCAAAGGGTTCATCTTCTGGAGGAGCAAAAGGATTTTCATCATCTGTAACTGCAGCAACATTTCCATTGTGTACACTTGATGATTGAGGCATTGATGATGAGACCGAGTGATCAGCAGAAGGCGCTTCTTGACTTAGTGACATAGAAACTGAAGGGTTTACTTGATTGACAGGTATAGGAGCAACCTCTGTTGATGGATTTGACAGATCATTAGCAATTGGCTTATAGTGTTCATCAAGCATTGGATCAAACAGTTTCTTCAATTCATCTTCTGAAGGGGGTACATATGGAGTTGCTGGTGAGGAGTTTGGTACAAGAGAAGAACTAATCGGACTATTTAGAAATGCGGGTCCAGAACTGGATTGTCCAGGAGCCATTTGACCGGTCAGCTCATCAAACGTAACGTGAATTGTTTCCATGATATTTCGAGTTATCTTGTTGTAGATTCGGTATCCTTTTCTATTTGATTCATATCCTACAAACACTCCAATGTCCGCTTTAGCTTTCAATTTGCCTAAATCTTGACCCTCATTAGTTGGGTAACATAATGCACCAAACACACGAAGGTATGATAGATCAGGTTTTCGATTGTGGACAAGTTCATAAGGATTTTTTCCATGAGTTGTGTGAATTAGGGACCGATTTTGAGTGTAGCATGCAGTGGCAATAGCTTCAGCCCATAGAAATGTTGGAACCTTTGAGTAAATCAGCATTGTTCTTGCGGCTTCCACAAGAGTTTGATTTTGTCTTTCAACTACACCGTTCTGTTGAGGAGTTCGTGGAACACTTCTTTACGGACTGATTCCAATACTTTCATAAAATTCACTGAGTTCTCTATTAACAAACTCAGTTCCATTGTCAGTTTGGACGATTCTGACAGTCTTGTTAAGTCGAACCTGCAGCTGTTTAATGAGTTTAATGATGACATCTGGAGTTTCATCCTTTGTCCTCAAGAACTTAACCCAAGTGAATCGGGAGTAGTCATTAACCACAACTAACACATATTTCTTGCCATTAATAGTTTGCACTCTCATCGGTCCACATAAATCCATGTGAATGGTATGTAGAACTTCCATAACAGAATTTGTGGGTTTGGGTTTGTGGGCATATTTCTTGCTTTTTCCCAATTGGCATGCTGAACAAAGATGATCCTTTTCATACTTTAATCTGGGTAAGCCTCTTACAAGGTCCTTTCTGGAAAGATTGTTAATGGTGTCGAAGTTCAAGTAATTAAGACGATGATGCCATAACCATGACTTTGTTTTCGAAGCCTTTGACAACAAGCAGATTGGAGAAGACTTCATCATGTCTTCGATAGAGATGGTGTATAGATTTGAACCACGAGTTCCTCTTAACAATTCCACACCATCAAGTTCTCTAACGAAACAAGTATGTTTTCTAAAAGCCACTTCTAGATCGGAATCACAGAATTGACCAACAGAGAACAAGTTATGACCAAGACCTTCAACATAATATACCCTGGAGATTACACTTTTACAAACAACATAGTCTCCATAACCCATAATTGCACCAAAATGATCGTTCCCGAATCTAACAGTCCCGATGAATTTACTCACGAAGTTCATGAGCCGTGACCGGTCTCTAGTCATATGCTTGGAACAGCCTGAGTCCAGGTACCACAGAACGATTTAAACGATCTGCAGTTGAACACAGACAAGAATGGATAACTGGATAATTAGGATCCCCATGCAAGAATGGGTTCCATTTGGTTAGTAACATTGATTGGAACACCCACATCAGAAGTAGAAACAATGGAATCATCAGGGATAGATGTAGTTCTTGTGTATGTATTAGACCTATTCAAAGTATGTTCACTTCTTAAGGGAATAGTTCTACCAGTAGGCATCCATTTCCTAATGGGCATTGATCTAGATAATTTAGTGCACATCTCATTAAGATTGAATTTGCGGCCAGTGGGTATCCACTGATAACCTATGTTACTAAATTTCCTTCCTGTGGGTTTCCAATGTTTTCTAACCTTCTTCCGTCATTGCTTTCTAGCCTTCTTAGCTTGATTTTTTGCATTAACTATCTTAAGATGGCATTTAATAGCATTAATCAAATCATTCACACCATATTCAAGATTAGTAACAGAAACCACGCAATCATCATTACATGTTTTGCCAAAAGTAGCAGAATTCGCAATCATCATTACACGTTTTATTCAAATTCTCCCTAAGGTGATCTTCTACTCTCTTCTACTGAACATTCCTAGCATGCAAGGTCCTATCATTCTTTGTGTTGCCTTGAGGCTTTGACCCGCTTGCTTTGGTGTCACTTCTTACTCATGTAGAGGGAATTGGAACATTAGTTGGTTTTGCTACTTTTTGCATTCCTGAACTAGAAGTGCAGGGATCTGAACTATTTGAAGGCACTCTAGAGTTTACTTGCTTAATACTGGGCATAGAATGAGTTACATACTTATCACTAGGCATCGAACAAGGCATCACAGCTTTGCCTTTCGCACCTAAGGATTTAGGACATGTTGCTATTAAACATTCTAACAACTCTTGAGATCGTTTGGCCTGAATGCAAGCAAACCTAATTTCTCTATCAAGTGGTTTGTTTATGAAATCCTCTTCTACAATCTCTTGGAGACATTCAAGACTATCCTTAAGGCGAGCAAAATAGTTATGAAATAAAAATTCGTTATTCCTTAGATGAGGAGGAATGTATTTAACAGTCACAGTATATTTGCAGTCTGTAGATGACTTCGATGCAACATTCTCATTAAAGACAAGTGGCATTTTCCCTTTTTCCTGACACTTTAGATTCTCAATTTCTTTTTGTAAAGACGTTATTTTTTCATTGTTCTTTTCACGAGTGACTTTCATTGAATCATATAACTCTTTAAAGTGTTGTTTAATGATAACGCTACACGCGTCGTTCGGGGTCAAAGGAACTTCGTTTTCTTCGAGCAAGTTTTATAACACCCTAGGCAGTGAACCTAATCGTTTTAGTGTAGTATTAGGGTAAGCCACGGGTATTGATATCGTTCTCTAGGGGAATAGGAATGCTAGTGAGAAGTTACTACGCTAAGGTTGGGGTTGAGGAAGATTATTTTTGTATTTTTATATTTTATGAAATGGAAAGGTACGAATCTCGGGGTTTGCATTTGGGGGGTTGGTATTGCTACCGATTACTCTACTTATCTAATTATCTAATCTAAGGTGTATGTAGTCTATGTCTAATTAATGTGTGCTCGTATGATAGTTTAAAGATGTGTTTACTTAGGTTTTACTACTCCTTAATTATCTCCTATTGGTGGTTGAATTGTCACGTCCTTATTCCTAGTTGCGTTGTGTGTCTAAGGTTGTAGGGTATACGTTTCTCCCTAGCTCTTTGAACTTACCAAAGGGTCTCGTCTACAAAACCCACTAGGGATAATAAACTCTTACTCTAAGGCACTCTTTGGATGGTTTAGCTTACAACTACTCAAGGAGTCATATTTTAAGGTTCACAAAGATTTAATCAAGCATTAAGTACACAATGAATGACCTATCGCATTACTAGATCATTAATCAACTAAGATAAGAGACAACCAATCAATATTCAATAATTAAGTTTCATGTTCCCTAAGCAAACACACAAGTAAATTAGCCGGACATGGAGAACATGCAAGCATACACACAAATAATCAAAGACATAATTGTATTAATGAAGTAAAACACTTATCTTGGTGTAAGATAGGGTTTGGAACCCTAAAATACTGTACAAGACAGCCTTGGTTTGGTTTAGGTTTTTACTCCAAAAGACTACACACTTATACTGAAAAATTCGGATTCTATATATAAGATTACATCTGCGACGGCGTCACCTTATGTTTTGTGACGCCGTCGGGACGCCGTCATTAGGGTTTCGTCTTGGCCACGTTAGACTTGCGACGGCGTCACCTTATGCTTGTGACGCCGTCCTCTTCAGCTTCTGACGCCGTCTGGATTGCATCTAGGCCGTCTGAGTTGCGACGACCTACTCTTTTATAACTTGACGTCGTCACTTGAAAATAGGAGTTTTGGCTTCTGTCCCGTCACAAAATCCTCCGACGGCGTCGCAATTTAACACCTGACGCCGTCACCTATGTTTTCAGCAGCTTTGAGTGTCGCGATTCTGACTTTGGCCATTTTCTTCGTATATTCGCGCCTTTTCGTCCAAATAAGTGCCATTCCAGCATTTTTCCTTCAAGAGACCTAAAAAGTGAAAAGGAACGATATTAAGCAATAATGGATACAAAAGTGATCAAATAAGGGCTTAAACGGCCCCTCAAAAAGGTACCTTTTAAAACCTTATCAAATATCCATACACTTGGTATTTGCTTGTCCTCAAGCAAATGTGCTTTTAGCCAATTAATTTATAAGTTAGGGGTCATGAAGCATTGGTTCAAAACGGTCCACAACACATATAAGCCCCGCAAAAGTCATAACAAGCACGTAAATCACATACTAGCACCTCACATGGGGTGTTTGGATACTCACATCTCTCTCGGGTGTATATGAAATATAACAAATTGGAAATGGAAGATAAACACTCATTAACCGGTCCTAGTCCATAGATTACCATAGGCTTGAGAATAGATCAAACCTCCATCGCTTTGGCGTAAGCACCTAGGAAAGACTATCAAAGAGGTCTTTAAAGGGTTGTAATGTTAGGCTTACGGTAGGGAAACAAAGGGTTTGGCGGGATAGGCTATATAGTGGTGGCAAGTCAAAAATCTCTATGTTAAATGCATACGAAGAATGGCGTTGCTAAGCCAAGACTCGACACTCTAAACTCTAGCTAACTGAAATAAACAAACATAAATTTAAAGGATAGATGTAGGATGGTAGCCCGTATTATTTTTTTATTTATTTTTTTTTCACTCTATTTTTTTTTTCTTTTCTCTTTTTCTATTTTTTTCGATTTTTTTTTCATACACTTTTACTCTACCATCCTCTTCGGTAACATCAAAATGATAGGGATTTATAGGCACATCCCTACACTTGAGTTTTTATTACTCTAACACTAATTTGACCCGAATTGAAAAGATCAAAACACTTGGGGTACATTATTATGCAAACAAAGGGAATTTGAATTTAACGTTCCCTTCCCGTCATTTCATAAACTTTAACTTTTCCCATGAATCCCAATCGTCCCAAAACTGTATACAAAGGATATGACTCGACTTAGCAACTCATGCAAGCAACCAGATAATTGAACAAAGGATTTAGGGTGATAACAAAAAAGCACTAAAAGTGAGTGCATATAGGGTAGGCTAAGGCGATTTGGGTGTATATTTGGGGGTGGGGTGTAAACAATGCTCTTCATTGATATTCCGGAAAAACTGAAACATCACGAGAACCGCGAAAAGGATAGGCTCTGAGGGGTATCGTGTACTAAAGATGAGTACAACGCAAAGGTGTGGGGGAATTACTCAACCGATGTGGAAGAAGTAATTATATTACGGGTATCAAACAAGGGTTATCCTAATGCCTCTTATCATTTAGTTATTCCTAACTACACAAGTGTAGTCTTACTAGCGATCTCGGAATGCATCGCAAAACAAGTTCTAGAATCTAATATACTACCGGTTCACACTCTAAGCATTAAAGATGAATGCTTTAATTCCTACTAATCTAAGGGCGATCCTCACATTTTGGGTGGAATTTAGGTGGTAAAGGGTTTTTGTGCTAGTCATGCAACTTCCTATCCGTGAGACGCTTTTGTTAAGACTAATGGCCCACTCTTATCTGTCATGAAAAATTTTAAATTTGGTGCCAAAATTTCCCTAACCGACATTTTCTCATGGTTTATTACACAAATACAATTGAACAAAGCAAATAATCAAGGATAAGCATAGTTTCGAAGTTCCCGTTTTATTTTCCCTCCCTACACTTAAACTGAACATTGTCCCCAATGTTCCCCGAAAGTATCAAAGTTATGATAATGGAAGGTAATTAAAAACGAAAGAAACTAGTACTCCCCTGATTAGCTCGATAGGATCCGTGTGTGAAGTAGTGGTTAAATCCTTTCCAAGAAGAATTTATGCGTGAAAAGCTCCTTCCAATCTTATGTAACTTCTTCTTGATAAATTAAACCTGCACACTTGAAGAAACAAATGAAACCTTCGCGTAAAATCAGCGGTAATACTATATATAAGACTCGATTTAAACTAGGATATAATGCTTGTGGAATGGATGTTTATAAAATTTCTGGAAAATTAAGACCTGGAAAATTCCAAAAAATTTTAAGTAGCTCAGAAAATGAGAAAAAAGTAATCTGTTGTTTTTACTCCTTCCTGACGCCGTCAGGTTGCGATCCTGACGCCGTCAGGTTATCCTGACAAAAACTGGTCTGCGATTTTCTGGAAAAAAAAATTCTGGAAAATTTACATCTTTAGAATATGGAAAGATTTCTGCAAAACATCCATTATGACTCGATACAAGCATTTGACTCGAACAAACACACAAATATATCTTTTAAATAATTGTTATTCTCATGTTTACGTTTCTTTTAAAAACGTGTGTAATCCTCCCTACACTTATGTAAAATACCTTTATATGCAATTAAGACGAGGATAAAAACAAAATAAAGCATTTTTACAAATTTAAACATGAGAATAAACAATCAATAAAAGATATATGACACTAACAAGCAAACAATTAAGCATGGGTTGCCTCCCACGAAGCGCTTTTCTTTTTTTTAAGAGTCTTGTAGCTAGACTCGTAGTCGTGCTCCTACGTTGCCCTAATCTTAGAGGCCCATTCGATTTCCTTAACTCTTCTCTCATCACGAATATATTCAGGGCCTAGTTCAAGACAATCAGTGTAGTAAACTTTGTTCTTCCAGTCTACTTCGAATGCCGGAATGTTATCTACATTTAAATTATCCATGCCTTCAAACTTCTTATTCTTGTAGGGCATTATATATTTAACACTCTCGGCTTCATTTGAGAACTCGACTATTCCATTCTCTCGATCATAAACCATCTTAGACTCCTCTATAAATGGTTTCCCAAGTATCACATCTCCTAAAAACCCATCAATGATGCCCTTAACATTTTCCAAAATCATGAAATCACACCTATATGTGAAGTTACCTATGAAGACATGCAATCCCTTAACCCTCCCCACATAGTTACTTGCTTTTCTAGGGCGAAAGGGGTCCCTCATAGGTTCTAGATTTTTGCTCATGATCCAATTGTAATAGAGCCTAGACATTATATTCATGGGTACCTTATAGTCAATGTAGGTGTGATCCCTATATAAGTATCCAATCATACACGGTATTTTGATGTTTTTAGGCTTTCCCTTTCTTATGCGAGGCTCGAAAGGTGGTCTTGGGAAGTTAACTGCGTTATAGTGATAAGCGGTTTCCTTCCCTTTAGGGTATGAATCAAAATACTCCCTAAGTTCTTCCTCCTCCTTACTACCCTCCATAATTTCTAACACCTTATAATCTCCCTCTTCTAGATCATCATCCGAATCACTTATGGTCGAATCACTATCTAAAGGGTGATCAGATTCCTTAAGGGCTTCCTCGAGCGTATTTTCAATTATCCTATTTAATTTCCTAAGCTCTCCAATTTCGCTATTAATACGGGCTCGAAGTTGGTTGGCAGAGGCTGGGTCAAGCAGTGGGTATTTGTTTGGTGGTTGGTTGATGAGTGGTGGTTGGTTATCACCTTCCATGATGAAAAGTGATGGGATTACGAACAAAGGTCACGAAGAAGGGGGATAGACTACGAGAAAGCTAAAAATGAGAAAAAATTTACTTGATAGGAATCAAGCAAAGAAAACCTAAACGAGGTGGACTACTAACTAGCTATTCTATTCCTCGGCAGCGGCACCAAAAACTTGATAACGCTACACGCGTCGTTCGGGGTCAAAGGAACTTCTTTTTCTTCGAGCAAGTTTTATAACACCCTAGGCAGTGAACCTAATCGTTGTAGTGTAGTATTAGGGTAAGCCACGGGTATTGATATCGTTCTCTAGGGGAATAGGAATGCTAGTGAGAAGTTACTACGCTAAGGTTGGGGTTGAGGAAGATTATTTTTGTATTTTTATATTTTATGAAATGGAAAGGTACGAATCTCGGGGTTTGAATTTGGGGGGTTGGTATTGCTACCGATTACTCTACTTATCTAATTATCTAATCTAAGGTGTATGTAGTCTATGTCTAATTAATGTGTGCTCGTATGATAGTTTAAAGATGTGTTTACTTAGCTTTTACTACTCCTTAATTATCTCCTATTGGTGGTTGAATTGTCACGTCCTTATTCCTAGTTGCGTTGTGTGTCTAAGGTTGTAGGGTATGCGTTTCTCTCTAACTCTTTGAACTTACCAAAGGGTCTCGTCTACAAAACCAACTGGGGATAATAAACTCTTACTCTAAGGTTCACAAAGATTTAATCAAGCATTAAGTACACAACGAATGACCTATCGCATTACTAGATCATTAATCAACTAAGATAAGAGACAACCAATCAATATTCAATAATTAAGTTTCATATTCCCTAAGCAAACACACAAGTAAATTAGCCGGACATGGAGAACATGCAAGCATACACACAAATAATCAAAGACATAATTGTATTAATGAAGTAAAACACTTATCTTGGTGTAAGATAGGGTTTGGAACCCTAAAATACTGTACAAGACAGCCTTGGTTCGGTTTAGGTTTTTACTCCAAAAGACTACACACTTATACTGAAAAATTCGGATTCTATATATAAGATTACATCTGCGACGGCGTCACCTTATGTTTTGTGACGCCGTCGGGTCGCCGTCATTAGGGTTTCGTCTTGGCCACGTTAGACTTGCGACGGCGTCACCTTATGCTTGTGACGCCGTCCTCTTCAGCTTCTGACGCCGTCTGGATTGCATCTAGGCCGTCTGAGTTGCGACGGCCTACTCTTTTATAACTTGACGTCGTCACTTGAAAATAGGAGTTTTGGCTTCTGTCCCGTCACAAAATCCTCCGACGGCGTCGTAATTTAACACCTGACGCCGTCACCTATGTTTTCAGCAGCTTTGAGTGTCTCGATTCTGACTTTAGCCATTTTATTCGTATATTCGCGCCTTTTCGTCCAAATAAGTGCCATTCCAGCATTTTGCCTTCAAGAGACATAAAAAGTGAAAAGGAACGATATTAAGCAATAACGGATACAAAAGTGATCAAATAAGGGCTTAAACGACCCCTCAAAAAGGTACCTGTTAAAACCTTATCATTTAACTTTTTCATTTTCTTCTAGAAAACTCTCATTTTCCTTTTGTAAAACATAAACCAAGTTTTGAAGACGAAAAGTTTGAGAATACTGAGAATCTAAAGGAGGAGTAATTTGGGAGCCAATCACATTGTTTTTTTCACCCTTTAATTGTGAAATTTGTATTCTCAATTTTCTGATCGTGTTACAATGAGCTCAAATCTGTTCATCACGTTTGCTAATTTTAAAAACTACATCAAATTCAGGAGCATCCAAGGATGTCTTGATATTTGAGGTTTTAACATTTTCTTTTAGATGTTGATATTTTAATTGCAAAGCAAGATGCTCAACTTCCAATTTAGAAAACTGTTTCACCAGGTTATCATGATCATCCTGTTCAAATTTATCATGCAATTTAGAGTTAGTTTTCTCAAGCTCAATGACACGATCATGGGAGACTTTCAGAGCAACAGATAATTCATGAAATTGAGATGCATTAATTGAACAATTCGTGGCAGTGTAAAACACATCTTGAGTGATACATTCAGAAATCAGATTATCATTTAAGGTATGCAAGTTCTTCCTCTCAATCTCATTATATTTTAATTCTCGCTCATAGTCATTGACCTCAACTATCATTACATCAAATTCCTTTTCCATTTCTTTAATATCTGAATCCATCCCCTTTTTAAGACTCTCAAATTGACCTTTTAATTGTTTAAAGAAAGGCATGACCTCAGTTAAATAGCATTCTTTAGTTTGCTCAAAACCCCTCTCCCCTTCTGTTATCCCAGTAGGTGTGATCCTTTTCTTACATGTCTTCTCAAAATCAACAAATAATTGATAAATGACATACTGACTGATTAAAGTCTTGCTCTTAGTGGGAATAGATCTAGGAACTAAATGCATTGGTGTATTGGGGGGATATACAGTGGCTGGAAGCATTCTCCTGCATGGGGGATTCTGTTCAACAAACTCATCAGCTTTTTTCATGTCCATATCCTTTTTCCAGAACACTTGTTCAGGGGTCAGCTGTGTTTGAGGTCTAAACTTGTTACATGAAATCCAATTATCCTTAGCATAGTTGGGTGTTTTAAAACTGATGTTGTTTTCTATGCATGAGGGGCTCTTAAGTTTTTCATCCAATTTCTTCCTAGTAACCTCTTCTAACTGCTTATCTTCCTCAGTGCACTTAGCGCAACTAGGTTTCTGCCTAGGCTTAAGGATTTCATAGCCATCATAGATTACCTTCTGAGCTTCTCTTGCTTTATTACCATACTCAGGGTTGGGTTCCTTAATAATGGGAATATTATGCTTATTGCTTAAAACTCTATGCTTAGTGACCATGTGAGCAGTCTGAATGATGTTCCCTTGTACGTACAACTTATTTTCAAGCTTGTTTTTCAACGTTTTTAGATTAGAAAAGTCATTCAAAACTTTTGATTCCTTAACGTTAAATTCTTGTTTAAGCACTTTAACATTTTCTTGAAGCTCTTGCTTTTGCTAAACAGTTTTAGAAAGCTTTTCTTGTAAGGAGTTTAACTCTTGTTTTAACACTTCTTCTCTAAAATTACTTTTTCTAATAATTGTACGCATTTGGTCATCCATTTCCTGCTCACGGGTAGTTAACTCAAACTTAGCACGTTGTTCATAAATAGCAACTTGTTCTTTATAGGCATTCAGTTCAGAGATAACAGAATCATCAGGGCCACATGCAGTGTATTCATAAAAAACATAGTCATCATTGACTGCAGAAGATACATCACTTGGTACAATCTCACTTTCACTTTGTGTTACATATTGATCATATGGGACCATATTACTATTACCCACATTATCAATATCTGATTCATAAGTTTCAAGAGATTGCACTTTATCATGTATCTTTTGCTCATCAACTTCATCATATAATTTTAATACCTCTGAGATGATTGATTCTTTGGATTGACCAGCCTGTTGTGGTGATGAGAATTTTAGAGAGACCATAGGTGAAATGCTAGCCATGAAGATTGTCAGGGCAGTAGGTTCATCATCGACATCAGAGTCAAATGCATCACAGTCAGCAACTTGAAAGGCATTTTGATGATTGTGACCAATATCCTGAATTGGCTGCTCATCCATATCTGCATCATATGTCTTAGCATTCCCCTCTGCAAGAAATAACAACTCTTCTTCATCCAAAACTACACCATTGTCCTGAGCTTGCACAAGCAACATCTTGTCTCTGAAGTATTCTGCATTTTGTGGGCGTTTTGGAGATGTGCAATCACTACCACAATTGTAGCACTTGACTGGCTTCACTTGTCCCTGATTGGCATTTCTCCCACGATTCTGATTCGCCACATACCCTCCACCTACTCCACCTCTTCCCTGTTCATACTGCCTACCTTGAACTGGTTGCACCATAACTTTTCCATCTCTGACAACGGCATGATTGTGTACATTGGATGTAGTTCTGATCTCATTGTTAGTGTAAAGACTGTTGGTATGTAGATTGAGGGTCAAGTTTTGTTTAACCATAAGAGCCAGTTGATTGATGAACTGTCCCATGACTGCATCAGCATCAGCTTGCTTGAACCTCGGATTGGGAATGAGTTTGTGATTACCATTACCCGTGGTTATGACTTGAGAAGCTTTGGTGGTAATTCCAACATTTGTGTAAAAAGCTGTTGAATCATTTGAAGAACTTGTTTCTCCCTGTTTAGTTTTGAACTGTTCAAGAATCCTTCGTTCAAACATAGCATGTCTCTCATTCTGAAGAAGGAAGGCATACAGTTGCTCATAGTTGGTGTTCTTCAATCCTTTGGTTAGCTTCACAGAGGTGACAAATTTGTGTCATTCGGGATTCATGTTGTTCACATACTTTGATTTCAGCTGAATATTTGGCATGGTCATTTTGATGTTCCTCATGTCATTTACAAGCTTGTGGAATCTCACGTAATATTCATAGATACTTTCTTCTGGTTTCATCTTAAAGTGTTCAAATTCATCATACAGTTGTGATTCTCTGTCTTCCTTAGTTAATTCAGAACCCGAGAGAAGCATCCTGACGTTATCCCAAACTGCCTTGGCTTCAGTGTTGTGATTGATAAGCTTGTAGATATCTTTTGGAAGACCCTGGAGTATAATGTTTGAAGCCCTGATATCAGCATCGAATCTCTTTTTCTCCTTAACACTGAGCTCATCATATGTCTTTGGTCTGTCCAATCCAAAGATCATTGTTCCATCTGCAACAGTATCAATTATGTCTCTTGTAGTCTCAATCTGATAAGGTCCTTCATCAATTGACTTGAGAATGTTGACTCCATTTTCCTTTCCCAGACAATACAACCTAATTCGTTGAGCCCATTAGTCATAGTCAATTCTGTCAAGCATAGGTGGACGAGTGTCTGAACCAGCTGCTTGAATGTCCTCAGCTACAGTAGAGATGATTGTGGGCGTTGGTAGACATGTTTACAGATTTCACGGGATTTTATAACTCTATGATTAAACCAGGAAATAGATTCTTTCATGGGATTTTACTAAATCAAGAGAAAATCGTATTAGAAACAAATATTAACTAAGTCGCTATAATCCTTGAACCAAGTCGCTAAGCACCAAGTCGCTAAGTAGCAACTCGCTAAACCTCAAGTCGCTAAGCACAAGTCGCTAAGACCCAAGTCGCTGAACACAAGTCGCTAAAGCACCAAATCGCTAAGCAGACAAGTCGCTAAAGAACAACTCGCTAAGTATCCAAGTCGCCAAGAATCAATTCGTTAAGTTTCCAAGTTGCTAAGTAGCAACTCGCTAAGAACAATAAGGACAAGTCGCTAGAAATTATAGAAACAAGTCGCCAACCCAACCAAGTCGCTAGCCGTAGTGGAACCTCCACTAACTTGTACTGTTTGTCGGCTTGTCTCAATAGACAAGTTGCTAAGATTAAGTCGCTACGACTTAAACTACAACTCGCTGGAAATTACTAAAGCAAGTCGCTACGAAGAAAAGCACTCCGAGACTCAAGTCGCTAAGATGATAAACTTCAAAACCACACTTTTCAATCCAAAACAAGCCCAACCACAGTGATTCAAGCTTTCCAAATCAAACCCCAAGCACTTACAATGATTCTAAACACAAAAGTACACTCAAAATTCAAACTTTAACACAAGAAATAATCCAAATGATGCAAAAACCAATAAATTTTTTCAGGCCCAAAAACCATATAAAACCATTAGAAATCCAAGGATATATAAGAGAGATGATCAAACCATGACTCTTGATACCAATTGTTACACATTGGATTTCACAAACACATCAAACCATGATCACACAAGGCGTATACTATTAGGTTTTAGAGAGAGAAAGAGTTAGAGGTTTGGGAACTTAGTGAGAGAAAGTGAAAATCTTATTATGAGCTCCAACTCTCTACCTTGGGAGGTAGAGAGTATTTATAGTCTTACATAAAATGCCACCTACGGGCTGTGGATCAGGAATACAGTGGGTAAAGACCCGTCCGTCCTCCACGGTGTTACATAACTAAATACTACTTAACTTTAAATAACTACGACTACGAGCTTTCAAACGATTACATATACTTGAGGTGACCGACACTTTAATAACAGGATTTACTAAATCCTAACAGGAATCGAATAGGAATCAAGGATTAAGGAACTTAGGTAAAATATTAAGTTGGATATCGTTATAAAGAGAACACGGGGTTAGAGCTCGAATCACTTTCACATTGTTCTTCTCCACTCTTGACTAGTGTTGTAAGTACCTCTACACTCATTTCGTTTCAAACTCAATTAGTTTACACGTATATACATGCGTTATCACACGTTATAGATGTTACACGCACCATTTCACATTAAATCATATCGTGTAGCTTGTTATAGACAACCTTCGACACTTAATCACTCATTGTTACATGTTAAAAACTTGCTAAAAGTATAGAAAACACATCACACGCTCTTGAGAATCCCTCGTACACTTTGAAAAACCCATGCAAACATTAACGGGCCTAAAGCCCAACCGTTAAGCCCAATGAGCCCAACAAGCCCAAACCGTGAACGAATAAGTCTAAAATAAGCCAATAAGCTATAAAATATAAGTTGGAAATAAGTTTGTACTCATTTTACAAAGTTTTCATTTTTCTAAAAATGTATACGGACCGAAGTTGCAAATATTATAGTCCTTGGGTTAAAATTGTAACTTTTTAAAAAGTTAAAGGGGTCCTATAGTACATATATTACACATACATGAAAAGTCTAAGGGCTATTATGGCCATATTCGAAAGTATAGGGGAAGGATTTCACGTGCATGCGCACGAATAAAACGATGAGGACCAAACTTGTAATTTACTTAAACTAGTTATAAGTAAACTTTGGGGTGAAAAGTGTAAACTTGAAGAACTTAAGGTTTAAACGTGTGAAAACAAACTAAGAGGGCTGATTTCGTAAAAGTAGTTTTCCCAAGGGGTAAAACTGTCAAATCTGAAAGTTTTGGTATAAAAATACATTCGGGTAGGAAGTGTCATTTTCTCAAACTTGGAGGACTAAACTCGTACTTTTCGTAACTTGAGGGTAAAAAGTGTAAATTCGGGAAAAGTTTAGAAAAACTTATAATCTTATCGTAACTTCATAAAAACGAGTATTTTGATTATATGAGTATCTTATTTTCGGATATCGACAAACATATTACATATATAAATATATATATATATATATATAATCCGATAAAACGCACGGAGAATCTAAACAAGCTAAAATACTCAACAACCATATCAAGATCACAACCGGGGCGGGGAACATTTCACTTATGCGTAAGTGAGGATCATTAACTAAGGCAATGTAGCAAGTAAAATTAACTTAAAACGTTAAGCACGCACGCACACTATTGGATTGGACAATCCAATTATCTATTGAATAAAAATATTCAATGCTCTATTATTTTGGTCGTGAACCAAAATGTTCATCATACTGAGACTCGCCATCTCATCATTTTTAGGTTTCGGTTTGGAACCTCCGCTACAATTTGCTTGATCTGTTTGTGCTTGTTCATATCATCAAGGTGGGTTCATAGCATCGATTTTACTTTTATTTGCAAACCCTGCGAGGGAGATACATGCTCTAAACTAGAACACAAGGTTTTTCATAATGTTCGCTTCTTGATTATTGGAATTGCCTAAGTATGTAGCCATAAGTCCCCTATATCATGAACCATTAGTCACCGCGAGTGAACGCAGATATCGTGAATAGTACTATAGGGAGTAACTACCCCGTCTTGGTTATAGGAAATAACCAAGGCGCACCATATTTGAATTGCATTAGGTAATTGGCTATTACCTCCTTTTGGGCAAACTTACGTACATCAGTAATTCGGTGTATGTAGTTGAGTCTTGATTGCATGAGCTTAGCGCATAATAATCTGTGATTTTCCTTATGATATTTTTAGTCTACAATGATCATGCTCTTATACTTGTATTCAACTTTATTTAAACCTATGAATTTCACTCAACATTTTTGTTGACCTTTTTAAGCATGTTATCTCAGGTAATCTGTGAAGATTATGACCAAGGCGCGGAGTAGGGCTTGGCAAGGCTTTTCTGGTGGTGCAAAACATAAAGCTGTCATTTCTTTCAAACTCATGATCTTTATTTTGGGAAAAACGCTTGAACAATTTACAATGTTTTGTAACAACTATGAGTTTTCGATGAATGATAACTACTTTTAATAAAACGCCTCTTTTGAGTCGTTTTCTATAATTATTGACTATGATCTCCATTCGAGTAACACCCGAATTAGTCTTCCGTTGTCATTAAGATTTTCGGGGGTGTTACATAACACAAACATAACTATTACAATATTGCATAAATAGTCCATGTGTTTCCGCTTAATAAGATAGCTAATGTAATCCCGTAAATGTCGTTCCATTTATGTGTCAGGAGCGATCCTAGCAAATTTGTTAATGTATGTGTTAGGATTTAGAAAATCCATGTTGAAGAGTCGGTCACCCCAACTCTAGTCTAGCATATGTTAGCTCGTAGAAATTACGTTATTTTCTAGTTATTTAGTTAGTTATTTAGTTTAGAGCAACACCGTGGAGGACGGACGGGTCTTTACCCACTGTATGCCTGATCCACAGTCCGAAGGAGGACGTGTAGTATGTAACTATAAATACCCTCTACCTCCCAAGGTAGAGGGTTGGACCTTTCACTCAATCTAACCTTTCTTTCTTTTGTTTACTTTCTTTCTCTAGAAAGGATCTCATCTTCCACTTTCTCTCTCTAAACTGCAAACCATACGCCTCTTAATTGTGATTGATTATGTGTTTGTGAAAACCAATATGTTACAATTGATATCAAGAGCCATGGTTTGATCACTCATCTCTCATGTTCTTGGATTTTTAGTAGTTTTTTCATAAGGTTTTTGGGTTTGAATGAGTTTAGAGTAGTTTGCATCATTTGGATCATTTCTTGTGTTAAAGTTTGAATTTTGATAGTACTTTTGTGTTTAGAATCATTATAAGTGTTTAGGTTTTGGTTTGGAAGGCTTGAATTATCGTGGTTGGGTTGTTTTTTGGATTGAAAAGTGGTGTTTTTTAAAGTTTCTATGATGCGATTTGTCTCTTGGATGTTCGTTCTTTGATGCGATTTGACAGCCTATTAAGCGGTTTGTCTTGTTTAGTATGCGATTTGTCTCATTTCTTTGAAGCGATTTGCCAAATAAGCGATTTGTCTATTGAGACAAAACGACAAGAAAGGACAAAGTAATGGAAGTAGTGGGTGTACTTGTGTACTATGCGATTTGTCTACTTATGCGGTTTGTGTGTTATGCGTTTTGACTGTTATGCGTTTTGTCAACTTAAGCGATTTGTCTCTGATGTGCTAGGTGTGTACAAGTTTTAAATTTATAAAAGATGAATTACCAATTTTACCAATAACACATACGAGCAAGTGCACTCGTCCGTTATAGCAAGATTATGAAGGTAAGTCGAGATCGTTCGTAGGGATTTGAGTGAATCTGATTAACAAGTTTAAATCAACTAAGACAATCCAAAACATATAGCAACGCAAATCAATATAATGAAATTCAGATGATTAAAAACTACACTTGCTTAAACTAGTTTCTTATCCTTGATTAGTGTGATTGTGTTAACCTCTTAACATGTTGGTTGTGATAATTAGTTAGTGTTATAATTTATTGTTCTTACAAGTTAAACCTTCGTCAAATCAATACAAAAGGTAACCGATTATAGACAAAAGGCTACAATTGATTGTCAATAACTAATCTTACGACCTTTTAGATGTTTCCAATCAATCCAACTTGATAATCAAAAAGCGTTTTTATTACAACCACACCTTATTTCCTTTGTTTAATCAAGAATAATAGGTAAAAACAATCATCCATAGACAAAATGATTATAACTAGTTGAATAACAATAAGTTCTTTCGACCTCTACGATTACTATCAACTAGTCAAACTTGATTAAGAAATGTCACTATGAAACTTTAGCACAATTGGATCTTAGAATCAACTTGAAATTGAATTAAAACATGTTAACACAATCACTAACTAATCATATGATAATCAACATCATTTAAGCAAGTGTATAAAGAAACTAGCCACTCATAGCAAACATAAACATAAACTCAGAACTTTGAACATTAGAAAACATGATTAAGAGTCTTACAATGCTTGGAATAAGATTACAAATGGTGAAGTAATGATTCCCAAAGTATTGGGGTAGACTTCTTGGGATTTTGGCCTCCAAATGTGGAACTTCAGGAACTCCAAACTTTCCTGGACTTCTAAGGACGAATTTGAGAGCTTAAGAGCTTTTTTTTATGAGTAGAGAGATTTGTATTGAAGTGTGTGCCTCATATGCTCACAAGAGGTCTCTATTTATACTAGTTCCAAGGCCTAGGGTATTAATTGCTGAACTTGGCCTCCAAGGAGTTAGGAAGGGACTAGAATATACCAAGGGAAGGACCTAGAATCATTTGGATGCAAAGGGGAAACTTAGTGATGAAGATTTGGCAGAAACAGGCACTCCAACCGGATCGGTCACATGACCAACCGATCCGGTTGGTCTTCTACAAGGGCTCCAACCGTATCGGTTGCGGGTGGCAACCGAACGGTTGGGTTGGCGTCTTGGGTACTTTTTGATCATCTTCCAACCGATCTGGTTTCATTTGCAACCGATTCGGTTGGTCTTCCTGAGTGACGGAAAATCGATCTATACTTTATTAGAACTTGTAGAACTTGGTTCTTCAATCATCTTGGTCTTCTATGGTACTAGAAATACTGATTTGTGCTTGACATGCTTCACTGAAACGGGAATCTTCCATTTGCTGAACATTCCTTTACTTTTCCTTCCGTTTCCCTGCACTTGGTTATAAACACTAGACAAACATCTTTTGATGCGATTAAGCACTGAAATCATACAAATATAACCAAATAACATATACAAAAGCACACATAACGCTACTAAAAACATGTACAATCTGACCGTTATCAGTCTCTTAAGCGATTTGATACTTAAGCGTTTTGACACTTAAGCGATTTGTCATCAGTGCGATTTGTCATCAGTGCGATTTGTCACCAGTGTGATTTGTCATCTGTGCGATTTGTCATCAGTGCGATTTGTCACCAGTGCGATTTGTCATCTGTGCGATTTGTCAAGAGTTTGATTTGTCTTGTATGTGATTTGTCTTTTGAGCATGCGATTTGTATTTGACTGAAGCGTTTTATCAAGGACTGAGATTTGTCAATACCTGCGATTTGTCAATTCCGGCGGAACAGGGGGTATATATATAAAGAATTAGGGAATATCACAAACCATAACACCAAATTTATCTTCACTTCCTTATAATCTTCTAGTTCCCTTACTACATCCTACCTCTCACTCACTTACGGTTTGGTCTTGATTTTAGTAAAATCCCGCGAAAGATTCTATTTCTCGGTTTAAATCACAGACTTGTAAAATCCCATGTATACTACAACATCATGTCTTACACTACTGACCCAATAATTTCAAATGTGCTCAAATTATATGATGTTGTGGACAACAAAGAAAGTATTAGTTACTCTAAAAGGATAACCATGACTGATTCAACTAATGATTATTTGAGATCTTCATGCTTTGAGTCCAATGAGAAAGAATTACACCTGTTGAGGCTACTGAATGCCATGCAAAAGGAAAGCAGCATTGAACCTTATCAACAACTTCACTCTCACCTCATGTTACTTCTACCCATAACAATGGAACGAACATGTATTGCCCTCTTCCGTCAGGACTTATCCACATTAACAGGAACTTTGTTGTTAAACTTGGAGCAATTGGAGCTACAACTTGACAAAGAGAAGGTTCAAAAGGATAGTTCCAGTGCTGCACTTCAAGTGATCTACAAACAATTTCAGTCATTCATTAGAAGGGAATTCTCATCAGATTATGATCATCACATGACTGAAATGTCCTTCAAAATTCACACTAGAATGGAAATTAACGCATTCATTGAGACATTTATCCAACTCATGGATAATGTGGAAAAGTACATTGAGGAAGCTGCACAAAAAGATGAAAACGTGAATGAGTGTCAGGTGCAATTGAGAGATAGTTGTGATGAGTCGGGTAATGTATCAGTAGAAAGGTTGGGTGTTGCTGAATGCAGAATATCATAGACAACAAAAAATGAGGTAACCAGCTGCTCAGTAACTCCTGTCACACAAGAAGTGGATGTTGTGATCAGAAAGGTTAATGAATGTCGGGTACAATCAATAAATTGTAGTGTTGAGACTAGTAAGGCATCGGATGATGGATCATTTGACACTGAATACAGAGGCTCAGAGACAGATAAGCTTGAAACAGCCAGTATTTCAGTGACTCTTATTATACATGATGTGAATGCAGGTATCAGACCGACAAATGAGCAGGTGTCATGTGATGAGGTACCATTAACTGATCAACTTAATACATCTGCTAATGTACCTAAACAAGCTGATCTTAATACTGAACATGATTCTGATAAATGTTCCTTGGTTGAGGCTGAGTGAATAAATTCAAAACAAATGATATGGTTGATAAAAAGGCTTTTGATGAACTTTCAAACAAATTCTCAAAATTTGAAAAACATTGCATTTCTCTTAAAATTGCAATACAAAGAAAGGAGGAAAGTTTTCAAACTAAGAAACCATGTAAAAATCCGGAATTTCGTGATTTTTTTGAAATAAACAATTTAAAAGCTCGGCTTCAAGCCAAAAACTCGACTATCAACAATTTGAAGAAACATATTTCTGGTATGCATGTGAAAAGTAATTCAGTCAAGACTGCACAAGACATTGATACTATTATAACAAGAAATAATGAACTGTCAATTTATGTGGCTAAATTACTAAAGGAAAATGAGACTTTGAGAAAGCATCACATAGAACTAAGTGACTCTGTCAAAGAAGATAGAACTAAGTCAATGAAACAAACAAACTCTTTGATAGCAAAGTTGATGATCTCAAAGCTCAACTTCAGGAAAAGAGTTTCGCTATTGTTGCCTTAAAGAACGAGCTTAGAAAACCCGTAGGGAAAAGTGTGAACACTAAGTTTACAAAACCATCAACCTTGGGGAATCCAGTTTCTCATATCACTAGAGACCGGTCTGTTGTTAGGCAGCCTACAACATTTATATCTGAAAGAACAAAATCTTTAAAGACAAAGCTTGCCTCCCAAGTTGATGCAATACAAGTTTTGCCAAAACCAGTCACTTCACCTGAGTTACCTAAGAATAATGCTTCTAGCTCCTTTAACCCTTAACAAGTAGCTACTTCTACTCCCAACACCTCTAGGAATAGTTCAAAAACAATGTCAAAACCAAGCATTAAAACCCAGAATTCATATGATATGAATGACTTGTGGAAGAACTATTATCTAGAAGAAGCTAGGAAAAAGGCACAGATTCAAAAATACGGAATTTTAGGTGCAAGACCTAGGGTGATGCATTCCATGAGATTTCAAGGCACTGCTAGTAGTAGTAAAGCATTACCTAGGAACACTCAAAAGACTAAGGGTTGGCTTGCATCTAAGAGTAGTTATATGAAGAAGAATGCTAAGCATGCAGAAAATGAAACTAGAAATTCTAAGTCTTTTCCGAATAAGAAACATTTTCCTAATTCACATACTAAGGTACAATCCACTAAGGCTACTAACATGGCTAAGGTTCAACATGTTATGAAGCAAAACAAACCTAAAACTTCGCATAGATGGATCCCAACTGCTAAATCTTTGGAGTCTAGGAATAACGATAAGTCTTCCACTGTGCATAAGAATATCAACAATCCTAGACCTTGCCATAAGTGAATACCGTCTGGTAGAATGTTTAAGGATGTTGGACTTAGGTGGATACCTACCGGAAAGTTGTTTACTGATGGCAAAATCAAGGTTGACCATGAAACCCCAAAGGGTTTGGATACTAATGTCACTAACCAATATATATGCAATCAAGCTTGTAATGTTAGTGCAGGTAGTTCTTACTCAGTTGCAAATACTTCGATCCTTCAATACATGGACTGGCTTAAAGTATGGATAACAAAAGGATTGATATCTCATAACTCACGGCTTCAAGTAACTCAACCTTGATATTCAATCGGCAATGACGTCTGTTCACATCAGCTCAGGCCTCGTTCTTCAACACTATGGCGTCTGTAGATAACACTTCAGGCCCCGTTCCTCAAAGAAAAGAAAAGTGTACGCCTCAGTGCGCTTTATCTTTAGAAGAAGAGAAATCTTCATTTTTATGACCATTCTCATTGACATTCTTCATCAACAAGCTTCATGTTTTTCCATGCTCATTCAATCCTCAAGTGGATCTCCGTTCATTGGTATATATTCTTATTCACTTGCTCAATCAAAAATGGCAAACTTCATTTGCAATTTTTGAGGGGGAGAAGAGTTGATGGATGCTTGAGTTATGGTTATACGACCCTCCAACGCCTAATGTCTTCACTCACTAAGGATAACTGGGATTTACTATTTGGGATTCATTGTTTTTCAAGATATGTTTGATGAGTACTTCCAACCTCCAACGAATGTTGATCATCCAGTTTCTGAAGCTCATGCTCCGGTTCCTACTGACTCAACTGGTTCACCATCTAAGAAGTACTTCTCGGAATTCTCAAGAAACCTTATCCCCAGTTACTTCACAAGGCATTGATAATGACTATCACGATATTGTAGTTGCACTATTGAATAATGATCCACTCTTTGGTATTCCTTTGCCAAATCTTCACGGATTATTGTTCATGAATAATGATCCGCTCTTTGGTATTCCTTTGCCAAATCTTCACGAATTATTGTTCCTCTCATTGTGCACGCTATAAATCAACCACATGAACATTAAGGAAAAGGACTACCTCATCCGCTCTAAGACATTATTGGTGAATCTTCCATATCAGTCTCTACATGTATACCTTTAGGAAGAATGCATTGATGTTGAGGAATCATTTGTTCCGATTCATTCAGTGGGCCAATGTACATCCGATTGTATGTTCATTCACGTGTTGGACATTTGACACAAGTTGATTACTTCGGAGTTAATCATTTATCACTTGTTTGAGATTGAAGTTGACTTTCACAATGGCGTGTTCTTATTTGATAACCTGCTCGGGCTTAAGAATTTGAGTTGAAGACTTGGTTTATCCAGTTACCAGCAGTCGGGGTGGATGGTTAAAGACCGACGATATGGATAATCTCAAGAGGTGTTAATGTCTCATACTTTGTTTTAGTATTGAGTACTTAGAGATTTGCTTGAAGCATAGATTCTAGACACTGTTCTTCCATCATTAAGTGCAAGCTTAAGATACAAATGTAGGGAATTCGACTTCAGTTTCAAGTTTGGTATATTAAGTTTTCTTCATCAGTGATCACTTCAAATTGTCTACATATGGGTTGATATAGATAGTCAGAGAGAGTTTCGGTAGCAGTTGATTCTCACAGGATTCAGTTGAGCTAATTGTTTGTTCTTCTCTATTTCAAGAGTATTTGGCATGTATAATGTGTTGCTGATTCTGAGGTTTTAAAACCAACAAGGGGGAAGGAGATATACATTTAAACACACAACGAGTACACGTAATGAACTTAATACTTCTTCTCTATTGAAGTAATCTCGGAAAAGACAAATGTCATACCCGCAGAGAAACTCAGTGTTTAACTCGTAGCCTTTGGTGTGTTATTCCAACTATTTGGGGGAAATATGTATTATTCCAACTATTTGGGGGAAGGATATATTATTCCAACTATTTGGGGGAAGGATGAATTATTCCAACCATTTGGGGGGAAGTGGTCTCTAGATACTTTTGGTATGTGTTAACTCAGCTTTCAGTAGGAAGAAATATGAGAAGAATATGTGGAGCATGAGATGATATTGCTTATCGACATCTTCTATATGATTTGTGGTAGTGCTTCCGGTTATTGCTTCATGTACACAATGCAATGATGATTCCGATGAGATCGCAACCATTAGGGGAGAGATATGTGTACATCAAGGATGCACAACATGTTCACTTGATCGATTTAATTCAGTTATTTCGGAGTTGACATCCCCAGAGATGATTAGTGAATCAACATGTTGCATGGATGTCATCGTCTCTACTCTTGTTGGGTACATGTGTACATTATGGGCTGATTGGTTATATGTTAAATAACCGGAATGCATTTGGTGAAATGAAGATGTTGATATATTGTTCTCCCGAATAGAAAACTGCTCAAACTCGAAGAGTAATGTGTACATCGAGGACGCACAACAGGATCATGTGATCGGACTTAATCATTTATTTCGGGTTTGATAACCGCAGAAATGATCCGTGTTAACTTGTTACTTCGTTGTTATCGTCTTCTTCGGGTTCTTGAGATTCATACAATTAGACTGTTTGCTTCACTTCTTCTTCTTGGGGGAAATGGTCTTTTTACGAGGATTGTCGGTTTGGGGGGAAGCTGCCAAAGATTCACTTTTAGAAGGCTCAAGTTCTTGCGACGATTCAAGAGCCTCGAATGCTTTGGTGGTGAAAGTTTAAGAGATGATGACTTCTATCTTCTACAAAGTGCTGAACAATTTCCTTATCTCGGTACTCGTATCACCATCTTCTTAAACTATTTCTCTATCTATGTAAATAATTTTCAAAAACCATAATACAAAAATATAAAACCAGCAAAAGAAAATAGAAAAATATAAAACCTACAGAATTTCATAAAAATCAAAAAATTTGAAAAAGTCAAAAAATATTGTTTTTCTCATGACATGTCTGCTGGTATCGATAACATTTACGGTCTTAGAAATGTCATTCAATAATGGCACGGGACTTTAGATGAAGTTCGAGCATAAGGTGTAAATATTTATTTTCAAAACATGTCTCTTAATATGGCTTACAGTTATTTCAGACTGTAACCCGTGCTTAAACCATGGCTTGCTATTATTTCATATAGCACCCCGTTTTTCAAAGAAGGAAAGTGCTGCGCTAAACCAATTTTCAAATATTTCGTGCACTTATCCTAAAACAAAATGACGAAAGTATATCGAAGGACTGCTGTTCCTACTCAAATATTTTTCCTTCTATAATTCTTCAGAAAAATATTTGTTTTAACAAAATGGCGGTAAATGAGTTACTTGAAAATCAATCAGAATTAAGTTTTCATAAATTTGCAAAACTCAATCAATGACTTCAGCTTATTTAAAACTTTTGATAGAATGATTCATTGATTGAGAGGGAGAATATTTTAAAATTTATATCATCTATCGGGTTTATCTAATTATCCTACGTGCTTAACTGAAAAGGATTTTTGCCTATGTCAAAGGACTAGGAATCTAGGATATGATTATTAGGATTAGATGATTAAAGTTTGATAAACACATTATTCCCATGCCTTTATATGATCTGATTGATATGTTGAATTGACTTTTATTAGTCGATTGTTGTTTGGGTGTTGTCGACCACCATATATCTGTTTGTGTTGACTAACATATGCAGATAAAATGGTTTATAAGAATGTTTCCGATCCGGATCCCATAATAGAAGATGATATGATGCCGAAAGGAAAGGGCAACTATTTCTTGGGTCGACAAAAGAAAAAACGGAACTTTATTGGACCTCTATGGAGAGTTGGCAGGATAAATGCAACGTCAGAGGTCTCACTGCATCAGCAGATGGTTTTCTTTTATCCTCTCAGCAACAACAGAAGCAACTTATCCACCTAACGTATCTTTGTGCAGGGATAATAGTGATGATACCATTTTTAAACAATTTTTGAAAAATATTGTCTTGAAAATGGAAAAATATTGTTTTGAAAATAAACTGAACTCAAATTTTGGAAATCGACCGGACTTCATTTTAAACATAAGTCACTCAATCAACGACTACGGTCATTGATTGAGGGGGAGAGTGATTTCAAACTTATGTATTTTTAAACGATATTTGTTCATAAAAGTCGGTTTGTACAATATAAAGTGGTGATCTAAAGATTTAATGTTATGTCATGGTATGATCTTCTATAAAACTCAAAGATCTTTCAAAATGAAATTTTTTTCTGTTCTTGTTTGATTGTGAAATTGTTTTATTTTACTTAAAGATCTCTTAAAACTATCATACCTGACACTAACAATCTTTAATGTCTAAAATTGGTCCAAATCAGTCATTTTTCAAAAGTAAATCAGGCCACGTCTTTACCCTAAAATTTCCTAAATAATTTAAATCAATTGGGATCACAAATCTCAAGAGGTTTGAAATTTTTGATCGGGGGAGAGACAGTGACTTAAATCTCAAATCTGTTTGAGTCCTTTAAAGGCACTCCTACCTCCATGTGCCAAACGATTTCAAAATCATATGCACATGATTGAAGAGGAGCATTTAACCAAAAAACTAGAAGAGTATTTAAACCAGGCCACATTTTCTCCCATGTTTTTTAAACCTTATTAAATCACTTGGGATCCAAAATCTCAAAGGGTTTGATATTTTTTATCGGGGGAGAATTTGTGACTTAATTATGAAATCTGATAAATGATGATCGATTTGATTCAAAAGTGCAGGCTACTCTCCCATATGTGCTAAACGCTTTCGAATCTTGAAGCACATATTGAGAGGGAGCATTTCAAAAGAAAACAAACTTTCAAGGTACACAGATTTCTATGTTTCAACATAAGTACCTTGATTGATTTTCTAATGGTTTCTCAATGGCAAATGTGATTGTGGAAGTTCTTCGAAAATCTCCTTCCTCTATCTGTTAAATGATTTCTAATAACCAACGCACATTTTGAGGGGGAGAATTTACCAAAAAAATCAAATGGCTTTTTCCACAGAAATTGAGATCAAAGAAAACTTTCAAAGACCTCTTGCCTCCATGTGCTAAACAATTTCAAAATCATATGCACATATTGAGGGTGAGCATTTCTAAATGATCAAAACTATTAAGGTACAAAATGATTTGATATTATGTCACAAGTACCTTGATTAATTTTCCAAATGATTTTTCAATTGGTTTCAAGAAGGAAAGAACAATACCAAAAGACCGACCAATTTACTTTATGCATGGTGTTATAAGGTAGGTTAGGTTATGTATTCGTTCCCACGATCCCGCCAGAGCCCAAGGGATCTACCCAGGGACAATCCATTAGATAGTGTAGAAGTCCTTAGGTATGATGAAAAAAGGAGAAAAATGAGAATACGGGAAGAATGCGAACTGAGACAGAGCTAGTACTAGAATAAACCCAACAAGGTTCTAGTTATGAAGTCTCGGTAAATACTAAATGGGTTGAAGAATGAAAAAGAAATGAATGTGAAAAGTTTGAAAAGAAATAGCCCTCCAACAATTCAACCTTAGGGCAGAAACCGTGTTCAATTCATATGCTACTGGTCGTTACTAAGGTAACACTGGTATTGATGACAAGACGTCATGGACCCAGTGACGCACTGCACTAACCTTCCCAAGCTACTCAAGTTCCTCTTAAAAAGACTTGTTTCATTCTTACGGGGAACCTACATAATTTATCGACTTTCTCTTAGAGATTGTTGTTATTGAAGAAGGAGACCCTCTCCCTAGTCTCCGGCATAGGAAACCAAAAGTGCACTATTGAGTCTAGAGCCAAGAGATCATCCACAATATCTCATTAGGACACAAAATTAATGAAGACTTGCTGTTTCACACAATGTGGAAAGTAAGAATATATTAAGAGTCCTACGCATTATCCTTGTGGTATTGCCAGAACATCCGAGTGATATGTTAAATATTCACGATGAAGATGAAAATCCTTCTAGAGCCAACATCAAACAAGCTCTTGGTGGGTGACATGTGAGATCTTTCCAAAAGGTCAAGCTTGTGACAACTGGATTGAAACGATGGGGCGATTCATTCTTGAATCAACCTTGGTCCAGGAAATGATTTGACGAATACTTTTGGAAAAACCGTTCGATGTGCAAATCTTCTTTTCTCTAGCACATCGAATGTGTATTCTTTTTCAAATACAAAAAGTATTTATTATTGAAAATTGATCTTTCTCATAAAACCTTCGTCGTATTGCAAAACTCTTTCTTCAAGCAATACGCGATTGTTTTCAAATCAATTTTCCATCAATCAGTGAATTTCAATTTGCTGGTTCACTCACTCCACGCTGTCTTCTTTGAGACGTTCCGGTTTGAGAACAACTTGATTAGCTGCGAAACCCAATCAAGGAGGTTCTTCGGAACTCTACCTGATCACAGGCAGTACTTGTACTGATCAACGGGGAACCGTGGTTCTTGCAACCCTATTCAACGAATGTGATCAAACACACCTTCGTGCTCTTTATTGCTAACTGTTGTTTGCAGGGACACCCGATGGTTGCAGCTGATCAGAATAGTCAATCCATAACCGCATGCTCACACATCACATTCACTTCTAAAGAAATCATGATACGTGCATGTCTGCATCAACTGGCTCTGATATTTTCAATCCATTCTTCTGCTACGCTGCTGCAAATATCATGAATCAACAAAGCTTCCGCTACTCTGATGAGAAGATTTCATGATCTAAAATGTGAGCATGTCGGTCCAAAAGTCACAACTTCACATAATGGCGATACAACAAAGGACGTGTCAGATATTTGTTGTGGTTGATGATCTCAAAGAAAGCTCGAAGATCATCAAGACGTGGATCAGTTAAAGACCTCCACTGAAAGTTCAAAGCAATCGGACTTTGAAGTATCACTGCTAAAGCACAAAGATTGCGGAATTGAAGAATTGTGGTCTACGAGCTCGAGCATGAAGATAAAGATAGAATGCTATGATACAAAATGTATTTCATGGGGTGACCTCCCTTAGGGGGAGATTGTCAGGATTTAGAAAATCCATGTTGAAGAGTCGGTCACCCCAACTCTAGTCTAGCATATGTTGGCTCGTAGACATTACATTATTTTCTAGTTATTTAGTTAGTTATTTAGTTTAGAGCAACACCGTTGAGGACGGACGGGTATTTACCCACTGTATGCCTGATCCACAGTCCGAAGGAGAACGTGTAGTATGTAACTATAAATACCATCTACCTCCCAAGGTAGAGGGTTGGACCTTTCACTCAATCTAACCTTTCTTTCTTTTGTTTACTTTCTCTCTCTAGAAAGGATCACATCTTCCACTTTCTCTCTCTAAACTACAAACCATACGCCTCTTAATTGTGTTTGATTATGTGTTTGTGAAAACCAATATGTTACAGTATGTATCAAACTACAAAACATATCTTCTGATGTAGAAAAGGGCTAATGGTCTCAAAATGCATTATATTTGTCATGATTTCTTTTTATATGTATCAAACGTTTTTTTTTTTTTTTTTTTTTTTTTTTTTTTTTGTACTAAACTTGCATTTTTGATTTTTTTTTTTTGTGTATTTAATGATCATTTTGCCCTTCTCAAATTAATAAAATGAAAGGTAAAATGGTTATAAAATACAAAAAAAATACCAAAAAAATTAATTTAATACATAGAATTGTAAAAAAAAATTGTTCGATATATATAAAAATAAATTATAACAACTATGATACATTATCAACCAAATACCCTGTAAGGAAGTATAAATCCATTGTTACTTTTGTACCTTGTTTTCTTAAACGGGTTCTTTGTTTACGTGCTTAGCTTATCTTTTAATGTAAAAAATCATGGGTTAGGTATGCATGTATATTTTCATGCCCTTTCGATTGTCTAGACACATGAGCAATCACCTTGCTCTATTGCATGAACACACATACGACAAATCCATTTGGCCTTTAGGATAAGGATAAGATCAACCAAAATTAAGCAACTTCTATCATGTAATTTTGAAATGCCTTGGCTCGCATTTGATCGGTCACATTAACGTAGCTCGTCAATATGGTATGAGTTTCTAAATAAATCTGCCATGGTAATAATCAACAACTACTAAAAGAAGTATGTATTGTACGTATGCGTTCATTAGCGCGCTGTTCCTGGTTCATGAGGACCTTTAGTGTGGACAGATCCATTTGCACAGTATTCTTGCCCACTTAGCCAAAAAAAAAAGCCAAAAAAAACCATAGAGAATTTAGCACAAAATGTATCGTCGACACTTCTAGTAAATTATGCCATCCATCATCATATCAATGAATACAAACATGGATTGTCTAGGGCTTTGATGTCGGGCTTATCGAGCCATTAGAAGTGTAGAACCATGCTATTACACTTGTTATCGAGCTTTGGATTCTACCACATCTAGTCATGCAACTAATCTCGAAGGATTACATTTGGGAATTAGGACCAATAAACATGCTGTGTATGTTAGCTGTGTAGGCCTATGATTGATCAAACAGATAAGTCCCGTTAGGTATAATCACATAACATTATCCTTGGTTTAGTTTGTCACTTGCTTATACACTAAAACAAAATACTGCCAAACTATAGTTTTGTAAAATAGTGTTATTTACCAATCAATATACACGTTACATACCGGTTAAAATATTATTGACATTGTAATATCCTACAGATGTGAAGTTAGGTTATACGAGGGATGATGTTTACTCGATCTTGTGTTATAGATTAAAAGATGACGTGAAAGTTTTATAACACATCTATAACATGATTCGATGCCTAACACTCTACGGAATATTGTAACAATCATAACAGTAAAATTGATAAGATGATGAGATACTTGTGTAGCGCTAACGTAGGGTTACATCCTGCCCTAGCTAATTAAACTCCTTTTATCTATTATTTGGAACTTTGTAGCATCGATCGTTAAAATTACTCTACAAAGTAAGCTTTCTATTTAAGGAATAAGTGCATGGACGCGCGTCACAGCTAAGGCTCATCTAACTCATAATCTGGTCGTCCAAACGTGGTCAAGGATGAAAGGTCAACGCCCACCAAATGGATTTGGTGGGACCCATCACAGCCAATACCTTGCTCTAACTTTCTATTCCTGCTCTTATCTTTTACATAACGATAAATTTGAGAGAAGAAACATATACGAGTAGTATATTTTGTTTCAAGAAATATAAAAAAAAAAAAAAAAAAAAAAAAAGGGTACAATAGGCAGCATCGGTTTACAATAACTTTAGATCTTGATAACTTACATTATTGTTCCTCAAATTTTCAACACATTGTTGGCGGATCCGGGATACCGAATTGTGTTATTAGCTATGTGTTTTTTCTTGAAAAATACTCTTCGTTTCAGATAATTCTCCACACACAAAAAAACACATAATTTAAGAAATTTATTATCATTACATCTTTTTTTTATTTTTGAAAATAGACAATTATGATTCAGATAATTCTCCACAACTTCTTTAATGTGGACAATAAATATGAAACGGATGAAGTATATGCTTTTTGTGTAAGGGTACGAAGAAATCAAATAGGTGACAATGTTACATGCATGATGTTCAAACACTATAAACACGCATACTTTCTGGTTATGTGTATTTCCGTTTAAAAAGCCCCGCCACCTATCACTTTTTAAATAGTGAGATAAGGTTAATTTCTAATCTCATAGGAAAATTTGCATTTATGACGCCTAATATCATACTTATTTTTAATTTGACTTAACTTTTGTGACATATTGTTAAAATTAAGATTTTATTTTAATATTTCAAGATTACTCCTAGCATTGTTTACTTTGATATATTAAATACCTCTGTTTTGTCTGACGCATATTCATTTGTAGCTTCTGCAACTACCCATAAGTTACCAAATCTAACTCTTTTCATCTCAAATAACATTTCGAAGCAAGAGCAATGAATGCGATATACTGCGATTATATTACAAACATAATGCGAATTTGATACACATGACGTACGCATATAACAGATCAATTGGTATTGATTTGTGTTGATTAGATGGTTGAATTTGTTTAGTTGCTACATACAAATGAGTTGCCAATAAGTTGCGCATAAGTTAAAATATAGCTTTATAATTGAAATCAACTAAAATCTACCACCAACAAGGTATGTGGGTCGAATTACTAATTGCACGATACAACAGATGTGAATCGAATTGCTAAAGCACATACACAATAGAAGTACAAAGATTATTCAATACTATTATTAAATCGAAAAAAACAAACTTAACAACAAAGTTGTATATAAAAAACAAAAATACCCTAAATCCAGGCTTTTCTAACATACATTACAACCAGTTTTTCCTTCTCCTCGATCTCTTTAATTAGATGTTAGACTTCCTCCTTGAGCCACCTTCTTTTCATTTTGAGAACGTTTAAAAAATGATTAAATAACAAAACGATCTTTTTCGTGAGTTCAGTTAGCCAAATTGGGTCATTGTCATCCAGTGCGTTTGGTGAATTAGGTTGTTTTTATGAAGATGTGGAAGACATATTTTTTTATTCTTTTGTTTTTTCAGCTGGTGCTAAAGAAAGTTATTTGACTTTGTTTATATAGATTTGAACTAAGCCTAATATGGTATGGTAAGGTTAGGGGATATTGTATCTACTAACATTCCACTTATTTATGAAAGTATTTGTTACGGCACATATTTTTAAAATGATTTTAATTGTAGTTGATGTTTCCAATAGTTATCAACAAAACTTTCTTCAACATTAAAAAATTAAGGCAAATACAATTAAGAAAATTGGCAAAACTAATTACAAGAGACAAGTTCCAATTAGAAGAAAAAAAGTACATTTTGACGCGCGCTTTTGCAGCATTGTTTGTTATTTTTCATTGATAAATTCAATACTCAAACCACCTAGTGAATAATTTTCCTTTGTCGTAGGTTGTTCTTGCATGGGATTAGGGAAGAAAATATAAGAAACAGTATTGAAGGTATTCATCAGGGTCTTTCTCCCCATTTGTTTCACATTCAATCTTTGTGTAGATCTTGAACTCTGACGTTAATCTTTATGTAGGGTAAATTTTCATTGAACTTAAGGATGGAATTAAATTGTGGTTAATATCTAAACAGTTGCGAAACATAAATAATGTTGATGTTTTTTATACTTGATTTGTAAAAATTTAGACTATTCTATATGTGTGTATATGTAGTTTGTTTTAAGGTACGTTGATTAACACATTCCATAATTATTTGTACTATATAGTGATACCTAGCATGTCTTGTCAACCTGTCATCCTTGCAATAATTGTAAGTTATTGTGAAACTATTACGACATGGTTGCGATTACAATAAAGATATAACTTTTATTTTATTCAATAAATTACAACAAATAGTGAGGGAAGGGATCTAGTAAAAAGAATAAATAAAATGAGAAGAGTAAGAAGTAATTCTAGTTACACATTTTAAATGTGGAGGGAAAATTTGAAGGAAGATGCATCCACTTTTTTAGGTGCATTCAAAATGTGTGGTTGTGGTTTCTTCTTATCATTCTCATTTTAATTAATCTTCTTATTTGATCCTAACTTGAAAGAGTGAATGTAACAAATGTGAAATAATATGACATGGTTGTGATTACTATACATTGCAACTATACACTTTATATCTTTGTATACATTTTCGAGTATACTCATTAAAAGCAGTGTTGGCATTTTCATAGACTACATATCAAAAAAGTGTTTCCACCTAGTTCAAAAGAGAAAAATCTTGTCTTCTGCAGTGTTTCGGATAGTGTTAAACAGAAAAAAATTTGAAATAGCTATGTGGTAGCCTTTGTACACCGTGATGACCGTGTATGATGGTTCCAACATACACATTAATGTCATAATACCGGTTCCATGGCATAGGCATATAAGCACAATAAAACCACCATTGTTTGTGATTCTAATGGTACCAAAGGTATTATTTCATAATATGTTGTTGTTGGCAAGTTAAAAAATAAAAATTAATGACTAACACTATCTTTGATTTTTCTGCTAAAAATATAACCCTCATCGCTAGACCATATTGGGTCTAGCTGGCCACTAACATCGCACTTGAACCACAATTGTCTATATCTATGAGAACAAGAACAACGTCGTTGATCTTTGTAGTTCGTCTTAAATTTTGTCATTTACATTTGTGGTAACATAGTTTTTTAATAATCATGCTTTGTTTGTGCATAGATAAGTTTGCATTGGAAGGGATGGTATGCTTGGGTTATATTTCCCCCTTTACTTATAGAAGTAAAGTTTATGAGGAAGCACGTACACGTAACAGTAAGATTTACTTTGGTACGATTTATTGCGAATTGGTTGTGAATACTTAGGGGCAGTTAAACTTAGAATTTATTATTACTATTATACGAAAGTTTCTTTGACGACAAGCTTTAAACACCATATTCTAACTACCATATTTTTTAAGCATATTTTTTTGACAATTTTTTTTAAACGTACACTCTCTTCAAACTACTTCATATGTCGAACATAGATGCCTACAAGATCCAAATCTATCTCAACATCTTCATACAAGAAATTGATGAGCTCAAAATGATGTTCACGATCGTTTGTTGTGTTTGACAACAACTCTTCATGTATTTTTTTGGCGAAAGTTTTTGCATTCAATCAAACCTTTTATATTTTCAGCTTGCTCGTACAACCTGTCGATGTGCTTAATATCTGAGGAATTGAGGATGCTTAGATCGTCCATCCATTTGTCTAAAAAGATTTTGTTAGTTTGATGGAATGTTAGATGGATTTCTTGAAGATACTATTCCGTATGAAGATTAATTATTACAAAAGAAATGGAAAATCAAGTTTTTCAAATGTATCCCCGACCCATTCACTCACATTGAATTTATATCCATTTACCAACGACCCCACAAACATCATGCAAGTTCGCTTCTCGTCTAAACCAAGGAAGGTTTCTACGATGAACTGTGAATTTATTGCGATATTTTATCGCTTCTTCGTCCTGCCTTTTACGATCCCAAAATAAATGCTTTTATTATGCTAACTATCACATTAGTTAGTGTATTAACAGTAGACAATTGTCGTAAATTTTAGATCGAAATGTGTATAAACAAAATAGGGGTCGTACAAAAAAATATACAACAAACATTAATGTCATCCATTATAACTACAATAACAGGGGTATTACAAAAGAAGATACCAGAAACAAAATACATTTTTTTCTAAAATATTCTATATGTTGCTTATACTCCTCAATTATTTTTTTTGTTTTCTCTTAAAATTCTGCAAAACATTCTCACATTCATCTTCAGCAATTTCAAGTTGTTTCCTCTTTGTATCGATTCCTATCATACGCAATCGATAGTCTTGAAGCATAAATTCCTTATAGCTTTTTAATTTGTTAATTCGACTAATACGCAACTCAACGAGTCTGTGCGTCGTTTCACTCATGTACATTTTATGGATGTTGGGTGAGAATGGTCTAGATGGAGAGTGTAGAGGGGATGGAGAAGAGGTTGCAACCATTGTTTTAGCAAGGAAATGGATGAGTGTGAAGATGATGATATGGTTATATTAAAAGCACAGTGGAAGGGATGGTACGGTTATATGAAAAGTAGATTGGCATGAAGCTATTAGGGGGATGATACATCTTCGTAACAACTTCTTAACGGCCTTGCAACTAAATTGGCATAAAAAAAATGGGCGCAGTTGCATATATACCCCTCCAAATATGCAAAATTGCATATGCATCTAAAACATACATAAAAATTAAAAACTATTGTATCCGTGCATTACATATTTGTACCAAGGAGATGCATATAATTATTCACCTTCATAACGCATTCGAAAATAAAGTGGCAAAAAATATATATATATTAATTAATGGTAATAATTACAAGAAAACAGACCGATTTCTCGATGTACATAAATTAAATACATCCACAACACATTCACAATGGGTTCGCAGTGCATTTGTATTGAAAATTAATTAAAATAAAAAATAATTACTCTGACATCATGTTCATCATCTTTAACATCCTAAACAATTCACGTCTTTACAAAATCACCATTAAAGTTGTGCCAAAATTCAAAATAGGTCTTGTTTTACTTGTGAACAACCAGCTCCTGGTTGTAAACCGGTGTTGAAAAAATAAAGTATTTTTATGCAGCTGTTGTAAACCGGTGCGGCAAAAATAAAGTATTTTTATGCAGCTGCATATACCATCAGAATTTGGTAAATACAAGCATCAATGCGGAACCATGTAGAAAATGATGGACATAACTCATGTTCATCAGAATTCTTATTAGTCCTTTTTAACTCTGTTGGTTACCTTTGAAACATTTCATGGTTGTTAAAGATATTGATGTGTTGAGATATGATTCATTAAAATGACATGGTGACAGGGCAAGATGTGGTTGTATAAATTATTTAAAACTTGATGAGTAGATATTTTTAGGTAATTAACAATGTGTACTTGTAAAGTCTATCTTATAATTTATTGTTTTTATGAGAATGAAAGTTCAGCCTTGTCAAATGGTTTCACAATAGGTTTTGTTGTCGGTCCCTTTTGCTTGTCATGTGACCCCACTTCGCAACCAAAAAGAATGAAAGTGCATGCGAGGAAATATGTTGAAAGTAACTCAAATGTGGAACACAAATACTACAAGGACTAATTGTGACATGTTTGTATTTACAGTTATAGTGTTGGATAAAGTTTGTGCTGGTAGCAGTAAGGTGTTTAAAGTTCAAGGACCATAAATGTCAAGCTGCTTAAAGTCATAGTCAAGGAGTATTTAAGCCTCTCTTCCCAGCTAGGGTTTCTTCTTCAATATACTGCATCTCTCTCTCAAGAAAACTGCACACAGTTTTCTCTTGTTATACTGATATTCAATCAAGATCTGTTTGAGGGTTTTTATCATTGCTTAAGAGTGATTGTGAGATAAAAGTTGTAATAGTACTATTGATAATTAGTCAATAGACTTCCACCTGATTAGCAGTGGGAAGTATTGTGGTTGATCATATTTTGAGTTTGTGATTGTTCTTGGTTACTGATTAAGATCAGATTCTTGTGATCTTGGTTGTTTGAAGTTTATAATAAAAGGTTGATCTTGAATTGAGATTCAAGAGTTGTTTCTGGGTTTAAACTCTATTTTCCTACATGGTATCAGAGCCAGGTTACTCGCCTTGCTCGTTAAAATTGATTTCGGAAAATTAGGGTTTCAAAAATTTTGGGGGTTTTTCAAATTAGTTTGAATAAATCTAATTGACTGTGATTAATTGGTGTCTTTTGACTCTGATTGATCAATTTTTAAACGATTTTACAAAACGCCCAATTTTTTAGAAAATTAGGGTTTGGGTATTTTTTGGTTTGATCTCTTGCTTCGATTGGTGGTTGGTTCTTGGTATTCTTGATTCTTTTTTTGAGAATCTTGGTGGTTCTGGGTTGATTGAGATCGTGTGGGTTGTGATTCTTGTCTCAAGAGTCATAATCTGGGTTCTTGTTCCGCTGCTTACTGGATTTGCGTGCACTGTAACACCTCTCACACTCTTTACCTTTCTTTATTCTTATTTCTTGTTTAGATTGACGGGGAGTAGGAGTTGGGATTGTTGGAGGTGATTGTGATTGTTGTTGGAGTGTTGTTTATCTGTTTTAGTTGTTGTTGTTGATTTAGAATAATCTGCCCTTGACCTACCACCTTGAGTGGCAAGGAAGCCTGGGAACTATTTTGTTTTTCTTTTGTGTTCTTGCTTATTTTCCAGTATGTCTGTTCATGGTTATACTGATGATGAATATGAGGCTGATGAGCCTGTTACTTTGATTAGTAGATTAGATCTTAGTAATCCATTGCATTTGCATCCTAATGACTCTGCTACTCTTACTGTTGTATCAATCAAATTAAAAGGGACTGAAAATTATAATGTGTGGTCTTGTGCTATGTTGTTAGCATTAGAAGGAAAGAATAAAATTGGTTTTATAGATGGGTCTTGTAGAAGATCCAATGCTGATGAGGTTCTAGGTGGACAATGGGACAGGGTGAATGTTGTTGTCTTGGGATGGATTTTAAATTCTATATCAGAAGAGTTGTTTTTGGGACAAATTTTTCTAAAAGAGCTTCTGATGTTTGGAATGAATTAAAAGAAATGTTTGATAGAGTTGATGGTTCTGTTACTTTTAACTTGCATCATAAAATCAACTCTTTATCTCAAAATGGTAGTCCTATTGCTGAATATTTTAATAAGTTGTCTACTCTATGGAAACAGTTTGATGCCTTGGTTCAGTTGCCTAGGTATACTTGTCATGCTGCTGAAGATTTTAAAAAGCATAATCAATTGATGAAATTAATGCAGTTCTTAATGGGATTAGATGAGTCTTATATGCAAATAAGAAGTAATATTCTGTCTAGAGACCCTCTCCCTGGTGTTAAAGGGGCTTTTGCTGTTATTTCTAGTGAGGAATCTCACAGGTCTGTGGTCACTGGTTCAGATGGTGGGACTTCCCAAAAGTCTCATTCATCTGTGTTCAACTCCAGTGTTCCAAATAGAGGGAACACACAAAGGTCTTCTACCTCTACCTCTGGCAGTTCTTTCAGACCTAACAATGGCCCTAGAAATAATGATATTAGAAGGCCTGTTGGTGGTCCTGTTTTAGTTTGTGAACATTGTGGCTTCAATGGTCACATTGTAGATAGGTGCTTTAAGCTCATTGGATATCCTGCTGATTTTGGGAAAAATAGAAAGAATAATAATAATCAGGGTGTTCAAAATTTTAATAAGAGATTTGTTAATAACAATAATTCTGTTGGCTCTAGTTCTATCTCTGCCTTTTCTGATGAACAGATATCTAAACTCATTTCTTTGATTAATAAGAATTCTGTTAGTAATAATGGAAATGGAAAGACTGTGCATGCCAATATGGCAGGTATTGTCTTCAATAAAAGTAAATTTTTTAATCAAAACTTTACAAGGTTCTTTTGTCATAATAGTAAAATGAGGACTGCACTGGTTGTAGCAGGTATTATTGTAGATTCTGGTGCAAATCAACATCTTACATATACTGATAAATATTTAGTGAATATCATTGATATTTCCAAGCTTGGTATTAAGGTATCTCATCCCAATGGGACTGAAGCCTTAATTACTAAAATGTGTTGGTTGTTCCTGAATATTGTGTCAGTTTAATGTCTGTTCATAAGGTGGCTAGAGATAGTAAGTTTGTTGTTGCTTTTGATGAGACTAAATGTTATGTTTTACCTCAGGATTTGAGGGGAATGAGTGTTCTGGGGATTGGTAGACAGATGGATGGTTTGTATTACTTTGATGGAGATCAAGGTATTGACCTAGGTATTAGAAATTTTAAGTCTGCATGTGATTTGACCAAGAAAACTTGGCATTGTAGACTTGGTCATCCCTCTGACCAAGTCTTGGCAGTGCTGAAGGGTGAAATCAATTTTCAAAACAAAGATGAAAATGAGCCTTGTGATATTTGTCAACAGGCTAAACAAACTAGAGAACCTTTTCCTCTAAGTGACCATAAAACTTTGAATTTAGGTGACTTAGTTCATCTAGATCTTTGGGGTCCTTATAGAGTTAAAAGTAAAGAAGGTCACAGATTCTTTTTAAAAATTGTTGATGATTTCACCAGGGCAGTTTGGGTTTACTTACTTAAGAGTAAGCAAGAGGTGTTTGATTATATTCAAATTTTTTATAATCTGATTAAAACACAATTTGAAAAGGGTGTTAAAATTTTTAGAAGTGATAATGGTACTGAGTTTGTTAATACTCAGTTTAATGGATTTTGTGAGAAAAATGGTATTATTCATCAAACATCTTGTACTTACACACCTCAACAGAATGGGGTTGTTGAGAGGAAACATAGGCATCTTTTAAATGTTGCCAGATCCCTTATGTCTCAGGGGGGATGGCCTTTGTATTTGTGGTCTGAATGCATTTTAACTGCTACTTATTTGATTAACAGATTGCCATCATCAGTGCTGAATGGATTGTCTCCCTTTAATCTTGTTTTTAAAACAAAACCTGAACTTAATCATTTAAGAACTTTTGGTTGTCTTTGCTTTGCTACTATTCTTACCAGTAATGATAAGTTTAGTAGTAGGGCTGAGAAATGTGTTTTAGTTGGGTATTCCAATTTTCAACAAGGTTATAAACTTTATAGTCTTGTAAGGAAACAGTTTGTATTCTCTAGAGATGTAAGATTTTTTGAAAATGTGTTTCCTTTCAAGGTTAAAAACTCTTCTGCTGCTCCTGACCCTCTCAGTCAGAGTTTGAATCATGTTAATTTCTTTGATGAAGTAACATGTGACAACTCTGACACATCCAATGATGATAATACTCATGATGATCATCATGAGAGTGAGGGCAGCTCCTCCTTGCATCTAGGCAGCCCAACTATTGACCATGAACAGAGTGATTTGGGGCACTCTGATGGTTCCAATGAGGTTACCAGTGCAGGTGAGATGGCTGCAACTCCTCTAGGTGTGAGTAGTTCTGAGGATGAAAACAGTTCTTTATCTGAATCAGCAGCAGATTTGCCTTTTGTTAATAATCAGCCTTCTTTAAGAAGGTCTGATAGAACATCTGTTTTTCCTAATAAATACAATGACTATGTAGTTGATTCTAAAGTTAAATTTGGTCTAGAAAAATTTGTTACTTATGCTAAACTTAAAAATGATACTCTCTGTTTTGTTGTTGAACTTAATAAAAGTTTTGAGCCTAAAACATATTGGGAGGCATGTTTGTATCAGCACTGGATGGATACCATGACTAATGAGATGAAAGCTTTATATAGTAATGATACTTTTGAAATTGTTGGGTTGCCTGTTGGTAGAAAAGCTATAGGTAGCAAATGGGTGTTTAAAATAAAATACAAATCTAATGGTGAAGTTGATAGATATAAAGCTAGGCTTGTTGCTAAAGGTTATAATCAAAAAGAAGGAGTAGATTTTGATCAAACTTTTTCTCCTGTTGTTAAGATTGTTACTGTTAGATGTCTTATAAATCTTGCTGTTCAGCAAGAATGGCCTATTTTTCAGCTTGATGTTAACAATGCTTTTTTATATGGAGATTTAGATGAAACAGTTTATATGACTTTACCTGATGGGTTTTTTAATACTAATGATAAGAGAGTTTGTAGACTCAAAAAGTCTTATATGGTTTAAAACAAGCACCCAGACAATGGAATGCTAAGTTAACCAATGCCTTGCTTGAAAATGGATTCATACAGAGTAAAAGTGATTATTCCTTGTTTATCAAGAATGAATCAGGTAATATTGTTGCTTTGCTTGTGTATGTAGATGATATAATTGTTACTGGTAATAATTTGGCTGAAATTGAAAGTTTTAAAGTTTTTCTCAAATCTAAATTTCAAATTAAAGATTTGGGAAAACTTAAGTACTTTTTGGGTATTGAGGTTATTGAAACTGATAAGGGGTTATGTTTAACTCAGAGGAAATATTGTTTGGATTTACTTACTAAATTTGGATTGTTAGCATGTAAACCATCTGCTTTTCCTTTAGAACAAAGTCTTTCTATTACCAATGAACCTACTATACTTGATCCTGTTTTGGACAACATTACTGAATATCAAAAATTAATTGGAAAACTAATTTACTTGACACACACTAGGCCTGATATTTCATATGTTGTACATTGTTTGAGTCAGTTCATGCATAAGCCACTTAAGTCTCATCTTAAAATTGCACTTAAAGTTCTGAGATATCTTAAGGGTTCTCCTGGAAGAGGAATACATATTGTTAAAAGTTTTTTTGAAAAACTTGAGACTTATGTGGATGCAGACTGGGCCAAGTGTGTTGTTACTAGGAGATCAGTTACAGGGTTTTGTATCTTTTTAAATGGTTCACTGGTTTCATGGAAAAGTAAAAAACAAAATACCCTTTCTAAGTCAAGTGCAGAGGCTGAGTATAGAGCAATGGCCTCTGCTACTTTAGAAATTGTTTGGGTCTTAAAAATTTTAAAAGATCTAAACTGGGAACAATTTTTGCCTGTTAAACTCTTTTGTGATAGTCAAGCAGCAATTAAGATTGCTGCAAATCCTGTTTTTCATGAAAGAACTAAACACTTGGAAATTGATTTACATTTTGTGAGAGATAAAATTTTAGCTGGGGTTATTAAGACTGAAAAATTCAAACAGCAGAACAAACTGCTGATATTTTTACTAAGGGCCTAGATAAACTTCAACATGAAAAACTGGTTTCCAAACTTGGTCTGTTTGATGTGTTCCAGGTTTGAGTTAAGGGGGGATGTTGAAAGTAACTCAAATGTAGAACACAAATACTACAAGGACTAATTGTGACATGTTTGTATTTACAGTTATAGTGTTGGATAAAGTTTGTGCTGGTAGCAGTAAGGTGTTTAAAGTTCAAGGACCATAAATGTCAAGCTGCTTAAAGTCATAGTCAAGGAGTATTTAAGCCTCTCTTCCCAGCTAGGGTTTCTTCTTCAATATACTGCATCTCTCTCTCAAGAAAACTGCACACAGTTTTCTCTTGTTATACTGATATTCAATCAAGATCTGTTTGAGGGTTTTTATCATTGCTTAAGAGTGATTGTGAGATAAAAGTTGTAATAGTACTATTGATAATTAGTCAATAGACTTCCACCTGATTAGCAGTGGGAAGTATTGTGGTTGATCATATCTGAGTTTGTGATTGTTCTTGGTTACTGATTAAGATCAGATTCTTGTGATCTTGGTTGTTTGAAGTTTATAATAAAAGGTTGATCTTGAATTGAGATTCAAGAGTTGTTTCTGGGTTTAAACTCTATTTTCCTACATGGTATCAGAGCCAGGTTACTCGCCTTGCTCGTTAAAATTGATTTCGGAAAATTAGGGTTTCAAAAATTTTGGGGGTTTTTCAAATTAGTTTGAATAAATCTAATTGACTGTGATTAATTGGTGTCTTTTGACTCTGATTGATCAATTTTTAAACGATTTTACAAAACGCCCAATTTTTTAGAAAATTAGGGTTTGGGTATTTTTTGGTTTGATCTCTTGCTTCGATTGGTGGTTGGTTCTTGGTATTCTTGATTCTTTTTTTGAGAATCTTGGTGGTTCTGGGTTGATTGAGATCGTGTGGGTTGTGATTCTTGTCTCAAGAGTCATAATCTGGGTTCTTGTTCCGCTGCTTACTGGATTTGCGTGCACTGTAACACCTCTCACACTCTTTACCTTTCTTTATTCTTATTTCTTGTTTAGATTGACGGGGAGTAGGAGTTGGGATTGTTGGAGGTGATTGTGATTGTTGTTGGAGTGTTGTTTATCTGTTTTAGTTGTTGTTGTTGATTTAGAATAATCTGCCCTTGACCTACCACCTTGAGTGGCAAGGAAGCCTGGGAACTATTTTGTTTTTCTTTTGTGTTCTTGCTTATTTTCCAGTATGTCTGTTCATGGTTATACTGATGATGAATATGAGGCTGATGAGCCTGTTACTTTGATTAGTAGATTAGATCTTAGTAATCCATTGCATTTGCATCCTAATGACTCTGCTACTCTTACTGTTGTATCAATCAAATTAAAAGGGACTGAAAATTATAATGTGTGGTCTTGTGCTATGTTGTTAGCATTAGAAGGAAAGAATAAAATTGGTTTTATAGATGGGTCTTGTAGAAGATCCAATGCTGATGAGGTTCTAGGTGGACAATGGGACAGGGTGAATGTTGTTGTCTTGGGATGGATTTTAAATTCTATATCAGAAGAGTTGTTTTTGGGACAAATTTTTCTAAAAGAGCTTCTGATGTTTGGAATGAATTAAAAGAAATGTTTGATAGAGTTGATGGTTCTGTTACTTTTAACTTGCATCATAAAATCAACTCTTTATCTCAAAATGGTAGTCCTATTGCTGAATATTTTAATAAGTTGTCTACTCTATGGAAACAGTTTGATGCCTTGGTTCAGTTGCCTAGGTATACTTGTCATGCTGCTGAAGATTTTAAAAAGCATAATCAATTGATGAAATTAATGCAGTTCTTAATGGGATTAGATGAGTCTTATATGCAAATAAGAAGTAATATTCTGTCTAGAGACCCTCTCCCTGGTGTTAAAGGGGCTTTTGCTGTTATTTCTAGTGAGGAATCTCACAGGTCTGTGGTCACTGGTTCAGATGGTGGGACTTCCCAAAAGTCTCATTCATCTGTGTTCAACTCCAGTGTTCCAAATAGAGGGAACACACAAAGGTCTTCTACCTCTACCTCTGGCAGTTCTTTCAGACCTAACAATGGCCCTAGAAATAATGATATTAGAAGGCCTGTTGGTGGTCCTGTTTTAGTTTGTGAACATTGTGGCTTCAATGGTCACATTGTAGATAGGTGCTTTAAGCTCATTGGATATCCTGCTGATTTTGGGAAAAATAGAAAGAATAATAATAATCAGGGTGTTCAAAATTTTAATAAGAGATTTGTTAATAACAATAATTCTGTTGGCTCTAGTTCTATCTCTGCCTTTTCTGATGAACAGATATCTAAACTCATTTCTTTGATTAATAAGAATTCTGTTAGTAATAATGGAAATGGAAAGACTGTGCATGCCAATATGGCAGGTATTGTCTTCAATAAAAGTAAATTTTTTAATCAAAACTTTACAAGGTTCTTTTGTCATAATAGTAAAATGAGGACTGCACTGGTTTGTAGCAGGTATTATTGTAGATTCTGGTGCAAATCAACATCTTACATATACTGATAAATATTTAGTGAATATCATTGATATTTCCAAGCTTGGTATTAAGGTATCTCATCCCAATGGGACTGAAGCCTTAATTACTAAAATGTGTTGGTTGTTCCTGAATATTGTGTCAGTTTAATGTCTGTTCATAAGGTGGCTAGAGATAGTAAGTTTGTTGTTGCTTTGATGAGACTAAATGTTATGTTTTACCTCAGGATTTGAGGGGAATGAGTGTTCTGGGGATTGGTAGACAGATGGATGGTTTGTATTACTTTGATGGAGATCAAGGTATTGACCTAGGTATTAGAAATTTTAAGTCTGCATGTGATTTGACCAAGAAAACTTGGCATTGTAGACTTGGTCATCCCTCTGACCAAGTCTTGGCAGTGCTGAAGGGTGAAATCAATTTTCAAAACAAAGATGAAAATGAGCCTTGTGATATTTGTCAACAGGCTAAACAAACTAGAGAACCTTTTCCTCTAAGTGACCATAAAACTTTGAATTTAGGTGACTTAGTTCATCTAGATCTTTGGGGTCCTTATAGAGTTAAAAGTAAAGAAGGTCACAGATTCTTTTTAAAATTGTTGATGATTTCACCAGGGCAGTTTGGGTTTACTTACTTAAGAGTAAGCAAGAGGTGTTTGATTATATTCAAATTTTTTATAATCTGATTAAAACACAATTTGAAAAGGGTGTTAAAATTTTTAGAAGTGATAATGGTACTGAGTTTGTTAATACTCAGTTTAATGGATTTTGTGAGAAAAATGGTATTATTCATCAAACATCTTGTACTTACACACCTCAACAGAATGGGGTTGTTGAGAGGAAACATAGGCATCTTTTAAATGTTGCCAGATCCCTTATGTCTCAGGGGGGATGGCCTTTGTATTTGTGGTCTGAATGCATTTTAACTGCTACTTATTTGATTAACAGATTGCCATCATCAGTGCTGAATGGATTGTCTCCCTTTAATCTTGTTTTTAAAACAAAACCTGAACTTAATCATTTAAGAACTTTTGGTTGTCTTTGCTTTGCTACTATTCTTACCAGTAATGATAAGTTTAGTAGTAGGGCTGAGAAATGTGTTTTAGTTGGGTATTCCAATTTTCAACAAGGTTATAAACTTTATAGTCTTGTAAGGAAACAGTTTGTATTCTCTAGAGATGTAAGATTTTTTGAAAATGTGTTTCCTTTCAAGGTTAAAAACTCTTCTGCTGCTCCTGACCCTCTCAGTCAGAGTTTGAATCATGTTAATTTCTTTGATGAAGTAACATGTGACAACTCTGACACATCCAATGATGATAATACTCATGATGATCATCATGAGAGTGAGGGCAGCTCCTCCTTGCATCTAGGCAGCCCAACTATTGACCATGAACAGAGTGATTTGGGGCACTCTGATGGTTCCAATGAGGTTACCAGTGCAGGTGAGATGGCTGCAACTCCTCTAGGTGTGAGTAGTTCTGAGGATGAAAACAGTTCTTTATCTGAATCAGCAGCAGATTTGCCTTTTGTTAATAATCAGCCTTCTTTAAGAAGGTCTGATAGAACATCTGTTTTTCCTAATAAATACAATGACTATGTAGTTGATTCTAAAGTTAAATTTGGTCTAGAAAAATTTGTTACTTATGCTAAACTTAAAAATGATACTCTCTGTTTTGTTGTTGAACTTAATAAAAGTTTTGAGCCTAAAACATATTGGGAGGCATGTTTGTATCAGCACTGGATGGATACCATGACTAATGAGATGAAAGCTTTATATAGTAATGATACTTTTGAAATTGTTGGGTTGCCTGTTGGTAGAAAAGCTATAGGTAGCAAATGGGTGTTTAAAATAAAATACAAATCTAATGGTGAAGTTGATAGATATAAAGCTAGGCTTGTTGCTAAAGGTTATAATCAAAAAGAAGGAGTAGATTTTGATCAAACTTTTTCTCCTGTTGTTAAGATTGTTACTGTTAGATGTCTTATAAATCTTGCTGTTCAGCAAGAATGGCCTATTTTTCAGCTTGATGTTAACAATGCTTTTTTATATGGAGATTTAGATGAAACAGTTTATATGACTTTACCTGATGGGTTTTTTAATACTAATGATAAGAGAGTTTGTAGACTCAAAAAGTCTTATATGGTTTAAAACAAGCACCCAGACAATGGAATGCTAAGTTAACCAATGCCTTGCTTGAAAATGGATTCATACAGAGTAAAAGTGATTATTCCTTGTTTATCAAGAATGAATCAGGTAATATTGTTGCTTTGCTTGTGTATGTAGATGATATAATTGTTACTGGTAATAATTTGGCTGAAATTGAAAGTTTTAAAGTTTTTCTCAAATCTAAATTTCAAATTAAAGATTTGGGAAAACTTAAGTACTTTTTGGGTATTGAGGTTATTGAAACTGATAAGGGGTTATGTTTAACTCAGAGGAAATATTGTTTGGATTTACTTACTAAATTTGGATTGTTAGCATGTAAACCATCTGCTTTTCCTTTAGAACAAAGTCTTTCTATTACCAATGAACCTACTATACTTGATCCTGTTTTGGACAACATTACTGAATATCAAAAATTAATTGGAAAACTAATTTACTTGACACACACTAGGCCTGATATTTCATATGTTGTACATTGTTTGAGTCAGTTCATGCATAAGCCACTTAAGTCTCATCTTAAAATTGCACTTAAAGTTCTGAGATATCTTAAGGGTTCTCCTGGAAGAGGAATACATATTGTTAAAAGTTTTTTTGAAAAACTTGAGACTTATGTGGATGCAGACTGGGCCAAGTGTGTTGTTACTAGGAGATCAGTTACAGGGTTTTGTATCTTTTTAAATGGTTCACTGGTTTCATGGAAAAGTAAAAAACAAAATACCCTTTCTAAGTCAAGTGCAGAGGCTGAGTATAGAGCAATGGCCTCTGCTACTTTAGAAATTGTTTGGGTCTTAAAAATTTTAAAAGATCTAAACTGGGAACAATTTTTGCCTGTTAAACTCTTTTGTGATAGTCAAGCAGCAATTAAGATTGCTGCAAATCCTGTTTTTCATGAAAGAACTAAACACTTGGAAATTGATTTACATTTTGTGAGAGATAAAATTTTAGCTGGGGTTATTAAGACTGAAAAATTCAAACAGCAGAACAAACTGCTGATATTTTTACTAAGGGCCTAGATAAACTTCAACATGAAAAACTGGTTTCCAAACTTGGTCTGTTTGATGTGTTCCAGGTTTGAGTTAAGGGGGGATGTTGAAAGTAACTCAAATGTAGAACACAAATACTACAAGGACTAATTGTGACATGTTTGTATTTACAGTTATAGTGTTGGATAAAGTTTGTGCTGGTAGCAGTAAGGTGTTTAAAGTTCAAGGACCATAAATGTCAAGCTGCTTAAAGTCATAGTCAAGGAGTATTTAAGCCTCTCTTCCCAGCTAGGGTTTCTTCTTCAATATACTGCATCTCTCTCTCAAGAAAACTGCACACAGTTTTCTCTTGTTATACTGATATTCAATCAAGATCTGTTTGAGGGTTTTTATCATTGCTTAAGAGTGATTGTGAGATAAAAGTTGTAATAGTACTATTGATAATTAGTCAATAGACTTCCACCTGATTAGCAGTGGGAAGTATTGTGGTTGATCATATCTGAGTTTGTGATTGTTCTTGGTTACTGATTAAGATCAGATTCTTGTGATCTTGGTTGTTTGAAGTTTATAATAAAAGGTTGATCTATAATAAAAGGTTGATCTTGAATTGAGATTCAAGAGTTGTTTCTGGGTTTAAACTCTGTTTTCTTACAAAATATGACCGATTATGTAAGGTTAGGTGGTAATAGACTATTAAATAAACTGATAAATAAGTGTGCAGTTTGTGTACAAGGGTAACTCGGTAACATAGTTTTAACAATTTGTCACAAAGTTAAATCAAGTTGATAATAAATGTCATCTTAGATGTCACTTTTGCAAATATCGCATCTCATATATGATTTCTTTGTCTTTTTGCTTTTGCTGAAAAAAGAAACATTAAACATAAACGTTTTTACGCTTTTCTGACCCTCAGATTGTTCGGTAGTTCTTATGTTTGATTGATAAGACATATAAACATGGTAGACACTTTGAGGAAGTTCAATAGGAAGATATATACCAATAGAATACAAATAAATAGACGAAAGTAATTTCGAGATGCACTTAGTCGACAGTAGCATGCTTATTAATCAAGGAAAAAGGTCGTGTAGTAGTTTTCATTCAATCGTTTTCGTTATGTAGTCATGATACGTATATCAATTTGCTTAATCTTCATTAATTTCAACTAGTAGGTAGAGTATATATCAGGTGTTTTTGTATTTTTGTTGAATACTACACGTGTTAATGTTTTCTAACTTTTCAACTAGCATGTTGTTCAAGCTTTTCGTTTGTGCTGTTTTCGTATCAAGCACTAATAAGTTTTAGATTGTATAAAAAACAGTATTTTGAATACTTTGTTTTATTATCTTGCATGCATGATGCGTGTATATATGTATCATGTATGTATGTATGCATTTAGGCGTGTATGTGCATATGATGTGTGTCTTTAGTCATATAGTTTGAAACCTGTATCGATCTCTATGGTGTCATTTTATAGCACAATATATCCGCGAATTGTATCACTCTTTTTCAACCCTCGCTGTAAGTAGCATATAAATAGATTGTCTAAGGAACTTTCATACAAAAAAATAAAATAAAATAAAAATAATAAGCGTTATTATGAGCTACGGCCGGCGTGCTAAAGAAATGAGGTATGATGGGTTTTTGCTCTTCGAATTGCTTGTCCTATTTGTAGTTTAGCCTCTAGTCCTTAATAAATCCAGTCATCTGAAAGACGAAACAAAAGGATGGGTTTTTGCATCGACAGTGTGCTTATTCTATTTTTCTTATTTCATAAACAGTTACATTAATAAGAAAGAATATGGCATCCTATAGCTTTAAAACTGTCTTGTTGTTTTCCTATTAAACATATTATTCCTAGAATCGCATGAGACTAGTAGGGGATTAGTTAGTAGTCAATTACACAAAGATCAAACCCGAAAATGAGTGGAACTTTTCATCTTCGACTTCCATCCAAAAATCATCCGTAATAAACTCAAATACTAATCCAAAAATCATTTAACAACTTAGCATGGTTAACTAACCCTAGAGTTGACTAAATGACCTTTGGGCTGGGCTTTGTGGGCCATGCTTCCTTATCTACCAACATGTAGCTACGATAGTGACACACTTACGTGGCAGTTTCTTATTGGGTTAGAAGTCCGTAAACTCAGGAGTTGAGACCACGAATAAATTGGCCTAAATTTTATTCTCCCAATCATTCTCTTTAATTATTTACTATTCAAACCGTCACTAATTAACAAAATGCAATTTCTAGACGTAAATTGACACATACTTTTTCAAGAAAGTTGAATTATTATTTATTGGTTTAGATTTCTTTTTCTACTTATAGTTTGGTTGTAGATAAAGGAATGGGCAAGTGTGTGTCATGATGTCAAGAGAATTTCCACATTAAATTTTGTTATTGGACTTTTGACTTGTTTTCTATTTATCTAAGAACATATCAAATCTTTAGAATATTGTTCTAGACTGATCTTAACTTTAAATAGACAAATAAAAAATATGTTTGATGATGCGCAAGATAATCATGTAGTTATTTTATTTACCTGCTTATATTTTTATCATATCCAACAAACTAAAAGCATGAGTCATTGTTTTGACTTTATTGTTTCCCATAGCTTAACAACTTAAAATTAGATATTGAGATTCATATACGGGGCAAATTCTCTCTAGACTCTTGTTAAAGAGTCAGAATAGAGAATATATAGGCTAATGGGGTGTTTGTAAACGTGGATCCTAATTCATAGTTGCGTTTTGACAACAAAAGGTTTAGATTTATAGAGTCAGGATCAAATAAGAAGATTACTTAAAATAAGAATGAATAAGAAGAACTATAACCGCAAATCCGAGATACACCAACCTAAATTAGATGCGTCCCTATAATCTTAGATATATTATAACGCACCATAGTGTGTTTTCTAGCTTTTAATCAGATGCATATACGTATATTAGATGCATTTGATGATTTCTCTTGTTTTTTGTTCCTCTGCATGTGCCGAAATTATGAAAATCAGTTTGCACCATCTATAAATCAAATTAATTTTCGAAACTCAAGATGTTGCATCTATATGAATATAAATTCATCTAATGCAAGTCGTTGCATCTCAAATGCATGGTTTTGGTTACTTCTCACCAGTTCTTATTTTAATTTACTTCTCACTGGATCTCTATTCTAAATTTATAATTGATAGTTGGTTAGTTTTGTTTGCAGATATCCTATTTGTCATTTTTTGTTGTATCAACTTTTCGTCTCGTTAAAGCCTACGCGTAGTTAATATAAAATCAAATTCATAATCAAAATAGAATTATTAATTTTTCAAAATAACATACGGTTGTTACAACTAGAAAAGATATGGTACATGTACTTAGTTTACGCTGTTTTTCTTCCGGAACGACAACTTTCTTCCCATATCTATACCACATATCTCAGAATGTATTTCTCAATTGCCAAACAACCATACGTTGATTTAGTCAACCAAGACAAGCCTAATACTACACCTTAAGCTAGGCGAGGCACGTATACTACATATCTAAGAGGTAGAAGCTGCATATAGTTTAGCCTTTCATGGTGAATTAATCATTTTAGATGTCTGATAGTCTCAAGAGCAAGGCATCTACTTAATAGGCATTACTACATGCTCTTAAGAATTCTTGATCATCACATCTTATGAAGGACTAAAGAGATAGTAAATAATTAACCTTTACAGAAAAACATGTTAAGTTACATAATTTATCCATGTACATAGTTTAGCTTTCGCTAGTTGGCCTTTTGATAGTACATCATCTCTTTAATGATAGACTCTTATTTAGAAACGAATAAATAGCCCTATCTTGAGGTAAATAATTGCTCCTTGGCTTGGCTTGATCACGTGTAGGTTCCTTCAGACCGGGTAAATAACGTCCTTTAAGCACCTACACACAAATAATAAACAAGTGTTAGCTTCGTATTGGGTTTTATCCCAAGACCAAGCTCCGACGTGAGAATTAATATGGATATAGACCAAATGGTTAAGTAATAAATGCGAGAGTAAATCTGTGTTAGGTGCGCATTGAATGAGTTTGGGGTATTTATACTACCCCAAACACTATACCTGACAACCTAGAGAATGGAGCAATCGGACCTACAACTAGCCTACATATTAGTGTTAGTTCACGTGTGGGACAATATCCCACAATATATGGGTTAGACGGTTCAAGCATGGTCCTTGGTAAGAACTGTTGGATAAAAGGATCTTTTTGGTAAAAGAGTGATCTTCTTCTATTCTCGTCATCCGGAACATATTCCTTCGGGCACGTGGCGACGGTTGTCGTCCAGCACGTGTCCTCCGGACATATACACCAACATAATCCCCCCAGTATTGTATTATCGTTTGAAGACTGATGATGCAATACTTGATTAGTTCTTCTAGCAATACTATTTTATTTTGCGTCCCAATGGGCCCAGATGGGCTGGATAAATAAACAAAGTAACCCATGGGCATATTAATGATTAATAAGTTAAATTTTCATGATTTCTCGAGCGATGAGATGCTACCATGCGTCTTCATGCCAGGGATCATATGGGTCAAATTGCTCCACGTCGCGTGTCTGGTACGATGCGGTGTTTCCGTTTCTCGAAGTTGCCTATGTATACCTTATTTTTCTCATTTTACACTTTAACTTTTACTTTTACTCTGCTGTCGAACAAAATACTTTGCTTTGTTTTATTAAGGTGCGTCCCGTCTTGTTTTCTTTTATATATTCTCAAATCTAGACCATTAGGATCCTTTGAAAATGCCCGGAAGTGAACTAGGCGAGATGGCAATCGTCGTCCCCGAATTTGACATAAACATATCTATGTCCTTGATGGGACAAGAAAAGTTAGATATAGTAGTTAGTACATACGGAATCCCATTAGATCTAAACCCCCGCTCCCACCTTCCGGTATGACCATGAACCAGCTGTCAGCAGACGCCATAAGAGTTTACCCTAAATAGCTTGAACAGGGTGGCATTCACATACCTTTCTCAACCTTCCTATTAATCGTGATAAAACATTTCAAAGTACATTTTTCACAACTAGTTCCAATAGGATTAAACCGGGCGACAATGTTTGAGATCCATTTTCGGAGTCCTTGAAATTCAACCGTTCATTCCTTGTTCTGGCTGTTCTATAAGTTGTGTAAGCAGGGCCGCCGGTTTCCCCTTGAGAGCCGTAGTGACAAGAGGGCTAAAAAGTGTCTCAAAGAAACCACCACCAACCTCAAGCATTGGAAAGATAGGTTCTTCCTTACCGACAAGAGGGCTATCCCGGACGCCATGGATTGGAGACACAAAAAATCCAATGTTGTCGATGATTTTCCTAAGACCGGCTATAGAGAGAGGGATGCCACACAGCTTAGTTCTCATATAGTTCTCCTTTGGAAACCTACTACAAACCAATTTTGTATATGGATGGGTTGTTGACAGTGTTTCGCAACCCTGGATTTCGTCCTGTTCTTAAGGATGCCTAAGGGCAAGGTAATAATTATTGTTTCATGATGATTGTAATAATCTTAGATTATTTGTGTTCCATCTAACTACGACTTCATCTTTTAATATTTTTCAGTTGTTGATATGTCTGAATTATTGAAGCTGCCTACTTGAACCGGAACTATAGTGGGCAAAGGGGATCAAGTACCGTAGGGTGGCGGTCCAAAGAATCATACCACGACTCCCTTAGGACAAACGTCGTAGTTCTGACTAATAATGTGTCGTTGAGTGTGTTGACCCCAAGATCGTTGCTGCTAGGGAGAATAAAGGTGGGAGTAGGAGGCTCAGCTGACTGTCAAAATTAGTGCTAAGAGGGTTGGGGAAAGTAATGCCGCCAAATCAAAGAAAAATAAGCGAAAGGCTAGTATTCATGAGGAGGAGATAGTGTTAGCCTTCAATCACACCATATCAGATTCTCCATTAAATCAAGCTCACATCTCAATGGAATCTCCAAAGAAGTTGAATGCTTCGGAAATGGGATGGAGCAATCACTCGCCGAGGGATGAGAACATTGAGGTCACCGACCGTGGATGGGACGATGGTAGTGGATCCCAAAAGACTAACTTGGATCAACCGCCCAATGAGGATGCTCCACCTGACGTCGAGGTCGCACGCGTGGCTACTCCTCTTACTCATGTCGTTGCCCCGGAGCAAACTGAACGATCGGCGTTTGTTCACTCATATGATATTTTTCTTTCTTTTAAATGCATTTTTGGTTTACCTAGTAAACTTTTGTGATAATAGCTCAATCTTCCCGTTCTCTCCCCGGTTTTACTGCTGACGAGAGATCTTATGGAGAAGAAGGTATGTTTTACTTCTCTTTGAGTATTATGTTTGGCGGTTTCTCCATTTTTTATTTATCTAATCTTTCTTCTCATGTGGTCATTCGGTAACAAGGGGGTTCACTCCTCCTACTTTGCTCTTAATTAGCGTTTGAGGAATGACGTCCGCCTTAACTCCTACTGAGCTTGTCGGGAAATATTTTCCCACCTTGACACCCTTACAGAGTAATGTTTTGTAAATGAGTTGGACGATCACCAAGTACTCCGGAGGGCGTATCAAAGTTTAGGAGTGAGCACAGTTTCCCAGACAGAACTCCTCTAGAGGTTCGAGCATCTCAGCTTTGATCACATCAAACTTGTTCAGCTTCACGACGGGTGTCGTGAGTTGGAAGATAGGCTAGATGCTACGCAGACGGATAGGAATGAGCAGGTTCGATTGTACTAGAGGTCGTCTTAGAAGTATGAGATTTTGAAGAAAAATCATATGGCATGTGTGTTGGATCGTTGTACTCTAACCAAACTAACTTTATGTAGCTTGTAAGGGCTTAGCAACCTCGGATAAATCCTAAGTCACTAACAATGAAACACTGAATTAACTCTATTAAGTATGCGGAATTTACTTGAATAAAGCTAAGAAGAATCAACTTTTATTTTAACGATTATATTAAAACTCTGAACCTGCTTGATACACAGATTCACTAACAATCCCTAACAACTCTAATATAGATCTTAGTGAACTCTAATATTGCACGTACATTCTCTTCTCTAATGCCAATCTAGGGGTCCTTTTATAGGCATAAGGATAACCCTAGTCGGTTTACAATTCTATTCCTTGTACGTCAAGTAATACTAAACTAAACTTAGAACATTCTAGAATTACATAATAATCCTTAACAATTTTGCATAGCAGTCCTTTAACCATGCAGTACTTTGATGAACGAGCAATACTTTAACTTTCTTCTTTAGCAGTACTTTGACTCTTCAGTACTTTGACTCTTCAGCACTTTGACTTTCTATATCCCAACAATCATCCCCTAACTTGAATTCTACTTGCTTGATTTCAAGTTCCTTTGTATATTCATCTTTAATGTCTTTGTCTTCAAGGAAAGATTGTGTCTTTATCTTCAAAGTTTTGTCTTTGTATTTCTTGTGCTTGTATTATCATCATCAAAGTAGTCTTTATTAGTATTTCTTTACAGCAACAATCAGCAAGCTCCATCTTTTTCAGCTACTCAGCAACATATGGCAATTTTGTACATCAGTTCATAAAGTTTCAGTCTATTCTCATCACTTCCAGGTGTGTAAACTCTTGTGAGAGGTGAATCATTGAAATTTTAATGGATTTTGATGTCTCTTTACCAAAGCCATTAACTCTGGAGTAGCCAATGTTTAGGTGTGTAAGACCATGGTACATTGATAACCATATGATTTTTAGCAAATCAACAGCTATCAACGGATTTGTTTTGTCTTTACCAAAAGCTGTACCCTTTTGGACTGGTTAGTTCTTGCAACCATGGTGAACTAATTACCAAATAAATGTTTTTTCCACAGCCTTTACCACAAGCCATTTTTCTTGTGGGCTAGCCAACTCTTTACATTTGCTGATATGGTGAGTTGATTACCATACAACTTATTAGCAAGTTGTCAACTATATAACGGATTTGAGATATCTTTACCAGAGCCGTTTGCTCATGGATTAGCCAGTCCTTTTGTTAGACATGGTGGACTGATAACCTATTGTTATAACCATCTCAAAAACCATTTATTGCAGTTAAACCTTTGTTTCAAAATATTTTTCACTTAACAAAAGTTTTCTTTGAAAAACATTTACTGGTTTTGTGCTGCAAGCAGTACTTTGGTTAAAGTACTGTTTGTTCAGCAGTACTTTGAATAAAGTACTTATTTTTCAAAAATTTATACAATTAAATATCATACCAGTACTTATGCTTCATCCTCAGCCGTTGTTCATTTGATATATAATTCAATAACCATTAGTGCTGTTTCATTTTCTTCCTCGACTTCCATTCCATGATCCAACATCCTTCTCATAAGATCTCTTGTCAAAGGATATCTTCTTTCAGCTAACATATGGATCATAGTTCCATCTTCCAATTCCAAAGCATGCACTCCTGATTCTTCAAAGAATCTCCAGCTTGTAATCTCCCAATTTTCTTGATTTAGCTAGATTTCTTCAGTGCTTGTTTCCTCAGTTTCCCAGATAGTTGTCAGATCTCCTAGTAATACTAAGCCAACTCCAGTTGATGGAATATGTTCAAAGTATTCTTGCACTAATTGATATAGTTGAAACAGATAGTTGTATGCTCTATCTATTATGTGCAGTATATCCCATAGCAAATTAAATACTCTAAAAGTTTCATCCTCCCTATGGAACATCAGATAGTTTCCATCCTTTGATTCTACTACTTCAAATGTAGTTATCTTGGACTTCTTTACTGCAGCATCTTTGGATTTAGGATTTTCAAAGTCGACAACTCTTATGTAATTTATCAGCTCATCAACTGTATCTGATCTTAACTCAGTCTTCTTTGATGGCTGTTCAGCTTCAGTTGTTCTTTTTCTTTTTAAGCTTCTTTTATTATCATGCTCCTTTTGCTTATCATCATCTTTAAAAGAAATAATACTATCAACTTGCTTTTGATAAGCTTCTCTAATAGCATTATATAAATATTTCATCTCTAAATAGTTCAGCTTCTGTAATCCAGTATACCCTTGACCCTTTAGATAAGCCATCATAGCATTTCTTTCTTTAGCCTTACTCATTGGTCTTCTAGGTATAACAACTGACTTTTCTGGTATAGCAGCTTCAGCATCAAATTTAGCTTGTAGTTCCCTAGCAGCTGCTTCATTCTTAGCACTTCAATAGCTCTTAACTATGCTAAAGTCAGCTTTTTCTTCTTCTTTGTTTCCACCAGTTTGCCTTTGCCTTTGTCCTTTGGATCTAAAACTGGTTGAGAAGCTTGTGGTTGTTCTTCAGCAACTCCTGGAATACTAACACTTCTTGGTCTTGATAGATTTTGCAAAATTTGAGCAACTGTCTCATCATCACTTGCAGTGCGCTTGACCATAGGTGTATCAGCTTCCTCTTCTTGTAAAACTGTGGAAGGACCAGCTTCTTCATAAAAATTAAGTGTCCTTGGTGTAATCAGTTCTTGTCTATGTGTTCCTTGAAGAGCAGTACCTTGATCACCAGCACCTTGATCACCAGTACTTTGAACACCGGTACTTTGAACTCCAGTTCCTTTAGGCTCAGTACTTTCAATATTTTCTTGTGCTTGAGTTCCTTGAGGTTCATCTTCTTTTTCTTCATAAAACTCAGCATCTTCTTTCAAATTATCTTGCTCTAGATTCCTCCCCAATTGGATAGAAGATGGCTGTTGAACCTTTTTGCCCGTTGAAGGTTTCTTAAACTTCTTACCATGCCTCCGCTGCGACTTGACCCACAACCTATGATGTAGAACTAAAGGCCAAACAAAATTTTTTAATCACTGGAACTTGGTCTTCAACTTCTTTAGTTGTGCAGCCTGAGATTCAAAATCTTTCTTTAAGCGTGTCAGCTCCCTTGTTAAAGTATAGTCGTCCAGAACCTGACCCTCAGATGCCATATCTCCCTCATCTCCTCCAGATGTTTGAAGCCCATCTGTTGAAGTGTAATCATTGGGAGAGGATGGTGGTTTTACCTTTGGTTCTGAATTACCATGAGTAGATGCTTGTGGAGATGGCGAAGGTGAAGCTGCAGTACCTTCTCGTTTATCAGGACTTTGTGAAGCAATACCTTGAGAAGCAGTACCTTGAGAAGATGCAGTACCTTCTCGTTCTTCACTTGCAGCAGCCTCATCCCTAATTGCTTGAACAATCTCCATCATTGAAGTAGTTAAGGGAGTGTTCCTTCCAGAAAACTTGTCACTCTTCCTAGCCATGAAGGTGAAAATCTTTGCAGGTTGTACCACAACAGGTAATAAGCTTGAAGGCTTTGGTACATCATGAAGTTGTTTATTCAAGAATACTTGAATAAATCTTGGATACATTAGCCAGGGTGATCCATGAGAAATGTGAGATAGCATACCATCTAGAATGAGTCTTGAAAAGTTGAAGATACGATTTGTAGCTAATCCCACCAGAGCAGATGCTATATTTGAACCAAATTTCTCCCATGAAGTAATCTTAGAACTGATACAATGAAGTAATACATGTACCAAGTACTTCCAATGTGGACTAAACAAGGGTTTCTTGAATGTTGTTTCAGTTAAAGACCCTTCATACCCAATGGCTCTTAAAGTATCCCAAAGAAGTTGTTTGTCAAAACGTATAGATCCTTCTTCATCATTAAATAATAGATCTTCTCGAATTGAGGCTTCACTAACTTTCACAATCCTTCCAGCAACTTTAGCCTGAATATATGACTCATCATTCTCCATGTGAGTTCTAGCAGTCGCCCAAAACTGTTGAATCCATGGCTCAATAACATCTGGTTCTACCAAAAGCGCATAACTGATTGGAGATCCAGTGAGAAAATCAATAATGTCATGGAATTTGACATTAGCTTCAGTTTTATCCAAATTAGCCACCATGTTGTGTTTAGAAACTGTATTTCGATTAGCCATTGTTTGGTGTTTACAAAAGTAAGTTATTCAATGAATAGTAAATGTGAAAGAGAGAGAAATATGGAAAAGATTGATAAGTATAAAGATGAGAGGGAAAATCGGAGGGTAGTTATTAATAGGTAATATTTGAAAAATCACAGCCCATAATAACAAAGTTACCGTTATTTGAATTTTAACCCATCTTTTGACCGTTGGAACAGTACGTTGATAAGACAAGCAGTGCTTTCCAGTGCGCAGTACTTTCCAAATTAGTACTTTCAGAGCAGTACTTTCATAAAACCAAAAAGCATTACTTTTCCATTCTCTTCTCTATAATGGCAAAAACTCCAAATAGGCATTGGATTGCCTCCCCTCAAGCAATGCATAGGACTGTCTAACTAACGAAGCAGTCTTCCCCTTAAATGTAGCTTAGTAATTAATCATACCAATGCTCACGACCAAGTGATTGAATCTTGAAACATCAAATCCTTTTGTGAGTAGATCGGCTACATTGTCATCTGTGTGAACCTTGACAACATTAATGAGCCTATGCTCATAACAGTCTTTGATAAAGTGATGCCTAATCTGAATGTGCTTGGTCTTGGAGTGATAAACTGGATTCTTCACAATGCAAATGGTACTCTCATTATCAATGTTGATAGGAGTATTCTTGAAGTTGAACCCATAATCCAAAAGTTGATTCTGCATCCATAAGACTTGTCAACAACAGCTTGTAGCAGCCACATATTCTACTTCAGTGGATGATGTTGCTGCAATAGTTTGCTTCTTACATTGCCATGAGACTAATCTTCTTCCAAGATACTGGCATCCTCCAGTGGTTGATCTTCTATCATAATTATCACCTGCATAATCACTATCTGAAAAAGCTTCCAAGTGAAAAGGTGAATCCTTTGGATACCACAACCCTAACTTAGGTTGTTGTTTCAAATAACTAAAAATTCTCTTCACTGCATTCATATCGGAGACTTTAGGTGAGACTTGATATCTTGCACATAAATAGACAGCGAACATGATATCAGGCCTAGATGCAGTTAAGTACATAAGACAACCAATCATAGATCTGTACAGCTTGACTTCAACAGGTTGACCATCTTCATCCTTGCCCAATGAGTTGATAGACTTTATAGGTGTAGTGACTGGCTTCATAGCATCAAAATGGATCTTCTTAAGAATGTCAGAGACATACTTATCTTGACTTATGAAAATTCCCTCCTTTGACTGTTTAACTTGAAGCCCCAAAAAGAAAGTTAATTCACCCATATAACTTATTTGAAATTCATGTTGCATCAGCTGCTCAAACTCCTTCACCATGGACTGTTTAGTAGCTCCAAAGATGATATCATCTACATAAACTTGAACCAGCATGATATCCTTCTTATCTCTTTTGATAAATAAAGTCTTGTCAATTGCTCCTCTCCTATAACCATGTTGCAATAAGAAAGTAGATAGCCTTTCATACCAAGCTCTAGGTGCTTGATGAAGGCCATAAAGAGCCTTAACGACTTTGTAGACTTTGTTTGGATGTGCATGATCTTCAAAACCAGGAGGCTGTTTAACATAGACCTCCTCTGTAATCTTGCCATAAAGAAAGGCACTTTTGACATCCATTTGATAAACCTGAAATCCCATATATGATGCAAAAGCAAGGAATATTCGAATGGCTTCAATCCTTGCTACAGGAGCAAACACTTCATGATAATCTACTCCTTCTTCTTGTCTATATCCTCGTGCAACTAACCTTGCCTTGTTCTTGATGACATTCTGATAAGGTTTTAAAATGTACCTTTTTGAGGGGTCGTTTAAGCCCTTATTTGATCACTTTTGTATCCGTTATTACTTAATATCGTTCCTTTTCACTTTTTAGGTATCTTGAAGGCAAAATGTTGGAATGACACTTATTCGGACAAAAAGGCGCGAATATACGAAGAAAATGGCCAAAGTCAAGAATCGAGACACTCAGGCTGCTGGAACTGAAGGGGACGGCGTCAGGTGTTATCAGTGATGCCGTCAGACAACTTTTGTGACGGCTCAGTAGCCAAATTGCTCATTTACAAGTGACGGCTTCAGGTTTTAAAAGAGTAGGGCGTCGCAACTCAGACGGGCTAGATTTGATCCAGACGACGTCAGAGACTGAAGGGGACGGCGTCACAACCATAAGGTGACGCCGTCGCAAGACTAACGTGGCCAAGACGAAACCCTAATGACGGCGACCCGACGGCATCACAAATCAAAAGGTGACGCCGTCACATTTGTAATCTTATATATAGAATCCAAATTTTTTAGTTTTCAGTTTGTAGACTTTTGGAGTAAAAAGCTAAACCGAACCAAGGCTGTCTTGTACAGTATTTTAGGGTTCCATACCCTATCTTACATCAAGATAAGTGTTTTACTTTATTAATTCAATTATTTCTTCAATTAATTGTGTGTATGATTGAATGTTCCCCATGTCTGGCTAATTTACTTTTGTGTTTGCTTAGGAGATATGAAACTTAATTATTGAATATTGATTGGTTGTCTCTTATCTTAATTGTTAATGATCTAGTATTGCGATAGGTCATCCGTTGTGTAGTTAATGCTTGATTAATCTTTGTTGAACCTTAGCTTATAGTACCTAGAGTCATTGTAGGCTAAACCATCTGAAGAGTACCTTAGTTTTAATTTTATAAATCCTAGAGATTTTGTAGGCGATAACCTTTGGTAGTTTCAAAGAGTTAGGGATAAACGCATACCCTACGACCTTAGACACACAACGTGATTAAGAATAAGGACGTGACAATTCAACCATCAATAGGAGATAAGTAAAGAGTAATAAAACCTAAGTAAACACATCTTTAAATCATCATACGAGCACACAATAATTAGACATAGACTACATACACCACTAGATTAGATAATTAGATAAGTAGAGTAATCGGTAGAAATACCAACCCCCCAAATCCAAACCCCGAGATTCGTACCTTTCCATTTTCTAAAAAACATAAAAGGATAAAAAAATAATTTTCCTCAACCCCAACCTTAGCGTAGTAACTTCTCACTAGCATTCCTATTCCCGTAGAGAACGATATCAATTCCCGTGGATTACCCTAATACTACACTACAATGATTAGGTTCACTGCCTAGGGTGTTGAAAAACTTGCTCGACGAAAAGGAAGTTCCTTTGACCCCGAACGACGCGTGTAGCATTATCAAGTTTTTGGCGTCGCTGCCGGGGAATAGAATAGCTAGTTAAGAGTCCATCTCGTTTAGGTTTCCTTGCTTGATTATTATCAAGTAAGCCCTTTTTTTCCATTTTTAGCTTCCTCGTAGTCTATCCCCTTCTTCGTGACCTTTGTTAGTAACCCCATCACTTTTCATCATGGAAGGTGATTGCTCATCAACCAACAACCCACCCCCAAATAAACCACTTTCAATCAAAAACCAACCCAATGACCAACACAACCGCCGAAACCGTTATGTGAGTAGAAACACCGACCTTCAAGATTTGCAAAAGATATTTGATAGTACAATTAGGGATGCTGTTGAGAAAGTGGTCAGCGCCTCTGTAGTTGGCTCCATGATCGACAGCAATTCGGAAAATGGCTTAGTGAATAGAAACGTGAATGAGGAGGATAGTGCTTATTTCAATCTTTACCCCACTAAGGAAGAGGTTGCTTACCATCAACACATAATCGATAACCCCCGATCACCCATCATTAGGATATGTCCAAAGATTAGGAGAGGAAATCCTTGGAACCTCAAAATTCCTTGTATGATTGGATATAGGAATGTCGAAAATGCTTACATAGATACGGAATCTCCCGTTAATGTGATGTCATCAGCTGTTTGCAATGACATTATGAATGAGCGACTTAAGATTAGGAGAGACCCTAAGTATCCAGGTGGGGTTTGCAACTTTGTGGGAAGGGTCAAGGATGTACAGGTCTTTATAGGAAATTTCACCTACCTAGTTGATTTTGTAGTCCTAGAAGACATTGGATGTGTCATTGACTATAGCTTATCCCAAGTAGTGCTAGGAAAACCGTTTGTTGAAACATCTAAAATAAGCCATAACAAGTATGATGGAACGGTCAGGTTTAAGGAAGGAAACGATGAGATCACTTATAGGATGCCTTGGAAGACGAACGAATATGGCCTTCTATCCCTTTTTTAACGAGACAACATTAGAGCTTTTGAGGACAAAAGCAAGGACGATGTTGAAAAAGGTTTTAAATTCATATGGGAAAGAAGGAGGCTTTATTATAAGGATTGCTTGACCCTAGGGCCTAGGTATAGAGTCGATGAAAATTTTGTCAACATGATAGAATTCTCATTGAGAATGCAAAACGAGATCACGTAGGGGCACGACTTCGAGTCTAGCTACAAGACTCATAAATAAAGAAAAGCGCTTTGTGGGAGGCAACCCATGCTTAATTGTTTGCTTGTTTGTGTCGTGTATCTTTTATTGATTGTTTATTCTCATGGTTAAATTTGTAAAAATGCTTTATTTTATCTTTAACCTCGTCTTAATTACATATAAAGGTATTTTACATAAGGGATAAGTGTAGGGAGGATTACACACGTTTTCAAAAGAAACGTAAACATGAGAATTTCAATTAATTAAAAGATATATATATGTGTTTGTTCGAGTCAAATGCTTGTATCGAGTCATAATGGATGTTTTGCAGGAATTTTTCCAGATTCTAAAGATGTAAATTTTTCAGAAAATCGCAGACCAGTTTTTGTCAGGATAACCTGACGGCGTCAGGAAGGAGCAAAAACAACTGATTACTTTTTCTCGTTTTCTGAGCTACTTATAAATTTTTGGAATTTTCCATGTCTTAATTTTCCCGAAATTCTGTAAACATCCATTCCACAAGCATTATATCCTAGTTTAGTAGAGTCCTATATATATTATTACCGCCGATTTTACGCGAAGGTTTCATTTGTTTTCTTCAAGTGTGCAGGTTTAATTTACCAAGAAGAAGATACATAAGATGAGAAGGAGCTTTTCACACAAACGTTCTTCTTGAAGAAAGATGTAACCACCACTTTACACGGATCCTACCGAGCTAATCAGGGGAGTATTAGTTTCTTTCATTTTTAATTACCTTCCATTATCAAAACTTTGATACTTTCGGGGAATATTGGGGACAATGTTCAGTTTAAGTGTAGGGAGGGAAAATAAAACGGGAACTTTGAAACTATGCTTATCCTTTACTATTTGCTTTGTCCAATTGCATTTGTGTAATAAACCATGAGAAAATGTCGGTTAGAGTAATTTTGGCACCAAATTTAAAATTTTTCATGACATATAGGAGTGGGCCATTAGTCTTAATAAAGCGTCTCATGGATAGGAAATTATATGACTAGCATAAAAACCCTTTACCACTTAAATTCCACCCAAAATGTGAGGATCGCCCTTAGATTAGTAGGAATTAAAGCATTCATCTTTAATGCTTAAAGTGTGAACCGGTATTATAATAGATTCTAGAACTTGTTTTGTGATGCATTCCGAGATTGCTAGTAAGACTACACTTGTGTAGTTAGGAATAACTAAATGATAAGAGGCATTAGGATAACCCTTGTTTGATACCCGTAATATAATTACTTCTTCCACATCGGTTGAGTAATTCCCCCACACCTTTGCGTTGTACTCATCTTTAGTACACGATACCCCTAGTTAACCCCTCAGAGCCTATCCTTTTCGCGGTTCTTGTAATGTTTCGGTTTTCAGGAATATCAATGAAGAGCATTGTTTACACCCCACCCCCAAATGTACACCCAAATCGCCTTAGCCTACCTTGTATGCACTCACTTTTAGTGCATTATTGTTATCACACTAAACCCTTAGTTCAATTATCTAGTTGCTTGCATAAGTTGCTAAGTCGAGTCATATCCTTTGTACACAGTTTTGGGACGATTGGGACTCATGGGAAAAGTTAAAGTTTATGAAATGACGGGAAGGGAACGTTAAATTCAAATTTCATTTATTTGCATAATAATGTACTCCAAGTGTTTTGATCTTTTCAATTCGGGTCAAATTAGTGTTAGAGTAATAAAAACTCAAGTGTAGGGATGTGCCTATAAATCCCTATCATTTTGATGTCATCGTAGAGGATGGTAGAGCAAAAGTGTATGAAAAAAAAATCAAAAAAAATAGAAAAAGAGAAAAAGAAAAAAATAGAGTGTTCAAAAAAAAAAAAAAAAAAAAAAAAAACATACGAGCTACCATCCTACATCTATCTTTAAATTCATGTTTGTTTGTTTCAGTTATCTAGAGTCTAGATTGTCGAGTCTTGGCTTAGCAACGCCATTCTTCGCATGCTTGTAACATAAAGATTTTTGACTTGCCACCACTAAATCGCCTATCCCACCAAACCCTTTGTTTCCCTACCGTAAGCCTAACATTACAACCCTTTAAAAGACCTCTTGGATAGTCTTTCCTAGGTGCTTACACCAAAGCGATGGAGGTTTGATCTAGTCTCAAGCCTATGGTAATCTATGTACTAGGACCGGTTAATGAGTGTTTAACTTCCATTTCTAATTTAATATATTTCATATACACCCGAGAGATGTGAGTATCCAAACACCCCATGTGAAGTGCTAGTATGTAATTTCCGTGCTTGTTATGACTTTTGCGGGGCTTATATGTGTTGTGGATTGTTCTAAACCAATACTTCATGACCCCTAACTTATAAATTAATTGGCTAAAAGCACATTTGCTTGAGGACAAGCAAATACCAAGTGTAGGGATATTTGATAAGGTTTTAAAATGTACCTTTTTGAGGGGTCGTTTAAGCCCTTATTTGATCACTTTTGTATCCGTTATTACTTAATATCATTCCTTTTCACTTTTTAGGTATCTTGAAGGAAAAATCCTAGAATGACACTTATTCGGACGAAAAGGCGCGAATATACAAAAAAAATGGCCAAAGTCAAGAATCGAGACACTCAGGCTGCTGGAACTGAAGGGGACGGCGTCAGGTGTTATCAGTGACGCCGTCAGAAAACTTTTGTGATGGCTCAGTAGCCAAATTGCTCATTTACAAGTGACGACTTCAGGTTTTAAAAGAGTAGGGCGCTGCAACTCAGACGGCCTAGATTTGATCCAGACGACGTCAGAGACTGAAGGGGACGGCGTCACAACCATAAGGTGACGTCGTCGTAAGACTAACGTGGCCAAGACGAAACCCTAAAGAACGACGACCCGACGGTGTCACAAATCAAAAGGTGACGCCGTCGCATTTGTAATCTTATATATAGAATCCGAATTTTGTAGTTTTCAGTGTGTAGACTTTTGGAGTAAAAACCTAAACCGAACCAAGGCTGTCTTGTACAGTATTTTAGGGTTCCATACCCTATCTTACACCAAGATAAGTATTTTACTTTATTAATTCAATTATGTCTTCAATTAATTGTGTGTATGCTTGCATGTTCCCCATGTTCGGCTAATTTACTTGTGTGTTTGCTTAGGAGATATGAAACTTAATTATTGAATATTGATTGGTTGTCTCTTATCTTAATTGTTAATGATCTAGTATTGCGATAGGCATCCGTTGTGTAGTTGATGCTTGATTAATCTTTGTTGAACCTTAGCTTATAGTACCTAGAGTCATTGTAGGCTAAACCATCCGAAGAGTACCTTAGTGTTAAGTTTATAAATCCTACAGATTTTGTAGGCGATAACCTTTGGTAGTTTGAAAGAGTTAGGGATAAACGCATACTCTACGACCTTAGACACACAATGCGATTAAGAATAAGGACGTGACAACCCAACTCTCTTTAGTTAATGCTTGAGCTATATTCTTGGGTTCTTCTTGAGAGATAAAGCAAGTGAATAAGCATGTTTGGTGATCCTTGTGATTCAGCATGTTCTGTTTATAGACAAAGCTAAGTAAAGCATTATGTGGTTTAGAAAAACCCTTAGCTTTGGTTCTTGTAAGCACTCCAGAAGTAGAAGGTCCAATTATTTGACCAGTATGATGATCTTTGTGAATCCGTAATGTAGGAGTCTGTTGTATTTCAAGATCATCATCCAGATTTGTGAAATCAGCTCCTTCATTGGAATTGGAGAAAATACCTTCATCTTCAAATTCATCATCAGTATCTTCTAAACCAGGCATGGTCGGATCATCATCAAAAGTATTGTTAATAGGTGCAGCAGTACTTTGATCCAAAGTACTGTGATCAAAAGTACTGTGAGGGTGTTCTGTAGACTTACCCTTTTTCTTTGCTTCTTCATAAGCTCTTCTTTGATCATCGTCATAAGATTGTGAAATTGTTTCTTGAAAAAGCATCCTAGCAAGCTCATCTTGGAGAGCTTGATCTTCATCAGACAAAGTGGAGTTTGGTTCATCAGTACTTTTCTTCTCAACAGTTATAGGTTCTTCATCAGGAACAACATCAGGTCTAATATTGACTCCATGAACAATGTACTGTATATCTTCTTCTTTGTGATCAACTTGATTTTCTTCTCTAACAGGAACATAATTAATAGAAGGAGTCAAAACCTCAAGATCAAACATCCAATCAGGACCTTTACCCTTTTGATTTTCTTGATCTTCTAAAAATTCAACATGAAGACAATCTTGAACCTTCTTGGTGACCTTGTTGTACACTCTAAAGCCTTTGTTGTTGGTACAATATCCCAATAAATATCCTTCTTCTGACTTGCCATCAAACTTTCCCAAAGCATCAATAGTATTAAGAATAGTAAGGGGACATCCAAAAGGTTTCATAAAAAGTATGTTAGGTTTGTTTCCCATTAGCAACTCATAAGATGTCTTCATCTGAGGTTTAGTGACTGATACTCTATTCAACACATAACAGGCAGTACTTACAGCTTCAGCCCAAAATTGAATAGGTAATAGTGAATCTGCAAGCATTGTTCTGGCTGCTTCAATCAAAGTTCTGTTCTTTCTCTCTGCAACACCATTCTGCTGTGGAGTTCTAGCAATACTAAACTCCCTCTTGATCCATTTTTTGGCACAAAATTCATCCATAAGTTTGTACTTGAATTCAGTCCCATTGTCACATCTAATAGCTTTTACTTTAAGTCTCAATTGGTTTTCCAGGGCTATTATAAGATCATAAATAGCATCAAAGGTTTCATCCTTAAATCCCAAGAAAAATACCCAACTAAATCTACTGCAATCATCTGTCACAACCAGACAGTACTTCTTCTTGTTTAGACTTGCAACAGAAACAGGTCCAAATAAATCCATGTGCAGCAGCTCCAAAGTTTCTCTAATGGTTCTTTCCTCAATCTTCTTACATGAAGCTTTGTGTTGTTTACCTTTCTTGCGCGCCAAACATGAGTGATCATTCCTGTATGTTTTGGAAGGTTAACCCCTAACTAAATTGCCTTTGACCAACTTGTTGATATTCTTGAAATTCACATGGCCTAATCTTCTATGCCACAAATGTGCTTCTTCAAGTGTTGCCTTTGCTACAAAACATGTTGCTCTTTCAGAAGAGAGAAGACCCTTCATATCCAGACTGTACACATCATTGGTTCTTGGTACTCTTAGTACTACCAAGTTATCATCAACAAGCTTGAATTCAGGGGAAAGAATGAGACATTATGTGTCAGTGAATAGCAAACATTCTCAAAATCTATAATTCCTGCCTTGATAGTTCCTTTGCCAGTTACTCTTCCTCCACTAGCATCATTCCCAAATGCAACTCTTCCTCCACAATAAGATCTAAAATCTGACAGAATCTCTTTGTCTCCTGTCATACTTCCAGAGCAACCACTATCCACAATTAGATTATCTTTAAGCTCCTCTTCTGGGTTGCCCTGCACAAAGATAAAAGAGTTAGTTAATTTTAGGAACCCAAGCCATTACTGACTTGTGTTCCCCTTATGGAGTTACATACTTAAATTCTTTAAGTATGTAATTTCCACTGTCTTTAAGCACATGATCAATTATCTTTGGTTGTTCCAAAACTTGTGTTGGTTTTTCAATAAAAGTCTCTTTTTCATCCAAGTTCTCTTTATTATTTTCAACAAAAATATCTGTTTCACTCACACTTGCTGAAAGTACTGTTTGTTCCCCATCAGTACTTTCCTTCTTAACCGAACATGTTTTAACTTTTGGTGTAGAGTGCTTTGATCTAGATACTCTTTTTGAGTGGTAACGCCTTCTAGATTGATAGTAATTAGATCTCCTAGGGCATCCATTCCAAAAAGTGCTAGCAGTACCTTGATTGGGTGAAAATCTAGCAGTACCTTGAGAAGGTACTGGTGATTTTGAAAAAGATCTTCTCTGGTGAGGGTACCTATGGTCTTGTGAGAAATTATTGTGGTTAACCCTATGTGAATGATTCCATACTGGTTTATTTTCCCTTGGTTTTTGGTTGGCAGATCTGGTCTTTGGGAATTTGCTTAAGTAATCTGAGTGAAAGTCACAGTCCTTAGTCAAATGACCAGGATATAACAAACAAAACATAATTTTTGACCCATATTCCCAAAAAATCTTCCTTTAGTTCTATGATTAAAACTATCATGTCTTTTTGGTGAATGATGAAAACTGTTTTGACCAAAATTATCCCAAAAAGGTTTAGCAGTATTTTGAAAAGGTTTTCTTAAAGGTACTGTTGAACGTCTAGCAGTACTTTGAGAAGAAGGTACTGCTTGACTCTTAACATTATCATCCTTAGGTTTGTCAACTGTCTCTTTTAGGGCGTCAGAACTAGATGGACCTGTATTAGATTGACCAATAAGCTTTTTCCTAAACTCTAGATTGTCTACTCCAAAACAAGACACATCTGTCCTAAGTGGTTGAAAACTACCAGTGGGATGAGGGACTGCATGATAACCCTTGTCTTTCTTAAATTCAGGAGGTATTTGACTAATTGATTCCTCATAACTAGATGTATCTACATAGTTAATGAGTTCATCATCACTAGTTGTTATATCCTCAAAATCACATTCATCCTGATCACTAGGTGGGTTTTCTTCTGTGCTACTAAAGTCCATACCAAATCCTAGACCAATTTTAATGTGTGCTCTTTTCTGTTTTTCAATAAAACTAACATGTGAAAGGCCAGATTTTCCTTAAGGAGCAAACTTTTCTAGCAATTCATCTCTTTCTTTAGTTATCTTTTCTAGTTCAGCAACCTTACATCCTAACTTCCATTCACTTAATTTTAATTGGTAATCCTGTTGTTCATACTTTTCTGCCCAAGCCATTTCATTATTTTCATGTGTTATTATTTTGGCTTCCATTGACTCTAAAGTAATTTGATAACCAACTACCTCAGACCTAGCCCTTCTACAATTATCTCTTTCAGTTACATAATTAGTAAGCACCTTTTGATAAAAATCATGACACTTAGAGCATACCTCAGAGATAGGGGTGAACTTGGTGAAGTAGCTACCATAGCAAGCAGAACATGTTCATCTTAATTCTCCATGCTCCAATCAAAGCTTACTAGACCATCTCTGGACTCCAAAGCAGCGAGTCCAGGTTCCTCATCAAAGGCTGTGCTCCAATCAAACTCTTCCACTGATTCTTCCACTGCTACCATACAATAGGTTACAGGTTAATCATCAAACTCAGCACTCCAGTCAACTTCTGATAGATTTTCTTGAGCAACCAAAGCTTTTGTTTCAGTAATAGGGATTTCTTTTAGTTCAAGCTTGGGTTTCTCAGTCATTCTATTTGCCTGATATTTAGCAAATTTGCACTCTCTTGCAAAGTGTCCAGTTCTTTGACAATTAAAGCATTCAATCTTGGTCTTGTCAAACGTTATACCCTGCTTAGGCTTGAAGTCAATGCCTCTTCCTGTTTTCTTCATGAACTTCTTGATCCTAGCAGTGATCATAGCAACTTGCCACCTTATATCAATTTCTTCAAGAGCATCCTCTTCAATTTGTGACAAATCCTCTTCATAGGTAACAGGTAGAGTTGCTTGCTGAGCAAAGAATGAACATACAACTTCATCAGAATGAATGGTGTTTGTTGGTGCTGAGCTAGGGGTAGGATAGGTAACAGTACTTTGAGAAACAATACTTTGAGTGGGGTAAGCAGTACTTTTAGTGAAAGTACTGCCTCTCTTTTCAGATGACACAAAAGCAATACTGTGAGATTTTGAACTTGTTTGTCCATTCATCTCATGCTCATCTACCTTCAAATGGTTGTAAAGATCATCAAAGTCCATAACATCCAATCCAGGTTGTCCTTTGATCATAGTAGCAATCACATGCCATGTAGATAGCAAACTCCTTAAGAACTTCAGATTTGCATCTTCAACATATACCTCTGCTTTGTATAACTCCAGCATACTAAGAAGATTTTGGAATCTGTCATAGGCAGCATCAAGACCTTATCTTTCACCAGCAGTCAAGGTTGCAAAAATCGTGAATCGGTAGTCGGGCGGTCGACCCCCTGTAGCTTTTAATCGGTTAAGGCGGGATTAATCGGTGATTAATCGGTTTGGCATTTTCGGCAGTTTTTGGTATTTTCGAAGAGATTTGGGTATTCTAGACAAGACTTTCCTTGAAAAGAATCTTGTAACAGATATAAACATCAAATATAGTTGATTTAAACTTGTTCAAGACAAGTTTTTGGTATTTCTGACAAGATTTGCATGTTTTCTGCAAGTTTGACCACCGTTAACAGTCGTTGACCTCCATTGACCGTTGTTGACCGATTTGTGTGACCCAGTTACACAAATCGGCAAGGTTGGTGGCCCAGTAGCACTTAATCGGTGATTAATCGGCCTTGTAGGCCTTGTTTTGCAACACTGCCAGCAGTGAATGTTTCAAACTGTTGCTTCAACAAATTTCTGTGCATCTTCTTGGAAACATCATTACCTCCAAACCTTGTCTTGAGAGCAGCCCATAATTGTTTAGCATCCTTAGCATCATGAAACTTGAGTAGGTTACCATCAGGTATAGCAGACAATAGGATGTTGAGAGCCTTTTCTTGATTCCTTATTGTAGCTGCTGGCAAGACAGCCTTAGGTGGTTTAGGTTGTCCAGGAACTTCAATAGGGTCTAGAATAACTTCATTACCATTGACAATTACATTCCACAGTGCATGGTCTGTAATAGCAATGTACTGCCTCATCTTCATGCTCCATAAATCGTACTCTCCCTTCTTGATGATAGGAATTCTGAGTGAGGTGATGGATGGGGGTGGTGCAGCTTCAGTCGACATCTTTAGGGTTTGTTGTTAACTAGGTTTTAAGGGTTTCTTCTTAATCAGAGTTTCCACACAAGCTCTGATACCACTTGTTGGATTGATGTACTCTATCCAAACTAACTTTATGTAGCTTGTAGGGGCTTAGCAACCTCGGATAAATCCTAAGTCACTAACAATGAAACACTGAATTAACTCTATTAAGTATGCGAATTTACTTGAATAAAGCTAAGAAGAATTAACTTTTATTTTAACGATTATATTAAAACTTTGAACCTGCTTGATACACAGATTCACTAACAATCCTTAACAACTCTAATATTGATCTTAGTGAACTCTAATATTTCACGTACATTCTCTTCTCTAATGCCAATCTAGGGGTCCTTTTATAGGCATAAGGATAACCCTAGTCGGTTTACAATTCTATTCCTTGTACGTCAAGTAATACTAAACTAAACTTAGAACATTCTAGAATTACATAATAATCCTTAACAATTTTGCATAGCAGTCCTTTAACCATGCAGTACTTTGATGAACGAGCAGTACTTTGACTTTCTTCTTTAGCAGTACTTTGACTCTTCAGTACTTTGACTCTTCAGCACTTTGACTTTCTATATCCCAACAATGTGCCAACCAAGAGAAAGGATTGATCGAGCAGCTGGATAAGATGGGGAAAGAAAGGGATGCTTGGAGGAAGACTTCTTCTGAGCAAGTGGAGAAGCTGAGGAAACTAGAAGAAGAATTGGGTCAGAAGACTAGCTGCTTGAATGAGGCTGAGACAAGCGTTCAAAAGTTGGAGAAGGAAAAAGGAGCCTTGTCATGGAACTTGGCAAACTGAGATCATTCGGCAAAACACCGTTTAGTAGCTCGTTCCTGCTATTTTCTGTCGTCTCTTCTAGAGCTATGAATATAAAGAAAGTTCTGTTGAGACGCTCGATCTTTCTTTTATTACAAGATGACTCAAAGGGGTAGGGGTGAAGAGGATGGACGAGGAGTTAGGTGTTATCTTACCAGGGAAGAGGAATATGAACTTGGAGGCCCCGACTAAGTGGAAAGGGGTGTTTGACGAGCTTGTTTTCTAGCTTTTCTTCGTATTCTCTTCAAGATTTTGTGAAAAACTAGAAGGGGGGTTGAATAGTTTTACCGATTTTAATTTAAGTTTCAAAGATTTAGATTCAATCTTATGTGAATTCGTATGGATGGATAGATAATATAAAGCAATAAGTAAAATAAATAATGAAAGCAAGTAAAGTAAAGGATAAAGAGTAGCGACACAAGTGATTTATAGTGGTTCGGCTATAAGGACACCTTCCTTGCCCTATTCCACTCCCCGAGTTCCCCACTCGAAAGTTCAAGCACTATGTCAACAAGCTCATTCAACACAGCGGAGAAGCCTCACAACGTCGCTTACAATTTATCTGATACAAAGCTAAATACCGAGTCCTTAGCACGGCGGACCAAACCAACACAACTATTACACAACAACTATGTGAAATATGAAATACAAGATCTTGCTACAGAAATCTTGTGGATGGACAAATCAATCAAGGACCCTTTGCTTGGATGACTTGTAGTATATCGTGATCTCGCCATTGAGAAAGACCTATATGAGAATCACAACAAAAGAAAGAAGAACTACTAGATTGATCAAGTTATCAGAGATTAGAAAAGTGAGATAATATATGAGAGAGTTGTAAGAAGAAGGATGAGTAGCAATGAAGAAATGGCTCACTATTTATAGGCACAAAAGCTTACTGTAGTTCGGTTCTGACAGATCTCTCACTTGGGGGATCCGTCCAGTGCAATCCTAGGGATCCGACAGTCTGGGTTGTACCAGTCCGAATTTTGGGTTGCAAACCGGGTTATGGGTTATGAGTATGAGCCATGGGTACCTAATAAGATACAATGTATCTAGACAATGGATCATGGGTCTTGGGTCATAGGTTATGGACATTGGGTCATGGGTTATGGGTATGAGCCACCACCTTCACACAACAAGCTGATCAACAACCTTCATCTGATAAGCCTAAGGATTATGACACCACACCACCATTTGAGAAAACCGGTGATCATTTTACCTATACTGGTGAGGACGACTATGAGCAACTGAGCCTCAACCTAAACCTCAACCGTCGCCAAAATCAAGAACTAAACCATCCTCACGGAAGAAAGGAAAGAAACCTACCATTTTCTCATGGTTAGAGAATGATAACACATAAGAATATGAGTGGTTCAACAACTTGGTCAAGGCACAACCACGTCTTGAAGAAGATCAAGAGCAAGTGGATGGGCGTATAATGGAACATGTCCAAGTGCTCAAAAGTCAGCTCAAGGTCAAGAAGATGACCAAGAAAGAACTCCGACGGATCAAGAACGACGCTTTCACCTTGCTAAATGAAAGATCCGGAAGCGCGATTGAGCTAGAATATAACTTAGAAAACATTGCCCATGCAATGTCCAACAACATTGACTGGCTCAATCCAAAGTCCAACATTGATCATTTAATGAAGGAACATGGACCCTATTATACTGATTGGACCAAGCCACTCCTAATGATCGGCAAACTCGAACAACCCAAGATTCCGTTCAAGTTCTTCTTCAACAACGACCTTGAGTTTCTTCAACAAGGAAGCTCAATCAGCAAGAAGTATGCTACATCCTTGACCTTCAACATACCTGCTGCCTCATTCTCCAACAAGGCCATCGAAGAAGACGCCACCAACTTGTTTATCGACAAAGAGGTAGAGTACGACAAAGATGCGTTGTTAGGGATTCATTATTGGCCAGAAAGGTGTAGGCTTTTCTACATAAGTAGCAGGCTCGGCAAGTCAAACAAGGATGTCAAGCATGACCAATGGATCGTTGCAATCATGTCTGTCTCTACAGCTACCAAGTGGGATTACTCCTTCTTGACCAAGATCGTGGTGAAACGACAAGATGAAAAGGAGTACGAGTTCTATAAAGCTGACTTTCCTGACTTGTCTCTCAATGACATTGAAGACATGTATCTACTCAAGGTACAAGGAAGGATGCGTCAGTTTCCGACGGATATACAATAGAAGTACATCACTGCTCTCCTTATCTTCATCCGAAGCAAGATCATACAAGAACGTGTTGAAGATCTCCAACTTGGTGTTGAAAGTTACCAGAAGCAACTCAACCTTACGGCACCGCTTCTACACTTCAACGAAGTCAACCGAGAGCCATAATACAAACTCTTCCATAAACCAAAATTCGGGTTCTTTTACAGAAGTAAGAATCACCGCAATTACTTTATGGCGTTTGATGAGATCCATAAGTTCTGTGACGATACTCTAAAGATGGTTTGAGATGGCTTGGCTTATCGTTTGAAGGATATTCAGTTGGGAAAAGGTAAAAGATGGAATTCTCTGGATCAATGGGATGTTCGAAGGTTCGTTAATAGGATCGATGAAAGGTTGAAGCAACGTGATCAAATGAGGAGGCTTGAAAGCTACGTGGGAGGAAGACCTATATTTTGATGTTTCAACATTCACAGTAGTTGGTTAGTGTTGTGTATAACATTTGATATTCTTGAATATTCTTAGCTGTTATTTTGTTATATATATATATATATATATATATATATATATATATATATATATATATATATATATATATATATATATATATATATTTATATATTATGCTTTGTGCACATATAGCAGTGTATAACCCGCTCTTATAAAGAAAGGACCCTGTGGTACGCTTCAGTGCCACAATCCTCATATAAGGAGCGAAAGCTTCTTAATTTTGAGTAAAATTAATCAACTTTCAATATTTTCATAATTTTGCTCAAAAGAACAAGTATTCCATCTCGTATTTCAAAACCTCAAAAGTTAATATTACTTGTTGAGGGGGAGTATTTGCAAAACAACTTTGTTCAAACAAAAGTTCTTGTGGAAATCTTACTGCAAAACTCAGAATAGTCATATTTTAAATAAATATTTCATCAAAAACGACATCAATATGCCATTTTTTTAGAGGGAGAAAAATATGTGATCAAACACATGTTGAAAAGTAAATGGAATCTCAAAGTGCTAAGACTTAACCCATGAATTGACGAGCCGTGAAATGTTAGTAATCGAAAAGACTTGTCTTAGTAGATCGTACCAATTCGAGAAACTCTTGATAGACATGAAATTTGACGGGTTTAACAACCTTTTCAAGGTTTGTTCACATCTTCAAGGTAGTTATTGGAGCTAGTTGTCACCTAAAAGCTGAAAATGGAACTCTTTAACTATACAACGTAACCGTGTCTTGCGGGGAATTGTCTATCAAGAGTCGATCAATTCAAAAGTGTGTGCTCTACCCTCACTGTGCAGATTTAAGTCAAAACTCATAAGCACATGTAGAGGGGGAGTATTTCTGAAAATACAAAACTCTCAAAGTGTTTCAAAACACGTTCATAAACGCTTTGAGAGATTTCAAGTAAATGGTTGATGGCAACATAGGATAGTCATGGAGTTATAAGGTGACTAAGTTTAGGAATAAACGTCTTATGATCTGCCAGATCCAGAGGGATCTACCCAAGGACATCACCGATAGTTAGAATTAGAAGTCCTTAGGTATGATTAAAAAAAGGAGAATATGAGAAACGGAGAAAGAAAGAGTTGAAGAATTAAAAAGAAAAGTTTAAGAAAAGGGTGAAAAGAAATAGCCCTCCATATGATTCAACTTAGGGCAGACACCAGGTTCAACTCATATGCTACTGGTTGTCACTAAGATGACATCGGTATTGAAGACAAAGTCGTCATGGACCCAGTGACGCACTACACTAAACCTTCTAAGCCACTCAAGTTCTCTCAAAATAGCTTTTTTTATTCTCACAGGAAACCCTGCATAATTTATCGACTTTCTCTTAGAGATGGTTGGTATTGAAGAAGGAGACCCTCTCCCTAGTATCCGCATAGGAAAACCAAAGCGCACTAATTGAGTCTAGAGCTACGAGATTCATTAAAAATCTCTTAGGAACACTCAATATTTCATCACTTGTTGATGACGTACCCTCCGATCAGGTCGAAGGACCCCCCTTCGGCCTCAGTCGAAATTGCATTACAAAGACCCAAGTCTTTCTTTATAAGTCATTGGTGGCGTAAAACCATTCATCATTGACATGGTTACCAGTTGGGAATTCGTCAGCCGAAGGCCTATGCCCTTCGGTGTCTTCTCTTGAAGGTGCCAAGACAAACAAGAACCTTGACTTGGTCTTCCCCCACGTTTCCACTATGTCCTTAGCTTCCCCGCCAAGTCTGAGATAGTGGGGATGAAGCCCTAGCGGTTACCATAAATCAGGGGACGTCCCCCATGATCTCCTAAACGTGTGCTAACACTCTCCAAGCTATTTTCATCACCTATAAATAGGTTGGACGAGTCATTTCAATGGTATGGTCACTCAACGCAGTATTTCACATACATCATATTATCCATAACTTATATCACATACTTATTCACACGCCGGAGGTGGTTCGCAGGGCCCAACCCTTGCGCAATCACTTAACGAAGTGTCTATTATTTCGTATTGCAGATTGACTACAAGTTTGGCGCAAGCATATCACCCCTCATACCCTTCGATCATCATCGAAGGCCTGGTCGTACGAATTAATGTACAATCAGTGGCGCCATCCGTGGGACCCGCTACTATTGGTCTCGTTATTCCAAACTTACACCCAGTCAATCACTCTCACTAGTTTTACGGCATGACTCAAGGAAGAGAAGATACACCCCTCCGGGTTTCTCGACCTTGACACCAATCCCAGTCAATGATTCTGGCAACCTTCCCAATATAACCGCATCCACTTTTACCACACGATCTCACCCTGAAATAACTCCCAACAATCATGCTTCAACCTCGGCTAACCCTGAACCGGTAATCAGTCCGGCGTTTGTCGAAGCTAACATCGAAGCATTAGAATCTTTACTAAGAGCTCGAAGGAGACAAGACCGGAATGTGGAAATGCGTAGGGAGTTAGAATACTCAAGCGATGAGTACGATGAAGAGTTATAAATGGAGGCTAGGTCCTTGGCTCCGGGGGCTACTCGCTCAGTGTTAAGGGTAGGGTCTCCAAGTAACCGAATGCCTAGTGGAAGGTCGGTTGGTTTCGAAGATGCTCCGGAACGGGCTCCGACAAGAAGGGAAGGAACGATGGAAGGCTCCAATGGAAGAAGTCATCGAAGGGATACTATGGAAGTTAATTTGCCACCACTGTTGGCAGCTCATCTGGGAAGAAACGAGGCAGGGGTTCCACTACAGCCTTCTCACGAATCCGGCGTAGAAGGCAATCCATCTCAATTAAATAGGGGAAGAAATCTTCCTCCTCATGGTATGTACCCTCCTTTTCAGGCGCAATCTTACCCTCAAGGGGTTTATCCCCCACCTAACGGGCAGGCTAACAACCCCAATTTTACTCAACCATACGGAAGCATGCCCTATGGGCAAGCTATGGTATATCCTTCGTATCCTGTTAGAAGTCACCCACCTTATATACCTACTGCTTACCCCCAATATGTTAACCAAAACACTGTTGGAATACCTCCTAATCATAACCCATACAATGCTGCCCCTACATACATGCCACCTTATAACTGCCTATATTCGGAGCCCATGGGCTCCACAACACCCTTCGTAAGGTGGATAGAAGACTACCCTTTGCCTGATGGGTTGAAAATGCCCGCACATATTGGTACTTATGATGGAAAGGGGGATCCGGATAACTTTTTACACATGTTCGAAGGGGCTATTAGAATGCAGAAGTGGGTAATGCCTGTTGCTTGTCACATGTTTACGTACACCCTACGAGACTCTGCTCGTATATGGTGGAACGGGCAAAAACCAGGTAGCATTGTGAATTTGGATGATCTTAAAGCCAAGTTCAGGCCATATTTCAGCCAACAGAAAAAGTTTACAAGAACGCACCTAACAGTACACAACATCAAGCAGAAGGAGAACGAGAGCACCAGGACTTTCATTACCAGATACACTGATGACACCTTGCAGATAATGGGTTTGCACGAAGACCAGCGCATCTCGGGTTTCGTACATGGCCTACGAAACAGAAGCTTGGTTGAATTCCTTTCCACTGATCTTCCGGCAACCTATAAAGGATTAGTGGAAAAGGCTTACACCTGGATCGAAGCAAAAGAAGTGTCCACCAACTGGGCTCCGGTCGAAAACAAGGAAAATCACAACAAGGCCCCGAAGCATCCTTCGTGGGAAGGGTCAAGGAACAAACACAAGAGCAGGGACAGATTTACTCCATACCACAAAAACATCAACCATGGCCTCCTGGCTAATCTGTCCAAATCCCCAAGGGAAATACTCGCTACCGAAAAGGCTGTGAAGGCCTTTAATCCTCCTCCTCGCTTGGCAAACAAAAGGAGGCCCAGAGACACTTCCAAGTTTTGCTATTTCCATGACGATTACGGTCACGACACCAATCACTGCCGAGAGCTCTAAAAGCAGATAGAAGAGGCCGTGAAGTCTGGCCAATTGGGACATTTGGTGAAGGGTATAAAGAGAGGCAAAGAAAAAGCCTCCGACACACAGTTGGGGAAAGATACAACACCTGTCGAAGCACCCATCCTCATGGTTTATAAAGAAGACTCTGGTTTAAAGAGAAAGGAAGCAGAGGAAGCCTTGTGCGGAGTAGAAGATGTCACTTTCCCTTCAATCACAGAGAAAGTTCTTTCAAATGACCCCGTGGTCATCAAAGTCTTGATCTCCAACAGAGAAGTAAACAGAGCCTACCTTGACTGCGGTAGCTCCTGCGAAGTTATCTACGAACGGTGTTTCCTAAAGCTCAAACCTTCAATAAGGTCAAAGAGAGTAGATTCAAAGGTACCTTTAGTAGGGTTCTCAGGGGAACACTCATGGCCCTTGGGAGAAGTCCCTCTAGAGGTTACGATTGGAGAAGGGAGGCTAAAAAGAACAGAAACTCTGGTTTTCATGATCGTAAGGTCGGAATCTCCCTACAACCGATTGACAGGGAGAACAGCAATGCAGAAGATGGGCATCGTTGTCTCAACCATACATGCCGCGATCAAATTCCAAACACCTTTCGGCATTGGAACGGTTTTCTCCAGCTATAAGGTGAAGGGGCCTACGACAGAAAGCAAGAGGGTCAAACAGGTTTCGGAGGAACTTTCGAAAGATGTTCTCAGTTGCGCTAACGCTGAAGAACACATCGTGGTAAATGATCTCTACCCTGATCAGACAGTAGTAATCGGAAAGCAACTTCCAACCTCCTTTAAAGCAGAGTTGGAAAAGATACTTCGTGCTAACGCAGATGTCTTCGCATGGACCTATTCTGACATGACGGGGGTCCCCAGAACTCTCACTATAGATGGACAGCCCTTCGGCACTGAATACAAGCTCAATGAGTTCAAACATATTAAACCCATCAAACAAAAGCGTTGAAGTCTAGCTCCTGAAAGAAATGCCGCTGCATGCAAAGAAGTGGACGAACTCGTGGCAGCAGGCATACTCAGAGAGGTGAAGTATCAAACTTGGGTGGCCAATCCGGTGATGGTCAAAAAGCATGACGGGGGATGGAGAATGTGCGTAGATTTTACCGACATTAACAAAGCCTGTCCGAAGGACTGCTACCCTCTTCCAGAAATTGATTGGGAGGTGGAATCCCTGTCAGGGTTTTGACTAAAGTGTTTCCTAGACGCTTATAAAGGTTACCATCAGATACAAATGGCCGAAGAAGACGAAGAGAAGACAGCCTTTTTTACAGGAAAAGGCGTTTATTGTTACAAAAAGATGCCTTTTTGGTTTGAAAAATGCAGGTGCCACCTACCAGCGATTGGTGGACAAAGCCTTCCACAAGCAAATAGGCAGGAACCTAGAGGTCTACGTAGATGATATGGTCATTAAAAGTAGATCGGAGGAAGATATGCTCTCCGACATCAAGGAAACCTTCGATCAGCTTCGCGCCATCAATATGAAGTTAAATCCCAAGAAGTGTTCCTTTGGTGTGGAAGAAGGACAATTCTTGGGACATCTGATCACCAAGCAGGGTATTAAGGCCAATCCTTCGAAAGTCAAAGCCATCACAGATTTGCAGCCTCCTAAGTCCCTAAAGGAAGTGCAAAGTCTTAACGGAAAGCTAGCAGCCCTCAGCAGGTTCTTGTCGAAGGGTGCAGACAAATCTTTGCCGTTCTTCAAAACACTCAAAGGATGCACGGACAAAAAGACGTTCCAATGGAGCATAGATGCAGAAGCAGCCTTTCAAAAGCTCAAGGAATTCATGGCTATTCTACCAACACTTACTTCCCCAATCAAAGGCGAAGTGTTGTTCATGTATATTGCAGCCTCTTTCGAAAGCATCAGTGCCGTGTTATTGGCAGAAAGGGAGAAGAAGCAAATCCCCATATACTTTGTTAGTAGAGTACTACAAGGAGCTGAGCTAAATTACCCAGCATTGGATAACCTAATTTTGGCTTTAGTTCATGCTGCGAGACGCCTTCGAAGGTACTTTCAAGCTCACCCCATAACCGTACTTACCGACAAGCCAATTAAGCAGATACTTTCAAAGCCGGAGAAATCTGGAAGGATAGCTAAATGGGCTATCGAGCTAGGAGAACATGATATTGAATACAAAGGCAGGAGCTCGGTCAAAGGGCAAATATTGGCAGACTTTTTAGCAGAAACACCCTCCGAAACGAAACAGGACAAAAAGGTTGTTGAAAAGGAGCCTGCTATGGCAATTGAAGGGTGGAAAATTTATACTGACGGAGCCTCTAGCTCCGATGGTTCTGGTGCAGGTCTCATGCTCGTTGATCCCAAAGGGAAGGAATACACTTACGCACTTCGTTTCGAATTCGATGCTACGAACAATGAAGCGGAGTACGAAGCCTTGTTAGCAGGTCTCCGATTGGCCACAGATATGGAAGTAGAAAACTTGGCTATTTTTGTTGACTCACAACTAGTGGCCAACCAGATAAAATGCTCCTACAAGGCGAGATAACCTGTGATCAAGCAATATCTGGATAAGGCCAAAGAAAGGCTCGAAGGGTTCACATCTTACAACATAGAGCATGTTCGAAGAAACCAAAACAAGAAGGCGGATGCACTTAGCAAACTGGCATCAATGGCATTTGCTCATTTAACAAAGGAAGTTTTGGTCGAAGTATTGGCAGATAGGTCCATCGTTCGAAAGGAGGTGTCTGACGTAATACTGGAGGAAGACTCAAATTGGATGACTCCAATTAGAGAATATCTAATAAGTGGCATACTGCCGGAGGATCCGAAGTTGGCTCGAAAGGTGCGCATCAAAGCACCACAGTACAGGATCATGGGAAATTACTTATACAGAAGATCTTTTCTATCCCCTTGGCTCCGTTGTGTAGGGCCAAGGCAAGCTGCCAACATCATCCAAGAAGTGCATGAAGGATCCTGCGGACTTCACGCAGGGCCTCGCTCCGTCGTCTCCAAAGTAATGAGGGTCGGATATTATTGGCCTTCGATGCACAGAGACGCTGTCGACATCATTCAGAAGTGTGAAGCATGTCAAATTCACTCAAGAGTCCCAAGGCTACCAAAGCAAGATATGACTTTCGTAACGTCCGCATGGCCTTTCAGCCAATGGGGGATAGATATCGTAGGCCCTCTGCCAGTTGCTCCTGGAGGAGTAAAGTTCTTGGTCGTAGCCATCGATTACTTCACTAAATGGGTTGAAGCGAAGCCTTTGGCATCCATCACAGGAAGACACATGGAAAAATTCGTGTGGGAACACATTATCTGTCGGTTCAGAGTACCTCGCATCATCATTTCAGATAATGGGAAGCAGTTTGCCGAAGGGGTATTCCCAGTATTTTGCAGGGGTCTGAATGTCAGACAATCATTCACTTCCGTTTACCATCCTCAGGGTAACGGTCAAGTAGAAGTTACCAACAGAGACATCATACAAGGAATAGAACGAAGGCTGGGATACAGTCATCACGGTTGGGTAGATGAACTACCTCAAGTACTCTGGGCACATAGAACGCATACAAAGTCAAGTCATGGAGAAACGCCTTTCAGCTTGACATATGGCACGGAAGCTGTCATCCCTTCAGAAGTAAGTGTCGAAACAGAAAGGGTCATGAACTTCGAAGCAGCAGATAATGAAGAAAGACTCCGTAGTAACTTGGACCTACTTGAAGAACGAAGAGAAATAGCCTCCATTAGAGAGGCTATCCACAAGCAAAAGATTGAAAGGTACTATAATAAGCGAGTTAGGCCTTCGACTTTCAAACCAGGGGAATATGTCCTCCGACTCAATAGCGCAAGCAAAGCTGAGTACCAGGGTAAACTGGGACCTACATGGGAAGGACCCTACGTTATTAAGGAAGCATATGGCAACGGAGCCTACAAGCTAGAAACCTTGGCAGGAGACGTTATTGATAGAACCTGGAATGGCACTACTCTTCGTAAGTTCTACGTATGAAACTTACAATGTCTAAGGACACATCTTTTTTTTTTCAATCAATGTATTTGCATTCTTCTCACTTGGGGAAAGAAGCATTAATGGTAGGCGTCTTGTATTCATTTCTTAAAATGATGTAATCCTCCCTACCCACTTAATGATAATAACACATTTCCCTCAAATCTCTTGTTTCGTTCAATACAACAAAGATTTACCCACCAAGTCGCTTTATAAGTTTGAATGTCGAAGGGATGTACAAAGACTAAATAACATGTCTTGCTCATATGCATAACATCCATCTCAACTTCACATTAACTTTCCTATATGGCCTTAAGGTATTTCAAACCTTTCGCTGCCCAAAGGATCAAGACGGAGTGGGTCGCGACCCTCTGTCAGCAGTTAAATTATACGATTGCTAATATTCTTGGTGAAGTAACTACACACAATGAGGCTATGCATCTACCATACGCCTTAGGTTGTAAAAAATATTTTTACGCAAGTAAAAGTAAAAAGAGAAGAATCACACATGGCAAAATTCGAGCCCTAGTGGCTTCGTTGTAGATTTATGACTAGTTTTACTAGTCTAAAACAGGCCATAGCCTTAAAACATCCAACATTATAAACTATTGTCTTAGGCCGTAGCCTACTACCAACATGCAATAAGTAAATTGTTTCATCAGGCACGAAGCCTGGAACGGAGCACAGACAATTGTTTTAAACAGGGTACATACCACCCTAGGGATCAAATTACAACCACATGGTTGCCTTCTTTAAACCTTGGAGTGAGTGGGATCAGCTGAGCCTGGAGATGGAACCTGGGGTGACGGAGTCCTCTTGGAGGGAGAAGGAGGCTGGACTTTCCTTGGCTTCTTGGCTAGCAGATCCTCAATCGAGGCTGATGGGTCCTTCGTCACATCTGCAAGGAAAGGGAACTCTAAAGCAGTTAAATGATTACCTGCATCATCATATTCTTTTTCATGAGTTGCCCTGTAATACGGAATTTTCTCCAGCACTACTAGTTCCCCAGTCTTCGCCACCTCCTCCAAATTGGTACACTTGCCATGAAAAATGGCAGCATTCACCACATTCCCAATGGCAATCCCCACATCATCGCTATGGTAAAGGTCCATAGCAATGTAGGGGATCACTTTGGTAACCAGGTCCACCCTGTCCTTCTTCAGCATCTTCAGACGGAGGTTCAGGCCATCTACCTTTTCTTGGAGCTTGATCTCTTGGTCCAGCAACTTTGACCTCTCCTGTTCGAGACCTCCACACTTGGATGAAAGAACAGATATCTGCTCCTTATAACCAACAACCATAGAACCTTCGACAGTTAACCTGCTGCACTCAGCCTCGCTCGTTGCCAATTGACCTTTGAGCTTTTCATTCTCAGCTCTAAGATCTTGAACCAAGGGATTCTTATCAAAATCCTCCAATGCCTCCTCACACTTCTTCTCCAGGTCTGCATACTTTTGATCTCTAACCTTCTCCCCCCTCAGCATAGTATCCATTTCTTCTCGAGCTTTGGTGACAGCGCGGAGCAATTCCCTTGTCCTAGCATTGAGTTGGTTGTCAAGCATGCCCTGGCGAACATAGCTTTTATCATGAAGATCACAGAGCCTCTCTATAGACATGTTATTCATCACTTCCTTCCACTTGGAGGGGATCACATGGCTCATAAGTTGCTGACAAGCTTGGGGAGAAGGAAGCTCCTTCGTATCAGGAAGTCCTATAACAAAAGTAAGTTTCATTAATATATGATCTTTGGTATTTAATTTTATTTCACAGGTAAGAAGTTTACCATGGAAGTCATCACCGCTGGGCCCTTCGATGGCTGGAAATACCACAGCCTTACCCTGGGCACTCTTCTGCCGGGTAGTTCGAGAGGGAGGAGTAGGTAGAATAAGCTTTCTTTTTTAATCAGATTTCATAGCCTTAGCACTAGCACCTTTCCTGTTTCGAACCCTCTCACCTATGCCGGAGGGTCCTACGATGGCCAACGGTCCTTCGGAGACTGGTTCGTCTGAGTCAGCAATGTTCTCCACCAGCTGATCTTCTACATCTATGGGTTCCTTTGGTGGAGGAGCAGAAGATACAGGCTCGACAGGATGGGCTTCCACCTCGTCTTTGTTTATGGACACCGACGGGGAGCCCACGCCATAGCTTGTTTCTTGGGGATTCTTTGGAAGAAAGCTTACCTCTTTGGCACCTCCAGCTACAACAAAGTTCCTGAATGACATCTCTGCAAAAAGAAGCAGATAAGATAAATATCAGCAAGATAAGTTTTTGTTTCTTATGTTAATTTAAAAAATACATACTTTCTCCATCACAAATTATCTCAGGTACCAATGGAGACCCTTCCCATCTCTCAGCAATGCCAGCCATGAACAGGATTGGCTCAGGGAAGGTCTGGCAGTCAGCTGGATGACGAGCCAAACGCTGATACAATGGGTTTCTTCTCACAGTATAAGGCAATGGATCAGTGAACCTTTTCTCATCATATTGAAAGTCTAGGTTTAACAATGCAGAGTATCCAGGAGGGATAATGGTAGTCTGAATATAAAAGAACTTGCCTTTCCAGTTCCTTATGTTCGTAAAAGGCCTATCTATCAATATGGGCACATCCCTTTCACCCCTCTTGGCCAAGGTTAACCAATCTCCTCCCGGGTATAGATTTAAAAAACCCTTAAGCACAGTCAAGGATGGTTCAAACCCATAAGCTTTACACATAACAATGTATGTTGTCAGCTTGGCTAGGCCAAAAGGGTTGAACCTAGAAATGTGTACCTCATAATATCGGAGGAATTCTAAAATTAAAGGATGCAGTGGTATCCTAAGATTGGAAGTGGTGAAAGCGTAGATATACAAGCCTACATAATTTTCAGGGGCATCAAATATCCCTTGATCTTTACTTGGTAGCATTACTTTGTGTTCTTTTGGAATGGGATAATCAGTGAGGAACGCTTTAAGCTCCTCCCTGGTTAATGTGCAACCTTGTTGTTTTATCACAAATTTTTTGTTGGTTGACATGACACCTTCTAAAAAACACAAAAAATAGTTGAAATACAGAAGAAGAAGGAGCGCTTTACCTTGTTTGGTCGAAGGCTTGATCGAAAGGAATTTTAGTAGGTGAAAAACTTTGGGCGAGAGTTACTTTGTTAGGGTTTTACTGTTTTTTGCATTTTATATACCCTACAAATGTTGCATCTCAGCCCTACACGTGTCCGTGCTATCCCTTTTCTACCGGATTTCAAATCCCTTTTAAATTTTGAAAGGATGTTTACTAGTACCGAGGAAACAGGGTTAGTTAGGATTAATTATGCATTTATTGTGGTCACTATTAACAAAACTTTTCATCTTCGTTCATTTTTGTGACGAAGGGGAGGTTTCGTTTTTATTTCTGAGTCATAAGCAATATTTCTCGTCCGTACATATCACTTTCGACTGGGGGGGCTTGATGACGTACCCTCCGATCAGGTCGAAGGACCCCCCTTCGGCCTCAGTCGAAATTGCATTACGAAGACCCAAGTCTTTCTTTATAAGTCATTGGTAGCGTAAAACCATTCATCATTGACATGGTTACCAGTTGGGAATTCGCCAGCCGAAGGCCTATGCCCTTCGGTGTCTTCTCTTGAAGATGCCAAGACAAACAAGAACCTTGACTTGGTCTTCCCCCACGTTCCCACTATGCCCTTAGCTTCCCCGGCAAGTCCGAGATAGTGGGGATGAAGCCCTAGCGGTTACCATAAATCAGGGGACGCCCCCCATGATCTCCTAAACGTGTGCTAACACTCTCCAAGCTATTTTCATCACCTATAAATAGGTTGGACGAGTCATTTCAATGGTATGTTCACTCAACGCAGTATTTCACATACATCATATTATCCATAACTTATATCACATACTTATTCACACGCCGGAGGTGGTTTGCAGGGCCCAACCCCTGCGCAATCACTTAACAAAGTGTCTATTATTTCTTATTGCAGATTGACTACAAGTTTGGCGCAAGCATATCACCCCTCATACCCTTCGATCATCATCGAAGGCCAGGTCGTACGAATTATTGTACAATCACTTGTTGTTCAACAATAAGGACACAAGTGATATATTTTAGAGTCCTACGCAGATCTTAGCAATCTGCCGAGAACATTTATGAGAGGATTCACAATTGTGATCCTCAGTGGTTGAATGGAAACACCTGCCAGGGTCAACATCAATCAGCCCTGACATCAGGTCACTTCGGTAATCCCTTGTGGGTTACGCTTAGTGTGTCTCAAATGGTTTATAGTCATGAGGTGATGCTTTGGTGTACCTCAGGGACTCACCTGAATTGTAGATATACTTCGGTATATCGTGTTAGCCTTCTTGAGGGCCTCCAGTTCAGGAACAACCTTTGTAAGAATTAGAGATGTGTTTTGATTGTACAATAATTTATACGATCAGGCCTTTGATGGTGATCGAAGGGTATGAGGGGTGATATGCTTGCGCCAAACTTGTAGCCAATCTGCAATAAGAAATAGTAGACACTTCGTTAAGTGATTGCGCAGGGGTTGGGCCCTGCGAACCACCTCCGGCGTGAGAGTAAGTATGTGATATGTGTTGTAAATAATATGGAGTATGTGAAATACTGTGTTGAGTAAACATACCATTGAAATGACTCATCCAACCTATTTATAGGTGAAGAAAATAGCTTTGAGAGTGTTAGCACACGTTTAGGAGATCATGGGGGGCGTCCCCTGATTTGTGGTAACCGCTAGGGCTTCATCCCCACTATCTCAGCCTTGGCGGGGAAGCTAAGGAAATAGTGGGAATGTGGGGGAAGATCAAGTCAAGGTTCTCCTTTGTCTTGGCGCCTTCAAGAGAAGACACCGAAGGGCATAGGCCTTCGGCTGGCGAATTCCCAACTGGTAACCATATCAATGATGAATGGTTTTACGCCACCAATGACTTATGAAGAAATACTTGGGTCTTCGTAATGCAAATTTGACTAAGGCTGAAGGGGGGTCCTTTGACCTGATCAGAGGGTACGTCATCAAGCCCCCCAGTCGAAAGTGATATGTACGAACAAGAAATATTGCTTACGACTCAGAAATAGAAACGAAACCTCCCCTTCGTCACAAAAAACGAACGAAAATGAAAAGACTTGCACCCATTGACCGTAATTAATGCTTACACTTGTCCTAACCACCCCCTTTTCCTCGGTAAAATAAAACGTCATTTCAAAATTTAAAAAAGGGTTTGAAATCCGGTGGTAAGGGGATAAGTCAGGACACGTGTAGGGCCGAGATCTAACATATGTGAGGGTATATAAAGTTAAAAACAGTAAAACCCTAACATTATTTTATCTCTCGCCCAAGTTTTCACCTACTAAAACCTCTTCCAATCAAGCTTTCGATCAAACAAGGTAAAGTATCCTTCGTATCTATTTTCAAATACTTTATTGTGGATTTTAGAAGGATCAATGTCTACAAATAAGAAATTCGTAATCAAACAACAAGGTTGCACCTTAACAAGGGAGGAGCTCAAAGCATTCCTCACCGATTACCCAATTCCCAAAGAGCATAAGATCATGCTACCTAGTAGAAATCAAGGGATTTTTGATGCCCCAGAAAACTATGTAGGCTTATACACCCATGCATTCACCACCTCCAACCTTAGGATACCCTTGCACCCTTTGATTTTAGAACTCCTCCAGTACTATGAGGTACACATATCTAGGTTTAACCCTTTTGGCCTAGCCAAGCTTACGACATACATTGTGATGTGTAAAGCTTATGGGTTTGAACCATCATTAACTGTGCTTAGGGGTTTTATGAATTTATACCCTGGAGGATATTGGTTGACCTTGGCTAAGAGGGGTGAAAGGGATGTGCCCATTCTCATAGATAGGCCGTTTACAAACATCAGGAACTGGAAAGGCAAATTCTTTTATATCCAAAACACCATTATCCCTCCGACTTTCCCTGCATTGTTAAACCAGAGTTCCAATATGATTAAAAAAGGTTCAACGATCCCTTGCCCTATACTGTGAGGAGGAATCCTTTGTATCAGCGTTTGGCTCGTCATCCAGCTGATTGCCAAACATTCCCTGAGCCAATTCTTTTCATGGCTGGCCTTGCTGAAAGATGGGAGGGATCTCCTTTGGTACCTGAGATTATTTTTGATGGAGAAAGTATGTATTTTTTTGATTAAAATAAGAGATAAAAACTTATCTTTCTGATATTTATCTTATTTGCTCCTTCGTGCAGAAATGTCATTCAGAAACTTTGTTGTAGCTGGTGGTGCAAAGGAGGTCAGCTTCATTCCAAAGAATCCCCAGGAGACGAGCTATGGTGTGGGCTCTCCATCAGTGTCGATAAATAACAATGATGTTGATAAAGTTTTAAAATGTACCTTTTTGAGAGGTCGTTTAAGCCCTTATTTGATCACTTTTGTATCCGTTATTACTTAATATCGTTCCTTTTCACTTTTTAGGTATCTTGAAGGAAAAATGTTGGAATGACACTTATTCGGACGAAAAGGCGCGAATATACGAAGAAAATGGCCAAAGTCAAGAATCGAGACACTCAGGCTGCTGGAACTGAAGGGGACGGCGTCAGGTGTTATCAGTGACGCTGTCGAACAACTTTTGTGATGGCTCAATAGCCAAATTGCTCATTTACAAGTGACGGCTTCAGGTTTTAAAAGAGTAGGGCGTCGCAACTCAGACGGCCTAGATTTGATCCAGACGACGTCAGAGACTGAAGGGGACGGCGTCACAACCATAAGGTGACGTCGTCGCAAGACTAACGTGGCCAAGACGAACCCTAATGACGGCGACCCGACGGCGTCACAAATCAAAAGGTAACGCCGTCGCATTTGTAATCTTATATATAGAATCCGAATTTTTTAGTTTTCAGTGTGTAGACTTTTGGAGTAAAAACCTAAACCGAACCAAGGCTGTCTTGTACAGTATTTTAGGGTTCCATACCCTATCTTACATCAAGATAAGTGTTTTACTTCATTAATTCAATTATGTCTTCAATTAATTGTGTGTATGCTTGCATGTTCCCCATGTCCGGCTAATTTACTTGTGTGTTTGCTTAAGAGATATGAAACTTAATTATTGAACATTGATTGGTTGTGTCTTATCTTAATTGTTAACGATCAAGTATTGCGATAGGTTATCTGTTGTGTAGTTAATGCTTGATTAATCTTTGTTGAACCTTAGCTTATAGTACCTAGAGTCATTGTAGGATAAACCATCTGAAAAGTACCTTAGTGTTAAGTTTATAAATCCTAGAGATTTTGTAGGCGATAACCTTTGGTAGTTTCAAAGAGTTAGGGATAAACGCATACCCTACGACCTTAGACACACAACGCGATTAAAAATAAGGACGTGACAATTCAACCATCAATAGGAGATAATTAAGGAGTAATAAAACCTAAGTAAACACATCTTTAAATCATCATACGAGCACACAATAATTAGACATAGACTACATACACCACTAGATTAGATATTTAGATAAGTAGAGTAATTGGTAGAAATACCAACCCCCCCCCCCCCAATCCAAACCCCGAGATTCGTACCTTTCCATTTCTTAAAAACATAAAAAAAAGATTAAAAAAAATCTTCCTCAACCCCAACCTTAGCATAGTAACTTCTCAATAGCATTCCTATTCCCCTAGAGAACGATATCAATTCCCATGGCTTACCCTAATACTACACTACAACGATTAGGTTCACTGCCTATGGTGTTGAAAAACTTGCTCGATGAAAAGGAAGTTCCTTTGACCCCGAACGACGCGTGTAGCGTTATCAAGTTTTTGGCGCCGCTTCCGGGGAATAGAATAGCTAGATAGGAGTCCACCTCGTTTAGGTTTCCTTGCTTGATTCCTATCAAGTAAGCTTTTTTTTCCATTTTTAGCTTCCTCGTAGTCTATCCCCCTTCTTCGTGATCTTTGTTAGTAACCCCATCACTTTTCATCATGGAAGGTAATTGCTCATCAACCAACAACCCACCACCAAATAAACCACTTTTCAATCAAAAACCAACCCAATGACCAACACAACCGCCGAAACCGTTATGTGAGTAGAAACACCGACCTTCAATATTTGCAAAAGATATTTGATAGTACAATTAGGGATGCTGTTGAGAAAGTGGTCAGCGCCTCTGTAGTTGGCTCCATGATCGACAGCAATTCAGAAAATGGCTTAGTGAATAGAAACGTGAATGAGGAGGATAGTGCTTATTTCAATCTTTACCCCACTAAAGAAGAGGTTGCTTACCATCAATACATAATCGATAACCCCCGATCACCCATCATTAGGATATGTCCAAAGATTAGGAGAGGAAATCCTTGGAACCTTAAAATTCCTTGTATGATTGGATATAGGAATGTCGAACATGCTTACATAGATACGGAATCTCCCATTAATGTGCTGTCATCAGCTGTTTATAATGACATTAAGAATGAGCGACTTAAGAATAGGAGAGACCCTAAGTATCCAGGTGGGGTTTGCAACTTTGTGGAAAGGGTCAAGGATGCACACGTCTTTATAGGAAATTTCACCTACCTAGTTGATTTTGTAGTCCTAGAAGACATTGGATGTGTCATTGACTATAGCTTATCCCAAGTAGTTCTAGGAAAATCGTTTGTTGAAACATCTAAAATGAGCCATAACAAGTATGATGGAACGGTTAGGTTTAAGGAAGGAAACGATGAGATCACTTATAGGATGCCTTGGAAGACGAACGAATATGGCCATCTATCCCTTTTTGAACGAGACAACATTAGAGCTTTTGAGGACAAAAGCAAGGACGATGTTGAAAAAGGTTTTAAATTCATGTGGAAAAGAAGGAGGCTTTATTATAAGGATTGCTTGACCCTAGGGCCTAGGTATAAAGTCGATGAAAATTTTGTCAACATGATAGAATTCTCATTGAGAATGCAAAACGAGATCACGTAGGGGCACGACTTCGAGTCTAGCTACAAGACTCATAAATAAGGAAAAGCGTTTCGTGGGAGGCAACCCATGCTTAATTGTTTGCTTGTTTGTGTCGTGTACCTTTTATTGATTGTTTATTCTCATGTTTAAATTTGTGAAAATGCTTTATTTTGTCTTTAACCTCGTCTTAATTACATATAAAGGTATTTTACATAAGGGATAAGTGTAGGGAGGATTACACACGTTTTCAAAAGAAACGTAAACATGAGAATTTCAATTAATTAAAAGATATATATGTGTGTTTGTTCGAGTCAAATGCTTGTATCGAGTCATAATGGATGTTTTGCAGGAAATTTTTCCAGATTCTAAAGATGTAAATTTTCCATAATTTTTTCTAGAAAATCGCAGACCAATTTTTGTCAGGATAACCTGACGGCGTCAGGATCGCAAACTGACAGCGTCAGGAAGGAGCAAAAACAACTGATTACTTTTTCTCGTTTTCTGAGCTACTTATAAATTTTTGGAATTTTCCAGAAATTCTGTAAACATCCATTCCACAAGCATTATATCCTAGTTTAGTAGAGTCCTATATATATTATTACCGCCGATTTTACGCGAAGGTTTCGTTTGTTTTCTTCAAGTGTGCAGGTTTAATTTACCAAGAAGAAGATACATAAGATGAGAAGGAGCTTTTCACGCAAACGTTCTTCTTGAAGAAGCATGTAACCACCACTTTACACGGATCCTACCGAGCTAATCATGGGAGTATTAGTTTCTTTCATTTTTAATTACCTTCCATTATCATAACTTTGATACTTTCCGGGAACATTGGAGACAATGTTCAGTTTAAGTGTAGGGAGGGAAAATAAAACGGGAACTTTGAAACTATGCTTATCCTTGACTATTTGCTTTGTCCAATTGCATTTGTGTAATAAACCATGAGAAAATGTCGGTTAGGGTAATTTTGGCACCAAATTTAAAATTTTTCATGACATATAGGAGTGGGCCATTAGTCTTAATAAAGCGTCTCATGGATAATAAGTTATATGACTAGCACAAAAATCCTTTACCACTTAAATTCCACCCAAAATGTGAGGATCACCCTTAGATTAGTAGGAATTAAAGCATTCCACTTTAATGCTTAGAGTGTGAACCGGTAGTATAATAGATTCTAGAACTTGTTTTGTGATGCATCCCGAGATTGCTAGTAAGACTACACTTGTGTAGTTAGGAATAACTAAATGATAAGAGGCATTAGGATAACCCTTGTTTGATACCCGTAATATAATTACTTCTTCCACATCGGTTGAGTAATTCCCCCACACCTTTGCGTTGTACTCATCTTTAGTACACGATACCCCTAGTTAACCCCTCAGAGCCTATCCTTTTCGCGGTTCTCGTGATGTTTCAGTTTTTCGGAATATCAATGAAGAGCATTGTTTACACCCCACCCCCAAATGTACATCCAAATCGCCTTAGCCTACCTTGTATGCACTCACTTTTAGTGCATTATTGTTATCACACTAAACCCTTAGTTCAATTATCTAGTTGCTTGCATAAGTTGATAAGTCGAGTCATATCCTTTGTACACAGTTTTGGGACAATTGGGACTCATGGGAAAAGTTAAAGTTTATGAAATGACGGGAAGGGAACGTTAAATTCAAATTCCCTTTATTTTCATAATAATGTACTCCAAGTGTTTTGATCTTTTCAATTCGGGTCAAATTAGTGTTAGAGTAATAAAAATTCAAGTGTAGGGATGTGCCTATAAATCTCTATCATTTTGATGTTATCGTAGAGGATGGTAGAGTAAAAATCGAAAAAAAAAAAAAAAAAAAAGAGAAAAAGAAAAAAAAAAATAGAGTGTTCAAAAAAAAAAAAAAAAAAAAAAAAAAAAAAAAAACTGGCTACCATCCTACATCTATCTTTAAATTCATGTTTGTTTGTTTCAGTTATCTAGAGTCTAGATTGTCGAGTCTTGGCTTAGCAACGCCATTCTTCGCATGCTTGTAACATAAATATTTTTGACTTGCCACCACTAAATCGCCTATCCCACCAAACCCTTTGTTTTCCTACCGTAAGCCTAACATTACAACCCTTTAAAAGACCTCTTGGATAGTCTTTCCTAGGTGATTACGCCAAAGCGATGGAGGTTTGATCTAGTCTCAAGCCTATAGTAATCTATGTACTAGGAACGGTTAATGAATGTTTATCTTCCATTTCCAATTTGATATATTTCATATAGACCCGAGAGATGTGAGTATCCAAACACCCCATGTGAGGTGCTAGTATGTAATTTCCGTGCTTGTTATGACTTTTTCGGGGTTTATATGTGTTGTGGATTGTTCTAAACCAATGCTTCATGACCCCTAACTTATAAATTAATTGGCTAAAAGCACATTTTCTTGAGGACAAGCAAATAACAAGTGTAGGGATATTTGATAAAGTTTTAAAATGTACCTTTTCAAGGGGTCGTTTAAGCCCTTATTCACTTTTGTATCTGTTATTACTTAATATCGTTCCTTTTCACTTTTTAGGTATCTTGAAGGCAAAATGCTGGAATGACACTTATTCGGATGAAAAGGCGTGAATGTACGAAGAAAATGGCCAAAGTCAAGAATCGAGACACTCAGGTTGCTGGAACTAAAGGGGACGGCGTCAGGCGTTATCAGTGACGCCGTCGAACAACTTTTTTGACGGCTCAGTAGCCAAATTGCTCATTTACAGGTGACGACTTCAGGTTTTAAAAGAGTAGGGCGTCGCAACTCAGAAGGCCTAGATTTGATCCAGACGACGTCAGAGACTGAAGGGGACGGCTTCACAACCATAAGGTGTCGCCGTCACAAGACTAATGTGGCCAAGACGAAACCCTAATGACGGCGACCCGACAGCGTCACAAATCAAAAGGTGACGTCATCGCATTTGTAATCTTATATATAGAATCTGAATTTTTCAGTTTTCAGTGTGCAGACTTTTGGAGTAAAAACCTAAACCGAACCAAGGCTGTCTTGTACAGTATTTTAGGGTTCTATACCCTATCTTACATCAAGATAAGTGTTTTACTTCATTAATTCAATTATGTCTTCAATTAATTGTGTGTATGCTTGCATGTTCCCTATGTCCGGCTAATTTACTTGTGTGTTTGCTTAAGAGATATGAAACTTAATTATTGAACATTGATTGGTTGTCTCTTATCTTAATTGTTAATGATCTAGTATTGGGATAGGTCATCCGTTGTGTAGTCAATGCTTGATTAATCTTTGTTGAACCTTAGCTTATAGTACCTAGAGTCATTGTAGGCTAAACCATCCGAAGAGTACCTTAGTGTTAAGTTTATAAATCCTAGAGATTTTGTAGGCGATAACCTTTGGTAGTTTCAAAGAGTTAGGGATAAACGCATACCCTATGACCTTAGACACACAACGTGATTAAGAATAAGGACGTGACAATTCAACCATCAATAGGAGATAATTAAGGAGTAATAAAATCGAAGTAAACACATCTTTAAATCATCATACGAGCACACAATAATTAGACATAGACTACATACACCACTAGATTAGATAACTAGATAAGTACAGTAATCGGTAGAAATACCAACCCCCCCCCCTCGCCAAATCCAAACCCCGAGATTCGTACTTTTCCATTTCCTAAAAAACATAAAAAAAAAGATAAAAAAATAATCTTCCTTAACCCCAACCTTAGCGTAGTAACTTTTCACTAGCATTCCTATTCCCCTAGAAAACGATATCAATTCCCGTGGCTTACCCCTAATATTACACTACAACGATTAGGTTCACTGCCTAGGGTGTTGAAAAACTTGCTCGACGAAAAGGAAGTTCCTTTGACCCCGAACGACGCGTGTAGCGCTATCAGATGTGGAATCCCAGCCCATCGAGCCTGTTTCCTCTGCCCTCCGTCAAAGGAACCCATAGATGTTGAAGATCAGCTTGTGGAGAATGTTGTTGAATCTGATGAACCAGTCTCCGAAGGACAGTTGGCCATCGTAGGACCCTCCGGCATTGGTGAGAGGGTCCGAAGCAGGAAAGGTACCATTGCAAAAGCTGCGAAGTCTGCCTCGAAGAGGAAGCTTATCCTGCCTACTCCTCCCTCTCGAAATACCCTGCAAAAGAGTGCCCAGGGTAAGGCTATGGAATTTCCAGCCATCGAAAGGCCCAGCGGAGATGGTATCCATGGTAATGTTTCTTGCCTGTTACAAAAAAGATACCAGTAATAATATATTAACAAGTTTACATATGCTGCAGGACTTCCTGATACGAAGGAGCTTTCCTCTCCCTTAGCTTGTCATCTACTCGTGGACCGTGTAATCCCACCCAGCTGGAAGGGGTGATGGACAACATGTCCATGGAGAGGCTCTGCGACCTTCATGACAAGAGTTATGTCCGACAATGCATGCTAGACAACCAACTCAATACTAGGACAAGGGAGCTGCTCCGTGTTGTCACCAAGGCTCGAGAAGAAATTGATGTTATGCTTGCAAGGGAGAAGGCTAAGGATCAGAAGTATGTAGACCTGGAGAAAAAATGTGAAGATGACTTAGAGGATTTTGACAAGAACCCCTTGGTGCAAGATCTCAGAGCTGATAATGAAAAGCTCAAAGGTCAACTGGCAGCGAGTGAGGCTGAATGCAGCAGGCTAACTATCGAAGGCTCAAAGGTCGTAGGCTATAAAGAGCATATATCTGTTCTTTCATCCAAGTGTGGAGGCCTCGAAGGAGAGAGAGCTAAGCTGTTGGACCAAGAGATCCAGCTCAGGGAAAAGGTAGATGGGTTAAACCTTCGTCTGAAGATGCTGAAGAAGGATAGGGTGAACTTGGTAACCAAGGTTATCCCCTACATTGCCATGGAACTTTACCATAGTGATGATGTGGGGAATGCAATTGGGAACCTGGTGAATGTGGCCATATTTCATGGAAAGTGTACCACTTTGGAGGAGATAGCTGCGACAAAGGAATAGGTAAAGCTGAAGAAAGTTTCATACTACAGGGCAACTCAGGAAAAAGAGTATGATGATGCAGGTAATGAATTAGCTGCTTTAGAGTTCCCTTTCCTTGCCGAAGTGACGAAGGACCCAGCGGCCTCTGTTGAGGACCTACTGGCTAAGAAGCCAAGGAAAGTCCGGCCTCCATCTCCTTCGAAGAAGACTCCATCACCAAAGGTTCCAACCCTAGGTTCAGCTGATCCCACTCATTCCAAGGTTTGATGAAGGCAACCATGTGGTTGTAATTTGATCCCCAGTGTGGTATGTACCCTGCTTTAAAACAATTTGTATGTGTTCCTTTCTAGGCTTTGTGCCTGATGAAACAATTAACATTTGGTGGGTGTGATGTAGGCTTCGGCCTAAGACAATGTTTTGCTTGGTTGGATCGTTAAGGCTACGGCCTGTTTAGACTAGTTAAACTAGTCATTAATCTACATTAAAGCCACTAGGGCTTGTATTTTACCATGTGTGATTCTTCTCTTTTTATTTTACTTGCGTAAAAAAAATTTACAACCTAAGGCGTATGGTAGATGCATAGCCTCATTGTGTGTAGTTACTTCACCAAGAATATTAGCAATCGTATAATTTGACTGCTGACAGAGGGTTGCGACCCACTCCATCTTAATCCTTTGGGCAGCGAAAGGCTTAAAATACCTTAAGGCCATATAGGAAAGTTAATGTGAAGTTGAGGTGGATGTTATGCATATGAGCAAGACATGTTGTTAGTCTTTGTACATCCCTTCGATATTGAAACTTATAAAGCGACTTGGTGGACAAATCTTTGTTGTATTGAATGAAACAAGAGATTTGAGAGAAATGTGTTATATCATTAAGTGGGTAGGGAGGATTACATCATTTTAAGAAATGAATACTAGACGCCTACCATTAATGCTTCTTTCCCTAAGTGAGAAGAATGCAAATACATTGATTGAAAGCAAAATAAAAATGTCCTTGGACATTGTAAGTTTCATACGTAGAACTTACGAAGGGTAGTGCCATTCCAAGTTCTATCAATAGCGTCTCCATCCAAGGTTTCCAGCTTGTAGGCTCCGTTGCCATATGCTTCCTTAATAACGTAGGGCCCTTCCCATGTAGGTCCTAGTTTACCTTGGTACTCAGCTTTACTTGCGCTATTGAGTCGGAGGACGTATTCTCCTGGCTTGAAGGTCGAAGGCCGCACCCGAATGTTGTAGTACCTTTCAATATTTTGCTTATGGATAGCCTCCCTGATTGAGGCTATTTCCCTTCGTTCCTCGAGTAGGTATAGGTTGCTACGGAGTCTTTCTTCATTGTCAACTGCTTCGAAGTTCATGACCCTTTCTGTTTCGACACTTACTTCCGAAGGGATGACAGCTTCCGTGCCATATATCAAGCTAAAAGGCGTTTCCCCATGGCTTGACTTTGTGTGCGTTCTGTAAGCCCAAAGTACTTGAGGTAGTTTATCTACCCAACTATGGTGACTGTATCCCAACCTTCATTCTATGCCTTGGATGATGTCACTGTTAGTAACTTCCACCTGTCCGTTAGCTTGAGGGTGGTAGACGGAAGTGAATGATTGTTTTATATTCAGGCTTCTGCAAAACACTGGGAATACCCCTTCGGCGAACTGCTTCTCATTATCTAAAATGATGATGTGGGGTACTCCGAACCGGCAGATAATGTGTTCCCATACAAACTTTTCCATGTGCCTTCCTGTGATGGATGCCAAAGGTTTCGCTTCCACCCATTTTGTAAAGTAGTCGATGGCTACGACCAAGAACTTTACTCCTCCTGAAGCAATTGGTAGAGGACCTACGAAGTCTATCCCCCATTGGCTGAAGGGCCATGCGGACGTCACAGAGGTCATATCTTGTTTTGGTAGCCTTGGAACCCTTGAGTGAACTTGACAGGCTTCACACTTCTGAATGATTTCGACAGCGTCCTTGTGCATCGAAGGCCAATAATATCCGATCCTCATGATTTTTGAAACAACGGAGCGGGGTCCTGCGTGAAGCCCGCAGGATCCTTCATGCACTTATTGAATGATGTTGGCGGCTTGCCTAGGTCCTACACAACGAAGCCATGGGGATAAAAAGGATCTTCGGTATAGATAGTTCCCCATGATTCTGTACTATGGTGCTTTGATGCGGACCTTTCGAGCTAATTTCTGATCCTCCGGCAGTATACCACTTATTAGATATTCTCTAATTGGAGTCATCCAATTTGAGTCTTCCTCCAGTATTACGTCAGACACCTCCTTTCGGACGATGGACCTATCTGCCAACACTTTGACCAGAACCTCCTTAGTTAAATGAGCAAATGCCATTGATGCCAGTTTTCTAAGTGCATCTGCTTTCTTGTTTTGATTTCTCCGAACATGCTCTATGTTGTATGATGTAAACCCTTCGAGCATTTCCTTGGCCTTATCCAGGTATTGCTTGATCACAGGTTGTCTCTCTTCGGAGGAGCCTTTAATCTGATTGGCCAACAGTTGTGAGTCAATGAAAATAGCCAAGTCTTCTACCTCCATATCCTTAGCCAGTCGGAGGCCTGCTAGCAAGGCTTCGTACTCTGCTTCATTGTTAGTAGCATCGAATTCAAAGCGGAATGCATAAGTGTACTCCTTCCCTTTGGGGTCAACAAGCATTAGACTTGCACCAGAACCGTCGGAGCTAGAGGCTCCGTTAGTAAAAAGTTTCCATCCTTCGATCGCCTTATCAGGCTTCTTTTCAGCAACTTTTGTGTCCTGCTTTGGTTCGGAGGGTGTTTCTGCTAAGAAGTCTGCCAATATTTTCCCTTTGACCGAGTTTCTACCTTTGTATTCAACTTCGTGTTCTCCTAATTCGATAGCCCACTTAGCTATCCTTCCAGAATTCTCCGGCTTCGAAAGTGTCTGCTTAATAGGCTTGTCAGTGAGTACGGTTATGGGATGAGCTTGGAAGTACCTTCGAAGGCGCCTCGCAGCATGGACCAAAGCCAAGATTAGCTTCTCCAACGATGGATAATTTAGCTTAGCTCCCTGTAGGACCCTGCTAACGAAGTAGATAGGGATTTGCTTCTTCTCCCTTTCTGCCAATAACACAGTGCTGATGCTTTCGAAGGAGGCTGCAATATACATAAAAAACACTTCGCCTTTGATTGGGGCAGTAAGTGTAGGTAGAATAGCCATGAACTCCTTGAGCTTTTGGAAGGCAGCTTCTGCATCTGTACTCCACTAAAATGCCTTTTTATCCGTGCATCCTTTGAGTGTTTTGAATAACGGCAAAGACCTATCTGCACCCTTCGATAAGAACCTGCTGAGGGCTGCTAGCTTTCCGTTCAGACTTTGCACTTCCTTTAGGGACTTAGGAGGCTGCAAATCCGTGATGGCCTTAACCTTCGAAGGATTGGCCTTAATACCTTGCTTGGTGATCAGATGTCCCAAAAATTGTCCTTCTTCCACACCGAAGGAACATTTCTTGGGATTTAACTTCATGTTGATGGCGCGAAGCTGGTCGAAGGTTTCCTTGATGTCGGAGAGCATATCCTCCTCTGTTCTACTCTTGATAACCATATCGTCTACGTACGCCTTCCTACCTATCTGCTTGTGGAAGGATTTGTCCACTAAGCGTTGGTAGGTGGCACCTGCATTTTTCAAACCAAAAGGCATCTTTTTGTAACACTAAACGCCTTTTCCTGTAAAAAAGGCTGTCTTTTCTTCGTCCTCTTCTGCCATTTGTATCTGATGGTAACCCTTATAAGCGTCCAGAAAACACTTCAACCAAAACCCTAAAAAGGATTCTACTTTCCAATCGATTTCTGGCAGAGGATAGCAGTCCTTCGGATAGGCTTTGTTGATATCTGTGAAGTCCACACACATCCGCCATCCTCCGTCATGCTTCTTGACCATCACCGGATTGGCTACCCAAGTTTGATACTTCACCTCCCTGAGTATGCCTGCTGCTATGACCTCATCCACTTCTTTGCATGTTGCGGCATTTCTTTCAGGAGCCAGGCTTCGACGCTTTTGCTTGATAGGTTCAATATGTTTGAACTCATTAAGCTTGTGTTCAGTGCCGAAGGGCTTTCCGTCTATGGTGAGAGTTCTTGGGACCCCCGTCATGTCAGAGTAGGTCCATGCGAAGACATTTGCGTTGGCCCGTAGTACCTTTTCCAATTCGGCTTTAAAAGAGGTAGGGAGCTGCTTTCCGATTACCACCGTCTGATCAGGGTGGAGATCGTTTACTACAATGCGTTCTTCAGCATCAGTGCAGCTGAGAACATCTTTCAGAGGCTCTTCCGAGACCTGTTTGACCCTTTTGCCTACTTCCGTAGGCTTCTTCACGTTGTCGCTGGAGAAAGCCGTTCCAATACCGAAAGGTGTTTGGAATTTGATTGCGGCATGTATAGTGGAGACAACGATGCCCATTTTCTGCATTGATGTTCTCCCTATCAACAGGTTATAAGGAGACTCAGACCTTACGATCGCGAAAACCAGAGTTTTTGTTCTTTTTAGCCTTCCTTCTCCAATCGTAACCTCTAGGGGGACTTCTCCCAAGGGCCACGAGTGTTCCCCTGAGAACCCTACCAAAGGTACCTTCGAATCTACTCTCTTCGAATGTATCAAAGGCTTGAGCTTTAGAAAGCAATGTTCGTAGATCACTTCGCAAGAGCTACCACAATCTAGGTAGGCCCTGTTTACTTCTCTGTTGGAGATCAAGACCTTGATGACCACGGGGTCATTTGAGAGAACTTTTCCTGTGATCGAAGGAAAGGTGACATCTCCTACTCCACATAATGCTTCCTCCGCTTCTTTCCTTTTTAAACCAGAGTCATCCTTGTACACAATGAGGATGGGTGCTTCGGCGGGTGTGGTGTCTTTTCCCAACTGTGTGTCGGAGACCTTTTCTTTACCTTTCTTAATACCCTTCACCAAATGTCCCAATTGGCCAGAATTCACGGCCTCTTCTATCTGTTTCTTGAGCTCTCTTCAACTGTTGGTGTCGTGTCCGTAATCGTCGTGGAAGTAGCAGTATTTGGAAGTATTTTTGGGCCTTCCTCTACTTGCCAAGCGGGGAGGAGGATCAAAGGTCTTCGCAGCCTTTTCCGTAGCAAGTATCTCCCTTGGATATTTGGACAGATTAGCCAAGAGCCCGTGGTTGATGTTTTTGTGGTAGGGTGTAAACGTGTCCATGCCTTTGTGTCTGTTCTTTGACCCTTCCCACGAAGGGTGTTTTGGGACTTTGTTATGACTTTCTTTATTTTCGACCGGAGCCTCGTTGGTAGACACTTCTATGGCTTCGATCCAGGTGTAAGTCTTCTCCACTAAGCCCTTATAGGTTGCAGGAAGGTCAGTGGAGAGGAATTCAACAAAACTTCTGTTTCGTAGGCCATGCACGAAACCTGAGATGCGTTGGTCTTCGTGCAATCCCATTATCTGTAAGGTGTCATCGGTGTATCTGGTAATGAAAGCCCTGGTACTCTCATTTTCCTTCTGCTTGATGTTGTGCACCGTTAGGTGCGTTCTTGTGAACTTTTTCTGTTGATTAAAATGTGATCTGAACTTAGCCTTGAGATCATCCAAATTCACAATGCTACCTGGTTTTTGCCCATTCCACCATATACGAGCAGAGTCTCGTAGGGTATATGTAAACATGTGGCAAGCAACGGGCATAAACCACTTCTGCATTCTGATAGCCCTTTCGAACAAGTGTAAAACGTTATCCGGGTCCCCCTTTCCATCATAAGTACCAATATGCACGGGCATTTTCAACCCATCAGGCAAAGGGTAGTCTTCTATCCATCTTACGAAGGGTGTTGTGGAACCCATAGGCTCCGAATAAATGCAGTTATAAGGTGGCATGTAGGTAGGGGCAGCATTGTACGGGTAATGATTTGGATTTTGGTTAACATATTGAGGGTAAGCAGTAGGTATATAAGGTGGGTGACTTCCGACAGGGTACGAAGGATATACCATAGGTTGCCCGTAGGGCATGCTTCCATATGGTTGAGTAAAACTGGGGTTGCTAGCCTGCCCATTAGGTGGGGGATAGACCCCTTGAGGGTAAGATTGAGCCTGAAAAGGAGGGTACATACCATGAGGAGGAATATTTCCTCCCCCATTCATTTGAGATGGATTGCCTTCTACGCCGGATGCGTGAGAAGGCTGCAACGGAACCCCTGCCTCAGTTCTTCCCAGATGAGCCGCCAAAAGAGGTGGCAAGTTAACCTCCGCAGTTTCCCTTCGGTGACTCCTTCCATTGGAGCCTTCCATTGTTCCTTCCCTTCTCGTCGGAGCCCTCTCCAGAACATCTTCAAAACCAACCGTCCTTCCACTCGGCCTTCGACTGCTCAAAGACCCTATCCTTAGCACTGAGCATGTAGCCCCAGGAGCCAAGGGCCTAGCCTCCATTTCCAACTCTTCGTCATACTCATCGCTTGAGTAATCTAACTCCCTTCGCATCTCCACATTCCGATCTTGCCTCCTTCGAGCCCTCAGTAAAGATTCTAATGCTTCGATGTTAGCTTTGACAAACGCTGGACTGATTACCGGTTCAGGGTTAGCCGAGGTTGAAGCATGGTTGTTGGGAGTTATTTCAGGGTGAGATCGTGTGGTAAAGGTGGATGCGGTTATGTTGGGAAAGTTGTTAGGATCATTGACTGGGATTGGTGTCAAGGTCGAGAAACCCGAAGGGGCTGTATCCTCTCTTCCTTGATTCATGCCATAAAACTAGTGAGAGTGATTGACTGGGTGTAAGTTTGGAATAACGAGACCAATAGTAGCGGGTCCCACGGATGGCGCCACTGATTGTACAATAATTTGTACGATCAGGCCTTCGATGGTGATCGAAGGGTATGAGGGGTGATATGCTTGCGCCAAACTTGTAGCCAATCTGCAATAAGAAATAGTAGACACTTCGTTAAGTAATTGCGCAGGGGTTGGGCCCTGCGAACCACCTCCGGCGTGAGAGTAAGTATGTGATATGTGTTGTAAATAATATGGAGTATGTGAAATACTTTGTTGAGTGAACATACCATTGAAATGACTCGTCCAACCTATTTATAGGTGAAGAAAATAGCTTGGAGAGTGTTAGCACACGTTTAGGAGATCATGGGGGCGTCCCCTGATTTGTGGTAACCGCTAGGGCTTCATCCCCACTATCTCGGCCTTGGCGGGGAAGCTAAGGAAATAGTGGGAACGTGGGGGAAGACCAAGTCAAGGTTCTCCTTTGTCTTGGCGCCTTCAAGAGAAGACACCAAAGGGGATAGGCCTTCGGCTGGCGAATTCCCAACTGGTAACCATATCAATGATGAATGGTTTTACGCCACCAATGACTTATGAAGAAAGACTCGGGTCTTCGTAATGCAAATTCGACTGAGGCCGAAGGGGGATCCTTCGACCTGATCGGAGGGTACGTGATAATGCTACACGCGTCGTTCGGGGTCAAAGGAACTTCTTTTCGTCGAGCAAGTTTTTCAACAACCTAGGCAGTGAACCTAATCGTTGTAGTGTAGTATTAGGGTAATCCACGGGAATTGATATCGTTCTCTAGGGGAATAGGAATGCTATTGAGAAGTTACTACGCTAAGGTTAGGGTTGAGGAAGATTAGTTTTTTATCTTTTTTTTATGTTTTTTAGGAAATGGAAAGGTACGAATCTCGGGGTTTGGATTTGAGGGTTGATATTTCTACCGATTACTTCTACTTATCTAATTATCTAATCTAGTGGTGTATGTAGTCTATGTCTAATTATTGTGTGCTCGTATGATGATTTAAAGATGTGTTTACTTAGGTTTTAATACTCCTTAATTATCTCCTATTGATGGTTGAATTGCCACGTCCTTATTCTTAATCGCGTTGTGTGTCTAAAGTCGTAGGGTATGCGTTTATCCCTAACTCTTTGAAACTACCAAAGGTTATCGCCTACAAAATCTCTAGGATTTATAAACATAACACTAAGGTACTCTTCGGATGGTTTAGCCTACAATGACTCTAGGTACTATAAGCTAAGGTTCAACAAAGATTAATCAAGCATTAACTACACAACGGATGACTTATCGCAATACTAGATCATTAAAAATTAAGATAAGAGACAACCAATCAATATTCAATAATTAAGTTTCATATTCCCTAAGCAAACACACAAGTAAATTAGCCGGACATGGGAAACATGCAAGCATACACACAAGTAATTGAAGACATAATTGAATTAATGAAGTAAAACACTTATCTTGATGTAAGATAGGGTATAGAACCCTAAAATACTGTACAAGACAGCCTTGGTTCGGTTTAGGTTTTTACTCCAAAAGACTACATACTGAAAACTAAAAAATTCAGATTCTATATATAAGATTACATATGCGACGGCGTCACCCTTTGATTTGTGACGCCGTCGGGTCGCCGTCATTAGGGTTTCGTCTTGGCCACGTTAGTCTTGCGACGGCGTCACCTTATGCTTGTGACGTCGTCCCCTTCAGTCTCTGACGTGGTCTGGATCAAATCTAGGCCGTTGAGTTGCGATGACCTACTCTTTTAAAACCTGAAGCCGTCACTTGTAAATAAGCAATTTGGCTACTGAGCCGTCACAAACGTCGTCCGACAGCGTCGCAGATAACACCTGACGTCGTCCCCTTCAGTTCCAGCAGCCTAAGTGTCTTGATTCTTGACTTTGGCCATTTTCTTCGTATATTCACGCCTTTTCGTCCGAATAAGTGTCATTCCAGCATTTTGCCTTCAAGATACCTAAAAAGTGAAAAGGAACGATATTAAGTAATAACGGATACAAAAGTGATCAAATAAGGGCTTAAACGACCCCTCAAAAAGGTACATTTTAAAACCTTATCAAATATCCCTACACTTGGTATTTGCTTGTCCTCAAGCAAATGTGCTTTTAGCCAATTAATTTATAAGTTAGGGGTCATGAAGCATTGGTTTAGAATAATCCACAACACATATAAGCCCCGCAAAAGTCATAACAAGCACGGAAATTACATACTAGCACCTCACATAGGGTGTTTGGATACTCACATCTCTCGGGTGTATATGAAATATAACAAGTTGGAAATGGAAGATAAACACTCATTAACCGGTCCTAGTACATAGATTACCATAGGCTTGAGACTAGATCAAACCTCCATCGCTTTGGCGTAAGCTCCTAGGAAAGACTGTCAAAGAGGTCTTTTAAAGGGTTGTAATGTTAGGCTTACGGTAGGGAAACAAAGGGTTTAGTGGGATAGGCTATTTAGTGGTGGCAAGTCAAAAATCTTTATGTTACAAGCATGCGAAGAATGGCGTTGCTAAGCCAAGACTCGACACTCTAGACTCTAGATAACTGAAACAAACAAACATAAATTAAAGATAGATATAGGATGGTAGCCCGTATGTTTTTTTTTTTTCATACACTTTTACTCTACCATCCTCTATGGTAACATCAAAATGATAGGGATTTATAGGCACATCCCTACACTTGAGTTTTTATTACTCTAACACTAATTTGACCCGATTTGAAAATATCAAAACACTTGGAGTACATTATTACCCAAATAAAGGGAGTTTGAATTTAACGTTCCCTTCCCATAATTTCATAAAATTTAACTTTTCCCGTGAGTCCCAATCGTCCTAAAACTGTGTACAAAGGATATGACTCGACTTAGCAACTTATGCAAGCAACTAGATAATTGAACTAAGGGTTTAGGTTGATAACAATAATGCACTAAAAGTGAGTGCATACAAGGTAGACTAAGGCGATTTGGGTGTACATTTGGGGTTGGGGTGTAAACAATGCTCTTCATTGATATTCCGGAAAACCGAAACATCACGAGAACCGCTAAAAGAATAGGCTCTGAGGGGTTAACTAGGGGTATCGTGTACTAAAGATGAGTACAACACAAGGGTGTGGGGGAATTACTCAACCGATGTGGAAGAAGTAATTATATTACGGGTATCAAACAAGGGTTATCTTAATGCCTCTTATCATTTAGTTATTCCTAACTACACAAGTGTAGTCTTACTAGCGATCTCGGGATGCATCACAAAACAAGTTCTAGAATCTATTATACTACCGGTTTACACACTAAGCATTAAAGATGAATGCTTTAATTCCTACTAATATAAGGGCGATCCTCACATTTTGGGTGGAATTTAAGTGGTAAAGGGTTTTTTTGTGCTAGTCATATAACTTCATATCCATGAGACGCTTTATTAAGATTAATGGCCCACTCCTATATGTCATGAAAAAATTTTAAATTTGGTGCCAAAATTACCCTAACCGACATTTTCTCATGGTTTATTACACAAATGCAATTAGACAAAGCAAATAATCAAGGATAAGCATAGTTTCAAAGTTCCCGTTTTACTTTCCCTCCCTACACTTAAACTGAACATTGTCCCCAATTTTCCCCGAAAGTATCAAAGTTATGATAATAGAAGGTAATAAAAGATGAAAGAAACTAGTACTCCCTGATTAGCTCGGTAGGATCTGTGTAAAGTGGTGGTTACATTTTTCTTCAAGAAGAACGTTTGCGTGAAAATCTCCTTCCATCTTATGTATCTTCTTCTTGGTAAATTAAACCTGCACACTTGAAGAAAACAAATGAAACCTTCGCGTAAAATCGGCGGTAATAATATATATAGGACTCTACTAAACTAGGATATAATGCTTGTGGAATGTATGTTTACAGAATTTCTAGAAAATCAAGACCTGGAAAATTCCAAAAAATTATAAGTAGCTCATAAAACGAGAAAAAGTAATCAGTTGTTTTTGCTCCTTCCTGACGCCGTCAGGTTGCGATCCTGACAAAAACTGGTCTGCGATTTTCTGGAAAAAATTCTAGAAAATTTACATCTTTAGAATCTGAAAAAATTTCCAGCAAAACATCCATTATGACTCGATACAAGCATTTGACTTGAACAAACACACATGTATATCTTTTAATTAATTGAAATTCTCATGTTTACGTTTCTTTTGAAAACGTGTGTAATCCTCCCTACACTTATCCCTTATATAAAATACCTTTATATGTAATTAAGACGAGGTTAAAAACAAAATAAAGCATTTTTACGAATTTAAACATGAGAATAAACAATCAATAAAAGATATATGACACAAACAAGCAAACAATTAAGCATGGGTTGCCTCCCACGAAGCGCTTTTCTTTATTTATGAGTCTTGTAGCTAGACTCGTAGTCGTGCCCCTACGTACCGATATAAGTAAGCATATCCTTAACAATGTCATAAGGATCAAACTTATCATTTAAGTTCCTAGTAGTACGTTTGGTTCGATATGCCTTTTCAAATTTCTCTCCATCGGGATCATAGATCGTTATCCTAATGTGCCACTCTCCATTACCATCACTAGGCGGTCTATCCCAATCCCATTTATGTTTAGGCTTATCGCTCTCAACTTTCCACTTATTCATGACAAGGTTGACGGGCAAGCTTCCTAGGAACTCGGTCATCTTCCTAAATACTAAGGCGTCCTCGAACGGGTTCACTTCCATGTCCCTAGCCATTTCTTTTTCACGGAAAGTTACTTTACTAGCAAAGGCTTCATCTAAGTAGAAAGGTCGTTGGGGACCTATGAAGTTCTTATCTAACCAAGGTTCATATCTAGACGGCGTTCTATCCAACCTAATCTCATGTGGGATTTCCTCTTCTTTGTAGTACGTATGCTTTTTGACATCGTAAATTGACCTAGCACTCCCCTCTCCTACCACTATTTTTGACATCTTACAATCAATGATGGCACTAGCGGTAGCTAAGAATCCTCTTCCTACTAGCAATGGGCATGTCGGGTCCTTATTCATGTCTAGCACATGGAAATCCGCCAAAAGAGTCAATTCTCCTACGTGTACTACCATGTCTTTTATTATCCCTACCGGATATGCAATACTACCGTCCGCTAGACCTAAGATGGTTTTCGTTGGTTCTATCTTACCTAAGTTAAGGCTTCTATGGAGGGACAACGGAACAAGATTGATGCATGATCCTAAGTCGGCTAGAGCATCGAGAGGTTTGGAAGTTCCAAGCCTACACGGAAGAGTAAATAGCCCGGGATCGTCTAACTTCTTAGGTAGATTATTTTGCACAAAAGCGGACCCATGTTTCCCAAGTTTAAGTTCTAACTCATATTTTTCTTTTAAAGCATTATAATAAGGTGCATGAGCTAAGACTTCAAGAACCGGTTTTTCTTGATGGAGTTCCTTGTACTCCTCCTCTAGATTAGGTTTGGGTTCTTGGTTAACGAGTTTCTCAAAAGTAGGTTCTACCAATGGTGCGGGGCTTTGGTACCTCATTTTGGATTGCTTGGAACCCTTGTTGATAGCATTTACCGAGTGAACCGTTGGGTGTGAGGGGCATGGATGTGCACTCTCCCATGGTGAACAAGAACATGAAGTCGATGAAATCGAACTCACTTTTGGGTTCTTTATAGTATCACTTGAGAGTGCTCCAATTTCCCGGTCATTAAAGGCTTTTAAGAGGTCATCAAGCTTGTTTGTCATCTCGCCTTGTCGTCGCTTAAAATCGGCTTCAAGCTTAGTCAATCGAGTTTCTTGAGATGACATGAATCTAGATGCAATTGCCTCAAGACTAGTGGGGTTCCCGGTGCTTGAAGGATTGAACCTATTAGGTGGACTAGATGAGCTTTGGGGTGTGCTTGAGTTTTGGTTCCACTTAAGGTTAGGGTGATTTCTCCATGAGGGGTTGTAAGAGTTTCCTAAGTTGTTTTGTTCGGGCTTGAAAGTGTACCACTTCTCTCCCGCTCCATCGGTACGCGTGGAGGCGTAGTCCGCAAAAGCTTGTTCTGGGAGTCTTGTGCAATCACGAGTGTCATGAGGACCACTACATAACTCACAAGGTAGAGTGATTTTATTTACTTGATGTGAAGACTTAGGATTTTCGTAGGAGCTCATTAGGAACTTAACTTGATCTTCAAGCTTGAGCATCCTACGGTCAGAAGATTGTGAGTCAATGGGAGGCAAGGAGATTGCCTTAACGGTTTTGGGAAACTCACGGGGGTCATTCCAACTTTCGTTGTCATAGAGAGCAAGGTCCTCTATTATACCCCATGATTCTTCCGTGGTGAGATCACTAAGTTTTCCACCGGCCGCTTGGTCAATGGATCGCTTGGTGGGGAAGTTGACATGATCATAGAAGAGTTGGACTTGGAGCCAAAGATTAATGCCGTGATGAGGGACTTTATGGGGTAAGTCCTTGAATCGAGTCCATGCTTCGTAGAGAGATTCACCTTGACGTTGTTGGAACATCAAGATATCATTCCTAAGCTTAGTGGTTCTCCCTGGTGGGAAAAATTGAGCAAGGAAGCGAGAGGTGAGATCATCCCAACTTGAGATGGAGCCGGCGGGAAGTTGCTCATGCCAATTACTAGCTTGGTCCCGTAGAGAGAATTGGAAGAGACGCAGACGCGCGGTCTCCCGGGTAGTAGCATCGAGGTCGATGGAATCGACAATTTTAAGGAAATCCTTAAGATGCTGATTAGGATCTTCGGAACGAAGTCCGTGGAACGCACATCCGTTTTGCACCAACCGGATGGTGTCGGATCGCAGGGCCGTAGTTTGGGCTTGGTCGGGAAGCTCAATGGTGTTCCTATAGCCTAGGTGGCTAGGTCTCGAGTATTCACCAAGAGTACGGCCTCTTGGCGGGTCATTTGGTGGTAGGTTGATGAATGGTGGTTGGTTATCACCTTCCATGATGAAAAGTGATGAGGTTACTAACAAAGGTCACGAATAAGGGGGATAGACTATGAGAAAGCTAAAAATGGGAAAAATTTACTTGATAGGAATCAAGCAAAGAAACCTAAACGAGGTGGACTCCTAACTAGCTATTCTATTCCCCGGCAACGGCGCCAAAAACTTGATAACGCTACACGCGTCGTTCGGGGTCAAAGGAACTTCCTTTTCGTCGAGCAAGTTTTTCAACACCCCAGGCAGTGAACCTAATCGTTGTAGTGTAGTATTAGGGTAAGCCACGGGAATTGATATCGTTCTCTAGGGGAATATGAATGCTAGTGAGAAGTTACTACGCTAAGGTTGGGGTTGAGAAAGATTATTTTTTTTATCTTTTTTATGTTTTTTAGAAAATGGAAAGGTACGAATCTCGGGGTTTGGATTTGAGGGTTGGTATTTCCACCGATTACTTCTACTTATCTAATTATCTAATCTATTGGTGTATGTAGTCTATGTCTAATTATTGTGTGCTCGTATGATGATTTAAAGATGTGTTTACTTAGGTTTTATTACTCCTTAATTATCTCCTATTGATGGTTGAATTGTAACGTCCTTATTCTTAATCGCGTTGTGTGTCTAAAGTCGTAGGGTATGCGTTTATCCCTAACTCTTTAAAACTACCAAAGGTTATCGCCTACAAAATCTCTAGGATTTATAAACTTAACACTAAGGTACTCTTCGGATGGTTTAGCCTACAATGACTCTAGGTACTATAAGCTAAGGTTCAACAAAGATTAATCAAACATTAACTACACAACGGATGACCTATCGCAATACTAGATCATTAACAATTAAGATAAGAGACAACCAATCAATATTCAATAATTAAGTTTCATATTCTCTAAGCAAACACACAAGTAAATTAGCCGGACATGGGAAACATGCAAGCATACACACAAGTAATTGAAGACATAATTGAATTAATGAAGTAAAACACTTATCTTGATGTAAGATAGGGTATAGAACCCTAAAATAGTATACAAGACAGCCTTGGTTCGGTTTAGGTTTTTACTCCATAAGACTACACACTGAAAACTAAAAAATTTGGATTCTATATATAAGATTACATATGCGACGGCGTCACCCTTTGATTTTTGACGCCGTCGGGTCGCCGTCATTAGGGTTTCTTGGCCACGTTAGTCTTGCGACGGTGTCACCTTATGCTTGTGACGCCGTCCCCTTCAGTCTCTGACGTCGTCTGGATCAAATCTAGGCCGTCTGAGTTGCGACCTACTCTTTTAAAACCTGAAGCCGTCACTTGTAAATAAGCAATTTGGCTACTGAGCCGTCACAAAAGTGGTCTGACGGCGTCGCAGATAACACCTGACGTCGTCCCCTTCAGTTTCAGCAGCCTGAGTGTCTCGATTCTTGACTTTGGCCATTTTCTTCGTATATTCGCGCCTTTTCGTCCGAATAAGTGTCATTCCAGCATTTTGCCTTCAAGATACCTAAAAAGTGAAAAGGAACGATATTAAGTAATAACGGATACAAAAGTGATCAAATAAGGGCTTAAATGACCCCTCAAAAAGGTACATTTTAAAACCTTATCAGTACGTCATCATGTTTTCACACTATGATGTTAACACCCTCGACATTCAAACTTGTAAGTGCTGGAAATCCCGCCAATGAGATTCCTTTCATGAATTATATCCTGATGACGTGGGTCATTACTTGAATTTATTCTAAATAATGATAAATGTCCCTCAACGGGATTTGGACGGCTGATTCGCCCGACCAAGGTGAATGGAATCAAGACATTCATCAGTAAAATGATCGTAGTGGTCAATTCTTTAAGAAAAGTCCACCACGATCGATTGGTATTTTTCACTAACATATTCATGCAGGTATTGATGGTTGTTACGTGGAGGAAAGACCGCACCATCTCCCCATGCTCATACCAACAACATCACACATGAAAGTTCTCATCAAATCAAAGGCAATACAAAGTTAAAAATGATTCTTCGTCAAAATCAAAGAATCTACAAAGTTTAAAGACTCGAGAACTACATCTCATTTGGAACTCAAAGTCAAAAGAAGTGTGAGCATGGTAGAGAAAAACGTGGAGACACCTTAACTACAGAAGGTTGACGAATGGCGGAAAAAAACATATGATCACCCCAACCACAAAGAACTATGAACAAAGAAAACAATAGACGTCAAACTGATAAAGTCAAAGAATTCAAAGCATGTCTACTCACAAGAAAGAAGAATGCTAGAAAGACGTCAAGCAACCATATTAACCAAGATGACCAACCCTTAGGAGGAGATTGTTGGGATTATTTGTAACTACTATTCAAGTGTCGGTCATTAGTATTGTAATAGGTTGCTAATTAGGCTTATATGTTTGTAATTAGTGTTAGGCTTATGTAGTAAGCCCATGGGCCTATGCAAGTCCCAAACGAACACAAGGAAGGGACTAGATGTGTTACCCTAGCTCCCTTGCCTATAAATACATTGTAAACCCTCTTAGGAGGGTGTTGGTTCATTTCATATTAAGCATAACGTTTTATTTAGTGTGTGTGAGAAGAATCTGACCATTCTCTCCTTCATCTCTTTATATTTACATCTAAACATACTTGTGTGATAATATCATGATGACCTAACACATAATGACCAAATCAATAAAAAATTTAACATCATATGTTATCATATACATACAAAACAAAAACTAAATTCAATAGTCGGATTATACAAAATTCCATTTACTCAGATTATACAAAATTCAATATCACAAAAATACAATCAATAACATCTTTTTTATATAAACTATTTATAATTGCTAATGATGTTGTCATGTATCATTTACCATGGTTTCTTATGTGCAAAAACTTGATCTATATTTTTTTAGGAGAGTTACTATCTCTATAGTGTTTTTGTGAGGGAAAATACAGTTAATTCAGTAATGTGTCATCTACAGTACACGAGTGTAAAAATCTCTTCCTCTGCCACAAATCTCTCGCTCTTTCCTAAATCTTTTTCTATAAAATCAAAAACACATAACATCTCATTGAACCACTCCATCTCTTATAAAACTCGTCAATTTCAATCAAAAAACCCAAATTTAAATTGTGGGTTTTATTGATTTTGAAGAATTTGTTAAAATAATGTCGCCTACAACCTATATTTATCTTTCTTTGATTCTACATATCATCCTATAAGCGTATAAATATCAAAACACACTAATTTTGAATGTACAAATCAATTAACATTTAAATTATCCGCAGCGAATCGCAGGTAAAAATCCTCGTTTAAATAACATTTCGCTGCAACGAAAAAACAAATGTATCATTATGAAATACTATACATAGATTGTTACAAGGAATTTTTTTTTGATATGACAAATTGTACCCATTTGCACATGTGTGGGGAACTGAAAGAACCAAGAAAGTCTACTCACATTTCATCCCCATCAGGCCATCACATAACCCATTTCCTCAAGCAAAACAAATGAGCCCACAACACCTATTAACTGATTCTCTTGTATGCTACAGTATATTGCTACCAGAGTACCAGTAATATCTTAATTATTATAATTATAATAAATCTTGATTCATCGAATGTATATTAGTTTACAGATTTGAGATGTCCACCTAAAATGTGAGACTAGTGTGATTTATAAATAATTTTCGGCTCTAAAGTGGTTTTTTTATGAATAGACAAGTCATAGAAGGATAGAACACCAGTTATTACAAGATGCGCGGTATAATCTTCTAGTAGCAAATAACCAAAAAACAAATGCTACAATCGTGTTGTTTGCATCTATGCATGACTTGATGATAATCTGTATATTTGTCTTTTATAAATTTTCGTTTTGGAACCGAGTAAAGAACTTGTTGGTATAAATCCTTAATGGACCGTGGACATAGGCACCGATGACATAGTCAGGGTTAACGTAGAAAGAAAATAAATCCTTAATGGCTTTGGTTGTCAAGAACAAACTTTTATTCTTGTTTTGGACAATTGCTTGTTTACTTTAATCAGGGGAAGTGTAAAGTCTTTTCTTACATTCCTAAAAGAATTATTGCTTATAACTTTTGTTCGTTAAACCATACTCTCATGACATTTGATCATGTGTGGTCGTTGGTTGTGTTACAATTTAAGTTATGTATAACTATTACCATCATTCGTCAAGAAAGAGACTAGAACGGTTTCTTGCAAGATTTTTGCTCATGTACTATAATGACTTTTAGCATCTTGAGTTCAACAACATTGTAATATGTATAGAAAATGGATTGCTATACTGTCACTTTGCTTAATTTTGAAGAAAAAAACAAGAGCGAAGGAACATATTAGGATCATTTTATACGTAAGGTCGTGAGCTGAAACGCGCAAATGTAAACGTTTTGTTATACGAGTGGTAATAATTTGATATATGTGATTTTCTGGAATATTTGATTCATAATAAAACATTTTTATGGCCATAATACAGCCATGGCATTTTGACTTATTTGAAGCACAAGAACAAGAATAGAATACCTAATCAGACCTTTTCATACATCAAAGTGTAAGTTGGAATTTTAGAGGCAAACATTTCAACAAAACTTTATATATTGCCTTTTGGCTATTTTTAAAAGATATATTCTTTGATTGTAATTATTTGGATCCACATGATTCTTTAATTATTGATTCGTAATAAGATATTTTAATTCAGTGGTGTACCGCTATATGGAACACACCGTATTAATTAATCTCTTTTTGAAGCTAATAAACAAGAACTTCACGACATATAAGAGAACACAATAAGGTGAGCAAAAGAATACTTCTTGGGCTAAATTGACCCAAGTCTAAACAATTAAAATGACCAAAACCGATCAAAAGAAAAAAAAAATAATAAATCAAAAATAAGCAAAGCTTATCGATCATGTTTCTAAAAAAAACATAAAAGCTCACAACCAACAAAAACAATATACGAAACCACAAATACTTTTGTACCAAACTCAGTGTGAGACGACTATTCTAACTCAGCTTTAGAATTTTTATACAAATTTCAAGGTTCTTTTAGAAACTAAAACACTTTTATAAAATTTAATATCGATGTTGAAAAATAAACCCATGTAACAAAGACTTGCACGATACAGTAGTAAGTCAGTATCAAAATCTCACCATCATTTCGACTCGCAACCACTACCAAACTATGTTATCCATCCTCACGCCGCCACCAACACTGCCTCTCCCCTCCACAAGTTCATTACTTGCACTTGTGTGTTGCGACAACCATGGTTTATTTCCGCTCATCTACGAGTTCCTTCTTAGTAGACTTCATCAAAATCTTCATATCATGTTCTAACCACCAAACTAGTTTTAGGACAAAAAATTATGAGGGGATAACATCCCTGCCGCAAACAGCAGGGAGTTATCTGATGTTGCAATGTAAAATGGCCCCTGATTGTACATAAATGGTCCCTAATAACATCCCTAATATACACAACTGATCCCTGATTTTCACCTAACAACAGAGAAGAATCTAGCTGTTTGCAGCGGGGATTATTTTCCCAAAAATTATATACACCTCTTCAACATTTTTATTATTGAATGGCATTTTCACAACTTTTGATACTTTGTGGGCTTTTTTGTATATTTAGTAACTTTACTATTGCGTAACTTTTGGACTTATACTGCCATCACCTCATTCAATATCTGTTTTATAAAACAACAAAAACCAAAGTAACATTACATCATTTTTATTACTATGATATCTACCTACCTTAATGTTATCAAACCATCACTAAAACACAAACTTATTTCATTTAAACCAAAACTTAATTTTTTGAATCATTTTTCATCATGCCCACATGGCAAAACATACTCAAAACTAGAACAAACATATTTTTCTATTTTTAAAAAATGTTACACTAGAAAACATGTTACACAACTTCATGCACATGTTGTACAAACTGGTTTTTCTCAAAACCTATTTATTGTTGGTAAAATTATAATGTTTTGTGCTATGTCAAATGAGTGTTTAATGGATTACGCCGCGTCGGTTTTTGATAACGTTAGGAGCCCGGACGGGTTCCTTTGGAACACGATGATACGCGGGTTTTGTAAGAAAAATGATGTTAAAAAAGTTTTTGGTTATTATAAGATGATGGGTCAAAATGGGGAAAATGTGGATAATTTTACGCTTTCGTTTTTGGTTAAGGCTAGTGGCGAAAATGGGTCTGTTTTGTTAGGGAGACAAGTACATTGTTGTGTGGTAAAATATGGGTTTGAGTGGCATGTACATGTGAGGAATACATTGGTTCATATGTATGGAATGGTGAAAGAGGTTCGGGTAGCGCGTAAGTTGTTTGATGAAATGCTTGAACCGGACTTGGTTGCGTGGAACACGGTTATTGATTGTTATGTTTGTTGTGGGGAGTATAAGGAAGGTTTGGAGTTGTTTTCGCGTATGCAGGCTGTTGGTGTAAGACCTGATGATGCTACATTGAGTGTGGTCTTATCGGCTTGTGCTGCGTTAGGGGATTTGGAGCTTGGGAGATGGGTTCATTCTATTGTCAGCCAGAGTTCACTTATAAAAGACGTGTCTATAGCGAATTCGTTGATTCATATGTACACAAAATGTGGAGAGATTCAAGAAGCATTAACAATTTTTGGTAAATTGATTGATAAAAACATAGTGACATACAACACAATGATATTAGGCCTTGCTGCACATGGTCATGTTCAAGAAGCGTTAGATGTATTTTCACTAATGATAAACAGGAATCACACACCACCCAACGACGTTACTCTCTTGGGGGTACTGACTGCGTGTAGCCATGGAGGAATGATCGATAAAGGAAGGCAGTATTTCAATAAAATGACCGCCGAATATGGTATAAAACCAACAATAAAACACTACGGGTGCATGGTAGACATGTTATCTCGAGCAGGGTTGGTTACTGAAGCTTATGATTTGGTTCAGAATATGCCGATGAAATGTAACGCCGTAGTCTTGAGGACGTTACTGGCTGGTTGTCGTGTGCACGGGAATATTGAATTAGCTGAGAATGTGAGACGAGATCTTCTTGAGGTGGACCCGGATCATAGCAGTGATTTTGTTCTTTTAGCTAATACGTATGCAAGTTTAGAAGATTGGAACCAAGTATCGAAAGTAAGAGAATCAATGACGTCTAAAGGAGTTCAAAAACCGAACCCTGGAAATAGTCTTGTTGGTTTACCTTAAGGCTTGAGTCTGAGCATCACAAAGTTGGAAATTTAGCATGTTTCAACATTCATTACAGCATACAAAATACCAATGTATTGTTTTCAATTGTCATCTTTATCCATTGTATTTTTGTGTTTCAGTTGGTTTCTTTTTTCAGGTAGTATTCTTAATATTTGTTTACAAAACTTGAACATTATACTTAAGTATATCAATTTTATACAGTTCATAAATAACATGACAGATGCAAAAATATGTTGATATTTAACGCATAAAACCACCTTCTAAAAATCACAAACACCAGTGAAATACTAAGCTCGTTAATTAGATGTAGAACTTGGTGAAACAAAATAAGCCATTTCACAAGCAGAATCAATTTATTTTATTAATCACAGTACGAACAGTGCACAGTTGCAATATGACTCTAATACGTTTATAAGACACATAAGACACTCTACAACTTTTTCTTCTGCTTACTCTCCTTCCACTCTTTGATGTTCGCATCTACTTTAGCCTTAACACGAGCATGAAATCCCGGATATGGTTCATAACCAATTGCCATTTGAAGTGCCTGTGAGCATCAACAACAAAAATTGAATTTGTAAGATCACAGTTTTTACAATAACACAGAAATAAATTCATATATATCAATGCACAAGAGAATTACCTCAAGCAACACGAAGAAAGGTGCCATCAAGAAGGCTTGTGTTAGGTTATCCAACAAAGCAGGGGCACGTTTCTAATTAAAAAAAATCAAAGAAAAGAAAGGAGTTCATTTAGAAACAGTGAACGAGAAAATGGTATGCAAAACAAGAAAGTGTTAATATTTGCATATAATTACCTCAAATACGCCATGTCCTACGAATTGTCCAATCCAGCAGAATAACTGAGCAGCTAGAACAACCTGATAATGTGGGACAGAAGCATATTACGATATGGTGATGTATCAACATACATTTATGGTGATGTATCACACCATCTATGTTTTACAAAAAAAAATAACCAATGTGTATGCTGCAAGTTTTTGGAAGTTGTTATCAATCTAGCAAGTAGTGTTTTCTATGACTCAGTGAGAAGAAGTGGCAATTACGACCCATTAACTTATAACTAGTTCTTGAATTGTGTGTGTGTATGTTTTTATTTTTTATTTTATTTTATTTTTTCTCAAACAAGTCAATAACAAAGTTAAGCTAAAGGGGAACAGGTTTGGCCAAATATGCTGAGAGTCGCACACAAGTCTATAATAAGTGCATTTCAATTTTCAACCTCCCAAATCTTTTTATTGATACATTAATAGAATTGTATCTGTAATTATAAATTTATAATCAACACATTATTTTTTTGTTGGACAAAAAGGGTTTGCGGCTCCACACGATCTGGCCTGGCCTAGCCTGCTTTTGAGCCATCTGAAAAAATGACGCATTTGACCCGTACCGAAAAATGGCCGTTTTGACCCATAGTAAAACATACCCATTTCATCACTTTTCACATGATCAAACACATTTTAGGTATTTTGGCCAACAAGTATATATTACTCTTTAGTAATAAGAAAAGCAAAAACTTTCAAACATTCAGGTGACACCATTTAAGTTAGATAAGGACTAGTTTAGAGACTTCAATATGTAAGAAAAATGTGATTCATGATGTTTGACTAATCATAGCTTGGTAGATAGCCAATCTCTTTTTCAAGAAAACTTAAACCGTAAGGTTTGGCCACAATTTTCAACAATTTAATAGTTCTACATGTACCCAATTTGAATTTAAGTTTATTATTTTTATACTAACAATAAAATATGATTCTTCGATATTTCCTAAACAATAAATGCTAATGATATGCTATAGGACAGATTCATTTACCCAACCCATCTTGCCACCTCTAGTTACAAGCTATAGGGCAAACACACATATGCCCCAACCAATTACTAGAGGCAGTAAAACCAAAGATGCATCACGACGTGATCATTATATTGTACCTGTATAGACTATAGACCCTGAGTAAACAAAAGAGGTGTAAATGCCCAAACCTAAGCAATCCAAAAATCCTAATGCCAAGACCCCTGTGTTTATAAAATTAGCAACCAACTAATCCCTTGTATGGAAGCTTGAGGCAGATAACTTCATAAGGCCATGGTGACAATACTAAATTGGCTCAGCAAACGTATATAACAAAATTATTTTCCTAATGTTTTAATGCAAGCTATAATGGTTCAAACTGGTCCAAAAAGCTTCAAATCATGCAATTCTTTCATACTTTTAGCAATCAACTAATAAGTAAAATATTGCCAAATTATTCTAAACTTTATCGACTATGTCTCCCTATGGTCTACTGCAGGCCTTTAGCAAACTGATTACTGATACAAATAATGCAAGATTACCTAACTATTCCAAAGCAACTCATTATCTGATTATGTGATTCCACCAGTCACGATAATTAGTAAAAAAAACAAATGTTCCAAAGTCCAAAAAAAAAAAAAAAAAAAAAAAAAAAAAATTACTAAAAACATATACACCTAATTTTAGACTTTAGCCCTTATTCTTTACCCTTTGATTATCATCATTTCTGTCTAGTCAATGTCTACTTAGACTAACAAATCAACATAATTAATTTCCAAACGACAGAATAACATACAAGAACACCATAGTTGACTAAAAAATAGCTTAAACTAAGGTAGGTTAAGCTTCAATTACTGGATTGACTTCAATACCAATCTGAAAATAAAATTAATCCAACTTTGAAACCTTATTCTCACAGCAAACTGCATAATGATATATGACAAACCACCAATAACAGAAGAAACACTGCACGGTTGACCCCCAAATAAACAGTGCCTAAAACAAAAGGAGTGTTTGGTATTGCTAATTAAAACTGCTTATTATCTTCTGAAATATGCAGATTGCTTATTCAATAAAAGTCAACTCACTCAGAAATAATGATATATGACAAACCACCAATAACAGAAGAAACACTGCACGGTTGACCCCCAAATAAACAGTGCCTAAAACAAAAGGAGTGTTTGGTATTGCTAATTAAAACTGCTTATTATCTTCTGAAATATGCAGATTGCTTATTCAATAAAAGTCAACTCACTCAGAAATAATGATATATGACAAACCACCAATAACAGAAGAAACACTGCACGGTTGACCCCCAAATAAACAGTACCTAAAACAAAAGGAGTGGTTGGGATTGCTAATTAAAACTGCTTATTATCTTCTGAAATTTGCAGATTGCTTAATCAATAAAAGTCAACTCACTCAGAAATAATCATATTAGCAAAACAACTTTAGAACTGTTTATACACCTTATCAAAATCCCAATAATCAGATTAAACAAACCAATCCCAAACACCCCCTACTTAACTAGAATTAAATCTAAAACAATCTGAATATCAAACTAAACAATCTTTAATCCTAATCTAAAAGTCACCATAAACTTAATAACAAAAATATATATATGTATTACCTTCCAAGCAAGACTGAAACCCAAATGCTGAGCAAGAAAACTCCCAAACACCCAACAAACAAAACACAAGAAACCAGCAAAAGCACCAGCCTTTTTATCCAAACAAACATAAAAAGCAGCATAAATCACAGTAAACAAAAACCCATAATTCAAAACCAAAATGCCCAATGAAAAATCAACCAAAGGTGGTGTAAAATACAAAATCACAAGTGCAGTAAACAAAATAGGCCAAACAAACAACATATGAATAAAAATATTCACTGGGTTGCTATGATATGCTCCATAAAAAGCAAAGTGCTTTTCAAGATCAAATAAACCTATTTTTGACATCTTTTTTTTTATAAAAATAGCTTTTCTTGATAAATGTTTTATGGGACTTTACAAAGATTGAAGTTTTTTTTGGTTTTTATAGATGGATGGTTTATTCAAACAAGACTGAGTTTGGTTTCTTGTGTGTTGAAGTTGTTGCTGACGTGTGATTTGTGTACTTTAGTTGCTAACATGCACCGGCTATATTATACTGTCTGTTGTATTTTTGTATTTTGATTTTTGCTTACTAATGGAATAAAAGATTTTGGATAAGAAGTGTGAAACAATGAAAGGATATGGATTACTGTTTTTATTTTTGGTCGTATTTTTGTAGTTATTACAAGATTGAATGATAAAGAGAAAAAGATTATTGAGTAATTTGCTAAATTTTTATAGGATTTACTAACAACAATTATATTGATATTGTTTGTTATTACAAAAAGTGCGATGGGTGCTGATATGGATTATGATTACTTATTAGGCTGGGTCGATAAGCTACTCGTGGACTGGATATGTACTAAATCAAGTAATGAAATGATTTACCGCACAAGTGAGAGTAAACTGTTAGCCTTACCAAGAGGACGGACCCCATGATTAAGTTATGGCGTGAGAGTAAGAAATCATGTTTGGTAGAGAATATCAGAGTATGTGTGTGTTGTTATGTGTGAGAAAGTCATACCTCATAAATGTGTTAGAGAATCCTCTTTTATAGGCGAGTCTAATATTAGGGTTTCATAGTATTTCGTTTATATTTGTTAGTGACCAGAGTGGGACTCTTGTCGGGCAAGGATCCGCAATAATCGGGTTGCGGACACAGACCATCTTTCGTGACTACTGGTTGGTTCGCCGGAGTACTTGCGCAAGTACTCTTCAGATAATTTGCGTGCGTCTTTGTGCGTTCGGGCCGCGGCCAATTTGTCACTGGGCTTAGTGACGGCTCGGTAGTTTTAGATGTTTACTTTGTTGGGTCTGGCCCCAAATGTGTATAGCACAAGCCGAGTCCAATAGGGGCCCGCTACACGTGCTTACATCATCATTGTTTAAGCTTACTTTAATTAAAAATATTTTTAAATATGAACTCGTTTGATATTAATATATTCTTATAAAAATTTATTTACATTAATTATATTTTTTGAAATCATGTATATATAGAAATGATAAATTTAAGACTAAAATACACGGTTGGTCCCTAAACTTGGCAGGACGCATCGCAATGGGACAAAACTCACCATTTTCATCGTGATGAGTCCAAACCTTGGCCTTTAAATGCCAAATCAGTCCCTTTGACCAATTCTCTGTTAGTCAAAGTCTGTTAACTTCCCCATGTGCCTTGCACATGAGGGTAAAATCGTCATTTCATTGTTTTAGTTTATCACCCTTCATCTTCATCTTCCTCATGTTTGAACCCAGATTCCGGCGACCTTAAACCCAGAATCCGGCGACCAAGAATATCATTTGTAAGAAACAGAGTAAAACAAACCAAATACAAATAACTTGTCTAGGTGGTTGACCAATAAAATGCATAACCCACTAAGAGCCGAGAATTTTCACCAGGAGATACTAGGTTTATTAATGGGCATTTAGCGATGAATTGGTAATAAGGATAGCACTGGACATGCATTATCTGCATCTTCAGATAAGAAGGGCTTGTATGTGTGAGATTCATTTATTGATATCAGCTTTAGACAATTGGTTACGATGAATACTAAATATCCAGAAGGTAGGCACCGAATGTTGGTATCATTATTTTTTCATCATGGCGCCAGCTAGCACATGGGATGATATACCTGTAAAACCAGAATCCAAACATTACATTATAAGAAAAAAGTTATCTCAACTCGCCAAACCAATGCTACTGATAAGGTTTTAAAATGTACCTTTTTGAGGGGTCGTTTAAGCCCTTATTTGATCACTTTTGTATCCGTTATTACTTAATATCGTTCCTTTTCACTTTTTAGGTCTCTTGAAGGCAAATTGTTGTAATGGCACTTATTTGGACGAAAAGGCGCGGATATACGAAGAAAATGGCCAAAGTCAAGAATCGAGCACTCAAGCTGCTGAAAGACAAGGTGACGGCGTCACTGCTTAAACGCGACGCCGTCGGAGCATTTTGTGACGGCACAGAAGCCAAATTTCCTATTTTCAAGTGACGGTGTCAGGCTTTAAAAGAGTAGGCCGTCGCAACTCAGACGACCTAGATTTGATCCAGACGGCGTCAGAAGCTGAAGAGGACGGCGTCACAAGCACAAGGTGACGACGTCGCAAGACTAACGTGGCCAAGACGAAACCCTAATGACGGCGACCCGACGGCGTCACAAAATATAAGGTGACGCCGTCGCACATGTAATCTTATATATAGAATCCGAATTTTTCAGTATTAGAGAGTAGTCTTTTTGGAGTAAAAACCTAAACCGAACCAAGGCTGTCTTGTACAGTATTTTAGGGTTCCAAACCCTATCTTACATCAAGATAAGTGTTTTAATTCATTAATTCAATTATGTCTTTGATTATTTGTGTGTATGCTTGCATGTTCTCCATGTCCGGCTAATTTACTTGTGTGTTTGCTTAGGGAATATGAAACTTAATTATTAAATATTGATTGGTTGTTTCTTATCTTAATTGTTAATGATCTAGTAATGTGATAGGTCATTCGTTGTGTAATTAATGCTTGATTAATCTTTGTGAACCTTAGGCTATAGCACTTATAGCGGTTGTAGGCTAAACCATCCAAAGAGGGCCTTAGAGTTAGAGTTTATAATCCCTAGTGGGTTTTGTAGACGAGACCCTTTGGTAAGTTCAAAGAGTTAGGGATAAACGCATACCCTACGACTTTAGACACACAACGCAATTAAGAATAAGGACGTGACAATTCAACCACCAATAGGAGATAATTAAGGAGTAATAAAACCTAAGTAAACACATCTTTAAACTATCATACGAATACACAATAATTAGACATAGACTACCCATTAGTTTAGATAATTAGATAAGTAGAAGTAATCGGTAGAAATACCAAAACCCCCAAACTCAAACCCCGAGATTCGTACCGTTCCATTTCCTAAAAAACATAAAAAAGATAAAAAATAATCTTCCTCAACCCCAACCTTAGCGTAGTAACTTCTCACTAGCATTCCTATTCCCCTAGAGAACGATATCAATACCCGTGGCTTACCCTAATACTACACTACAACGATTAGGTTCACTGCCTAGGGTGTTATAAAACTTGCTCGAAGAAAAGGAAGTTCCTTTGACCCCGAACTATGCGTGTAGCTTTATCAGCTACCTTTTCTACTTTGGATAATGGATACTAAGTTGAATATGTGACTTGCTCAGAGGAGAAGCCCTTGCTATTAGGCTACTTTGGTTGTTTTTAAAGAAAGGCAACCCTTAGATGTTGGGCAAGTAGATTAGAAAAGCTTGCAGGCAACCCATAATGTTAACATCAGTCATTGACACACATGAGAGTTCACACACATTCTAAAAGGTTAAAAATTCATGGTACTTTTGGATAAAACTGAGGTCAGAAGCTTGCTTTAATTGGAACTCTCTTTGTATGTTGCAGCTAAATCACATGTGTTGTCATGTACTTTGTTACATATCTAGTACTAGCATGTGTAAGGTCATATGAAGTTCTGTTGCTCTCTGATGCTTTATAATGACCTGTTTTACAGTTAATTGCATAAATATCTTCCTTGTTCTTGATATCCCATCTTTTATTATTGATGTGTGCATCTTCTTATAGGGTCTTTTCTCCTTTTATGGAAGAGTATTTTAGATTTCAATATGTTGTTTCGCTTAGTGGTTTGTTTCATTGTTGCTTCCTTACTAGTCTCCATAGTTTTTTGTGTAATTAAATCTGGTGCCACTTAAAAAGAAACATTGTTGCAAATGGGAATAACAGTGACGGGAAATTGTTATGTGTTTCATCTAATGGACAACATAATTCCAGTTACAGAGAAACGAAGACCCACCAGATATATGCTGAAGAAAGTTCGCTTCATGGAGTGGTAATTAGTTTCAAACTAAAACACAAATCAGGATTCCATTTTATAGACATGAACATTGGTCAAATGATATTCTTGGTCGCCGGATTCTGGGTTTAAGGTCGCCGGAATCTGGGTTTAAACATGAGGAAGATGAAGATGAATGGTGATAAACTAAAACAATGAAATGACGATTTTACCCTCATGTGCAAGGCACATGGGGAAGTTAACAGACTTTGACTAACAGAAAATTGGTCAAAGGGACTGATTTGGCATTTAAAGGCCAAGATTTGGACTCACCACGATGAAAAGGGTGAGTTTTGTCCCATCGCGATGCGTCGTGCCAAGTTTAGAGACCAACGGTGTATTTTAGTCTAAATTTAATTTGGAAACGTTGCCCAGTAATGTTTAAACAAATGGTTAGTGATTCATTCACGGAAATAATTGATTCATCCACAACAAATGAATGTAAAAATACACAAGTACCCTTGACATTTATCTACTATCTTTTTCACTGTTGATATTAGCATTTAAGTTGTTTACACAACTTATTTAATACTCCCTCCGTCCTAAAATTATTGTCCTCTTTTAACTTTTTCGGTCTTTACTTTTCAACTTTGACCTTAAATACTTTTGTTTATATTACATATTACTTGATACAAAATATATGAACGGATTAAGTTTTAAATGTATTTTCATTTGGTATAATTTTTATCAAAAATTGTATAGCACAAATAAAAATATTTATAGTCAAAGTTGAGAAAGAAAGACCGAAAAAGTCAATAGGGGACAATAAATTTGGGACGGAGGTAGTATAATTTTTATTAAATGAGCCTTTGACAATTTACATCCACTTTTCGTAAATCTGCATTTTCTCTTCACTTTTCAAAACTTCTTTTGGGAGTTGTGGCATAGACCTTTTACATGAAACAAAACTCAAAGAATTAGGAATATGAATGGTATGAAATAAGATAAATGGCGATCAAAGATCACAACATATTTTCGATGATTTCATTCTTTTCGTTGATTTTCAACCAATTACTTCTAAATTTTGTGAAATTGTTCTCGTAATTGCATTTTGAGCAAGCACGCAACTCCTCTTGTGAGCATGCTCGTCATTCGCATTTACATATCTTTAATTTAACGTCGAAGAAACACGTTATATTTATTAAAATTGTAGGCGTAAACCATCCTATAAATATTTGCTGGAAAGACAAGTCGCAAAAGAAGTATCATATTTTAGATGAATTTGAATTTTAGCTACTCAATTTCTTTTTATGCGATTTGCCTTTATTCGAGTTGTTGATCAAACCTTATTTTTGATGTTCACAACAAATAATAAGGTTAATTATTTAGAAATGTATTATATTTTCCACTTTTTGTTATTTTGGGCGTTCAAAACTGACTATTCCGTGTCCAACCTTTCAAAATCGATACACAAAATAATTAAAATTTGAAAGGTTGGACACAGAATAATCAGTTTTTAATGTTGATACATAGAACTACAAAATGTTTCAAGTATAATGCGTACAATTTTAAACAGTTAGCCCAAAATAATACTATATTTTATGTTCACTAGCATTCATATGTATAATTATTGAGTGTTTTTTCACTTATCAAAATAATAAGGTAAAGATAAATAGCAATAAGATAGTTTTGCAAGCTATGGTGGAAGAATTAATGATCGCTGCGTATTATGACAAAAAAATAAAATACAGTCAAGGATCAAAAGTGTAGAATAACAGGTAAGTAAAAGCAAAGGGTATAAATGTAATTTCAGTTTAATGTGCTGTGAATGGATCAATTTCTTCCGTGGATAAATCACCTCCCTAAACAAATTTCATAAGATTGTTGTAGCAATCCCAATTTTTATTTACTAATTTGATTTTTAAATTTAAAAGTTTTGCTAATAAAACCTCTTATTGAATAAGCACAATTGAACGACTATAATTTAATTAAAATGTAAAAAAGAGAAAAAGTAAAAAAGAAAATGGATACAATCTTGAAGAACAGATACAAGCTCTAAAAGACTAGATACTTAACAAACAATTTATTGTGATTAGATGAATCAAAATGACATCAAACTGTTGTAAATTTTATTTTGTTAAGGATGAATCTTACGTTGTGTTTTCGAATTTAACTTTGAAGATAAATGAAAGAAAAGAAAAAGAAATTGTGAAAAATTCGTGTTCTCCAATTTTATTTATTTTATTTTTATTTTTATTTTTTATTTTTTTTAAGGAGGAAAAATAAATATATGAGAGAAATTTGAGGGTAAAACCACCATAACACTTTCTTTCAAAAAATGAACGGAAATAAGATTAAACTAAAGTCTAACATGTTAAATGACAAGATTGTCTTTACCTTTTAAGCTTTAAAACATTTGATCACGAGTATAATTGTAAATAAATTTAATATTTTCATTTCTCTCTTTTATTTTTCAATTCAAGAACACAAAAATTTATTAATCTTCTCTTTTTCTTTTCTATTATTTATTTTTCAACTCAATAATATAAATATTTTTCTACTCTCCTTTTTTTCTTCTTTTTCACTTTTTTTTTCTTTAATAAAAACTCGAAAATACAGTGTTAATTGTTGATTGGCAAAACTCAAATTTTATAAATCATTTGGTAATCTAGAAGATTCAAAAGTTATTTATTTATTGTATTTTTTTTATTCGATGCTAGCAGTAATTTTTTTTAAGAGTAAACTACACCATTCATCCTTGTGGTATACGTTGACCATCAAGGATCGTCCTTTGACCAAAAAAATTGCACCGTTAGTCCTTAACTGCGAAACGTTACTCAGCGTTGGTCCCTCACCCTAACTGGCGTGAGTAACGGGCGTTAAATCTACACAAGCAGGGGTATTTTGGTCTTTTTATTACTTCTCTCTCTACTTCATCTTCTCCACTTATTCATCAACACAAACTCCACATTCTCCAGAAATCATAAGCTTTAAAAGCCTTTTTTTTAATAATAATAATAATAATTAAATTAAATCAAGAACTTTAATCTTTAACCAACTTAATTCATATAACTTCACCGAAAGAATCAACTACCAACAAAATCAGCCTCGATGAGTTTTGGTTTCTTTTATAAACTCAAAACCACAAATCTGTGGCTTTCTCTATAACGATTTTCACCCAAAAAATTTTATACCTCTAATATCCAAACATACATATATATACACAATCATATAAACACAAGAGCATATTTTCATCCAAAAAAGCTTTCATCTCTATTATATAAAGTCTCCACCATTTCATATGCATAGATCATCAGTATCTACTTCATCTTCTACATAACATTCACACACCATTAATTTCAGGCCCTTCATTTTCATCAAACTCTTATAACCCATTTCTACATCTTCATTTTCATTTTCATCAAATCCTTTGATCCTAAACCTTTAAAAGTAAAACAACAAAACCATCATCAAAACCTTCTTCAAAACCTTCATCAACCACCACCCTCACCATAGACCCATGAAACGGCCAACCAGATCGAAACCTCCATAAGACCACCACCATCCTTCTCAGCCACCGCCGTCGACACGCATCACCACCACCGCTGAGCCGCACCGTTACCGTCGACCCGCACCATAAAATGGATCAAGATTTATGATAGTGCCGTGGGTCCTTTAATAGATCCAAAAACCCATTTTCTTCATTACTTGATTACATTTTTTTTGTAGTTTTGTTTAGATCGTAGTAGTTAATGTATGTGAAAGAATAATAAGTGGCATCATTGGGTTTTTATATCAGATTGGGAATGTGAACATGTGCTTACATGTAAATTATTTTGGGTATTATTTTATATGAGTTTACAATTAAATATGTAAAAGTTAATTGCGGGTTTAATGTTTTGGTGATGTATTTGGGGTGGTGCCGAGTGAAGATGATGAAAAAAGAAAGTATTGTATTTGGATTGGTGGTTGATTGGTGATTAGGAAGAAGATGAAAGAAGAAAAAAGAAAGTATATGAGTTGGTGGTGGGTGATGATGATGGATAAAGATAAGCATAAATGAAAAAGATGAAGTCAAAAGGATGGAGCAAAAAGATCAAAATACCCTCACGTGGGTATTACGTGTTAGTAAATAACGAGAGTTAGTGTGACCCGTTAAAGTGAAGGACCAACGCTGAGTAATGTTTCGCAGTTAAGGACTAACGGTGCAATTTTTTTGGTCAAAGGACGATCCTTGATGGTCAATGTATACCACATGAACGAATGGTATAGTTTACTCTTTTTTTAATTATGATGCTAGCAGTATTTGACTTTGTCGTTTGAAATATTTTGTTGAGCATTCAAAGTTCCATTTAAAGCCATCAATAGTCCTAGAATAGTAGTCAATCATTATCATTTATTGTTTACTATGTCGTGCCAAAGATGGTGTCATAGATATAAACGAGTGTAGAAACCCGCGCGATGCAGCGGGATTGGCTTCTAAGGACTTATTTTGTAGCGACACTTAAACTTCAGGGGCTGTTTTTGCCAAGTTGTGAAACTTTGCATTTAATGTTCGGACTTACTTTGCAACGATACTTAAACCTCAGGGACTGTTTTTGCCAAGTTGTGAAACTTTGCATTTAATGTTTGGACTTAGTTTGCAGCGACACCTAAACCTGAGGGGCCATTCTTGCCAAGTTTCGAAACTTAGCAATAAATGCGGGGACACATGGCATGACCACATGCGTTCCCCGCATTTTAGTTAATAGATATAATATGCTATTTCAATTTTATTTTTATTTTTTTATTATTTTTATTTTTTTTTTTTTTTTCATAACATCAATTTTGGCTTTGACACCAAAACCTCTTACTTAGCATAACATTAGTTTTCTGGTGTCGTCAAGCTTATTATTTTTATTTTTTTAAATAATACAAATAAAGTATATAACTAAAAATTAATTTCATTAACAAAAAACACATTATATAAATAAATAAAAAAAGGAAAAAACGGCTAATAATAGCCCCAAACATTCATATTTTTTATTTCTTACTGTAATATAACGTTACAATTAAAAGAAAAAGAAAAAAATGCCAATAAAAGTAAACTATTCATAAATAAATGCTAGTTAACTATCCTTTAATAAATTCTAGTAAATGAATGTTAATAAATGCTGGTTACCTAAAAAGTCAAGGATTTATCGTAAAGACCAAACTATTAAAACGAAAAGAAAAAATATATATATATGCCAATATATAAAAAAAATATAATGGTCATAATGATATGGTGTTCTTCTTCTTCATCTTCTTCCTTTAGTACCTGCGTCAGAAAAAAATAAAATAAAAAATAATTTTCATGTGAGTCGGTGGCTACGGCGTCATAACCCACTAGCCGAGTTCCGGTGTAGTTCCTCGTGCCATCGACTCGCGCTATCGCTAATGGCTTGAGCCATCAATCACCGTACCCTGCTTTCTAAGAAATCATATTCTATTATTCATATATAATATAAAGGTTTTTCTAACTTGTGTCTTTAGACACTTGATAAGAAGCACCTTATCAAAGAGTTTTGGTTCAGTTGGTATTCATCTTCGAAAAACTCATGGGCCTACTGGAGAGATTTTGTGAATTGTGACGTCGTAGCCTCATTATGTCAGGAGAGTTACTAGAGCTACTCATTGCGGGGTTGACAATAGCCGGTGCCAAAAGGCACTCGGAGTTAAGGTTTTTGCGGATTAGTTGTGTTCGTTTTTGGATCCGTGAGTCATTTTCTGTAAGTCACTGCCACTTTTCAATTTATTTTTATGAGTCCAAAAATCCTTTTATTTGGGTCCTTTATTACTTATCTTGTATCTAAAGAATAAGTTAAAAAAACCCGTAATATAAGATAGGATTTTGGTAACCACAAATTTATGAGTTATTATTAAACTTACTTTAATTAACAATTAAATAATTAATTAAATCAAACATTGCATGTTTAACAACATATTGTATATAATTATAATCATTAGATATATATGAATATAAAAATAATAAGTTCATTAAATGTTACTTTTATACAAATGACATGGCTTAACCACGCCCATATAAGTTGTGGTTAACAAAATCAAATAATACATAATAAAAGAAATAGCAAAAATAAAGTAAAAAATTAATTTACTTTCACAAACCAACTATAAAAATACCTATAAAACAATAAACTCTGTGAATTTAGTCTTTGTCATGCGATTCTCCTGTGCAATTTAGTTCATGCTGCGACTTTTTCACAGAATCGGTTTTTACGTGAACCTATATTAAAATCGCACAATAACCCTTCTATAAAAAAAATGCACTAATTGGACTATTTTCACAAAGCTTGCAATTTTTTATGAGTATTTTTGTAGAAACTTGATATTTTAGTTAGTTTGTTATCTTTGCTATTTTCTATGTTATAGTGCAATTTGGCACATGCCGATCAATTAAAATATTTAATATTATAGTCACTTCTCTTGAATATGAAATTTGGCCATCAAACAACTTGAAGATGAAATTGGGCTATCAAACAAGATATGATTAGTTTGAACATCATGAATTGCATTTTTTTTTAAGTTGGAAGTCTCGAAATGACCAAAAAAGAAAAAAACCATATTTAACTTCAAAGTTGTCACCACATGTTTGAACATTTCTGCTTTTCTTATTCCTAAAGAGGCGCGCTTATTGGACGAGCTACCCAAAATCGGTTGTATTGTGCGAGAAACAATACATATGTGGTTAATAACTAGTTTCTGACTCTTGTGAACACATCATGTTTTGACCTAAGTTCAAATTTAGTGAATATTTGTGTTTGTATGTGTTATAACCCGTGCATACGTTAATTTAATTTAATACAAATATTATAAAAATCGTACCATTTGAGAAATTATAGTGTAGGCTCGTGTATTTATCTTTATATGTCAATAAGCCGTGCTTTATAGAGTTGAGACGGTAACCTTTTGGTATCGAACCGACACCATTTTCAAGAGACCGGTTATTTTCCCCATCAAAAAGTAGGGGTCCCGTTCTCTGAATCGAGTGGCAAGACTGGTGATTAACATGTGCAAGTGAGACTATAACACATGGCCCTCCTGTTAAAAGGGGCCTCAAATTTATATACAAAAGTCATGCTCAAAAAAATAAAATGCATCCCAGTTTTAACCTTAGATATTTGGTCCCCACCCGTTGATGTACGTAAAAGCACACGGTATGGGGAAGGATAACATGCCAAATGCATCATTTTTTCGTGCCAAACTTGTGCCAACCACACCGTCACTTTGTGCCATTCGTGAGCCAAAGGTTCCCAAGCCATTTGAATGGCTCAAGCCATTTGATGTTGTATGTTATTTTTTTCTTTTTTTTTGTGTGTATCGTGAGTGAGTGAGTATTTTTCGTGGGGTATTTTGTGAGACCCAATAACATGTTAGTGGTGTGTTATGAGGGAGGGTGTTTTAGTTATTGGTGTGTTATTGAAAGGTGTATGATGTGGCGCTGATGTGGCATACCAATAACGTGTTATTCGTCATTCCCATACCTTGTGCTCTAACAACACATCTTATTGTATCTTAGGGCTGAGCAAAACAAACCGAAGACTGAATCAAACCGAAAAATCGAGCCTAGCTGGTCCGACCAAAGTTGAACCAACATTATTCGGTTCGGTTTTTGGTTTTGTATATTTATGATTTTCGATTTTGACTCGAATCGGTTCAGTTCGGTTCAAGCCAAAACCGAAGAAACACACCTAAACTATATAAATCGAACTGAACCGAGTCACTTCGATTCGGTTCTCGATTCATGTCTTTCACAAAATAGGTTTTCGGTTAGCTTTGATTCTGGTCGTTTCGGTTCGGTTTTGACCCGATGCTCAACCCTATTGTTCAATATGTTTTGGAAAGAAATAGAACATTTTAAAGTGATATATAACTATCAAAATACAATTAAAAGTTTAAGTTTGTACATTAAAGTTTAAAGTAGTATATGTGTTATTTTTACGATTGAAAATCATATATCTTCTTTGGTTAATGTTTCTATGTCAATGTGATGTCCTACAGGGCCTTCGAAATTCAAGGAACGGCCTTAACGAGTGGTAAGCCGGTACCAGTACCGGAATTAGATAAACCGGTACCATAAAAAACAAAATGTCTTCTATTCTCCCATTCGAAATCCAATCGAGTTCATAATCTGTAAAACATTATATTGTTAATGATAAGAACCGTATATTGATTGCCTGATTTGCTCTCATACATATTACAGATATATACACCTTAGAGTACATTCTAGAATCGGGCTTGGCCCGTTACATAACATAATACAAATCATGGGCTAACACTCCCCCGCAGTCGCAACGGGAGGACACCCGACACTGAGACTGGAGCGAAATTCTTCAAAAAGAGCAGATGGCAATCCTTTGGTGAAGATATCCGCATACTGTTATCGAGAAGGAACATGAAGAACCCGGACCTGACCAGTGGCAACCAAGTCACGAACAAAGTGAATGTCAATCTCAATGTGTTTCGTACGTTGATGCTGAACTGGGTTAATCAGCTAATACGGATTCCTCAGAATTGCCTAGACGGATCCCTACTAGGAGGGAACCGTGAGATCCGTGAGACAGAAAGCTCTCTTTCTACTAACTTGAACCACATTTGCAGGAAATTGTGAATTATACTTGCTTTCTAACCTTTGTTTTGTAGTTATTCAATTTACACATGAAGACTTTGACATCCTAAAGCTAGGGGAGCTTTATGTCAAAGCAATACATTGCTAATTACTTGCAATACTAGGTTTACATTTTGTGACATCCCCTTTCAAAATTTCAATCATCAAGGGGGAGCACATTCGTCACTTAGACGAAATCTTTTGCAAACTTACTTGCAAACAAACTAGATTAGTATCACTTTCTTGACGCCCTTACATAGGGATGGACTCGTCAAGGGGGAGTAAAGACGAGATCCTTTCCCGTTATTTGCTCTCTATTTCTTTTTATTTTTTTTTCACATGTTTTTCTTAAAAACGATGTGTTGCATTACTTCAAACACTTTTTGTTTCGACAAAAAGGGGGAGAAGAAAGTAAAAACTACAAATTCAAACTTTTACGAATTTTAGCTTTTCCTTAAAATAATTTTATGTTTGGTCATCAACAAAAAGGGGGAGATTGTTAATACAAATAAGCCGTAAAAACGTTTATTTATATTTTAGGATCTTCTAATGTTTTGTCGATAACAAACGTAAAATCATGTTAACGAAACAAATAAAATACGTAAATGATTTGAACTAATAGTTTCTAACATATTCACACTTTCACATAAAACACTAAAACAAGTATAAGTGATTTTATGATTTAGTAATACATATGTACAACAACTAGTGTTTACATATTTTGGGTAAAATATACACATAACTAGTATGTAGTATATTGGGTAATATAAATGGGTAGAAACTTAAGTATCACAACCCATTGGGCAAATACATTGATTGTAGTTTGGTACAACCCAAAGCCCATAACCCATGGAGCTTGACCCATAACCCATTGCATGACATCATGCTTATATCATACATGGATAATATCCATAACCCATGGATCAACCCAGGGAGCGTCCCACGGATCCCTAGCTTAACGCTAGACGGATCCCTTGTGGAAGGGATCCGGGGAACAATAGAATTTTTCCTCTATAAATAGTGAGCCATTTCTTCATTATTTCTCACCCCTTTCTAACACACTTTCTCCCTGAGTTAAAAACTCACTAACCTCAGATCCAAGAGATCTATGTTTGTAGTTTTGTTTTTGTGTGATCTTTTAGGTTCCTCTTAAAGGCAAGATCACCACCTTTGAAGTCGAGCAAGCTCAAGTCCATGATTTGCCATGCTTCCTCATCATCAAGGCTACTGAAGTCTTCTTGTTGATGATTCCTTTCTTCCTTCAAAGGAGTGTGGTGTTGAAGACATTAGTGAAAGATGTCTCAAGTGTCAAGACGAAGATATTAGTGAAGGGTATCTATCGTCTATAGCATAAGCACTTGTGGTAGGTGCTTAGAAGTCAAGACAAGAAGCATTAGTGAAAGGTGCTTAGAAGTCAAGACTAGAAGCATTAGTGAAAGGTGCTTAGAAGTGAAGACACAAGACTTTAGTGAAAGGTGTCTTGTAGATCTAGTCAAACGCATTAGTGAAAGGTGCCTTAGATGTACATTCGATATGGTGTGTTTCGATGTACAAGATAGACTAGTATTAGATCCAAGGATATTGATATCCTTGATGATGTTGTAAAGGAGTAGATCTCCTTTGGGATTAGTCGTTGGTGTAGTGTGGTAGTAGTTCCTCCATTGCAATGGAACTAGGTGCTTAGCCTAGTACCTAATAAAGGGTAGGCGACGTTGTGAAGGTGTAGTTCACCTTGGAGTGAAAGAGCTAGGTACTTAGCCTAGTACCTTATAAAGGGTAGGCGACATTGTGTAGGTGTGGTTCTCCTTGGAGTGAAAGAACCCGGTGGTTAGCCTAGCACCGGAAAAAGGGTAGGCGACGTTGTGAAGGCTTCTCAGCCATAAGGAGATTTGTGTAGTGATTACGAACTCTCGAGTAGGTGACTCGAGGAGTGGAGTAGGGCAAGGAAGGTGTCCTTGTAGCCGAACCACTATAAATACTCGCGTTGTGATTTTGTGCTTCTTACTCTTATCTTTTCATTACTTACCTTTATATGCTTGTTTATCAACATCCAACACACACATCCAAATATATTGACATAAGTCGATCTAAATAGATTAAAAGGAAGTTTTAATTGGCAAAACTATTCAACCCCCCCTTCTAGTTTTTCACAATTGGCATCAGAGCTTCGTTACCAAGTTTCTTGAAGTATATTGTACTTTAAAAACTTGATACGATCCATGGTTAATTGAAAACTACAAAGAAGGTTTTTCATAAAAACAAACACCATGTTTTTTTAAAAAAAAACTATATGTTTGGATGTTGAGTTGATAACAACATTTTTTTTTACTTGTTTCATTTAATTGCACTAATCCTCTTTGTCATGTTGATTAGTCAAAGCTCATACCCACCAAGCTATAGGAATCGCTTGGTAACAAGAATACCTTCCTTAAGAAGGTATCTTAAACGGCAAAGGAGCAGGAATCGTCTAAGTGACATTTGTTGTGTCATTTGTAAAGACATTCCTAAGTGCGCTAGAGGTATGATTTTCTTTTTAGTTTGCTTGATAATTAAGTATGCCTATTTAGGTATTTATATGATTATCTTTTGTGCTTATACATGTATTACATGGAGCTTCATTAGGAAGCCTTTTTCTCACATACGTATTTTATTTCTCGTCTAAAGTCGTGGTATATAAAACTTATGTTTTGTTTCTTTTAATCCAATAATAAAACAAAACACGAATTTCAAAAATTCCTCCTTCCCCATAAATACTCCCACCGTCGACCACTCTATCAAATCCTCACTTTTTCAAATCTTTCAATTTCTAAAATTTCCTCTCATTCAAAAAAACTTCATCTTCCTCCTCATTCCATCTCAACCGAAACCAAGAAGATTCGTCATCAACATGGTTTACATCGCACTCGTGCTCATCGCCTTAACACTCATCGCACTTGTGTTTCCTATGATGAAGTTCACATATGGAGACATTTACTTTGTGTTGTTAATCTACATTGGGATCATATACCCAATCCTTTGTATCATCTTTAGTATTGAAATGCAATACTACTAATAATCTAGTTATCTAGGTTATTATTATCATAATATGTTTGTCATTTCCTTTGATTTATTTGTTTCATATTCTTTCGTGATACATTAGAAGTCAGGTATGCATGCTAAAAGAAATTGTAGGATAAAACATATTTCGTGGTATAAAAATGTAAAACCTATGTGTTTATCAAATCTGTTTCTGTTACTACAGATCCACGGATCCCGGATGATATACTAGCCGGATCCCTTTTGTAAAGGAACCGTAGGATCCGTCGTACTGGAAAACAGTTTTCATGCAAGATTAAAAACCACTATCTTTCTAAATGTAATAATCCACTTGAAAGTCAAAACCTTGAGTGAGTTAGAGTGTTAAAAAACCATTGTTAATAAAAATCTAGTAGAAACATTAGATAATCATAGGTTGACCACAAACATCTCTGCTTTAACTTATCATTTCTATAGGTTAACCCTATGACGCATGAATATGAGTTTGATTTTTCACTCACTAGCGTCTACACTCCGAACATCTCTCTTGAACCCAACACACCTGGCAATCATGTCCGTGGGTTCAATAATCTCGAAAACCGTCACTTACACGAAGGACGTATTGTAGACACCTCTCTACAATTCGAAGAAGGTATCAATACCTCCTTCCGAGCCATAGGACTAGAATGTCTTCTTTAAATCAACGAGAAGATATGTCCAAGGTTCATAATGGAATTCTTCCGTCAAGTCAAACTCGTTCGTAACGAGGATCGCTCTCTATCTCTTTGGTTTTATATCAAAAACCAAAAGTTTACTCTAACCCTTGGGCATTTTGCTCACATTTTCCGAATTCCAAATCATGGACAATGTGCCTTCACCGAAGATTGGTCTCTTGATTCTCTCTTCAACTTTCGTGAAGAAAATAGTCCATATTGTTCACACATACCCTCTCCGGAAGATTTAAATATGCAAACCTTGACCATATTACTCCGATCCAAACATTATCTTCACACGGGACATCCGAGAAGAGTACAAGCCTCTTGCACTCATCCTACATGAGAATGTTTGGAGTCTTAGGGGAAATCGAGAAATCCTTCCCGCTTGTTGTGCTCACATGTTATACTGTTTGCTAACACAACAACCATACAATCTCGCCTACTTCTTCGCAAGGCGAATTGTAAATCTTCAAGGCTCCAAGAATAAACTCATCCCTTATGGAATGTTCTTAACACGCCTCATCATAATGTTATGCACTTCCATCCTCAATTTCAAAGTCCGTTGTACGTACTTGTGAACAAGATGATGGAACCGCTAAACATATCTCTCATGAAGACTTTCTTCATTCTTGATTCCACCAACACTCATCAATCACGTAATGATCCTCCTAGCGAAAACACTCAAGAAACCTAGTAGTATTTCAAAATAGGATCAATTCTCTTGTACTCGTGCTTTATCAATGTAATCCTATTTCTCTCATGAAATAAACATCTTACATTTGATATCTTAGTGTTAGAACCCCTTTAAATTAACCTTGGAATATAATGCATTGTCAAGATTATTGCATACCTTTAGTAAAGGTTCTGCTGAGCAGATGGACGGCTCCCAAAGTTTGTGCTAGACGGATCCCTACACTTAGGGAACCGTGGGATCCGGCAAACAGAAAATGCAATTGCAAGCATTATATTTTCAACATATCCTTAGAACACCTCACACTAAGCTAAACATAGTGTCTTAAGGAAAATTAAGTCCTTATCAAGATAAGTAGATCCTTCCTATTCACACATAACTCACCTAGATCACACTCTAAGACGCTTGTAGATCTATCATTTTCACCTTAATCCATTACTCTTCCGCTCTCTAGATCACTCATCATTCTCACATGATCCCTCACATCTAGATTTAGAAATCTTTCGATTATGACAAAATTGATCATAAATCATCCTTACCTCAAAATTGTTCAAAGTTGATCAAATTCTTGTTTTCCCATCTCAATGTTTCTAAGATATTTTCCAAAACACTATCCTAAGTCATAACCTGATATCTAGGATCATTTAGCTTCAATTGACACTCTCATCTTTAGTGTCATCCTTGCTTATCCATTGGTACTCTTGAAAGTTTCAAATCCTTCCATAAAAGACAATCATTAGCTACATCACTCATTACCTTCAAGTACTTAAGCACCCCTTCATTTAAGAAACTTAGGATGACTGAAACACTCAAGATGTTATAGGTCTTAGATCTTAGAAACATCATTTCCACTCTTTCATAGCTGCTGAGAGCCGGATCCCTAGGATTAGCCTAGACGGATCCCTCTGGGGAGGGAACCGTGGGATCCGGATGACAGTTTATGTCAAACCTTGCTAAAACAATCATTTCAACTCATCTTCCTAACTCAAACACTCCATCTTATCTTAAATGAGTTCCTAGATCAGTGCAAACTCTGAAGTTGACTCTTGTGCACGTTAATCATCACATTCCAATGAATCCTAGTGGCTTAAGGCTTAAATGCACTTGCCAAATCTCTTGGTTTATAACCACTTTGTTAGGACCTCCATAGTCATCACTCTCATCCTAACTTTCAGCACTTTAGAAACCCTTGCAAACCTCTTGAAATCATCTCATCATGAGGAAAACCCCAAGTAGTAACTTATCCACCAAAGAACCACCCATGAAAAAGGCGCATGTTATACACGAAATCTCTTCAACCGAATCATCTCCGGTCAAGCCAACAAATGATAGGATCCTCCCTCTTCCAATCAAACCAATTCCTAAAAGGATAGTACCCACAAAACTACCAATGCCAAACACCACCATACCTCCTAGGCCAAACAATATCATCTCCACTAAACCATCACCATTGGTTCCTAGAGCTATTTCATTTACATCTCCACTATCATCACCACACCTCTACAATTTAGAGGACTTGCCTCCTAGGCCGTCTCATCCGCTTCCGCCGACAACATTCTCCTCATTAGGAGGAATAATGGTACAAAATCAAGGTGTTGAGTCAACACTTGCTCCGTCTTCCTTTTCGTCGTTTCCATCATATAATCCCATTTGGATTATGAGAAATCATCAAAGTCAACCACCCGACCATATGAAAGTTGATACTTCTCTACCACCACCATCATTCTTGATCGAGCCATTCTCAAATGTGCCTCCACCAATCCCTCCATCATTTGAAACTCCAAAAGCCGCTTCACTTGATCCCTCGCATCAAGCCATTTCATTTCTTCCACCACCACTACCTAGCCATGACAAAGATTGCTATCATTGTCAACATGTTGAAAGTTTGATACATGAAGTACGAGAAGACCAATGTTTCATGTTCTATCATCTCCTCGAACGCTTCGACGAGATTAAACCTAAACAAAACTTGAGCTAGAAGATTTTAGTGATGTCCTAGTATCAAGCGATAGTTGGTTTAGAAATTCCTAGTCATGTATTTTCTTATTTTCTTAGTTTTTAGAGTCATGTATATCATAACGATAGTTTTATTAAATGGAATTACATGCTACTTGTTATTTTTCTAAGCATATGATTACTTTGTATTCATATCTCATTTTTGTTATAACATTACTTGTTATATCACCTTTGCTGAAATTAATCAGCTAATACGGATTCCTCAGAATTGCCTAGACGGATCCCTACTAGGAGGGAACCGTGGGATCCGTGAGACAGAAAGCTTTCTTTCTACTAACTTGATTACTTGAACCACATTTGCAGGAAATTGTGAATTATACTTGCTTTCTAACCTTTGTTTTGTAGTTATTCAATTTACACATGAAGACTTTGACATCCTAAAGCTAGGGGGAGCTTTATGTCAAAGCAATACATTGCTAATTACTTGCAATACTAGGTTTACATTTCGTGACATCCCCTTCCAAAATTACAATCATCAAGGGGGAGCACATTCGTCACTTAGACGAAATCTTTTGCAAACTTACTTGCAAACAAACTAGATTAGTATCACTTTCTTGACGCCCTTACATAGGGATGGACTCGTCAAGGGGGAGTAAAGACGAGATCCTTTCACGTTACTTGCTCTCTATTTCTTTTTTTTTTCTTTCATATGTTTTTCTTAAAAACGATGTGTTGCTTTCCTTCAAACACTTTTTGTTTCGAAAAAAGGGGGAGAAGAAAGTAAAAACTACAAATTCAAACTTTTACGAATTTTAGCTTTTCCTTAAAATAATTTTATGTTTTGTCATCAACAAAAAGGGGGAGATTGTTAATACAAATAAGCCGTAAAAACGTTTATTTATATTTTACGATCTTCTAATGTTTTGTCGATAACAAACGTAAAATCATGTTAACGAAACAAATAAAATACGTAAATGGTTTGAACTAATAGTTTCTAACATATTCACACTTTCACATAAAACACTAAAACAAGTATAAGTGATTTTATGATTTAGTAATACATATGTACAGCAACTAGTATTTACATATTTTGGGTAAAATATACACATAACTAGTATGTAGTATATTGGGTAATATAAATGGGTAGAAACTTAAGTATCACAACCCATTGGGCAAATACATTGATTGTAGTTTGGTACAACCCAAAGCCCATAACCCATAACCCATAACCCATGGAGCTTGACCCATAACCCATTGCATGACATCATGCTTATATAATACATGGATAATATCCATAACCCATGGATCAACCCATACCCAAGTGACCAAGTGCATTGCACTCAAAGATACATTGTATCTAGCCAAAGATCCATGGTTTAACCCATGACCCATGACCCATAACCAAAATACCCATGGGTAAAAGGGAGCGTCCCACGGATCCCTAGCTTAACGCTAGAAGGATCCCTTGTGGAAGGGATCCGGGGAACATTAGAATTTTTCCTCTATAAATAGTGAGCCATTTCTTCATTATTTCTCACCCTTTTCTAACACACTTTCTCCCTGAGTTAAAAACTCACTAACCTCAGATCCAAGAGTGTTGGGATTTAGTAAATCCAGTACTTAAAGTGTCGGTCACCTCAAGTATGTATACTCGTTAGAAAGCTCGTAGTCGTAGTTATTCAGTGTTAGTATTTAGATTACTTTGTAACACCGTGGAGGACGGACGGGCCTTTACCCAATGTATGCCTGATCCATAGCCTAAAGTAGGCGTCTATGCTTGTACCCTATAAATACCCTTTGCCTTCCAAGGCAAAGGGTTGGAGCTTCATAATATATTTTTCTTTGTCTCTCTAGGGTTCCCATCATCTCCCACTTTCTCTCTCTAAACTCTTAACCTAGCCGCACCTCTTGTTTAACAAACCAAGATCCTACAAATGGTATCAAGAGCCAAGGTTTGATCATGTTCTTGGTTTGATAGTTATTGTTCGGGTTAAGGTTTGGTTGTTGTTTTACGCGTAAAAAGGGTGTCACGCATACGAGTTTTTGAATCTTTAAAGCTTTAAATTTTTCACTTTTTAATCCAAGATTCTTGTGGGTTAAGGTTTATTGAGTGTTAAACTTTCAGTTTCTTGCAAAAAGTTTAGAACTTTACGAGTTTTTCTTGGTTATTAAGAGTGTTTGGATACGTGTGTACGAACCTACGCGTAAGAGAGAAAGGTGGTTTTGATCCTCAAACTTTGTTGTTTTGGTGTTTTTAAGGTTGTGTTATCATCTTTATCTGGTTGTCTTAACGTTTTTGATCATAAAAACGTGTTTGGCAAAATTTGTACTTCCTACGCATAACGAATAATCCTACGCGTAAGGAATTTTTCACTTGATCTTCATTTCTGGTGGTTACTCAGTGTTATTCTTGCTTGGATAAGCCTGAAAAACACTTCTACTTTGGATATCTCGTACACTATGAAGTGTAAGAGATCGTTTTGGGTAAAACCCTAATTTTACGCATAAGCATAAAACTTACGCGTAACAATTCTTACGCATAAGTTTTTTCTTACGCATAATCTTGTCTTACGCCTAAGGGAAACTTACGCATAAGGTTCTTACGCCTAACTTTGGTTTACGCATAAACTTAAGTATTTTACCCTAAAACCCTACGCGTAAGCTCTAGTCTACGCGTAAATTCTGTCTACGCGTAAGCTTGTGTCTACTCGTAAGTTGCAAGTTACGCGTAAACTGCTGTCTACGCGTAAGCTCTCATCTACGCATAAGTTCCTACGCATAACTCTGTTGTCTACGCATAAGTGCAGAAGTTTTACGGTTTATCTCTTGATTTTGTAAAATCCCGTGAAAGTATCTATTTCCCGGTAAAGTCAAAGATTTGTAAAATCCCGTAGAAGTTAAACATGTCTTCCGTTGCTGATGATGTGCAAGCTGCAGGATCTGATACTCGTCCTCCTATGCTTGACAGAACTGACTATGAGTCTTGGTCACAACGAATCAGGCTGTACTGCTTAGGAAAGGAGAATGGGGTTAACATCCTTAAGTCTATTGATGAAGGACCTTATCAGGTTGAGACTACTAGAGACATGATTGATACTGCTGCAGATGGAACAATAGTCTATGGAATGGATAGACCTAAGATGTATGATGAACTCACTGATAAGGAGAAAAAGAGATTCGATGCTGATATCAGGGCTTCAAATATTATTATTCAAGGTCTTCCAAAAGATATCTACAAGCTTAATCACAACACTGAAGCCAAGGCAGTTTGGGATAATGTCAAGATGCTTGTCTCGGGTTCTGAATTGACTATCGAAGACAGAGAATCACAGCTGTATGATGAATTTGAGCACTTTAAGATGAAACCTGAAGAAGGTGTTTATGAATATTAAGTGAGATTCCACAAGCTAGTGAATGATATGAGGAATATCAAGATGACTATGCCAAACATCCAGCTGAACTCAAAATTCGTAAAAAATATGAATCCCGAATGTCACAAGTTTGTCACTTCTGTGAAGCTTACAAAAGGACTAAAGAACACCAACTATGAGCAATTGTATGCCTTCCTTCTTCAGAATGAGAAACATGCTATGTTTGAAAAAAGGATTCTAGAACAGTTCAAATCTCAACCAGGAGAAACAAGCTCATCAAATGATACAACTGCATTTTTCACCAAAGCATCACAAGTCACACCCACTGGAAATGATAATCACAAGCCCGTTTCTGATTCGGGATATAAGCAACCTAACTCTGATGAAGTCATGGAGCACTTTATCAATAAATTGGCTCTTATGGTTAAACAAAACTTAACCTTCTCCCCACATACCAACAGACTTCACACTAACAATGAGATCAGGACTGCATCCAATCTACACAACCATGCTTTGGTCAGAGATGGAAAAGTTACTGTTCAACCAGTTCAAGAATGGCAGTACGAACAAGGAAGAGGTGGAGCTGGTAGAGGCTATGCTGGAAATCAGAATTGGGGAAGGAATGGAAACCAGGGTCAAGCAATGCCAATCAAGTGCTACAACTGTGGTGAAGAAGGGCACATTGCTAGGAACTGTACTCAACCAAAACGCCCTCAAAACGCAGAATACTTCAGGGACAAGATGTTGTTGGTTCAAGCACAAGATAATGGTGTAATATTGAATGAAGAGGAGTTGTTGTTCTTGTCTGATGGGAATGCTAGAACATATGATGGAGATGTGGACGAACAACCAGTGCATGCTGCTCAGAACAATCCCAACGCCTTTCAAGTTGCAGACTGTGATGCATTTGACTCGGACGTTGATGATGAACCATGTGCACAAACTATATTCATGGCTAATATCTCTCCAATGACCTCTTCATCTCAACAAGCCAGTCCATCCAAGGAATCCATCATTAAAGAGGTACTCAAACTATATGATGTGGTTGATGAGTAAAAGATTCACCATGAAGTACAATCTACTGAAGTCATTGAGTCAGATATTGAAAATATGGGAAATAACAATGTTATCCCATATGAACAATATGTGAAACAAGATGACAGTCTTGTTGTACCTAGTGATGAATCTTCTGCAATTAACAATGAATGCATGCATGATGAATACACTGCATTTGTGCCTGATGATTCCTTGACCACTGAGCTCAATACCTATAAGGAACAAGTTGCTATTTATGAACAGCGTGCTAAATTTGAATTAACTACGCGTGAGCAGGATATGGATAACCAAATGCGTACAATTATCAGAAAAAGTAATTTTAGAGAGGAAGTATTAAAACAAGAGTTAAACTCCTTACAAGAAAAGCTTTCTAAAACTGCTAAGCAAAAACAAGAACTTCAAGAAAATGTGAAAATGCTTAAGCAAGAATTCAATGATAAGGAATCAAAACTTTTGAATGATTTTTCCAATCTAAAAACTTTGAAAAACAAACTTGAGAATAAGTTGTACGTACAAGGGAATACCATTCAGACTGCTCACATGATCACTAAGCATAGAATCTTAAGCGATAAGCATAGCGTTCCCCTTGTTGAGGAACCAAGTCCTGAGGTTATTAAAAAGGCTAGAGCTGCTCATAAGGTACTTTATGATGGTAATGAAATCCTTAAGCCTAGGCAGAAACCTAGTTGCGTTGAGTGCACTGAGGAAGATAAGAAATCAGATAAACTCACTAGGGATAAAATGAACAAGAAGCTTGAAAATCCTGAGTGTAAAAAGAATAACATAACGATCAAACCTCATGATTACACTAAGGAAAACTGGATCTCCTTAAACAAGTTTAAGACTCAGACACTTCTTACTCCTGAACAAGTGTTCTGGAAAATGGATTTAGATAAGCAAAAAGCAGAGAATCTTGTTGCTTCTAACCCTCCCCTTAGGAAATTGCCAAAAGCAACTGTGTATCCTCCTAATACACCAATGCACCTAGTTCCTAGATCTATTGCCACTAATAGCAGGACCTTAATCAGCCTATATGTTGTTTATCAGCTGTTTGTTGATTTTGAGAAAACGTGTAAGAAGATGTTGGAATCACTCCTAAACTGTATTTCAAGTATTTATATTTCATATGTAATAGGTAGCTTATTATGGCCTTTATGTTTGTTTAAGGTCTAGCTTATGTAGAAGGCCCATAAGCTTAGGCCCAAGCCCACATAAGAAAGGATGGGAACTAGGAGTGTTGCCCTAGCTTCCCTCCTATAAATACTCTTGTAAACCCTCATTTGAGGGTTGGTTGTTCAAGTTTTCTTTCTTTCACATACTCTTTACGCCTAACCGTATTATTATTGTTTGAGTGTGTTAGATCTTGTTCAATCGCCTCATCTTCTTTCTATATTACTTGTGTTTGTAAAACTAGTGACCTAACAGTGGTATCAATCGCCTACTAGTTGGGTGAATCGTGTTTTTTTTGAAGTGGGTTTCGGTCCTACGCCTAAAACGCACCTTGATACTTTGGTTCGCTTAAAAACTTGTTTTTTACACTTTTTAATCCAAGATTCTTGTACTTTCAACGTTTTAAGGTGTTAAAATACTTGTTTTTGGAAAAAAGTTTCTACCTTTACGCGTGGATATACGTTTTTAAGCTTGTTTTTGTTCTTGGGTGTCGTTCTACGCGTAACCCGTTTAGCAGTTTTGGTACATCAAGTTTCACACTTTTGTGTTCTTTTGGTACTATTGAAGCTATTCCATAACAAAAATCTGGTTTAGAAACACATTTGGGCAAAATCAACATTACGAGTAATCCTACGCGTATTGAAACCCTAAAATTACGCGTAAGATTATCCTTGGTTTGATCTTCATTTTCGTGGTTTATTCCGTGTTTACTTGGATAAGTCTGAAAATACGTCGACTTTGGATATCTTTTGCACTGTGATAGTGTAAAAGATCATTTGGGCAAAAACCCTAAACTTACGCATAAGCATAAGCTTACGCGTAGAAATCCTACGCATAAGATTCACTTTACGCGTAAACTTAGGTCTACGCATAAGGTAATCCTACGCCTAACTTTTGTCTACGCATAACTTTAGTGTTTTTCCTACTTACGCGTAAGCTAAAACCTACGCGTAACTCCTTATTGTTACGCGTAACTTTGGTGTTTTTACGCATAAGTGCTACTTGGTTCTTGTCTTTTCTACGGCTAAGGACACTTCATCAACAAAGGTTCATTCGACTACAAAGATCCATTTTTACTACACAAGTTTATCACCATGTCTCAACCACCATACTCTAACTATTTCCCTCACACTTATAATCATCAACAACAACAACAATTAACTCCACAACATCAACAATGGAATCAACAACAAGCTATTTATCAACAACATAATCCACAAATTGGTGCAATTCCACCACCACAAATGGTTCAAACACCACCAAGCCTTCAAGCTCAACCCTACACAAATGATTTCAATCAACATCCATCAAGGAACACTATGAAGGAACCCACTTGCTACTGTTGCAGATCTAAATGCTACAGAACTTCTACACTATGAAGCTGATGAACTTGCAATGGAATACATCCTCTTAGGATTACCAAACCCAATTCTTCGTAGTGTTGATGCTCAAAAGACTGCACAAAAAATGTGGGATCATATTCGTCTTCTTATGGAAGGATCTGTACTCAATCAGGAGGATTTGGAATCCAAAATTTACTTGGCTTATGAACACTTCATGATTGAACTCGGAGAGACACTAGAGTCCTATCATCATCGATTTTCAGACATCATCAATGATTTGGATAAACACAACATCATCATGCCAAGAATTGCAGTGAATACTAAGTTCCTGAGTAGTCTTGGTCCAGAAAGGGAGAAGTATGTCATTTTTCTCCGTCAAGCGAAGAATATGCATCATTCTACTTATGGATTGTTGTACGATTACTTGAAGCCTCATGAAAAGGAAGTTGATCGGGAAAGGATTCTCCGTGCTCAAATTGCTAAACAGTCACATCCGGATAATCAACAACTTGCCTTGTATGCTCAACAGAATTATCCCTCTCAACCAGCAACTCAACCAACTGCTTCAAACACACCTTCACAGCAACAACCTCAACAAAATCAACTGGTTCCATACAACAACAACAATGCTCAAGCATATGTCAGTGAAGCGACTGAGGAAATCGATCCGTTCGAAGCATTGCAACAAGGATTTGTGATGATTGCTAATGCTTTTGGCCGTTACACCAACAAATCCAACAATCGTATTCGTTCCTCATCTAACACACGGACTCAAGCTGTTGTGAACAATGGACGTGTTGAAGTTCAGAATCGTGATTATGGTCGTCAGATGGGCGGTGGTCAAGGGTTTAATGATGTGGGTAGGAATAACAACAGAGCTCAAGTGGTGGAATAGGGAAATGCTCAGAATCGGTTAAATGGTCTTAGATGCTACAACTGCAATGAGAAGGGACACCTGGCTAATGCATGCCCAAAGCCAAGGACTAGGGGTAGTGCTTAATTCAAAGAGGCTTTACATTTGGCTCTTAAGGATGAAGCTGGTGGATCTCTCACAGACAAAGAACAGAGCTTTATGGCAGATGCAGACTCAGATGATGATATGGAGGACTTGCAGGCCAATGCAGTTGTTATGTTGATGGCTAATATGCAAGAGTTACACATGAGTGAAACAGGCCCAGTGTATGACACTGATGGCTTGTCTCAGGTACCCGAACAAACCATCATCATATCTGAACTAATATCTCCGTCAATATCTGAATCCGGCACGGCTCAGAATGTTCAAAATGAGTCATCTACATCTCATTCTGCCGATTTTCAAATAAACCCCGTAGTCACATTTGACGATCAAGATGACCTTATGGTTTCCCTCGATAATCAAATTGACTCCGTGGTTATACTTGAGGATCTAAACAATGATCATGTTGTGACTCACGTTGAACACGCTGAACCTTTGCCTCATCCAGATCTTGTTCTGTTACTTAAAGACCAACAATCCCAAATTGCTGAATGTGTTGCATTAAATCAGACCTTAAAAAGTAAAAATGCACTGCTAACCAAGGATTTTGAATGCTTACAAATGCAACTCAACTTTTTCAAAACTCAAGAAAACCGTGAAAAAGGTTTTGAAGCCGCTTTTGCAAAATCTCATCAAAACGAAAAATATTTAGAGAGACAGATGCGTGATCTAGCCGCTTTGAAAAATGTTTTGTTGTCTGAAATAGAACAAATGAAACACGAACATAAAAAGCAAATTAACACTCTCACCTTGGAAAATCAAAAAGCTAAGGCTGAGTTGTTAAATTGTCAAAAACAGTTCTCCGCATACAAAAAGCATTCAACGAATCGGGTAGATGACCTTCTTGAAGAAATTATCGGCTTGCAAAACAAACTTAAAGAGTTTAAAACTGTTGTTTACAAACATGGTGAATCAGTAACAGCTATTGAAAAGTTTACCTTAAAACCCAATCCAAAAGGATATGGAAAAAATCTAGCTGATTACAAACCAAAGCTTTCACTAAAAACATTCAAACCAACTCCTGAAGTTTCCAGTGCAGAATACAAAATTGATAATACTGTTATGAGTATTGTTGAATATCATCGTCAAGAGGAATTAGATGCAGAAGACGAGAGTCGATCAAAATTAAAAAACGTTGTTTACAACAAACCTTTTAATTATAAAAACGCGGTCACTTTCGTCACACCAACGGATTCTTCTAACACACCAAGGGTTATCATCAAAACACCTGAGTCTTCTAATGTTAATCCCAAAACAGATTATGCACAAACTTATGGTCCTTTATCTTCAATTAGTGAAGTAAACTCAAAACCTGAAAATTGAAATATTCTTAGATATTTTGACATTTTCATGGCTGACCTCAAAATTTTACAACATGAGATAGAATATCGTTCTGAAATCAAAATTGAACACTTTCAATCGCCTCTGGCGCGAGAACAAAGAGACATTTTTCAGAAAAATCTTTTACCTAATGTTAAAAACTTGAATAGTTGTGCATTAGCCTGGGAACGGGATTTTCATAAGGAACTTGGAACTATGAAGGTCGTTTTCGAGAAAACAGAAACATCTATTTCTAATACTAAACGAAAAAAGAAACTTTTGAGAAAAGATGTTGATCGACTCTTGGAAGACCTTATCTGTGCTGATGTCCATAATGTTGTGTTGTTTCATTCTTTGCCATATGCATATGATTATATCTCTGCTGATATTGTTGAAAATGTTGTAACTGTTGAGAACACCGATAATGTGCTTCAGATCGAGTCTTTAAAAGCTGAAAATAAACGATTACTCAATGAAATTTACAATGCAAAACGTCGTCTTCATTGGTGTGAAAAAGATATTCACAATCATCAACTTAGTTTTCAAAAGAAAATCGCTCAGTTGAGTGCAAAATCTTCTGATCCTAAAATTGAGCAACTGGATGATCAAAACGTGTCTTTGAAAAGTTAAATCTCAAAATATGAACAAGAACTTTTAAAAGTTAAACAGGAATATGGTGTCATATTTGATTTGCTCAATAAGACTCGTCATGAAGCATCTAACGAACTTGATCACTATCTTGCTCACACTAGAGAATTCATGAATTTTGCTGGTAATATTCGTTCTGAAAATCAAGATTTGATTCACACTATCTCTAAGTTAAGAGAAATGTTAGGAAAGTATGAACAACTTCCGCCTACCGTGATTAAGAAATTAGCACCAGTCACACTTAGTAATCGTGAACCTAGAATCCCTACTGCCAAATCACAAGTTGCTAATGTGTTTCCCTCTACTGAAACAGGAATAGTTGCGTCTTTTCCAAACGTCCGCACTTCACAGCCTAGGAGCACTCAATCGAAGAATAGGAAGTTGCGACCTAAGAAAAGATCAATAAGGAATGCTAAAGTAGAAGAACACCCTAGGACTCTGAATAAGACTCATGTTGCTTCCACTATAGATGTTGCGTCTGGCAAATGTAATAGAAATAGTGATGTAACGAATGCTAAACCGTTAAGCACTTTTGATATTCAGTCTGATGCACCTTGTGATATTTGTCGTAAAAGTATGAATTCTGATTGTCATGACAAATGTGTTGCTAAAGCTATCATCTCTCGATTACGGAATCCTAAGAACCGGAATCCCTCTAGGCCCACTAATCAGTCTAAGTCTGTGCTTGGTAAACCGCCTTCTTTAGATTCTAAGGCTAACATTGCTGTCACAGTAGCTCCCGTTTCACCTTCTAAGAATGTAGTACCACCTAGTGCATTCACTAAGACTAAAGCAAAGAGTAGTTATAGATGGCAGAAATGGATATATAACACACTAGGATTTAAATGGATGCCTAAAATTATTAATGTGTGTATGTCTAATATACCTGCTTCGGAACCCTCTAACATTTCGGGTTCCACATCTACTTCTATTCCATCTGTGTCGTCTGTGTGTAATGCAAGTGATACAAATCATTCTCTGGATTGTTGATAGCGGATGTTCCCGACACATGACAGGCAACCTTAAACTGTTATCAAACTTTATTGCAAAGTTCATTGGCACTGTCAGGTTCGGGAATGATCACTTCGCAGCTATCATGGGCTACGGAGACTATGTTAATGGGAACATCGAAATCAGCAGGGTTTACTATGTGGAAGGCCTCGGTCACAATCTGTTTTCAGTAGGTCAATTTTGTGATGGAGATTTGGAGGTTTCTTTCAGGGAGAAAACTTGTTTCATTCGTGATCTACATGGAAATGACCTTATGTCCGGCTCACGTAATTCTAGTCTCTACACTATCTCTATGCAAGACATGGTTGCTTCCTCTCCCATCTGCTTACTTTCAAAGGCAACATCTACAAAATCCTGGCTATGGCACCGTCGTCTCTCACATCTAAACTTTCAAACCATCACCAACCTTGCTCGACACAAACTAGTTGAAGGACTCCCACGATTCCGGTATTCAAAAGATCACCTTTGCTCAGCCTGTGAACAAGGGAAAAGCACTCGTGCTCATTTTCCTTCAAAGGTGGAACACAGCTCTCAGCATGTGCTTCACCTTCTTCACATGGATTTGTGTGGCCCAATGCGCGTGCAAACGATCAATGGCAAACGCTACATCTTAGTAATTGTTGATGACTACTCACGATGGACTTGGGTCTACTTTCTTCGAAGCAAAGACCAAGCTCCACAAATGATCATCACATTTCTCACCAAAATACAGGTTCAGCTCCGCAACACCGTCAGGATAATCAGAACAGACAAAGGAACTGAATTTGTTAACAAAACCCTTCGTGAATTCTATGAGAAAGTGGGAATTCAGCATCAAACATCTATTGCACGTACACCTGAACAAAACGGAGTTGTTGAAAGACGAAACCGAACGTTAGTGGAAGCTGCAAGAACAATGTTAATCAATGCTAAACTTCCAGATTACTTATGGGCAGAAGCCGTATCTACTGCATGCTATACTCAAAACCGTTCTATGATCACAAAACGCCACAACAAAACACCTTTCGAGCTTGTCCACAACTATAAACCAAACCTCAAACACTTTCATGTATTTGGATCCCTCTGCTATCCGAATAATGATCGTGATGATTTTGGAAAGCTCAAAGCGAAAGCTGATATTGGAGTCTTTATTGGATACTGCGACAATTCTAAAGGTTTCCGAATCTGGAATCGTCGAACTAAGGAGGTAATGGAAACGATTCATGCTCATTTTGATGAACTCACGGAAATGGATTCTGAGTATAACAACTTAGAACCCGGTCACAACCGTTTAAACTTCCCTCAACCCCCATCATCAGCTGAACAAAGCCCCCAGCTAACTCGTCAACAAATGGAAAGGTTATTTGCTCCTCTGTTCTATGACGACATTGATGAACGTGCTCCAGGTGTATCCGCTGTTTCCACTGCAAAACCTGATAATATTCCTATACCTGATACACCTGCTACAACAACTACTGTTGAAGATGCACCTACACCAGTTGACTCCAACACAACAGTTGAACACACCGCTTCCAACAATGATGAACCAGCTGATGATATTCTGAATGAAGTACCCCCACCTGCAGATTTTGATCCAAATGCGTTCTTTAACCCGTTTGCTAATGAGACTGCTGCACCAGATGTCGCAGAATCTTCAACAAACCATTTGAATCCTCAGAATCTGCACAATGTATACCAACATCAACCCTCTACACACCGATAGACTAAAGACCATCCTCTGGCTAACATTATTGGCAATCCGAATCAACCAGTCGTTACGAGACAACGCCTTCACACAGATGGTGAACATTGCATTTATGCACTCACTGTCTGCCAATCTGAGCCTAAAAACATTAAAGACGCAATGACAAAAGACAACTGGATTGAATCCATGCAAGAAGAACTCAATCAATTCAAACGTCTTGAAGTATGGGAACTGGTTGAAAGACCAACAGGGGTCTACGTCATTGGTCTAAAATGGATTTGGAAAAACAAATTGGATGCTGAAGGGAACGTCATCCGAAACAAGTCACGTCTAGTTGCTAAGGGTTATCGTCAGGAAGAGGGAATAGACTTTGAAGAATCTTTTGCTCCGGTTGCTCGTCTTGAGGCTGTTCGGATATTTCTCGCGTTCGCAGCTCATATGAATATGACGGTCTATCAGATGGATGTCAAAACGGCGTTTCTCAATGGACAACTTAAAGAAACGGTCTATGTCAGCCAACCAGATGGATTCGTTGATCCTGAGTTCCCGAACCATGTCTACAAACTGAACAAAGCTCTTTATGGTCTCAAACAAGCCCCTCGGGCATGGTACGATAAGCTATCATCTTTCCTCATTGCTAATAATTTCACCAAAGGCTCGGTTGACCCAACTCTTTTTATACAATATCACGGGGCACATATCTTAATTGTTCAAATTTACGTGGATGACATCATTTTTGGGTCTACACATAAAAAGTTTTCAATCGCTTTTGCAAAACTAATGAAGAAAAATTTTGAAATGTCCATGATGGGTGAACTTACATTCTTTATAGGATTCCAAGTTCATCAATCACCCCGTGGTATTTTCTTGAGTCAGTCCAAATATGCCCTTGAATTGTTAAACAAATTTGGAATGAAAACCTGTGATACTTATGCCACACCAATGACTCATACCAAGAAGCTAGACGCTGATTTACATGGGAAATTAGTTGACCCTACAAAATACCGGAGTATTATTGGGTCCCTCATGTATCTAACAGCTAGCAGACCTCATATTGTCTTTGCCGTTTATCTATGCTCCCGTTATCAGTCGCGACCAACTGAAACCCACCTCTCTGAGGCTAAAAGAATCCTCCGATACATCAAGGGAACCATTAACTTGGGGATCTGGTATCCGAAGGATTCTGGTTTTGAACTAATCGCTTTTTCAGACGCTGACCACGCAGGATGCTTAGACTCAAGGAAAAGTACCTCAGGAGCTCTACAATTTCTCGGTGATAAACTGGTGTCTTGGCAATAAAAAAAGCAGTATTGTACATCGCTGTCATCAACCGAAGCAGAATATGTAGCCATGTCCGCGTGTTGTGCTCAAGTCATCTGGATGAGAACATAACTCAAAGACTATGGTTACGTATTTGACAGAATCCCGATGTACTGCGACAATCGGAGTGCCATTGCAATCTCGTGCAACTCAGTTCAGCACTCGAAATCAAAGCACATCGATCTACACTATCATTTCATCAAGGACCACGTGGAACAGGGTACCGTTGAATTATACTTTGTGGGTACTGAATACCAATTGGCAGATCTTCTCACCAAAGCCTTGCCTCCCGCTAGGTTTAATGAGCTGATCCACCGGATTGGTATGAGGTGTTTGACTCAAGAGGAATTGGATGACCTCTTAAAACAGTCTTAAAAACCTGTCAAACACCAAAACATCTTTTGTAAATAATTTTTCAAAAACAAAATACAAAAATATAAAATCTAATAAAACAACAAAAATATTCTCCTAATCTATCTTTCTTTCAACATGGCAAGTACATTTCTTCCATCAACACTTTAATCTTTCAAAATTCAGTATTTTTTCCGATCAAGTGTTGAGGGGGAGAAAATAATCTCTTAACCGTTTCAAAACATCTGTGTACTTGCATGTTATCATATCCCGGTTGTTTCTTTTAACAATGGTGGTGAAGTTTCTGGTACAATGACACTCCTCGGACTAAAATTAATAACTTTTCATCAGTTTTCTTAAGTCGAGGGGGAGTGTCGTCAAGTTTCTTTCCTAAAAACTTTGTTTGGTAACCAAAATGGAAGTTAAAAGACTTTGTTTGAAAAAAAGGAAAAGAAGGAGGGACCAAAACTGTCAAAACCTTAAAGTTATTTTTAATAAAACACCCCACCTAACTTTCACTTCTCATTTATTACTCAAAACCTAAAACCATCCTACGCATAGAATTCACTCAAGTAATCCATGTTTCAGATCATCATTTTGTAAGTGATTTCGTGTTTACAACATGTTTTTAAGCAATGGTTTTGAATTTTTCAAAAATCCAACGGTTAAAACTTTGTATAATCTCGTTTTTGTGGTCTACGCATATGTGTATGAACACATGATCAAGATTGGGTGTTTATGGTTAAAAGAATAGTGTCAAAACGTTTCTAACACATCAATGATACCGTTTTAATCATCAAAACTCGCCCAGAATCACGAATTAAATGATTTACGAAATTAGGGTTTATGTGTCGATTTGGGTTTTTCCAAATGTGAAGTGTTTTGGTATAAAAGATTGTTGGGTTATAGTCTTAAGTTGTTGAATTAATGATTTCCATGGTTATTAATCACCCAGAAACACGAATTGGTTAACATTTTGGATTTAGGGTTTAAAGTTCATAATATTTGGTAACGTTTGATTCACAACGAGTTAAGTGTTATAACTTGGTATAAAGACTCCCTCAACACTCTTAAACTACCAGAAAATGTTTTGTGCATATTCCATGGCTAGATTTCATACGCGTAGATTTAGGGTTTAGACTACGCGTAAGTTTTTCTACGCGTAACTGTTAAACTGTGCAATTGTGTTTTGACCTGTCACAAAATGAATGTTATGTGTCAAAATTGATGATATGATGCTTTGTTTCAGGCTTGCTACACTTAAAATTCAGAATCAAGGTTGTTGTAACTCTACGCATAAGGATCACCTTACGCGTAGCATGTTATGCGTAAGATTAGTCTTACGCGTAGCTTCTACGCATAAGGTTCTACATATGGGAATACGCGTATCCTGTGAAGGATATGCGTAAACAGTGACCTCTACGCATAAGGTTAACTCTTACAAGTAGCCTTACACGTAAGGTTAATATATGCCTACGCGTAACCTCTACGCATAAGGTCTAATTTTTCTTACACGTCATATTTCTTACGCGTAAGTTAGGATCCTACGCGTAAGTTTACGCCTACGCATATATCATTTCTGTCTACGCATAACTTTACCAATCCTACGCATAAGCCTGGATCATACCTTCGTTATGAATTGTCACGTGTACAAACTTGTAAATAAACTAATCATATCGTCACGAATCCAATAATGTCACTAATAAATCTAAAACCTTTGAGATGTTGTGAACCATAAGTGATAACATAAACTTTAAAACTTGAAGTTAACTAACTCACAAAACATTTCACGACGTCATTGGACTATTGGACATACAAGTGACTTAGGACTCGTAACAATCTTTAACACTGTACATTCATTAACTAGACAATAAGACCTTCTGTTGACTAACATTATGTCTTTCGATATGTTGGTTCTTTTGGCTAATGTTATTTCAGATCACGACATGGCTGAACAAATGAATGTGGATGCATCAGAAGTTCTCTCCATTGCTGATATCTATCCTTATGGCTATCCAATGAAGATAGGAAAGAATAATCTCCGTGTTGACTTTGACACCCTCACTTGCTCTGAGTCTTCGTGTTTAATTGCTATTGATATTCTGAGGACTCATCCGTATCAGAATATGCTCACTCACTCTGCAACTGTTCCTGAGATCTACATCCAACAGTTCTGGAACACTATTGAAAGGGTCAAAGGACAGACTGCTGTGACGGTGACTCTGAATCACAAACAAGTCACCATTACACCTGCTGACTTAAAGGCTATTCTCCTAATTCCTGAAGTCGAACCAACCAAACTATATGCCACACCTGCTGAAGAGCTCACTCTCCAATTCTTAATCGATATCGGTTATGACGAGGCTACAGGAGTAATCACCAAGCATTCTCACGTAGAGCTTAAGAGTATTCCTCAACCATGGAGAACTCTCTACATGATCATCACCAAGTCTGTTTCTGGTCGTGACAGTGGCTATGAGCATCCTAAGCTCATGGAACTGCAAATATTTTGGGCATTGGTCAACATGAAACACATCGCCATCGAAGCCCTGATTTGGGATGACATGATGTCATTTCTCAACAAGCTTGGCTCAAAGATTCCCTACATCAGATATACTAAACTGTTGATCCAGAGAGCACTTGGACTTCATCCTGATATTCCCAAGAGGCTCAATGACCCCGACAATCACGATATGTTGACGGAGCCTATTCTATCTTTCAGAATCAAGGAATCGTCTACAAAGAAACAAGGTGCTGTGTTGCCAGATTTCCTTCTAACTGAAGATGTCAGAAAGCTCGAAACGTACAAAAGGTATCTGGAAGCAGTTAGACAAGGCAAAGTTGGTCATCTCGACGAAAAATCTTCTGGAACACCTGTAAGGAGAACCAGAAGAGGAAGTGCAGGAAGCGCAACAAGTACTGTGAGTCAAAGGAAGTTTCCTAAAAGGAATCCTCCTTCTAAAAGGATTGTTCCCGTAAAGGAAGCCGAACCTATTCCCATACTTGAACCGCAAAGAAAGCTTGTGGACGAGAGCTCTGAAGATACTGATACAGATAAAGAGGTTCATTACTCTGTAACTGCAACCGAAGCACCTGCTTCAGTAGCAAAACCTCCAAGTCCTCCAGCTGTCCAAGGAAAAGGGAAGACTCCAGCAATTGTACCCTATGATGAGAGCTCTGAAGAAGAAGAAGTGCAACTGGATAAATCATACAGGAAGAAGTTTAAAATCGTCAGACATCTTCAAAAGGCTAAAGAATTTGCTAAAGACCAAATGGGTGGCCCCGGTGGGTCAAGTGGTGTAGCTCAATCTTCACCAACTCCTGATGCGGTTAATCAACCCGATAAGGGAGCTGGTGCCACCACTCTTGTGCAACAACAAAAGCCTGCAGAGGATACTATTGTATATGATTTTGAGGAACCGGAAACTGAGAAAGATAAAGATGCTGCTTACGACGATGTGCTTCTGGATAGTCCTACACGCTCACAGAAGGAAACTTCTGAACCACCAAAGGACCCTGAATCTCCTCACATCTCATCATCATCGGATTCTTCGTCTCATTCATCACAACCACCATCCAAGAAGTCAACCAAATCATCATCCAAATCCGTGAAGAAACTACCTAAATCTTGGTTTTCTCATGCTCATGAACGGATTGCCAAAGCTGTAAAACAAGTCAGAAAGAAAAACGTACTTAACATCAAGTTGAATTTCTTTGCTGATCACATACATCATCTGTATAACGAGCATGACAAGATGCAAGAAGAAAGGAAGTTTATCCAGGAATTCATGAAAGATCATCGTAAAGAGGAACTGAATGAAATGATTGAAGGTTACACTCAAAAGTACCTTCAGGATATCGTTCCTAAAGTCCAAAAGGAACTGGAGAAGACAGCAAGAGATCATACCCACAAGTTTCTTCTCGACACTGTCCCCGGTGTGACTAGAGAAGTATTTTCCAGACAACTCACCCCTAACATCGTCGCATTGGTTAAACATACAATGGCCAAAGAAGCTGATCTCTCTGAATCTGAGTTAATCGCTAAACTAGTGATGCAAATGTCAAAGCGATCTGGAACGTTTACTTCGGATGAAGCTAAATTTTTCGAAGGTCTACTTGCTTTTCAACTCAGATCATCATGCAAGGAGTCAGCCGATCAATCCAAACGACCAAGAGATGACGATGATAAGGACAAGGACTCTGCATCTAAACGTCAGAAGCAATCTGGTAAATCTTCATCTATGCAACCCCCACCTCAACGGACTCCTTCTCAACAAAGATCTCCTCCTCGCTCTTCAACTGATAAACCTCAGGACGATTCCGAGTTACCACCCCAGACTCAAAAAACCGGTGATCACTTTAAATATACGGGTGGTGACGATGAAGAGGTCCTTGAGCCCCAACAATAACCCACCTCTCCCAAACAAGGACAGAAACCAGAATCATCATCTAAGCCTTCGAAAAAGAAGAAGAAGACGCTTCATAATGACATCGTATCATGGCTAGATGACGATAAAATTGAAGAATTTGAATGGTTTGCTACACTTGTTAACAACACTCCCTACCCTGAAGATGGTCAAGAATTGGTAGACGGTAGTACCTTGGAGCATGCAAAGATTTTGCAAGAAAGGTTCCGGGTGAAGAAGATGACGAAATCTGAATTGAAGCGCATCAAGAATGAAGCATTCCTACTTTTGAAAGACAGCTCGGAAAGTGCAATCGAGGTCGAATATCACCTTGAAAATATTTCTCGAGCCATGTCTAATAACATGGATTGGCTCAACCCATAAGCAAACATCGAATTCACCAAACGGGACAATCCTCCATATTACACCGACTGGTCTCGACCTCTACCTACCATTGGCCAACCTGATCAGCCTAGGATTCCTTTCAGACATTTCTTCAACAAAGACTTAGATTTTCTTCAACACGGTGGCGATGGTTCAAGGAAATACGCTACATCTCTGACACTTCCATTCCCTGCTGCCATATACTCTGATTGTATAGCCATCGAGGAACGTGCTACCCACATCTTCTCCGACAAAGCGGTAGCGTATGACCAAGATGCAATGTATGGGATTCACCATTGGCCGGAACGCCGAAGAATCTACTACAGAAGTTGCTTGGTCCAGAAGTCTCAACATGCAGTGTTCAGTACTAAAAGTATCGTGGCCATCCAGCATGTTGGTCTATCGTCTAAATGGGACTACACTTTTCTCAAGAAGATTGTGGTCAAAAGACAAGACGAAAGGGACTATGCATTCTCTGAAGCTGACTTTGAGAATTTGAACATCAACGATATTGAAGACATGTACCTTACCAAAGTTCAAGGTCGCATGAGACAATTTCCAACTGAAGTACAACGTGAATTCATCAAGTCACTGCTCATCTTCATCAGACGCATAGTCATCAAAGAACGTGTTGAAGATCTTCAGCTTGCCGTTGAATCATATCAGAAACGTGTCAACTTCACTCCACCACAGCTTGATCTTCCCGATATCAACCAGCTATCACAATTAACGCTCATCAGCAAACCGTTTGGTGTCGTTTATCGCAGTGAACTTCATCGCAATTGCTTGATGGCGTATAATAAGCTTCACAAATTTGGAGATCATACTCTGAAGATGGTTAGGGACGGATTAGCTTATCGATTGAAGGATATACGTGAAAACATTGGGAACCCTAAGCGATGGAATTCTCAGGATCGGAGGAATGTGAGAAGGATCATCACCATGATTGATGAACGGTTGTTCAGAAGGGATCAGTTCAGAACGTTGGAAAGTTTTGTTGGTGGTCGACCCAGAATCAACATCACCGGCTATCAACGCCCTGTTCGTACTCCTGGGAACATCACTGCACTTCCTGGTACTCCTTGATTTGGTTCTTTCATTAAAAATTTTGGATGTATGATGATATATGTCGATGGCTTGTGCACACATAACAGTGTACAACCCGTAATTGTCAAGAAAGGACCCTGTGGTACGCCTCAGTGCCACAATCCTTATAAAAGGAGCGAAAGCTTCTTATTTTTGAGTAAAACCTATCAAACCTTTCATTTTTCAAGGTTTTGCTAAAAAACACAAGTACTTCCCCGTATGATTTTCAAAACCTCAACCGTTTATATCACTTGTTGAGGGGGAGTATTTGACTTAAAACTTTGTTCACAAATTGTTCATAGTGGTCATCTTCCCGCAACACTCGAAATGGTCATATTTATTGTCAACCGTTCAAAAATAACATTTTTATGCCATTTTTGAGGGGGAGAAAATTGTGTGATAAGAAATATGTTGTGCAAAAATGCAAATGAATCTGTGTACTTTAGACTTAACCAACGAATTGACGGTACTAAACTGCTTGTAACTCGAAAAGACTTGTCCTGGACGGGTAATAATTTCAAACTAGTTCGCTAGTAATGTAAACGTGTCTCGCAAAGGACTTGTCTGAGTAGAATGTACCATTCGAGAAACTCTTGATAGACATGAAATCTGATGGGTATGACAACCTTTCGAGGTTTGTCTACACCTTCAAGGTAGTTATTGGAGCTAGTTGTCACCTAAAAACTGACAATGTAACTCTTTAACTACGCAACGTAACTGTGTCTCGCGGGGAATTGTCTATCTCGAGTGGATCAATTCAAAATGTGCGCGCTCTTTCCTCACTGTGCATTTATCCATTAAAACTATTAAGCACATGTGGAGGGGGAGTATTTATGCAAAACCTTATCTCTCACAGTGGTTCAAACATGTTTTTCATTTACAAACCATTTGAGAGATTTTTCACAAACTGTGGTTTTTAATGGCAACATAGGTTAGTCATGGAGTTATAAGGTGATTAAGGTTAGGAATAACCGTCCTATGATCCGCCAGAGCCGGAGGGATCTATCCAAGGACACTACCATTAATTAGTGTTAGAAGTCCTTAGGAATGATTGTAAAAAGGAGAAAATGAGAATCGGAGAAAGAAGGAGTTGAAGAATCAAAAAGAAATGTAAAGTAAAGGGTGAAAAGAAACAGCCCTCCAGATTATTCAACTTAGGGCAGACACCGGGTTCAATTCATATACTACTGATTGTCACTTAGTGACACCGGTATTGAAGATTAAAAGTCGTCATGGACCCAGTGACGCATGCACTAAACCTTCTTAGCCACTCAAGTTTCTCTCAACAGAAACTTGTTTCATTCTCACAGGGAACCCTACGTAAACTATTGGATTTCTCTTAGAGATCGCTGGTTTTGAAGAAGGAGACCCTCTCCCTAGTCTCCGCTCAGGAAAACCAAAACGCACTATTGAGTCTAGAGCCACGAGATTCATCAAAAGATCTCTTAGGAACACTTGACATTTCATCACTTGTTGATCAACAAATAAGATCTTCAGTGATTCAGTGGTTCATATCGAGTCCTTCACAGATCTTAGCAATCTGTCGAGAACATTTATGAGAGGTTCACTTCTGTGATTCTCAGTGATTTAATGGAAACTCATGCTAGGGTCAACATCAAACAGCCCTGACAGCAGGTCACTTCGGTAACTCCCCGTGGATTACGCGGAGTGTGTCTCAAACGGTCTATAGTCGTGAGGTGATGCTTCGGTTTACCTCAGCGACTCATCTGAACTGTAGATGTACTTCGGTACATCGCGTTATCTCACTTGTGGGACTCCAGTTCAGGAACGGCCTTTGTAAGAATTAGAGTTGTGTTTTCACACTATGCTGTTAACACTCTCGAAGTTCAAACTTGTAAGTGCAGGAAACCGCTTATTACTAACCGTTTTGAAATGTTTTCTTCTTATGGAAGCTCCGGAGCGGAATGATCGTGCTGATTCTTCTCATGCTCACGCCAACATCATTACTAATGGAAGTTCTATTCGAATGCAACACAACAGTCAGAATGATTCTTCATCATATCAAAGAATCTACAAAGTCAAAGACTTAAAGAACTTCATCAGTATTGATGTCCAACATCAAAGAGCGTGTGAGCATGTTGAAGAATGATGTGGAGACACTGGAGCAGCGAAGCAGACCTGAGGCAGACTTGATGTAGACATCAACATACTATCACTTTCACCACAAAGAACAATGATCAAAGAACAAAGTTTAAGATGACGTCAAAGCATAACTGTTCAAAGATAACTATCTCTCTACACTGGGGAGATTGTTCGAATCAAGGCAATTCCTCTCACAAGAAAGAAGAATGTCAGAAGACGTCAGAGCTACTATTACATCAACGCCTTCACCGTTTACATTCATATATACTTGAGGGGGAGATTGTTGGAATCACTCCTAAACTGTATTTCAAGTATTTATATTTCATATGTAATAGGTAGCTTATTATGGCCTTTATGTTTGTTTAAGGTCTAGCTTATGTAGAAGGCCCATAAGCTTAGGCCCAAGCCCACATAAGAAAGGATGGGAACTAGGAGTGTTGCCCTAGCTTCCCTCCTATAAATACTCTTGTAAACCCTCATTTGAGGGTTGGTTGTTCAAGTTTTCTTTCTTTCACATACTCTTTACGCCTAACCGTATTATTATTGTTTGAGTGTGTTAGATCTTGTTCAATCGCCTCATCTTCTTTCTATATTACTTGTGTTTGTAAAACTAGTGACCTAACAGAAGAGAATCACACCCACAGGAATTACTGAGGGGAAAAGGGGTTTTGAGCAAATGAAAGAATGTTATTTAACCGAAGTCATGCCTTTCTTTAAACAATTAAAAGGACAATTTGAGAGTCTTAAAATTGGAATAAACACTGATATTAAAGAAATGGAAAAGGAATTCGATGCAATGATAGTTGAAGTCAATGATTATGAACAGGAACTAAAATACAATGAAATTGAAAGGAAGAATATGCATATACTAAATGAGAACTTGATCTCTCAATGTGTTGCTCAAGATGTGTTCTATGTTGCTACGAATTCTTCTATTACTGCATCTCAATTTCATGAATTATATGTTGCTTTGAAAGTTTCCCATGATCGTGTCATTGAGCTTGAAAAAACGAATTCAAAATTGCATGAGAAAATTGAACAGGATGATCATGATAATCTGGTTAAACATCTTTCAAAATTAGAAGTTGAACATTTTGCTTTGCAATTAAAATATCAACATCTCAAAGAAAATGTTAAAACCTCAAATATTAAGACATCGTCTGATGCTCCTGAGTTTGATGCATTTTTTGAAATCAACAAACGTGATGAACAAATTCGAGCTCATTATAACACGATCAAAAGGTTGAAAGCTCAAATTTCACAACTGAAAGGTGAAAAGAGGGATGTAATTGGTTCCCATGTGCCTCCACCTTTAGATTCTCAGAATTTCTAACTTCAAAACATCATTTATAACTTACAAAAGGAAAATGCTTGTTTTAAAACTGAAAATTCAAAGGTTAATGATCAAAACAAAGAGTTATGTGATTCATTTAAAGTTACACATGATAAACAAATTGAAAAGATAACTTCTTTACTTAATGATATTGAGGATCTTAAGCGTGAGGTAAAAGGAAAGTTGCCAATTCCCAATTGCAAGTACTCTGTTCCTAAAGTCTCTGATTGTGATAAGTATGCTATTGATATGTTATATATTCCCCCGCCCATTAGGAATAATGAACTTGCACATAAAGCATATCTCTCATCTCTTAAGGAAAGTTTAAAGGGTCTTCGTGAGATTGTTGAAGATGAAAGATTAGAAAAACCTCTTGATAGTACCATTGCCTATGCGTGCATGGATGCCAAACGATCTCAAGAACTCTTAGAGTACATAATTGTCACATGTCCGAAATTTAGCAATAGGCGAGATAGAATAGTAGCACCCAGTTCTATGCCTAAGGATAAGAATGTGACCTTTAATGTGCCTCACAAAACTTCAGAACCCAGCACTTCTAGACCACCAAGGCACAGTGTAGTTTTACCAACTAATATTTCTGTTGTTCCTTCTACAGGAGTAATCGGCAATACTAAGGTTAGCGGGTCAAAGCCTTCAGGCAATACAATGCGAAATAGGATCTTGCCAACCAAAAGTGTTGAAGAAAAGCTAGTAGAAGAACACCCAAGGAAGAATAATTTTGAGCTGAATAAAACGAATCGTGTTGATTCTAGTATTAGCTATAAGCGTACTGTAATTAATTCGAATTCTACTACCTTTTGCAAAACATGTAATGAATGTTTGATTTCTGGTCTTAATCATAAATGTTCTGAGAATGAGGTGATTAATGTTGATTGTACTCCAGTCAAGAATATAAAAAATGCTAGACATGTTAAGGAGATCTGGAAGCCTAAAAAGAAAAAGGTTAGCAACTGTTGGAAGCCTACAGGAAGAAAATTTAGCAATATGGGTTATCAATGGAAACCTACTGGCAGAAAATTCAAATTGAATGAATCTTGCCCTAAGTTGTCTAGATCCATGCCTTCTAAGAAATGGAAGCCCACTGGTAGAATCATACCTTTAAGAAGTGAACACACCTCACACAGGTCCACTATCACTACTAGTGTTGCAACCAATACTAATGAGGTCATATCCCCAATTGCTGATGTAGGTGCTCCAATAATGTGTACTAACCAAACGGAACCCAATCGTTCATGGGGTTCCAAATTATCCAGTTATCCATTCTTGTCTGTGTTCAAATGCAGGTCGTACAAATCGTCCTCTGGTATTTGGACTCAGGCTGTTCAAAGCATATGACTGGTGACCGGTCACGGCTCATGAACTTCGTGAGTAAATTTATTGGAACTGTTAGATTCAGAAACGACCATTTTGGAGCTATTATGGGATATGGTGATTATGTGGTCGGAGATAGTGTAATTTCCCGGGTATACTATGTGGAAGGTCTTGGTCATAACTTGTTTTCTGTTGGTCAATTCTGTGATTCCGATCTTGAAGTGGCGTTTCAGAAACATACTTGCTTCGTTAGAGAACTTGATGGTGTAGAATTATTAAGAGGCACTCGAGGTTCTAACTTATACACCATCTCTATCGATGACATGATGAAGTCCTCTCCAATTTGCTTGCTGTCAAAGGCTTCTAAAACAAAATCTTGGTTATGGCATCGTCGTCTCAATCACATGAACTTCGACACCATAAACAAACGTTCCAGAAAGGATCTTGTCAGAGGCTTACCCAGATTAAAATATGAGAAAGATCATCTTTGCTCAGCTTGTCAATTGGGAAAAAGCACGAAATATGCCCACAAACCAAAACCCACAAACTCTGTAATGGAAGTTCTTCATACACTTCATATGGATCTGTGCGGACCAATGAGAGTGCAAACGATTAATGGGAAGAGATATATTTTAGTCGTTGTTGATGACTACTCTAGATTTACTTGGGTAAAGTTCTTGAGGACTAAGGATGAAACTCCAGCCGTCATCATCAAACTTATCAAGCAACTTCAGGTTCGTCTTAACAACACGGTTAGAATTGTTCGAACTGACAATGGCACAGAGTTCGTTAACCGAGACTTAAGTCAATTTTATGAAAGTATTGGAATCAGTCATCAAAGAAGTGTTCCACGAACTCCTCAACAGAACGGTGTAGTTGAAAGACGAAATTGAACTCTTGTGGAAGCCGCAAGAACAATGCTAATTTATTCAAAGGTTCCAATGTTTCTATGGGCTGAAGCCATTGCCACTGCCTGCTACACCCAAAATCGTTCCCTTATTCACACCTCTTATGGAAAAACTCCATATGAACTTGTTCATAAAAGAAAACCTGATTTATCCTATCTTCGTGTGTTTGGTGCTTTGTGCTATCCAATAAATGACGGTCAAGATTTAGGTAAATTAAGAGCTAAAGCAGACATTGGAGTTTTTGTAGGTTATGCACCAAACAAGAAGGGTTACCGAATCTACAACAAAAGAACTCAAGATATCATGGAAACTATTCACGTTACGTTCGATGAACTGTCCGGTCAAATGGCTTCTGGACAATCCATTTCTGGACCCGCACTTCACAACAGTCCCATTGGTTCATCCCTTGTACCAAATTCTTCTCCAGCAACTCCATATGTACCTCCATCTGAAGATGATTTGAAGAAATTGTTTGATCCAATGTTTGATGAACTCTATGAGCCAAGTGCTATTGAACTGTCAATTCCCACAACAGAGGCTGCTCATATCCCTGAGAATGAAGTCAATCCTACAGTCTCAATATCGATAAGTCAAGAAGCGCCTGCTGCTGATCACTCTGTCTCATCAACAAATCATCAATCATCAAATGAACATCATGGAATTGTCTCTGGCATCAATGATGAAGTTAATCCTTTTGCTACTCCTGAAGATGCTCCATTTGAAAACATCTTTGCCCCTGAACCAACATCTGAACCATCTTCATCAGGGGATATAAACTCTGCTACATCATTCCTTCAACAACAACCACACGAACACATTAGAAAATGGACACATGACCATCCATTAGATAACATCATTGGGAATCCTTCTCGTTCCGTATCAACTCGAAAACAATTAGCTACTGATGCCTTATGGTGCTTCTTCAACTCAGTACTCTCCAAGATCGAACCAAAAGATGTTAAAACTGCAATGTCTGAGGACAGCTGGTTTAATGCAATGCAAGAAGAAATTCATGAGTTCGATCTTCTAGATGTATGGGAATTAGTACCAGTTCCAGATTGTGCTATGATCATTGCTCTCAAGTGGATCTTCAAAGTGAAGCTTGATGAGCACGGTGATGTTCTGAAAAATAAGGCACGGTTAGTTGCTAAAGGTTATCGTCAAGAAGAAGGTATCGACTTTGAGGAATCTTTTGATCCTGTTGCACGCATCGAAGCAATCAGAATCTTCCTGGCTAATGCTGTAAGTAAGAATATGATTGTCTATCAGATGGATGTTAAGACAACTTTTCTCAACGGAGCTCTTAAAGAAGTCGTATACGTCAGCCAACCAGAAGGTTTTGTGAATCCAGAGCATCCTACTCATGTCTATCGCTTGAAAAAGGCCCTTTACGGTTTGAAGCAAGCTCCAAGGGCATGGTATGATACTCTATCAAAATTTCTTCTATCCACCGGATTCAGCAAAGGAGCAGTTGATCCAACTTTGTTCACCAGAAAGTCAGGCAAACACTTAATTCACGTTCAAATTTATGTTGATGATATTATCTTTGCCTCGACTGACCCAAATGAATGTGACCGTTTTTCTATGGAGATGGGCTCCAAATTTCAAATGTCAATGATGGGACAAATGTCATTTTTTTTGGGATTACAAATTTCATAAAGTCCCGGAGGCATTTTTATAAATCAATCAAAATACGCTAATGAAATATTAAAGAAATTTGGATTTACCTCCAGTGACCATGTTGACACTCCTATGGTGGAGCGTACAAACTGGATGAGGACCACTCAGGGATCATAGTAGATCAAACGAAATATCAAAGTATGATTGGATCCCTGATGTACCTCACAACCAGCAGACCAGACATTTTGTTCGCTGTATGCATGTGTGCTAGATACCAGGCTAAGCCTACCAAAAAGCACCTTGAAGCGGTTAAACGGGTCTTTCGGTATCTCCAAGGATCCATTAATATGGGTCTTTGGTATCCGAAGGACTCCGGTATGTCACTAACGGCCTATGCAGATGCTGACCATGCAGGATGTCAAGATACACGTCGAAGTACGTCAGGTGGTGCTCAATTTTTAGGTGATAAACTTGTAAGCTGGTCTTCGAAGAAACAAATGAGCACTTCCATATCATCTACTGAGGCTGAATACATAGCCATGTCATCGTGTTGTGCTCAAATCTTATGGATGAGATCACAATTATCTGACTATGGCTATGTATTCAACAAAGTTCCTATGTACTGTGATAACAAAAGTGCCATTGCTCTCTGCTACAACAATGTTCAACACTCTCGAGCAAAGCACATCGACATTCGACATCATTTCATCAGGGAACAAGTGGAAAATGGTGTATTTGAACTATACTTCGTAAGGACTGAATATCAACTAGTAGACATCTTCACAAAAGCTTTTTCTCGAGAACGCTTTGAGTTTATTCTTCCACGACTAGGCTTAAAGAGCCTTCAACCAGAAACGCTCAAACGTCTTCAGGAAGACGTCGAGGAGTAAAGGTGTTCGACTCTATCCAGAACATCTGAGTGATATGCATACATATTCACAATGAAGATGGAAAGCCTTCTGGAGCCAACATCAAACAAGCTCCTGGTAGGTGGCATGTGAGATCTATTCTATAGATCAACCATGTGACAACTGAACAGAAACAATGGGGCGATTCAATCTTTTGAATCAATCCTGGTTCAGGTTATGGATTGATGGATACTTTTGAAAAACCAGTCGTTGAGATTAAATGTTCTTTTCCATAGCACATCGACTGTGTATTAATGTTTCAAAATTAAAGGGTATTTATGATTGATAATTGATTTTCCATAAAACCTTCGTGGTATTGCAAAACACTTTCTATAAAGCAATACACGATTGTTCTCAAATCACTTTTCATCAATCAGTGAATATCTATTCGCTGGTTCACTCACTCTGTGTTGTCTTCTTTGAGACGTTCCGGTTTGAGAACAGCTAGAGCAGCTGCGAAACCCTGTCAAGGAAATTCTTTGGAGTTATACCTGATCACGGGCAGTACTTGTACTGTTCAACGGGGAACCGTGGGCCGTGTACCTCAATTCAACAAAAGTGATCAAAGACACTTTTGTGCGACTTATTGCTAACTGTTTTATGCATGAACACCCGACGTTTGCAGCTGATCAGAATGAAGCGGTCAATCCATAGCCGCATGCTCACACATTACATTCATCTCTAAAGAAATCATGATAAGTGCATCAATGACTCTGATGTTTTCACTCCATGCTTCTGCTACGCTGCTGCAAATATCATGAATCAGCTAAAGCTTCCGCTACTCTGATAAGAAGATATCATGATCCAGAATGTGAGCATGTCGGTCCAAAAGTTACAACATCACATACTATCAACACCACAATGGATGAGTCAGAGATTTATGGTTGCTGATAATCTCAAAGCTGGTTCAAATACTCTATCATCACGTGGATCAGTTTAAGACCTCCACTCGATTTTTCAAAACATGCAGAACATGATGAATCAAAGACTACGAGCTAAAGAACAAAAGTGCTTAATCAAAGAAACCAAGAACATCGAAACGTTATATCAGTTTGTAATCATTGTAAGTTGAGGTGACCTCCCTTAGGGGGAGATTGTTGGGATTTAGTAAATCCAGTACTTAAAGTGTCGGTCACCTCAAGTATGTATACTCGTTAGAAAGCTCATAGTCGTAGTTATTCAGTGTTAGTATTTAGATTACTTTGTAACACCGTGGAGGACGGACGGGCCTTTACCCACTGTATGCCTGATCCACAGCCTAAAGTAGGCGTCTATGCTTGTACCCTATAAATACCCTTTGCCTTCCAAGGCAAAGGGTTGGAGCTTCATAATATATTTTTCTTTGTCTCTCTAGGGTTCCCATCATCTCCCACTTTCTCTCTCTAAACTCTTAACCTAGCCGCACCTCTTGTTTAACAAACCAAGATCCTACAAAGAGATCTATGTTTGTAGTTTTGTTTTTGTGTGATCTTTTAGGTTCCTCTTAAAGGCAAGATCATCACCTTTGAAGTCGAGCAAGCTCAAGTCCATGAGTTGCCATGCTTCCTCATCATCAAGGCTACTGAAGTCTTCTTGTTGATGATTCCTTTCTTCCTTCAAAGGAGTGTAGTGTTGAAGACATTAGTGAAAGATGTCTCAAGTGTCAAGACGAAGATATTAGTGAAGGGTATCTATCGTCTATAGCATAAGCACTTGTGGTAGGTGCTTAGAAGTCAAGACAAGAATCATTAGTGAAAGGTGCTTAGAAGTCAAGACTAGAAGCATTAGTGAAAGGTGCTTAGAAGTGAAGACACAAGACTTTAGGGAAAGGTGTCTTGTAGATCTAGTCAAAGGCATTAGTGAAAGGTGCCTTAGATGTACATTCGATATGGTGTGTTTCGATGTACAAGATAGACTAGTATTAGATCCAAGGATATTGATATCCTTGATGATGTTGTAAAAGAGTAGATCTCCTTTGGTAGTAGTTCCTCCATTGCAATGGAACTAGGTGCTTAGCCTAGTACCTAATAAAGGGTAGGCGACGTTGTGAAGGTGTAGTTCACCTTGGAGTGAAAGAACTAGGTACTTAGCCTAGTACCTTATAAAGGGTAGGCGACGTTGTGTAGGTGTGGTTCACCTTGGAGTGAAAGAACCCGGTGGTTAGCCTAGCACCGGAAAAAGGGTAGGCGACGTTGTGAAGGCTTCTCCGCCATAAGAAGATTTGTGTAGTGATTACGAACTCTCGAGTAGGTGACTCGGGGAGTGGAGTAGCGCAAGGAAGGTGTCCTTGTAGCCGAACCACTATAAATACTCGCGTTGTGGTTTTGTGCTTCTTACTCTTATCTTTTCATTACTTAACTTTATATGCTTGTTTATCAACATCCAACACACACATCCAAATAGATTGACATAAGTCGATCTAAATAGATTAAAAGGAAGTTTTAATTGGCAAAACTATTCAACCCCCCCTTCTAGTTTTCCACACTCTGCTTCAGCACTAGAACGAGAGAGAGTTGGTTGCCGCTTGGAGGACCAAGAGAGAAGATTGTTGCCAAGAAACACACAGTAGCCTGAAGTTGATCGCCTAGTGGTGGGACAACCAGCCCAATCCGCATCAGAGTAGGCAACCAACAATGAGGTAGAAGAAGCATACAACTACAGACCATAGTCTAGTGTACCCCGAATATATCGTAAAATCCGCTTGAGAGCTGAGAAATGAGGCTCTCGAGGGTCATGCATATGGAGGCACACTTGTTGAACAACATAAGATATATTTGGGTGAGTGAAAGTGAGATACTGGAGTGAACCTGCAAGACTCCTATATAGGGTAGGATCGGATAAGGGATCACCATTATCTCCCAGTTTAGACTCAGTGTCAACATGAGTCCGACTGGGATTACAATTAACCATATGTGCTCTCTCCAAAACCTCAATGGCGTACTTCTTCTGAGATAGAAACAATCTTGAAGAAGCACGTGCGACAGATATACCTAGAAAATAATTTAGAGAACCCAGATATGTCATAGCAAACTCCTGACTCAAGGAACCAATAATCCGCTACAGAAAACTATTAGAAGAAGCTGTGAGCACAATATCATCAACATATAATAATAGATAGGCAGTGTCCGTCCCCTGTTTGTAAATGAACAAAGATGAGTCACATCGACTATGAGAAAAGCCAATCCGAGTAATATAAGATGCAAACCGTTGAAACCAAGCTCTGGGGGCCTGCTTGAGCCCATACAAAGACCGCTACAATAAGCAGACATAATCGGGATGCTTAGAGTCTCGGAAGCCTGAGGGTTGATACATGTATACAGTCTCAGATAAATCACCATGTAAGAAAGCGTTCTTGACATCAAGCTGATGAATAGGCCAATGTCTAGAAACGGCAAGACTCAAAACTGTCCGAATAGTGCCAGGTATAACAACCGGGCTGAACGTCTCATCTACATCCACTCCGTCCAGCTGATTACTACCATTCGCAACAAGACGAGCTTTGTAGCGACTAAGAGTGCCATCAGCCAAATACTTGTGACGGAAAAGTCACAGACATGGAATAATGTTGGTGTGAGCAGGGCGAGGTACCAAGGTCCAAGTTCCAAGTTCCATTTTTAATAAGGGCATCGTATTCGTCTTGCATAGCATTTTGCCAGTTTGGGTTATTGTGAGCTTCGCGATAGGATTTTGGTAAGGGAGATATGGAGGATACGAGCATGTTAGGACGAGTAGTAGGACGATTTGTCCCGACCCGAAATCGTGTGACCATGGAATGAGTTGAGACAGGGTTTGGGTTGTGATGTGGCTTGGGGATGATTGTGGGAGATGTGGTGGGTGGTGGTGTAGGTGTTATAGTGATGGGGGAGGTGTCTTGTTGAGGTGAAGTTTGTGTTGTTGTGGGTTCAGGTGTGTGAGGAGGTGTGTTATTGGTTGGAGATGGTGAAGGGGTTGGATATATTACGGGTGAGTCATCTAAGAAGCCATAGTGTGGTGCGGATGTAGGTTTAGATGTGCTATAAGGAAAGATGGTTTCATCAAATGTGACATGTCGGGAAAGGATAATTATGTTGGTGTGTAAGTCGAGGCAACAATAGCCACGGTGATTTGAAGCTTGCCCTAAGTAGATGGATGGTGTAGCGCGGGGTTCGAGTTTGTGAGGAGGGTCTAGATGGGGATAGCATAAGCAGCCAAATGTGCGAATGAGGCTGTAATCGGGATTTTGTCTGAACAGTCGGGTGTAGGATGTGTCGTTAGAAATAGCAGCGGAAGGTAAGATATTTAGGAGGTGGACAGCCATATTGAGGGCTTCAACCCAGAAGGTTGGTGGAATATTTGCTTGAAATAGCAGGGTTCGGATGAGGTTATTTATAGTTCGAATCATGCGTTCGGATTTGCCATTTTGTTGACAGGTTTTTGGGCATGAAAAACGAAACTGAATCTTCGGAAAAAAGTTTATGAAGGGTACGGTTATCAAACTCACTGCCATGATCACACTGAAAAGAACGAATTTCACACTGAAATTGAGTGTGAACATAATTACGAAAAAGAACAAATTTGGACAAAACATCGAATTTGTTAAGTAATGGATAAACCCAAACAAAATGAGAATAATGGTCTAAAAATAACACATAATATTTAAAACCTGATAGACTCGGGACGGGTGAAGTCCACACATCCGAGTGAATAATATCAAAGCAAGCATTAACCACAGTTTTAGAACTAGAAAATGGAAGTTTAACGTGTTTGCCAAGTTGACATGCGTGGCAAAGCACGGGTGGTTTTTCCTTATTACATGAAATAACATTATTTGAAACAAGATGACGTAACACTTCGCTTCCTGGATGTCCAAGACGCTTATGGCACGTATGTTGACTGACAAGGAGGGCTTGAGGGACTGGAGATCGAGCTGTGACAGGATAAAGATCCCCGGTGCTGTCACATCGGAGAAGCACCCGACGCGTCATGAAATCCTTAACAGAAAAACCAAAAGGATCAAATTCAACAGTACATTTATTATCGCAAACAAATTGACGAACAAATATTAAAATTTTAACAATATGGGGGGTAATAAGAACATTATTTAAGTGGAGTGGTCGACTAGGAGTTGGCAAAATGCTATGCCCCGTATTGATGACGGGAATGGAATGCCCGTCACCAACCGAGACGGACGGATACCTGCACATATTAAAAACGTTACTAAGACTATTAGTTGAGGAATTAAGATGTAAACTCGCACCTGTATCCATGTTCCATGCACCGGTCGTGGGGTCTTGAAGGGTACCAGCGGTGAACGCATGGGGTAGTATAGTTTCTTGACTTGGTCCCATCGGGTGAACAGTAGCAGAATGTAGGGGAGGTGCGTTGGGATTGTAGTGAACCTGTTGGGAGGAGGCGAGTGGTGTGTGGGCTTGAGGTGTTATGAGATGCGGTGGGGCAGTGGTTTGGTGGGCCGGGGAATATGTAAAACCGGGTGGACTAGTTTGTTGGGGTTGGGCCAGTGATGAGGTAGCAAGGTAAGCTGAAGGTCCAATGATGGGAGTTGTGCCATTAAAGTGGCCTGGTGTGTGGGACTATGGTGTGATACCAAGTCTGCTAAGTACTTTAATAATAGTTTCCTCAGTAACATGTTGTTCTCTATTCCCTCCAACTGTACGCCCCATATTATTATGGTTTGTGGCATGAACAAATTTACAACTTGCCCCATAGCGACAATGACCTCTAGCGTGATTGATACAAGGGTTGCGTGACTTAACTTGTGGATTAGTAGGGTTGCGCGTGTTACCTTTGTCCGTCAAAAGAACCATTGGTGATGACGAGTCTATGGGAGAAGCAAGGGTTTTAGACTTTAGTCGCATCTCTTCGGTAATGAGCATGGAACGGGCCGTCTTCAAGTCGGGAAAAGTGTCTCTATAGTGCATGTAACCTCAAACTTGGTTGTATTGTTCCGGGAGGCCATCAAGAACATAGTGAACTACATCTTCTTCATCCACTGCTGAATCAAGACTAGCAAGAGTAGTCATAATAGTTTCAACCTTTTGAAAGTATGCTTCCATTGTTAGGGCACCAAGTTTAATGGACCTAAGTTCAGACTTTAAGGTGGAGGTGCGCGCCCATTTGTTGTCTTTCACAAGTTCACCAAGAAAATCCCAAGCCCCCTTAGCAGATTTGGGTCGAGCATTAACCAGCCTCTTTTGTAGAGAGTCTGATAATGTGAAAAATATCCATGACAAAATAATTTTGTCCACCTTTTGTTCCTCCGGAGTAAAAGGGATGGGAGTGCTAGAGTTGGCGCCATTCGAAGTACCATGAATGAACTTAGTAACATCATATGTGTCACAAAGCTGTCCAAAGAAGAATTGCCAAGAACCATAATTCCAATCGTCAAAGTCAAGCTTGACGGGAACACGTGTGTGGAGGTGGTGATGGGTGACTGCCGATAACTTATCGGAGAGGGAAACATGTGTTTGCTCAGTTGATCTGGTCATGATGTGAATAGGAGGGTTTTGAAGATAACAGGAACGTATGAAGCTTGTGACCTTTGCACAAGAACAGAGAAACAATAATATAAGTGTGGATTTGTGACTGAAACACAAATCACCAACACATAAACACACTTGAAAGCGGATAACAGTAGCAAACCAGAAAAAAAATTAAGGTTGTTTGATGATGTTTCGTAGGGCAGAGAAGAGGGAGAAGGGAGCGTGTAAAGTATTTTGGGTATAGGCGTGATTTTAGGATCTCATTAACTAGTCTGATACCATGTTAATGATAAGAACCGCATATTGATTGCCTGATTTGCTCTCATACATATTACAGATATATACACCTTAGAGTACATTCTAGAATCGGGCTTGGCCCGTTACATAACATACTACAAATCATGGGCTAACATATATAGGATAATACTCAAATAAAGTACTCAAACATGAATCTATCAAACGAAATATTAATGTAACTAAACAAATATGTAAATTAAAACTGACATCTAATAAAAAATAGTCTTTTTTTTTTTAAACTGACATCTAATGAAAAATAGTTGTATTCTAGTCATATTTTGTAGTTTATGAGATGAAATGAAAGGGTGGTTACAAATGGGCTCCTTATCCTCCTACACATCCAACCAAACAACACAAAGAAATAGAAAACGAAAAACATACACAAAGGTGTTGAACCTGAGTCTTAATTTTTCTCATCATAATCAATGGCAGAAGCTATAATGAGCTTCAAAATCATCAACCCTCATATCCATAATAAGCCATCTTTCAATGCAACAAGATTGGAATCAAAATCAGTAATTATTCTAACATTTATCTCATTTTCCATGCATGAAGTATTTATATCATTTTACTTATATTCATGTTTTTCTATTTTCAGCTCAGGCAAATTTCAGGCTCAAGATTCCTCAATGGCTTCCATTTGGTAATTAGCTTCTACTCATCAACATGTAATTCATGAAATTATGATTCTTTGGATAATGGGGTTATATAAACATGTATTTGCAAGATAGATGACTATAAGGCAAAAAAATATTAATTAATGGCTTGTATAGGGCAACTAGCCTCTAGTCACCCTCATTCAAATCATGGTGGTTATTAATCTTTTGATATGAGGTGCAATAGTTAATAATCCCTCTTTCTTGACTTGAAAGTTAAACTTGTATTAGCAAGATACACGATAGTAATCTATAAACATCCGTTGTGTCTCCTTTTATATTTTTATTGTTCTTGTTAAATATGTAGATTAATAAAAGAAATAAAAGTACATTATTAGCATTAGTCTGAAGCTAAAAAACTTAGTTTGACTCCAAAAGTAAAAGAATGCAATTTAGGTTGACTATTTCAATCTGTATTACTAGACATTAGAAACTATTGTACAGTAGTTTGCAAGAAAAATATATGCTACTTGGCCGATTTGTCCAATATTGGTCCAATATCGTTGAAGTCGTTTGTTTGACTTCATAAGTCAAAAGTACTCAATATGACACATAACTGAGACAATATGGTGATGGCATGACTACTTCCTACAATCCTACCCAAATGAAAAAATACTCATTCTTGATTTCTTGAGAGAAAAGGCGTTTTTTGCTTTCTTTTAACAAATCTAATGCAAGTCCATATGAACACAGCAATCTGTTGGTGAAGATATCAAAAGGAGTAGATTGAATGCTCTACCAGATTTGACACTAATGGCAGTTTTAGTTGAACACATGGAAGGCCAAAGAGACCTCATCACCCACAAATCCATATGGCATCTCACTGATCAACAAATTAAGAACATATGTGAGTCTTACTCGGTTTTCTTTGGTCATTCAAATCATTTCTTACAACCGATATAAATCGCTGTTCTATTTTTGTTTTTCAGATACTTTGTACATCATGTTCACAGTTTGGGGTTGTTGCTTCTTTGGTGCAACAAAGGTAAACAAATTCAGACCTTTACCCATAATTAAGTATCGAAAGAATTAAACTTGATATGGATACTTAATACCATGAATTATTTTTTAGGATCCGTATTATGACTCAGAACAATATAGGAAAGATGGAGGAGATGGAACCGGGCATTGGGTCTATGAAAAGGTAACGTCAGTTTACACCTTCCTAAGATATGTCATGCAATGAATATGGTTTTGCAGCATTTGTTTACGATGATACATTGTATTTGTTACAGCAAGATGATATAGAAGAAAAGGCGAGAGCAGCATTGTGGCGTGAAGAGTTGATAGAAGAGATTGAGCAGAAGGTTGGAGGGTTACGTGAGTTGGAAGAAGCTAAAGAGGAGGAGCTCGTCAAATGATCAAAAATTATTTAGGGTTGAATATTGTTTATACGTACATATCAAGAGCTCAAAACTGTTGTTGAATATGAAATTAACATGAAAGTTTATAATGCTTAGATAGCTTTATGTAAAAGATGGACCATTATATGTAACGGGGTATGCCCAGATTAACTTTAATTTGTTCTTCTATCTGATCTTGAATAGGTCAGATAGAGATGCAGTAACGCACACTAACGCACTAACAACAGTGGATCGTATCCTTAAAGCCATGTCCTAACATACACATAAGTCGTGATCCTCTGCTCCTGAATACAAGGCGGGTCTAAACCCGATTGTCACAGCCAGTCTTGGACCTGTCCTTTTTTTGAGGTAATTTAGTATAATATGTAGTTTGTAAGTTAGTATTCTTGGGGTTACATTTTGAGCACATAATTATCATTGTAATATGATGTAGCGGCTATAACACATTTTACTTTTTAATAATAGAAACTGATTTAAGTTTTGAGTGTTAACATATGCTGATAAGCACAGATTAAGTAACAATTATAGCAACTTCATTTGTTTGGTGGTCTGGTCTAAATTGGGCTTGGTCGTATATGTTGGGGTTTATCTCCCAGAACAGGGTAAGACAATCAATGACAGTGGCAATACCACTAGGTGGTTACCGGATATCACTTGGAATCGTGTGATCACTTTCCAAAGTAAACTATTCGACCCTAATGCATGGGTATCACGAATATCTACTTGGGATAAGACCAAATGCAGTTAGAGAATTAGGCACAATTCTATAACCCTTTCGCTAGTAAGTGTTTACGTTTTCTGTGCCTTATTCATGCATGATCAGATCTCCTATTTATAGGAGGTTACTCTTGAGCTATTCCAATGGAATTATGAGTATTAATAGGCCCATTAATAGCCTCATAATTATCCCCATTATAGCCGTTAGTGGTTACATGACCAATTAAACGTGGTCATAAAGAAGTTGTAACTGCCATTTAGCAGTACTTTCCATAAGCAGTACTTTCCACTAGCAGTACTTTCACTTGCAGTGGAAGTACAGCCTATCAGTGGAAACACTGTTTATCAGTACTTTCATAGCATTATCAGTGGATACACCACTTCAGTGGAAACAATGCCTATCAGTGGAAACACTGCTTATCAGTGGAAGCCACAAGCAGTACTTTCATCAAGCAGTACTTTCACCAAGCAGTACTTTCACCAGTACTACCAATACAAACCACTATAAGAGTCAGGGTGTTCATGGACCTTATGGGTGTACACTCCGTACCTCCTAACCCATTACAAGGTGTGAACTAATCCCACAAGTGCACTAAATTTTCCAACAATCCTCCCCAAATTTAGTTCACTTACTTTGCATGAAAAATAAACATCAATCAAAACATGTGCATAAACGAAAATGTCCTGAGGATTGAATTTCCATCTTAGTAAATTACACGTTCAAATATTCGAGAATCAGGGTGTTCTAAGAATTGAACCCTTCAACCCATTTGAATATCTGAAGATAAAATACACACAAGTTTTCAAACACTTAAAAGCTCCTGACACTATACAAGCCCTGTGTCCATATCCATTTTCATAAATGTTGTAAAAGCTAAAAGTCCAAAGCTTCCTGAAGCGGCAAAACTTCAACATTTACATAGGTGGTTCCTCTTTAGTCATGCTCCTGCCAAGCACTTTTTCAAAGAAAATTAACCATTAAGAAGTAAAGACTTCATCCTCCTTTCAGCAGGTTCTGAGCACAACCTTGGGATGTAAATAAAACATGTGCTCCAGTCCACTGAATGTTCAACTTTCCACATTGAACTCAGCTCCCAAGTTTCCTTAGGAGGGAGTTGGGTGTCCTAGCATTCAGTCACTAAGTTGGACTTAAACCCATCCCTTTAGCAGACTTTATAACCAAGTCTCTAGCCAGACCCTTCGTCAAGTGATCAGCTAAGTTCTGTTGAGATCTCACAAACTCTATAGATACCACCCCATTAATGACAAGCTCACGAATCATGCTATGCCTGACACCTAAGTGTCTAGACTTACCATTGTACATCTGGCTATAAGCCTTAGCCAATGTAGCTGCACTATCACACCGGATAGAAATAGGTGCTATAGGTTTAGGCCACAATGGAATCTCAAGAAGCAAGTTTTTCAACCATTCAGCTTCTTTACCAGCAGCTGCTAGAGCCACAAATTCAGATTCCATTGTTGAACTGGTGATGCAAGTTTGCTTCTTGGATGCCCAAGAAATTGCACCTCCACCAAGTAGGAATACCCAGCCACTGGTAGACGAATTGTCTTCAGTGTTACTGATCCAACTTGCATCAGTGTAACCTTCCAACACTGATGGGTAACCAGTATATGAGAGACTATAATCCATAGTTCTCTTCAAATACTTCAGTACCCTTTGAACTGCTTGCCAGTGATGAGCACTAGGATTGCTAGTATACCTGCTCAATTTTCCCACTGCAAAACCAATATCAGGTCTTGTACAAGTCATGGCATACATCAGGCAGCCAATTACCCTAGAATACTCAAGTTGAGATACAACCTTGCCATGATTAGGCATCAGCTTCTCACCAGTATCCATAGGTGTACTCACTGGAGTACAATCAAAGTAATTGAATTTCCTCAGTACCTTCTCAATATAATGAGACTGAGAGATAGAAATTCTTTTACTTTCATGTTTAATCCTTATACCAAGGATAACATCAGCCTCCCCCATGTCCTTCATGGAGAACCTTGATGACAAAAACTCCTTTGTCAGGTCAACCTGATTTTGATCAGTGCCAAAGATCAACATGTCATCAACATATAGACAAATGATGACTCCTCTACCAGATTCATCAAATTTTCTATATACACATTTGTCAGCTTGGTTAAGAACATAACCACTAGACAAAACCACTTCATCAAATTTTTGATGCCATTGCTTAGGTGCCTGCTTAAGTCCATAAAGAGACTTAATCAGTTTACACACCTTGTTTTCATTGCCTGGCATGATGAAGCCCTGAGGTTGGTTCATATAAACCTCCTCTTCCAATTCACCATTCAAGAAAGCTGTTTTCACATCCATCTGATGAATAACCAGATTGTGAATAGATGCCATAGCAATCAGCAGTCTTATGGTACTGATACGAGCCACAGGGGCATAAGTATCAAAATAGTCTATTCCTGACTTTTGTTTAAAGCCCTGAATGACTAGTCTAGCCTTGAACTTTTCAATAGTTCCATCTACCTTCATTTTCCTTTTGAAAATCCATTTGCAACCCAGAGGTTTGCAACCAGGAGGTAGATCAACCAACACCCAAGTGTTGTTGCCCATGATGGAATCCATCTCATCATTGATTGCTTCTTTCCAGAAAGCAATATCCTGGGACTTCATTGCTTCTTCAAATGTTTTGGGGTCATCCTCAACAATGAAGCAATAGGAGTATTGGTCTGAGACCTCATCCCTAGTACCTTCAACTAAGTATAGTTGAAACTCAGGTCCAAATGACTTTGGAGTCCTGACCCTTTTGCTCTTCCTGAGCACAGGTTCAGGTTGCTGAACCACAACCTCATCAGGGACCACTGATGGTTCATCATCAGGGACCTCTGATACACCAGTGTCATGAGTTCCATTAGGAATCCTCTGACTTGGTCTAGGGACTGATGAGAATCTATTCTCATCAAAGTCTGCATCCCTTGATTCAATTATTGAGTTAACTGGAACATGTTCATTAGGTTCAATAACATAGAACCTAAAAGCCTTGGAATGCTCAGCATATCCAACAAAGATGCAGTCAATGCCTCTTTCACCCAAAGTTTTCATCTTTGGATCAGGGAGTCTTACAACAGCCCTACAACCCCAGACCTTGAGATAATTCAGGTTGGGTTTCTTTTTAGTCCAGAGTTCATAAGGGGTAACCTTGTTCCTTTTGTTGGGAACCCTATTTAATAAATAGCAAGCTGTTAACATAGCTTCACCCCAGAACCCTTGACTCAGTCCTGAAAAGGACAACATGGAATTAACCATCTCCTTCAGCACCCTGTTTTTCCTTTCAGAAATACCATTTTGCTGAGGAGTATAAGGGGCAGTCGTTTCATGGATTATTCCAACAGACTGAAAGTACTGAGTATCCATGTACTCACCTCCCCTATCAGTCCTTAATCTTTTGATTAAAGACCCAAGTTGTAATTCAACTTCAGTTTTAAACACTTTGAATTTATCTAATGCTTCATCCTTGGTATGTAATAAATAGACATAACAAAATCTAGAAGCATCATCAATAAATGTCACAAAGTACTTCTTATTCCCCAAAGAAGGAGTGGCATGCAAATCACACAGGTCACTGTGAATAAGCTCCAAGATCTTAGTCTCACGACTAACACCCTGAAAGGGTTTCTTGGTTATCTTGGTCAACATGCAAGTTTTACACTTTTCAGTGTCCATGTCAAAAGCAGGGATTAAACCATCCCTAGACATATCTTGCATTCTTTTATAGTGAACATGACCAAGTCTAGCATGCCAAAGTTTAGAATCAGTCTGATCATATGTGGTCACAAAAGCTGAAATAACACTGTCAGTGGTAATATTAAGCCTGAACATTTGATTACATAAATAACCAAAACCAATAAAAACACCACATTTAGAAAGAACAAATTTATCAGATTCAATAACTTGTTTATATCCATGATTATTCAAAACACTACTTGAAACCAAGTTTTTCCTTATATCAGGAACATGAATAACATTAAACAAAGTTACAATCTTTCCTGAACTAAACCTAAGATCTACACAACCACGACCATGCACCAAGGCTGTTGACTCATTTCCCATGTGAAGAATAGAACCATCATTCAGTGACTCATAAGTCTTGAACCAACTTCTATCTTTACACACATGAACTGTTGCACCAGAGTCAACCCACCACGCAACATCATCATCCTGCACATAAAAAGATTCAGATACATATGTAACATAATAAATCTGAAAAGTCTTATTAAACATATTCTGACCTTTCAGTGAGTTGGCTGAACCACCACTCCCTGAACCATTAGTGCCTGATCCATTGGCTTTACCACCAACTTTAACACCCTTGCAGTCCCTTTTAATGTGACCAGTCTTGCCACATTTCCAACAAGTAGGTGTTGCCTTCTTGTTAGGATCTGCTCTTGTGTTGTCATGATATTTGCGTTTGCCTTTGTTGTCATTGTACCTGGTAGAGTTGTTATGCTCTACCATATTGACAACAGATGGTCCAGCAGCATTGCTACTCTTTGGCTTGTCATTATCCTGCACTTTGAGAGATTCCTCAATGTGCAGATGACTGCCCAACTCAACAAGAGTTAACTCCTCCTTCATATGTTTCAAGGTATGCTTGAAATCTTTCCATGAAGGAGGGAGTTTGTCAATGACACAAGAGACTTTGATAGCCTCATCCATGTTCATTTGGTGTTGTGTAAACCTTCCAAGTATTCCAAGAAGTTCATTGTATTGTTCCATAACTGGTCTTGAATCAGTCATTTTGTAATTTGTGAAATTACTAACAAGGAACTTCTTACTTGATGCATCCTCAGCCATATATTTGGCATCCAAGGAATCCCACAGTTCTTTGGAAGATTCAAAGTTCTGATAAATATCAAACAAAGAATCAGACATACCATTCAGAATAAGACCTCTGCATATGTAGTCATCATTCTCCCACTTGCTCCTCCTCCTGATTTGATCCACAGTAGCATCATCACCATCATCAGGAATTGGAGTAGTCAGCACATAGACCACACTCATGCTTGACAGCAAGAAGTGCATCTTCTTCTGCCACCTCCTAAAGTCCACCCCTTCAAACTTGTCCAGCTTTGCAAAGTTTGAAGCCATGTGTTTCATTGCAGCAATTGCCATTGATTATCACTAAATAGTTTACTTTGATTGTTGGGGTTTATCTCCCAGAACAGGGTAAGACAATCAATGACAGTAGCAATACCACTAGGTGGTTACCGGATATCACTTGGAATCGTGTGATCACTTTCCAAAGTAAACTATTCGACCCTAATGCCTGGGTATCACGAATATCTACTTGGGATAAGACCAAATGCAGTTAGAGAATTAGGCACAATTCTATAACCCTTTCGCTAGTAAGTGTTTACGTTTTCTGTGTCTAATTCATGCATGATCAGATCTCCTATTTATAGGAGGTTACTCTTGAGCTATTCCAATGGAATTATGAGTATTAATCGGCCCATTAATAGCCTCATAATTATCCCCATTATAGCCGTTAGTGGTTACATGACCAATTAAACGTGGTCATAAAGAAGTTGTAACTGCCATTTAGCAGTACTTTCCATAAGCAGTACTTTCCACTAGCAGTACTTTCACATGCAGTGGAAGTACAACCTATCAGTGGAAACACTGCTTATCAGTACTTTCATAGCACTATCAGTGGATACACCACTTCAGTGGAAACACTGCCTATCAGTGGAAACACTGCTTATCAGTGGAAGCCACAAGCAGTACTTTCATCAAGCAGTACTTTCACCAAGCAGTACTTTCACCAGTACTACCAATACAAACCACTATAAGAGTCAGGGTGTTCATGGACCTTATGGGTGTACACTCCGTACCTCCTAACCCATTATAAGGTGTGAACTAATCCCACAAGTGCACTAAATTTTCCAACAGTATATAGGCATATTGTTCGTTTAACACCACAAACTGGTCTTGATAGGACCAAAATTTAAACAGAAATCTCAAACGTCCTTGTTTGGGCTAGTCTGAGTCTTTATCCGAGGCTAGTGCCATCTCCGAGAAATTGGAGGCCCTTAGCGAAAATTTAAGCAGGGCCTTCAATAGTTAACACTAAATAAAAAGTTTCGGCGTATACAAACTAGCTACGTTAAAAGCGTCACACCTTTGACATTGTTTGATGCAGAATCTACATTCAAATGTTTATAGTTAATTTGCTTCAAAATAAACTGTAGACCGGTCTTATGAAAAAATAACCATAAATTTATTCAAATAAAATTCAAATAACACAATCAAATTCTTTATAGTCAATTTGCTTATTTGCTCAATAATAAAAAGTTGATTCTAATTATCACACCTCATATACGTGCTAATGAATCCTTTTTATTTGATCATTTCCATATTGATTTACTTCTCAAAATCACACGAGTTATTGATCATTAATTGAGTTAAATGAATGTAAGAGATGATGAGATGATGAAACAGAATCATTAGATTGTGGGGAAGTGGGGTTGAGTTTACTTTTTATGAAATAAAGGTCATGTTTTGAGGCTAGTTTGAGCATTAAAGAGGGAGCTTTGCTACAATATTTTACAATTTCTATCTTACAAAATTTCTTATATATTTACAATAATATTATATAGTTTTTTTCCATTTATTCTCTCTCTGCATTCAAATCGTCAGTTCTGACACTTGATAGGATTCTGTGAGTATGACATTTTGTAGAATGAAAATGTAAAAATGTTTAGTATTTTTCTTTAAAGAGTCTATTAAAGGTATAACTTTTTACCTATTTTCCCCTCATAAAATAGATATACAATCCAACTATGTTTTTTTTATATTAAAAAAACTACTTGTCTTTTATATAATAACGAGTGTTGGAAAACCCGCGCGATGCAGCGGGATTGCTTAAAGGACTTATTTTGCAACGACATTTAAACCTCAGGGGTTGTTTTTGCCAAGTTGCAAAAGATTATTAATGTTAAAGGACTTACTTTGCAACGACACTTGAACCTCAGGGGCTGTTTCCGCCAATTTGACAAACTTTGCATTAAATGTGTGAATTGCAAAACTTGGGTCCTGTGTTTTAGTATATATAATAATAATAATAACATGTGTCGTAAAATTTGTTGCTTTCGGGAGCCTTAAAAGGCCGTCCACCCTCAAAGACAGCTTTCTAGTCTTGAAGTTAAGGCTATTCTACAAATTTGGTCACATAGATTTTTAACGGCGGTTATTGATACTAAAGTTAATGATTAGCTAGACGAGAATCCAATATACAAATGCATTTCTTCAGCTTGTCATAGCAAAATTCTTTCAACATATCATAAATGCAAGTAACTGCGAATCTTCGTAGCATACGAAACCAACAAATCTAACTATTTTGCTAGCGGGACATTATTAGCGGATATATTTTAGTGGACTCATTTGGTTTAGGACCGAGCCCTTATGTATAGGCTAGGGTTTTTGCATATACCCTTGTGATTATCTATTTAAGATCGATACATGTAATGAAATGACTAAGGGACAATACCAATATTTTCATGGTATCATAGCCCATCTTTTATCTCGTTTAGACTTTAGAATATCCTTTCACCTCAACCATCACAATTCCGGCCAAACACATACTAAAACGAATACGTCAAAATTGAAAACATTGGTATTGCCTCTTAATCATTTCATTACATTGATCCGTCTTAAATAGATAGTTACAAAAGGTATATGCCTAATCTGACGAAATGGGGTCGATCCTAAACCAAATGAGTCCGCTAACATATATCCGCTAATAGACACGCATTGTTTATCTCAAATTGATCAAAGGGTGTATTTACTTTACAAAACGTAAAACTGATGTAAATATGGTGAGCCAAATTTTCCTTTTAACTTCGACAAACTCGTCAAAAGTTTACGTCTTTGCGAAAATAGCCTATAATCTTGCAACCAACCTCGCGACAGATTCAAAACCTTTGAATCTGTGGAGTTACTTGCATGCTTGCTAGTTGCTTCATGGGAGGTGCTTTTGCTTGCTTAGACGTTCGCATGGTCGCAAGTTTTAAAAGTGGGTCACAACTCAAAGGTTGCAAGTTAGAAGTTCGCAAGCTAAGTTGCGAGTTGATTTCTTTGAATAAAATATAATCCTTAGGACTTGTGAGTTTCTTGAACATTTTTACGAATGTAGTACCTCTAAAATAAATTTTTTTCCCAAATTAATAGTTCACGTCTTTTTTTTAGATGTTCCAGTTTAATTGTGCAGTATAAAAAATAGATAAAGAAGTTTGATCGAGTTTACCATATTACGCTATTTTGATGTTAATATTACAAACTTTAAGAAAACATTAATTAATTAGTTAAAAATGTCATTCAACAAAAAGTAAGAGAGAAAATAGTAATAATTATTCTTTTATTAAATTGTGTATATTTTATCGAAAGAGAATTATTTGGGACGGAAAAGTATCTTTCAAAATACAAGGTAGTATAGTAATTATTACATGCTCGTAGGCTAGTAGTTGATCACCAAAACAATAGGCAGTTCATCGTACCTGAGCCACCGGATTGAATCAAACCACGTCTATACAAATCAATGTTTTGAAACCCGGGTCGACCCGGCCGGGTTAACCGGTTGGACTGGTTCCGGACAAAAAAAAGGTAAAAAAAACCCGGGTTTAAAAAAGCGGGTCAACCATTTAGACCCGCCGGGTTTTAAGTGACCCGGGTCTAGAAACCCGACCGGGTTTGATTTTTATCATTTTTTTAATACAAAACCTCAAAAAATAAACTGTGAGCATTTTAGTTCACTTTAAGTTTATGCTTTTGCGTTGTCTTTTGATGTATAAAACTTGTAAATCTCGTAGGATTTATGTCTTTTGAAGTATAAAACTTGTAAAACTCGTAGGATGAATGTGTTTAGAAGTATGAAACTAGTAATCTCGTAGGATTTATGCCTTTTGAAGTATGAAACATGTAATCCCATAAGATTTATGGTTATTTAGAAAATTATGCAGGTTTATATCATTGTCCACCTTTGATTTGTTGTTTAGAGCATGAAAAATGGTTCTTTGCTTTTTTTTCACAGCAAAAGTAGTGTTTGGACATTATGTTTGGACAATAAAAAATGGATGTTTGGACATATGCATAAAACCGGGTCTAACCGGGTTGACCCGGTAACCCGGTGACCCGGTCACTCGGCCGGGTCGATCACAAACCCGGGTTTCAAAACATTGATACAAATCCAAACTATGGGTAGTCTAGCCACCACCCTTTCTTTTACTTCAGATATATTGAATATATACATGTTCTCCCTCCGTTTCATATTAAGTGTCCACTTTCAAAGTGCACAAAGTTTTAGAAAATTCCACTAACTACACTCTCTACCAATCAAATATTATTTTTACCCACTAAAGTCTAATCTTATTGGTTGAAATAGATTCAGGACACTTAATATGGGACATCCCAAGATTCCATTGTGGACACTTAATATGAGACGGAGGTAGTAGTAAATTTATAAATTATTAATACACGATTAATGGGTTTTCCATTTCGCATTAGTCATGTGTATCCCAGTGACGAAGCCAGGATTTAACATATGGGTAGGCCGAAAATCAAATTAGCATTTAACTAGGAGAGCATCACTACTATACGTGAGTACTAACTTTTTTATTTCGAATGCATGGCTCTTACACAAGATGACATGCACACTTCAAAAGGTGAAGAATGGTGGGATCACCCTGGTCCCATGCATCCTAAGGATGCCAACCGGACCTTCTCTCAAGGACCCGGCTCCAGGCAATGAGCACCGGTCCCAATGACTGTACTTATCAAGATGTTGGGCTTTGAACCCTGGCCATTTTCTTCAATAGGCCCCTCGTTGACCAGTCAATCTGAGCATTTGCGGTGAGGGGATGATACCAATTGAAAGCTTTTAGGCTAATGGAGAGATTCGAACCCGAGTCTATTGACACAAGGTTGGAAGCTCTTACCATTGGACTAAAGGCCCATCGGTAAGATGACATGCACACTAACTCAATGTTGAAAAACAAGTGAGAAGAAAATAATAGTAAGTTAATAAGAATTTAAAATCAATATTATTCGTCCATTTTTAAACAAATTATTGTACGTGTAAGTAGAATTTTCAAGTCAACAAATCTAAAATGAATGATAAAAGGTGATATTCAACCTTAAAAATGGACTAAAGATGAAACAATATAAACATCTATATTAATTTTTTGTGTTTGAGATGTAATAATACCTTTACATGCATACGAAAGACAAATATGAATATTGAAAATAGACTAAAATACACCGTTGGTCCCTAAACTTGTATCGGAGGATCGCGATGGGACGAACCTCGCCCTTTTCATCGCCACGGGTCCAAACAGTAGCCATTAAATGCCAGATTGGTCCCTTGACCAAGTCAAACTCTGATTTTTGTTTTGTAGTCAAGGGTATTTTAGTCCATACACATTTATACTTTTATAACACATTTATGTTTTACCCCCTCATCTTGTAAAAAAGTGAATTTTTAAATATTTACAGTAAAAATTTATTGTTTCTTTTTTAAGTTTCAAAACGAAAAGATCGAAAATAAAAACAAAAACCAAAATTCTAAATAGATGCCAGTTGTTCAATAGGTTCCACATCAGAAAAATCTTGAGCATCACTTATACATCAGAAGAAAAAAAAACTCGTAATCGAAATAAAAAGTTCACTTTCATTAGGTTTAGGTTAAGACAATACCAAGTTACCACGCCTTCTCAATAATCATATTCATTAACTTACTGATTTTGTTTGTTATTCCTTGGTGGACAAAGTCAAACAAGATTGCTTGATCATTACATATCCAAGACCAAACAATCCAAACTTTTCCTCAAAGTTTGAATCTTTTTTTATATGAAATCGACAGTACCAGCTAAAGATTCTAATCCAATCTGTCTCCAGGAAACATTTCTTGCTGGACTTTAATAATCAGACTATGATACCGTAATTATCTACTAATCGTTAATCACAAAAAAAACATTATCTTTTCTTCATAATCTGACTGACTTTCCAATGAAAATCTTGTCTTGATATATAAAATTTGTATAAACAGAACAAAATATCAACAATTTCACAGTTAGATTCATGGTTTACAAACTGATTCCTTATAAACTTTGAATCTTTCTTAGTTTTCAGTAATCTTTAATGGAAGATAGTGAGAGCCAGAATAGTGATGGCAAGCATACACCACCTAAGGATTTTGTATGTCCAATAACAACACGTATATTTAACGATCCAGTTACTTTAGAAACTGGTTAGACTTATGAGCGTGAAGCTATTCAAGAATGGATAGATAGTGGAAACTTGACGTGCCCGATCACGCATCAGAAGCTTCAAAATGTTCAACTTCCGAAAACTAATTATGTCCTCAAACGGCTAATTGCTAGCTGGAAAGAGTTGACACCAGGAAATGAGTTTCATAGTCCAGAAAATACTCATGTTCTAGATCATATCCCTCAATTGGTTTCTCCGAATAGTGTCATAAGCCGAGCTACAACTGATGGAACGGTTAATGAGCTAAGACTTGTGATTACTGATCTTTGTACTTCACAAATTTTGAAAAAAGCCGAGTTGGCAGTTCTTAAAATTGAGAGATTCTGGCAGGAAGCGAAGATGGAGCTTGAGATTCAAAGCATGTTGTCAAAACCACCTGTTATTAATGGATTTGTGGAGATTTTGTTCAACTCGGTTGACACCCGAGTGTTAAAAGCCATAATTTTTCTTCTTTGTGAGGTGGGCTCAAGAGATAGTAATGTGATATCGACTCTAACACGAGTTTATTCTGATGTTGAATGTATAATCTCCCTATTCAAGGAAGGTTTGTTTGAGGCTGTTGTGTTGATTTATTTGTTAAAACCTTCTATTTCCACCTTTCTTGAAATGGACGTGGTGGATTCACTTTTAAGCGTTGTTCAGAAACGAGAAGATGAGTTTTTGAAAATGTGTATGAGACCGAAAGAAGCTTCTGTGGTATTATTGGCACAAATTATTGAAAATGACGATGATGGTGTCGTTCTAGAAGTCATCAAAAGTCTTGTTTCTAGTAAGGCAATAGAATCCATTATCAAAAGCTTGGAATCAGATTCCAAAGAAGAAAGAATTGCAGCAACGAAAATACTTTTGAGATGCATACAGGAAGACGGAAAATGCAGAAACGTTGTTCCTGATAAGGCTGATGATGAAAGATGAAGGGGTAAAACATAAATGTGTTATAAAAGTATAAATGTGTATGGACTAAAATACCCTTGACTACAAAACAAAAATCAGAGTTTGACTTGGTCAAGGGACCAATCTGGAATTTAATGGCTACTGTTTGGACCCGTGGCGATGAAAAGGGCGAGGTTCGTCCCATCGCGATGAACAGCAGCAAGTTTAGGGACCAACGGTGTATTTTAGTCTTGAAAATATTTTATATAATAAGCATTTAAAATTTTAATTAATGAAAGGTTATGAACATAACAGTGTGATACACATGAAAACAAACTATGCCACCGAGCCATCGTATCTCAATTATAATCTTTTATTGGCTTTTGAATTTGGGTGAGCCAAAGTATCATTTCCTGGATCAATTTACATTAACAGTACAAAATAGATGGTGTCTAATAAAATTGTTGGGTGGGCCTTGGCCAACCCAACTCAACACATAGCTCCTAAAATATTTTATCATTTTTTTAGAAAGACAAAATGTTATTGAGAACTTCAAAAAAACAATTGTAGTATAATACAAGGCACTCCACCTTGGGCTAATATTTAATCCATTAAATTACATGTATTTTTTTTGTCTTTAAATTATCTTTTTTGTAGCCGTTCAAGTGAAGCGATTTGAAATTATCACAAAAAGCACTTTGAATTGAATCACCAAACACGTAAAATAACAAAGATCTCTATGTTAAAGTTGCAAACACAATCCTTTAGAACCAACATTTGGTTGTGACCACAAGCGAACTGAATCAAAGACCTAAAACATAACATAACCTGACATTGAGTCGAAATATGATGGGAGGGACATCACAAATACCTTATCATGGGTATTACATACTTACTTTAAGTATATTTTTTATTAAGTATTATATAATACAAACAATAATACTTAAGGTATTTGTGATGTCCCTCAGCTGATCGATTAGTATTACAGACTTACGTTATCAAGTTAGAGGTATTTGTGATGTCCCTCCCATGATAACATGCTACCCTAACATCTGCTAACCCCAGATGTTGTGATTCGATGAGAACAAACAATGAAACAAGAGATTTTGATGAATTATTCGATTCTGATTAGTGAACCCTCACTTCATATTGTAATCAAAGTGTTTGAAGGGGTTTGATAATAATTTTATTGTTGTATAGAAGAATGTAACAAAAAAGAATATTAATTACCTTGGTTCGGGATTCATAACAATTACATAAAACGTTGATGACGATAATATGGTTTAAAAAATTATTAAGATCATCTCATATTCAAATAAATATAAGGCTGGTTCCAGTAAAGAGCCCCAATCTCCCTCATTTTTTCTGACACGTCAGCTTTCTCTCTTCAGCGACCTTCATGAAAGGTTTTATGGATATTTAAATATACGTATGACCGGATTCGAACTCGAGACTTCGGGATTGCACACATTACGTATGAGAGTTGATGTTAAATAATTAATATATATATAAATGTTATTATTATTAATTATTTGTCACGAAATTAAAACATAACGATAGTTAATATTTAACGGGGTTTGACTAACGGTCGTTAAATATAAACTACGAGGACTAAGGATGAAATTAGTGGACAAGAAGGATCTAGAATCCCCTTGGGGATGCATGGCCGGTCGTGGGCTTCCCAACCTAAGGAGGTGAGTTTTCTTGATCACCAAGTTTTGAGAACCTATATATACAAACCCTTGTCTTTGATATTCTCATAACCTTGGATCACTTTGATAACCTAATTTCTTCTCCTCTCCTCTCTCTTGTCTTTGGCCGATCGGTTCCAACCCCCCCCCCCCCATAGGGTTTCGATTTTCCAAACTCAAGAAACAAGTATTTGGTTTTAATTGTGATTCAAGAACCTAGCTTTTCACATCAAATCGCTAATAGTACGTGTGTACAAGAACGAAGGACAAATGCACTTGTGTTTGTGAGATTTCTGGTGGTCGACTTTTGGTGGGTCGAATATACATAAACCCTAAGTTAGGGTTTGGGTTTTGTTCCTTGTTCTAATTACCGTTTGGTTCTTGATTTGCTAAAAGGTACGCGTTTTCTTATTCGGTTAATTAATATACATACATTATTCATTGTACTTCCGTTGCATGCTTTGATGATGTTTATTTGATTTTATAATTGTTATGATTATTAAAACCCAACAGTGGCATCACGAGCCGTTAATATGATGTAATTAATTACCGAAACACATAAAAATTTAATCTTTATGATTATTGCATGCTTTTATTGGTTTCTAGGGTTTTGAATTGGAAACCCTAATTTTTTATTTATTGGGTCGATTACCCTTAATTATTATTATTAGGTTTTAATTTTGTAAAACTTGTAGAAACCCTAGGATTGCATGCATATTTTATGTGGTTATTATGAATAATTGTTATGTGCCATGTATTATGCGTATCTTGAGATATAATTGTTATGATGAATTCATGGTGGAACATGCATGATTTGCTATGGATTATTGTTGTTTATTAATTGTTAAGTGATATACACATGTTTTATTTATTTGATAACTATTGAATTGGGGAAGACCTCAATTATACTAATAAAAATTCGTTATGTGCTAATTGGTATATTATTGACTTTGGCTTACGCAATCGACTTGTCGATGTATGTGGCTCTTCTACCTTGTAGTTGAAAGCCCTAGTTAATGTATGCATTTATTTACGCCTAGAATTGTTTATTAGCGTTTATCGAAATAATTATGCATGTGGCTACTTGTTTTGACATATGTTAAATTGTTTAGTTATATGTTAATATTATTTGAGTTTGTTTAATTTTTATTAAAATACTTTTTTGTTTATATATTGTTTGACATGTTAGTAAGCAAAAAGGGTTTTTTCTGAATAGAAAATTAAATGGACTAAATAATGACAAAATTGATTTGTTTTCTAAGTATTAATTCTTGAACTTTTAATCTATTGATGCGACTGTACTAATGGTTAGAACGGCTCACCCACTAGAACAAACTATAAAGGGGTTAATAAAGAAGTGCGCATAGTCACACTGAAAGGATGTTTAAGGTTATGCTTTTGCGCTTACCTGGTCCTCTGCCCTCTGTAAGTTCGATTGGAGCTACCTAGTATAACCATTCTATGTGTAACATATTGGATTTCACATACACATCAAACCATAAGCAAAGTAGGCGTACACAAGAGTTTTAGAGAGAGAAAGTTAGAGGTTTGGGAACTTTAGTGAGAGAAAGAAAAATCTTATTATGAGCTCCAACTCTCTACCTTGGAAGGTAGAGAGTATTTATAGTCTTTACATAAAACGCCACCTATCGGGCTATGGATCAGGCATACAGTGGGTAAAGACCCGTCCGTCCTCCACGGTGTTACTTAAACTAAATACTACTTAACTTATATTAATCTAAGACTACGAGCTTACTAACGATTGCATATACTTGAGGTGACCGACTCTTTAATACTTGGATTTACTAAATCCTAACAATCTCCCCCTAAGGGAGGTCACCTCAAACATACACTAAAATTACATTGAATACAAATAGATATTACATTAAAAATTGTTTTTGCATTCTTGGTATAGTACTTTGCTCCGAAGCTCGTAGTCATTGATTCTTCACATTGCATGTTTGGTTAATCCAAGTGGAGGTCTTTTTATTGATCCACATAATACTGAGTTTTGAGCCAGTTTTGAGATCATCAGCAAACATCAATCTCTGACTCATCCATTGTGGTGTTGGTAGAAGTTGTGACTTTCGTACCGACATGCTCACATTCTGGATCATGATATCTTCTAATCAGAGTAGCGGAAGCTTTCGTTGATTCATGATATTAGCAGCAGCATAGCAGAAGCATGGAGTGATAATAACATAGTCATTGATGCACTAATCATGATTTCTTTGGAAATGAATGTGTTGTGTGAGCATGCGGCTATGGATTGACCGCTCCATTCTGATCAGCTGCAAACATAGGGTGTTCCTGCATAAAACAGTTAGCAATAAAGCACACAAGAGTGTCTTTGATCACTTTTGTTGAATTGAGGTACAAGGCCCACGGTTCCCCGTTGATCAGTACAAGTACTGCCTGTGATCAGGTATAATTCCGAAGAATTTCCTTGACAGGGTTTCGCAGCTGTTCTAGCCGTTCTCAAACCGGAACGTCTCAAAGAAGACAACACGGAGTGAGTGAACCAGCGAATTGAGATTCACCGATTGATAAGAATAGATTTGAAAAACAATCGTGTACTGCTCAATAGAAACTGTTTTTGCAATACAACGAAGGTTTTGATGAAAATCAATTATCAATCATAAACACCTTTTATTTTGAAATATAAGTACACAGTCGATGTGCTAAAGAAAAGAGTTTTTAAGCACAATGACCGGTTTTTCAAAGGTATCCGTCAATCCATATCCTGAACCAGGATTGATTCAAAAGATTGAATCGCCCCATTGTTTCTGTTCAGTTGTCACATGGTCGATCTTTTGAAAAGATCTCACATGTCACCTACCAGGAGCTTGTTTGATGTTGGCTCCAGAAGACTTTCCATCTTCATTGTGAATATTTTACATATCACTCGGATGTTCTGGCAATACCACAAGGATAATGCGTAGGACTCATAAGATATAATCTCTCTTTCCACATTGTGTGAAACAGAGAGTCTTCATTGAAAGTGTCCTAAAGAGATTTATTGATGATCTCGTGGCTCTAGACTCAATTTTGTGCATATTTGGTTCCTGTGCCGGAGACTAGGGAGAGGGTCTCCTTCTTCAATATCAACAATCTCTAAGAGAAAGTCGATAGATTATGTAGGTTCCCCGTGAGAATGAAACAAGCCCTTTTAAGAGGAACTTGAGTAGTTTGGGAAGTTTAGTGTAGTGCGTCACTGGGTCCATGACGTCTTGTCTTCAATACCAGTGTTACCTTAGTAACCACCAGTAGCATATGTATTGAAACCCGGTTTCTGCCCTAAGGTTGAATAAATGGAGGGCTATTTCTTTTTACCCTTTTTCACATTCAATTCTTTTTCATTCTTCAACCCCTTCAGTGCTTACCGAGACTTCATAACTAGAACCTTGTTGGGTTTATTCCAGTACTAGTTCAGTCTTAGTCCGCACTCTTCCCACATCTCATTTTTCTCCTTTTTTCAATATACCTAAGGACTTCTACACTATCTAGTGGATTGTCCCTGGGTAGATCCCTCCGGTTCTGGCGGATCATGGGAACAAATACCTAACCTTATCATCCTTATATCACCATACATAAAGTAAAGTTGGTCGGTCTATTTGGTATTGTTCATCTGCCATTGGAACCAATTGAAAACCATTGAAAATCAATCCAGATACTTATGATATATTATCAAAGCATTTTGTACCTGAATTGTTTTTTGATATTTTTAGAACAAGAGCTCCCCCTCAACATGTGCATCAAGTGAAATCGTTTTGCATACGGAGGCAAGAGAAAGAATTTAGCTTCTTTGATTACCATTTTCTAAAAGATATCAACATCACTTCCCTGATCAAAACAAGTAGATAAAGCATATAAGGGAGGATGAGGTTTTCATAAGCTTGCTCCCCCTCAATATGTGCCTTGAGGTTTGAAATAGTTTTGCACATACAAGAGGGAACAGACTGCACATTGAAACAAATTGATCACGTTTCAGATCTTTGTGGTTTAAGATAGATGCTCCCCCTCAACATGTGCATGGAAAATTTGAAATCGTTTGTCACATGTGGGGAGGAAAACTTGCTAAACACTTATGAACCCATTTATCGAATTATCAGCTTAAATCCAATTTAAATCACAAATTCTCCCCCGATCACAATTATCAAATCATTTGAGATTTGTGATCTCTGTAGGTTTAAATTGATTTTGAAAGCTTTTAAGGAGAATTGTGACTTGATTATGAAAGCATTTTAACTGATAAGGATCAGATTTTGAGACTTTGGACTCCATTGATTAAACATGCAAGAATATCTTTTGAAAACAATTTAATGACACATAACTTTTTAATTTAATTGAGATCATTCTCCCCCTCAATCAATGACCTAAGTTGTTGATTGAGAGATAGATGTTTTGACACACTTTAAGTCCAGATGATTTCCAAAAAAAATAAAGTCCGAGTTATTTTTCACAGCAATTAGTTTTCATTAGATAGTAAGGATTTGTTTAAAGAATCAGAGAATTAAATTTGACAACCAAGATAAAGCATGGCTCTGTTCTTTCTTTGAAAAGCGGGTTACTGCCTGGAATGACAATAAACCATAGTTTTTCTTTCTCCCAAATTTTTATTTTTTTAATTTTTTATTTTTTTTTATGAAAATTCGAACAACATCTAAAGTACCGTGTCATTCTTTGAATGACATCACAAAGATCGTAGATATTATCGAATAGAAAAATAGAAAAAGACAATATTTTTCGAAGTTTTTCAAGGTTTTTCAAAGATTTTTTTTTTTTTTTTTTTTAAAGTTTTATATTTTTCTATTTGCTTTTTGAATGTTTTGTAATTTTGTATTTTGCTTTTTGAATAGATATATACAAGAGATAGATGAAGAAAACCTTTTACTCCTCTTCTTCCTCTTGAAGACGTTTGAGTGTTTCCGGTTGTAGGCTCTTAAGACCAAGTCGTGGAAGTATAAACTCAAAACGTTCTCTAGGAAGAGCTTTGGTGAAGATGTCTGCTAACTAGTATTCTGTCCTCACAAAGTAAAGTTCCACCACACCATTTTCAACTTGTTCCCTGATGAAATGATGTCGAATGTCGATGTGCTTTACTCTTGAGTGTTGTACGTTGTTGCATGAGAGAGCAATAGCACTTTTATTATCACAGTACAGAGGGATTTTGTTGAATTCAAAGCCATAGTCAGATAATTAGGATCTCATCCATAGGATTTGAGCACAACAAGATGACATGGCTATGTACTCAGCCTCTGTAGAGGAAATAGAAGTACTCATTTGCTTCTTTGAAGACCAGCTCACAAGCTTATCAACAAAAACTGAGCACCTTCAGACGTACTTCGACGAGTATCTTGACATCCTGCATGATCAACATCTGCATAGGCTGTTAGTGACATACCGGTGTCCTTAGGGTACCAAAGTCCCATATTGATGGTTCCTTGGAGATACCGAAAGACCCGTTTAACCGCTTCAAGGTGCTTTTTAGTAGGCTTAGCCTGGTATCTAGCACACATGCAAACAGCGAACAAGATGTCTGGTCTACTAGCTGTGAGGTAAATCAGGGATCCAATCATACTACGATATTTTTTTTGGTCTACCATGATTCCTGAGTGGTCCTCATCTAGTTTAGTACGTTCAATCATGGGAGTGTCAACAGGGTCACTAGAATCAAATCCAAATTTCTTTAAAATCTCATTTGCATATTTAGATTGATTTATAAAAATGTGTAAGATATTAGTTTTCACATACACATCAAACCATAACACCAAGGTGGCGTATAAGTGGAATTCTAGAGAGAGAAAGTTAGAGGTTTAGGGAACTTAGTGAGAGAAAGTGAAAGATAATATTATGAGCTCCAACTCTCTACCTTGGAAGGTAGAGAGTATTTATAGTCTTACATAAATCGCCACACATCGGGCTGTGGATCAGGCATACAGTGGGTAAAGACCCGTCCGTCCTCCACGGTGTTACTTAACTAAATACTACATAACTTAAGAATCACTACGACTACGAGCTTTCTAACGATTACATATACTTGAGGTGACCGACTCTTTAATACCTGGAATTTCTAATTCCTAACAATCTCCCCCTAAGGGAGGTCACCTCAATCATGTACCAAACATACATTGAATACAAATAGATATTACATTAACAATTGATCTTGCATTCTTGATGTAGTCCTTTGCTCCTAAGCTCGTAGACATTGATTCTTCACATTGCATGTTTGGTTACTTCAAGTGGAGGTCTTTCACTGATCCACGTGATAATAATTTTGTGCCATCTTTTGAGATCATCAGCAATCAAAAATCTCTGAGACATCCTTTGTGGTGATGGTATTATGTGATGTTGTGACTTTAGGACCGACATGCTCACATTCTGGATCATGATATCTTCTCATCAGAGTAGCGGAAGCATTTGTTGAAACATGATATTTGCAGCAGCGTAGCAGAAGCATGGAGTGAAAATATCAGAGTCATTGATGCACTAATCATGATTTCTTTTGAGTTGAATGTGTTAAGTGAGCATGCGGCTATGGATTGACCGCTTCATTCTGATCAGCTGCAAACGTCGGGCGTACCTGCATACAACAGTTAGCAATAAATCGCATGAAAGTGTCTTTGATCACTTTCGTTGAATTGAGGTACACGGCCCACGGTTCCCCGTTGATCAGTACAAGTACTGCCTGTGATCAGGTATAATTCCGAAGAATTTCCTTAACAGGGTTTCGCAGCTGTTCTAGCTGTTCTCAAACCGGAACGTCTCAAAGAAGACAACACGGAGTGAGTGAACCAGCGAATTTTAAGTCCACTGATTGATGAAAAGAGATTTGAAAAACAATCGTGTATTGCTCAATAGAAATTGTTTTTTGCAATACAACGAAGGTTTTATTGAAAATCAATTATCAATCATAAAAACACCTTTTGGTTTGAAAAATGAGTACACGGTCGATGTGCTAAAGAAAAGAGTTTTTAAGTACAAAGACCGGTTTTTCAAAGGTATCCGTCAATCCATAACCTGAACCAGGATTGATTCAAGAGATTGAATCGCCCCATTGTTTCTGTTCAGTTGTCACATGGTTGATCTATATAATAGATCTCACATGCCACCTACCAGGAGCTTGTTCGATGTTGGCTCTAGAAGGCTTTCCATCTTCATTGTGAATATGTTAACACATCACTCAGATGTTCTGGCAATACCACAAGGATAATGCGTAGGACTCAAGATATAATCTCTCTTTCCACATTGTGTGAAACAGAGAGTCTTCATTGAAAGTGTCCTAATGAGATTTATTGATGATCTCGTGGCTCTAGACTCAATTTGTGCATATTTGGATCCTATAACGGAGACTAGGGAGAGGGTCTCCTTCTTCAATATCAACCATCTCTAAGAGAAAGTCGATAGATAATGTCAGTTCCCCGTGAGAATGAAACAAGTCCTTTTAAGAGGAACTTGAGTGGTTTGGAAAGGTGAAGTGCAGTGCGTCACTGGGTCCATGACGTCTTATCTTCAATACCGATGTTACCATCAGTAGCATATGAAGTGAACCCGGTTTCTGCCCTAAGGTTGAATAAATGGAGGGCTATTTGTTTTCACCCTTTTCTCATTCAATTCTTTTTAATTCTTCAACCCCTTCAGTGCTTACCGAGACTTCATAGCTAGAACCTTGTTGGGTTTATTCCAGTACTAGCTCAGTCTTAGTCCGCACTCTTCCCATATCTCATTTTTCTCCTTTTATCATCATACCTAAGGACTTCTACACTAACTAGTGGATTATCCCTGGGTAGATCCCTCCGGTTCTGGCGGATCATGGGAACACATACCTAACCTTATCATCCTTATATCACCGTACATAAAGTAGAGTTGGTCGGTCTATTTGGTATTGTTCATCTGCCATTGGAACCAATTGAAAACCATTTGAAACTCAATTCAGATACTTGTGATATATTATCAAAGCATTTTGTACCTGAATTGTTTTTGATATTTTTATAACGAGAACTCCCCCTCAACATGTGCATCAAGTATGAAAAAGTTTTGCACACGGAGGCAAGAGAAAGAATTAACTTCTTTGATTACCATTTTCTAAAAGATATCAACATCACTTCCCACATCAAATCAAGTAGATATAGCATTTCTGGGAAGGATGAGGTTTCCATAAATTTGCTCCCCCTCAATATGTGCCTCGAGGTTTGAAAAGAGTTTTGCACATACTAGAGGGAACCTGCACATTGGGATGAATGATCACGTTTCAAATCAAAGGTTTAAGATAGATGCTCCCCCTCAACATGTGCATTGAAAATTTGAAATCGTTTGTCACATGTGGGAAGGACAGCATGTACATTATTATGAAACCATTTACCGAATTATCAGTTTAAATCCAATTTAAATCACACATTCTCCCCCGATCACAATTATCAAAACATTTGAGATTTGTGATCTCGTATAGATTTAAATTGATTTTGAAAGCTTTTAAGGAGAATTGTGACTTGATTGTGAAAGCGTTTGAACTGATAAGGATCGGATTTTAAGACTTTAAACTCCATTGATAAAACATGCATGTAAATATTTTGAAAACAATTTAATGCCAAATAACTTTTTAATTTAATTGAAATCATTCTCCCCCTCAATCAATGACATAGGTTGTTGATTGAGAGATAGAGATTTTGACAAATAAGTCCTGATGATTATCAAAAATAGAAACCGAGTTATTTTTCAAAGCATTTGGTTTTCAGCAGATAAATGTTTATAGAATTAGAGCATGGAATTTGAAAACATGTTAAAACATGGCTCTGTTCTTTCTTTCAAAAGCGGGTTACTTCCTGAAATGACAATAAACCATTGTTTCTCTTTCTCCCAATTTTTTTTTTTTTTTTTTTTTTTTTTTTTTTTTTTTTATAAAAAAATTCGAACAACATCTAAAGTCCCGTGTCATTCTTTGAATGAACACAAAAACCGTAGATATAATCGAACCGAGAAAAACATGACAAATTGACAATATTTTTTGAAGATTTTTCGAATTTTTCAGATTTTTATGGATTTTGAAAGTTTTATATTTTTCTATTTGATTTTTGAAGGTTTTATAACGTTTAACTGCTTCAAGGTGCTTTTTAGTAGGCTTAGCCTGGTATCTAGCACACATGCAAACAGCGAACAAGATGTTTGGTCTACTAGCAGTGAGATACATCAGGGAACCAATCATACTCCGATATTTCGTTTGGTCAATCATGATCCCTGAGAGGTCCTCATCTAGTTTGGTTCGGTCAATCATGGGGGTGTCAACAGGGTCACATGAATCAAATCCAAATTTCTTTAAAATCTCTGTTGCATATTTAGATTGATTTATGAAAATGCCTCCGAGACTTTGTGAAATTTGTAATCCCAAGAAAAATGACATTTGTCCCATCATTGACATTTGAAACTTTGAACTCATTTCATTTGAAAAACGATCACATTCCTTTGGGTCTGTCGAGGCAAAAATAATATCATCAACATAAATTTGAACATGAATTAAATGTTTGCCTGACTTCCTGGTGAACAATGTAGGATCAACTGCTCCTTTGATGAATCCGGTTGATAGAAGAAATTTGTATTTTGTTTTTCCAATAGATATATATACAAGAGATAGATGAAGATAAACCTTTACTCCTCGTCTTTCTCCTGAAGACGTTTGAGTGTTTTGGTTGAAGGCTTTTCAAGCCAAGACGTGGAAGAATAAACTCAAAACGTTCTCTTGGAAGAGCTTTGGTGAAGATGTCAGCTAATTGATATTCAGACCTCACAAAATATAGTTCCACCACACCTTTTTCTACTTGTTCCCTGATGAAATGATGTCGAATGTCGATATTCTTTGCTCTTGAGTGTTGAACGTTGTTGCATGAGAGAGCAATAGCACTTTTATTATCACAGTACAGAGGGATTTTGTTGAATTCAAAGCCATAGTCAGATAATTGAGATCTCATCCATAAGATTTGAGCACAACAAGATGACATGGCTATGTATTCAGCCTCTGTAGAGGAAATAGAAGTACTCATTTGCTTCTTTGAAGACCAGCTCACAAGCTTATCACCCAAAAACTGAGCACCTCCTGACGTACTTCGACGTGTATCTTGACAACCTGCATGATCAGCATCTGCATAGGCCGTTAGTGACATACCGGTGTCCTTCGGGTACCAAAGACCCATATTGATGGTTCCTTGGAGATACCGAAAGACCCGTTTAACTGCTTCAAGGTGCTTTTTAGTAGGCTTAGCCTGGTATCTAGCACACATGCAAACAGCGAACAAGATGTTTGGTCTACTAGCAGTGAGATACATCAGGGAACCAATCATACTCCGATATTTCGTTTGGTCAATCATGATCCCTGAGAGGTCCTCATCTAGTTTGGTTCGGTCAATCATGGGGGTGTCAACAGGGTCACATGAATCAAATCCAAATTTCTTTAAAATCTCTGTTGCATATTTAGATTGATTTATGAAAATGCCTCCGAGACTTTGTGAAATTTGTAATCCCAAGAAAAATGACATTTGTCCCATCATTGACATTTGAAACTTTGAACTCATTTCATTTGAAAAACGATCACATTCCTTTGGGTCTGTCGAGGCAAAAATAATATCATCAACATAAATTTGAACATGAATTAAATGTTTGCCTGACTTCCTGGTGAACAATGTAGGATCAACTGCTCCTTTGATGAATCCGGTTGATAGAAGAAACTTTGACAGTGTATCATACCATGCCCTTGGAGCTTGCTTTAAACCGTAAAGAGCCTTTTTCAAACGATAAACGTTAGTAGGATGCTCTTGATTCACAAATCCTTCAGGTTGGCTGACGTAGACGACTTCTTTAAGATCTCCGTTCAGAAATGCCGTCTTTACATCCATCTGATATACTACCATGTTCTTACTAGCAGCATTAGCCAGAAAGATTCTGATTGCCTCGATTCGAGCAACAGGAGCAAAAGATTCTTCAAAGTCTATACCCTCCTCTTGACGGTATCCTTTAGCAACTAATCGAGGCTTGTTCTTCAACACATCACCATGCTCATCAAGTTTCACTTTGAAAATCCATTTTAGAGCAATAACTATTGCACAATCTGGAGCAGGTACTAACTCCCATACATCAAGTCGATCAAACTCATGAATTTTTTCTTGCATGGCATTGAACCAGCTGTCTTCATTCATGGCGGTTAACATCTTTTGGTTCGATCTTAGAGAGTACGGAGTTGAAGAAGCACCACAAGGCATCGGTTGCAAGTTGTACGTGTGGATACAAGACGAGAGGGATTTCCAATGATGTTGTCCAATGGATGATCGTGAGTCCATTTTCTGAGGTGTTCATGTGGCAGTGGTTGAGGGACTGAAGTAGCAGAGTTGATGTCTCCTGAAGAAGATGGTTCTGATGAAGATTCAGGAGCAAATACACAAATGGAGCATCTTCAGGAGTAGCAAAGGGATTAACTTCATCATAGATACCAGACATAGTTCCATGATGTACCCTCGAAGTTTGATGATTTGTTGATGAGACAGAGTGATCAGCAGCAGGCGCTTCTTGACTTAATGATATTGAGATTGAAGGATTGACGTCATTCACAGGAATATGAGCAGCCTCTGAAGTAGGAATTGTCAGTTCATTGGCACTTGGCTCATAATGTTCATCAAACATGGGATCAAACAATTTCTTTAAATCAACATCAGATGGAGGTACATATGGAGTTTCTGGAGAAGAATTTGGTATAAGGGATGAACTAATGGGACTGTCTTGAAGTGCGGGTCCTGAACTGGAGTGTCCAGGAGCCATAGGACCACTGCGATAGAAACTCTCTCTGACTATCTTTATTAACCCATATGTAGACAATTTGAAGTGACCACTGATAAAGAAAACCTGATATACCAAACTTGAAACTGAAGAAGAATTCCATGCATTTGCATCTTAAGCTCGCCTTTGTGAATTTTAACTTCAATCTCAAATAAGTGATAATTGATTAACTCCGAAGTAATCATCTTGTGTCAAATGCCCAACACATGAATAAACGTACAACCGGATGTACGTCGATCCACTGAATGAACCGGAACAAATGATTTCTCGACATTAATGCATTCTTCCTAAAGGTATACATGTAGAGACTGATCTGGAAGATTCACCACAAATGTCTTCGAGCGAATGAGGTAGTCATTTTCCTTAATGTTCATGTGGTTGATTTATAGCGTGCACAATGAGAGAAACAATAATCCGTAAAGATTTGGCAAAGGAATACCAAAGAGCGGATCATTATCCATGAACAACAATCCGTGAAGATTTGGCACATGAATACCAAAGAGCGGATCATTATTCAATAGTGCAACTTACAATATCATGATAGTCATTATAAACGCCTTGTGAAATAACTGGAGATTAGGTTTCTTGAGAATTCCAAGAAGTACTTCTTAGATGGTGAACCAGTTGAATCAATAGAAACCGGAGCATGAGCTTCAGAAGCTGGATGATCAACATTTGTCGAAGGTTGAAAGTACTCTTCAAACATATCTTTGAAAATCAATGAATCCCAAACATTGATTCCCAATTATCCTTAGTTAGTGAAGCATTAGGCGTTGGAGGAGAGTCATCAAAAATAAAAACAATGAATCCCAGTTATCCTTAGTATATTCACTTCTTCATCAAAAAGAATATACACTCATCATCATCAAAAATTAAGTCGTATAACCATTATTCAAACATCCATCATCATGTAGTATATTCACTCTTCTCCCCCTCAAAAATTGCATCCGAAGTTGCCATTTTTGATTTAACAAGTGAATAAGAGTATACACCAATGAACATAGATCCACTTGATGATTGAATGAGCGTGGAAAAACATGAAGCTTGTTGATGAAGAATGTAGATGAGTATGGCCATTCATGAGAGAATTTTTCTGTAGCTGAAGATAAAGCGCACAGAAGAGCGTACACTTTTCTTTTCTTTGAAGAACGGGGCCTGAAGTGTTATCTGCAGACACCATAATGATGAAGTACGAGGCCTGAACTGATTCGAACAGACGTCATTGTTAAGAGCCCAGTCATATGTTTAGAGCCGCCCGAATCCAAATACCAAGGGACGATTTGTACGACCTGCTTTGGACAACAGACGAAGACAGAGAATTGGAAACATTGGATCCCCACGTGCTGATGGGTTCCTTTTGGTTAGCACAAACATTCTTTGAATCAGCAGAAACCCTAGATGCAATGGCATTATCCCTAGGAGCTGAACTAGTAGAGGCATCAGACTTAGTCAAATGACATTTTGTGCTTAATGGGATTATTCTACCAGTTGGCTTCCAAACCTTAACAGGCACTATTCTCGGCATAGTGGATCTAGTTAAAGAGCAAGGTTTGCCATTCGTGAACATTCGACCTGTTGGCTTCCACTGAAATCCTACATTGGTAAAAACCTTCCCTGTAGGTTTCCAGGATTGCTTAATCTGTTTTGCTTTCCAAACTTTCTTAACTGGGGTATGATTCTTAGATCTCAGAAATAACACATCACATTTATCATGATTACCAGAAAATAAACATTTTTTACATGTTTTGCAGACAACATAAGGCCTCGAATTAATTTCAGTAAGCTTAGAGCTAATACTAGAACTAACACGATTCTTTTTGTTCAAATCAAGCTTAAAGTTCCTAGATTGTTCTTCTACTCTCTTCCAGTGCACATTCTTAGCTTGAGAGGTCCTATCATTCCTTGTATTGTCTTGAGACTTTGACCTGCTCCGTTTAATGTCACTGATTACTCCTGTAGAGGGAATGGGAACATTAGTTGGTTTAACTGCTCTTTGCATCACCTGTTTAGATGTACTGGGGTCTGAACTACATGCAGGTGCACTAAGGTTCACTTTCTTAAAACTAGAGGTACTGTGATTTGTACTCCTAGAAGGCACACTTGAGTTCTCTTTCATAGTATTGACAGATCTGGAATCTGAACTACTCAAGGGTACACTACGATTCACTTTCAAAACATTGGGAATCGAGTGCATATCATATTTGGCCTTAGGCATCGAGCATGGAATCAAAGGGTTAACTCTCTCACCTAATGTCTTTGGGCATATTTTGATCAAGCATTCTAAGATTTCTTGAGATCGTTTGGCATATAAGCATGCATGTCCAATTGCATTATCATGAGGTTTCTCTAGCTTATCCTCTTCAACAATCTCACGCAGGCATTCTAAGCAATCCTTAAGAGATGAAAAATATGTTTGAATAGCTAGTTTGCTGTTTCTTAGATGAGGAGGAACATATGTCACAGACAAAGCATATTTATTACAAGAGTGAACCTTTGATACACCATTCTCACCATTGGTCATTGGCATTTTCCCTTTTACCTGACTCTTCAGATTCTCAATTTCCTTTTGCAATGAAGCTATTTGTTCGTTGTTTTTGTTACGAGTGACTTTAATTGATTCAAATAACTCATTGAAATGACGTTTAACCTTTTCATTTTCTTCTAGAAAACTTTCGTTTTCCTTTTGTAACGCATTTACTAGGTTTTGAACATGAAACGTTTGAGAATTCTGAGAATCTAAGGAAGGAGGCATTTGGGAGCCTGTCATATTGTTTGTTTGACCCTTTAATTGAGAGATTTGGGCTTTCAACTTTCTGATCGTGTTGCACTGAGCTTGAATCTGTTCATCACGTTTGTTAATTTGAAAAACTGCATCAAACTCTGGAGCATCTGAAGATGTCTTGACATTTGAAGTTTTGACATTTTCTTTAAAGTGTTGATATTTTAGTTGTAAATTAAAATGCTCAACTTCTAGTTTAGAAAAATGTTTAACGAAATTGTCGTGATCATCCAGTTCAATTTTCTCATTTAGTTTAGAATTAGTTTTTTCAAGCTCAATGACACGATCATGGGAGACTTTCAGGGCCACAGATAATTCATGAAATTTGGAAGCATTAATAGAGCAATTTGAAGCAGTGAAAAACACATCTTGAGCAACACATTCAGTAATAAGATTCTCATTTAATGTATGCAAGTTCTTTCTCTCAATCTCATTATATTTCAGTGCACGCTCATAGTCACTCACTTCAACAACCATTGCATCAAATTCCTTTTCCATTCCCTTAATATCAGTTTATATCCCATTTTTAAGACTTTCAAAGTGATCTTTTAGAAGTTTAAAGAAGGGCATGACCTCAGTTAAATAACATTCTTTCATTTGTTCAAAACCCCTTTCTCCTTCAGTTATACCAGTGGGTGTGATCCTTTTCTTGCAAGTTTTCTCAAAATCAACAAATAGTTGAAATATAACGTATTGGCTAATTAATGTCTTGCTTTTAGTGGCAATTATTCTAGGTACAAGATGCATTGGTGTATTAGGAGGATACACAGTCGCTCTAGGCATTTTCCAAAGGGGAGGGTTTGTTTCAACAATATTTTCCGCTTTCTGCTTATCTAAATCCTTTTTCCAGAAGACTTGTTCGGGAGTCAACAATGTCTGAGGCTTAAACTTGTTTAAGGAAATCCAGTTTTCCTTCTTGTAATCATGAGGAGTGATAATTATGTTTTTCTCTTTGCATTTGGGATCGTTTTGTTTCTTATTCATCTTTTCCCTAGTGATTTCATTTGATTTCTTATCTTCCTCAGTGCACTCAACGCAACTAGGTTTCTGCCTAGGCTTAAGGATTTCATTACCATCATAAAGCACCTTATGAGCATTTCTAGCCTTTTTAATTACCTCTGGATTTGGTTCCTCAACAAGGGGAATGCTATGCTTATCGCTTAAGATTCGATGTTTGGTGACCATGTGAGCAGTCTGAATGGTGTTTCCTTGTATGTACAACTTGTTTTCAAGTTTGTTTTTCAAAGTTTTCAGATTAGAAAAATCTCTCAAGAGTTTTTATGCCTAGGCTTAAGGATTTCATTAAATTCTTGTTTTTGCTTAGCTGTTTTAGAAAGTTTTTCTTGCAAGGAATGTAATTCTTGTTTCAATACTTCTTCTCTAAACTTACTTTTTCTAATTACTGTACTTACTTGGTCATCCATTTCCTGCTCACGAGTGGTCAACTCAAATTTTGCACGTTGTTCATAAATAGCAACACGTTCCTTATAGGCATTTAGTTCAGAAATTATGGAATCATCAGGAGCACATGCAGTGTATTCATCAAAGACATAGTCATTGTTGAATGCAGGAGATGCATCACTTGGTACAACTTCACTTTCACTTTGTTTCACGTATTGATCGTCTGGGACAATATTGTTATTACCCATATTTTCAACATTTGATTCAATAGTTTCAGTTGATTGTACTTTGTCATGCATCTGTTGCACATCAGCATCATCGTATAGTTTTAATACCTCTGAGATGAGTTTGTCCTTGGATAGGCCAGCTTGTGGTGAAGAAGAGATCTTGGGAGAAACCATTGGAGAGATGCTATCCATAAAGATTGTGTGTGCAGTAGGTCCATCATCTACATCAGAGTCGTATGCATCACAGTCAGCGACTTGAAAGGCATTCTGATGATTGTGACCTATCTCCTGAATAGGCTGCTCATCCACATCTGCATCATAGGTCTTGGCATTGCCCTCAGCAAGAAACAGCAATTCCTCTTCATCCAAAGCAGCACCATTGTCCTGAGCTTGTGCCAGCAGCATCTTATCTCTGAAGTAATCAGCATTCTGTGAACGCTTTGGAGATGTGCAGTTCCTTGCAATGTGTCCTTCACCACCACAGTTATAACATTTGATTGGCTTAGCTTGACCTTGGTTACCATTTCTTCCTCGATTCTGGTTGCCAACATAACCTCTCCCAGCTCCAACTCTTCCTTGATCATACTGTCTTTCCTGAACTGGTTGCACCACGATCCTTCCATCTTTAACAGTGGCTTGATTGTGTAGGTTAGATGCAGTTCTGAGGTTATTGTTGGTTTGTGGGAGAGAATTCATGTTTTGACTAATGAGAAGAGCTAGTTGATTAATGAAGTTACCCACGTGAGCATCAGCATCAGCTTGTTTGAACATAGGATCAGGAATGAGTTTGTGATTACCATTACCCAAGGGTATGACTTGTGATGCTTTGGTTGTGATTCCGATGTTTGAGTAGAAAGCTGTTGAGTCATTAGCCGAGCTTGTCTCTCCCTGGTTGGTTTTGAACTGATTGAGAATCAATTTTTCAAACATAGCATGTCTCTCATTCTGAAGGAGGAAGGCATAGAGTTGCTCATAGTTTGTATTCTTCAATCCTTTAGTGAGCTTCACAGCGGTGACAAACTTGTGCCATTCGGGATTCATGTTGTTCACAAATTTTGAGTTCAGCTGAATGTTAGGCATAGTCATTCTGATGTTCCTCATGTCATTCACTAACTTATGAAATCTCACATAGTACTCATAGACATTCTCATCTGGTTTCATCTTGAAGTGCTCAAATTCGTCATAGAGTTGGGATTCTCTGTCTTCCATAGTTAATTCTGAACCTGAGAGAAGCATCTTAACGTTATCCCAAACTGCCTTTGCATCAGTGTTATGATTGATCAGCTTGTAGATGTCTTTAGGAAGACCTTGAAGAACAATGTTTGAAGCCCTGATATCTGCATCGAATCTCTTTTTCTCCTTATCATCAAGCTCATCATACATCTTAGGTCTGTCCATTCCGTAAACAGGAGTACCATCTTCATTAGTATCAAGTATGTCTCTAGTCGTCTCAACCCGATATGGTCCTTCATCAATGGATTTGAGAATGTTGACACCATTTTCCTTTCCAAGGCAATACAATCTGATTCGTTGAGCCCAAGAATCGTAGTCAGTTCTGTCAAGCATGGGTGGACGAGTATCTGAGCCAGCTGCTTGTACATCCTCGGCAACAGTGGAGATGATAGTAGGGACGTTGGTAGACATGTTAACAGATTATACGGGATTTTATAACTCTATGATTAAACCGGGAAATAGATTCTTTCACGAGATTTTACTAAATCAAGAGAAAACCGTAAACAATCACTCAAGTCGCTAGAAGATAATGCACTAAGTCGCTAGAAGATAATGCACTAAGTCGCTAGAAGATAATGCACTAAGTCGCTAACCCTTAATTCGCTAGACAACTAAGTCGCTAGAGTCCCAAGTCGCTAGACAAAAAGCAAGTCGCTAAGTAGTAACTCGCTAACCCTCAAGTCGCTAGCAAAATTTTGGCAGCAATTCGCTACACAAGTCGCTAGAGATACAAGTCGCTAAAGAGCAACTCGCTACAGACCAAGTCGCTACCACCAAGTCGCTACTCGTAGTGGAGAGTCCACTACTTGTACTTTAACTCGCTAGATCTAACTCGCTAGGTCTAAAACTGTAACTCGCTACAATTTTGTAAAGCAAGTCGCTATGAAGAAAATAAACCGTGAGCTAAGTCGCTAGCAAGAAAAACCATATAAACATCACTTTTCAATCCAAAAACAACCCAACCAAGATGATTCAAGCTAACCAAATGAAAACCTAAACACTTGTGATGATTCTAAACATGAAAGTACTAACAAAATTCAAACTTTAACACAAGAAATCAACCAAATGATGCAAAAACCACTAAACTTTTTCAAACTCAAAAAACCACCTAAAAACCACTAGAAATCCAAAGATGTGCAAGATATGATCTAACCATGGCTCTCTGATACCAATTGTAAGATATTAGTTTTCACATACACATCAAACCATAACACCAAGGTGGCGTATAAGTGGAATTCTAGAGAGAGAAAGTTAGAGGTTTAGGGAACTTAGTGAGAGAAAGTGAAAGATATTATTATGAGCTCCAACTCTCTACCTTGGAAGGTAGAGAGTATTTATAGTCTTACATAAATCGCCACACATCGGGCTGTGGATCAGGCATACAGTGGGTAAAGACCCATCCGTCCTCCACGGTGTTACTTAACTAAATACTACTTAACTTAAGAATCACTACGACTACGAGCTTTCTAACGATTACATATACTTGAGGTGACCGACTCTTTAATACCTGGAATTTCTAATTCCTAACAAAATGCCTCCGGGACTTTGTGAAATTTGTAATCCCAAGAAAAATGACATTTGTCCCATCATTGACATTTGAAATTTAGAACCCATTTCTTTTGAAAAACAGTCACACTCATTGGGGTCAGTCGAGGCAAAGATGATATCATCAACATAAATTTGAACGTGAATTAAATGTTTGCCTGACTTTCTGGTGAACAATGTAGGATCAACTGCTCCTTTGTTGAATCCAGTAGATAGAAGAAACTTTGATAGTGTATCATACCATGCCCTTAGAGCTTGATTTAGACCGTACAGAGCCTTCTTCAAATGATAAACGTGAGTAGGATGCTCTGGATTCACAAAGCCTTCAGGTTGGCTGACGTAGACGACTTCTTTAAGATCTCCGTTAAGAAACGCCGTCTTTACATCCATCTAATAGACTACCATGTTCTTACTTGCAGCATTTGCCAAGAAGATTCTGATTGCCTCGATACGAGCAACAGGAGCAAATGATTCTTCAAAGTCAATACCCTCCTCTTGACGGTATCCTTTTGCAACTAATCGAGCCTTGTTCTTTAACACATCACCATGCTCATCAAGTTTCACTTTGAAGATCCATTTTAGAGCAATGATCATAGCACAATCTGAAGCAGGTACTAATTCCCATACATCAAGTCGATCAAACTCATGAATTTCTTCTTGCATAGCATTGAACTAGCTGTCTTCATTCATGGTGGTTTTAACATCTTTTGGTTCGATCTTAGAGAGTACGGAGTTGAAGAAGCACCATAAGGCATCGGTTGCCAGTTGTTTCCGTGTGGATACTGGATGAGAGGGATTTCCAATGATGTTGTCTAATGGATGATCGTGAGTCCATTTTCTGAGGTGTTCATGTGGTTGTTGTTGAGGGACTGATGTAGCAGAGTCGATGTCTCTTGAAGAAGATGGTTCTGATGATGATTCAGGAGCAAATATGTTTCCAAATGGAGCATCTTCAGGAGTAGCAAAGGGATTAACTTCATCATTGATGCCAGAAACAGTTCCATGATGTACATTTGAAGATTGATGAATTGTTGATGAGACAGAGTGATCAGCAGCAGGCGCTTCTTGACTTAGTGATATTGAGACTGAAGGATTGACTTCATTCACAGGGATATGAGCAGCCTCTGTTGTGGGAATTGACAGTTCATTAGCACTTGACTCATAGTGTTCATCAAACATCAGATCAAACAATTTCTTCAAATCATCTTCAGTTGGAGGTACATATGGAGTTGCTAGAGAGGGATTTGGTACAAGGGATGAACCAATGGGACTGTTTTGAAGTGCGGGTCCAGAACTGGATTGTCCAGGAGCCATATGACCGATCAGCTCATCGAACGTAACGTGAATTGTTTCCATGATATTTCGGGTTCTTTTGTTGTAGATTCTGTAACCCTTCTTGTTTGGTGCATAACCAACAAAAACTCCAATATGTGCCTTTGCTCTTAATTTTCCTAAGTCTTGACCATCATTCGTTGGATAACACAAGGCACCAAACATACGAAGGTAGGAGAGATCAGGTTTTCGTTTATGAATAAGTTCATATGGAGTTTTTCCATGAGAGGTGTGAATAAGGGAACGATTTTGGGTGTAGCAAGCAGTGGCAATGGCTTATGCCCATAGAAACATTGGAACCTTTGAATAAATAAGCATTGTTCTTGCGGCTTCTACAAGAGTTCGATTTCGTCTTTCAACTACACCGTTATGTTGAGGAGTTCGTGGAACACTTCTTTGATGACTGATTCCAACACTTTCATAAAACTGAATTAAGTCTTTGTTAACAAACTCTGTGCCATTGTCTGTTCGAACAATTCTGACTGTATTGTTGAGTCGAACCTGAAGCTATTTGATTAGTTTGATGATGACATCTGGAGTTTCATCCTTTGTCCTCAAAAACTTTACCTAGGTAAATCGAGAGTAGTCATCAACAACTAATAGAATGTATTTCTTCCCATTTATCGTTTGCACTCTCATTGGTCCGCACAGATCCATATGAAGGGTATGAAGAACTTCCATTACAGAGTTTGTGGGTTTTGGTTTGTGGGCATATTTCGTGCTTTTTCCCAATTGGCAAGCTGAGCAAAGATGATCTTTTTCATATTTTAATCTGGGTAAACCTCTGACAAGATCCTTTCTGGAAAGGTTGTTTATGGTACCAAAGTTCAAGTGATTGAGACGACGATGCCATAACCAAGACTTTGTTTTAGAAGCCTTTGACAACAAGCAGATTGGAGAGGACTTCATCATGTCGTCGATAGAGATGGTGTATAGGTTTGAACCTCGAGTACCTCTTAATAATTCCACACCATCAAGTTCTCTAACGAAACAAGAATGTTTTCTAAAAGCCACTTCTAGATCGGAATCACAGAATTGACCAACAGAGAATAGATTGTGACCAAGACCTTCCACATAATATACCTTGGAAATCACACTTTTACCAACCACATAATCTTCATATCCCATAATAGCTCCAAAATGGTCGTTACCGAATCTAACTGTCCCGATGAATTTACTCACGAAGTTCATGAGCCGCGACCGGTCTCCAATCATATGCTTGGAACAGCCTGAGTCCAGGTACCACAGAACGATTTGAACGATCTGCAGTTGAGCACAGACAAGAATAGATAACTGGATAATTGGGATCCCCATGCAAGAATAGGTTCCATTTGGTTAGTAACAGTGATTGGAACACCCACATCAGAAATAGAAACATTCATATCAGAAATAGAAGCAATGGAATCATTATGAATAGATGCAGTACTAGTGTCCGTATTTGCCCTATTCAAAGTATGTTCACTTCTTAAGGGAATATTTCTACCAGTAGGACTCCATTTTCTAGTGGGCATTGTCTGATTAACCTTATGGCCAACAGGTATTCACTGATAACCTATCTTACTAAATGTTCTTCCTGTGGGTTTCCACTGTTTTCTAACTTTCTTTCGCCTTTGCCTTTTAGCCTTCTTAGAATGATTTATTGCATTAACAATATTAACTGGGGATTTGACCGCATTAGACAAAGCATTCACCCCACATTCATGATTAGTAACAGAATTCACGCAGACATCATTACATGGTTTGCAAATAGTATTAGGATTCGAATTAATTACAGTACGCCTATGGCTAATACTAGAATCAACACGATTCGTTTTATTCAAATTCTCCCTACGGTGATCTTCTACTTTCTTCCAATGCACATTCTTAGCTTGCGAGGCCCTATCATTCCTTGTATTGCCTTGAGACTTTGACCTGCTCGCTTTAATGTCACTGATTACTCCTGTAGAGGGAACGGGAACATTAGTTGGTTTTGTTACTTTTTGCCTTTCCTGTTTTGATGTGCTGGGATGTGAACTATTCGAAGGCACATTGAGGTTCACTTTCTTAACACTAGAGGTGCTGGGATCTGAACTATTTGAAGGCCTACTAAAGTTCACATTCATAACATTGGGCATTGAGTGATTTGTATACTTGGCATTAGGCATAGAACAGGGTATCAAGGGGTTGACTTGCTCACCTAGGGATTTATGACATATTGTAATTAAGCATTATAGAAGTTCTTGAGATCGTTTGGCATATAAGCATGCATGGCCAATTGCATTATCAAGTGGTTTCACTAATATATCCTCTTCTACAATCTCACGGAGACATTCTAGACTATCCTTAAGGTATGAGAAATATGTTTGAATGGCAAGTTTGTTATTCCTAAGGTGAGGAGGAACATAATTCACAGACAAAGCATATTTATTACAACCATGCACCTTTGATGGACCATTCTCCCCATTGGTCATTGGCATTTTCCCTTTCACCTGACTCTTCAGATTCTTAATTTCCTTTTGCAACGAAGTTATTTGTTCATTATTTTTATCACGAGTGACTTTTATTGACTCAAATAACTCATTGAAATGACGTTTAACCTTTTCATTTTCTTCGAGAAAACTCTCATTTTCCTTTTGTAAAGCATTGACCAAGTTTTGTAGATGAAAATTTTGAGAATTCCGAGAATCTAAAGGAGGAGGCATTTGGGAGCCAGACACATTGTTCATTTCACCCTTTAATTGAGAGATTTTGCTTTCAACTTTCTGATCGTGATACAATGAGCTCGAATCTGTTCATCACGTTTGCTAATTTCAAAAACTGCATCAAATTCAGGAACATCCAAAGATGTCTTGATATTTGAGGTTTTAACATTTTCTTTCAGATGTTGATATTTTAATTGCAAAGCAAGATGCTCAACTTCTAATTTAGAAAACTGTTTTACCAGGTTATCATGATCATCCTGTTCAACTTTATCATGCAGTTTAGAGTTAGTTTTTTCAAGCTCAATGACACGATCATGGGAGACTTTCAGAGCAACAGATAATTCATGAAATCGAGAAGCATTAATGGAACAATTCGTAGCAGTGTAAAACACATCTTGAGTAATACATTCATAAATAAGAGTCTCATTCAATGTATGCAAGTTCTTCCTCTCAATCTCATTATATTTTAGTGCTCGCTCATAGTCACTAACCTCAACTATCATAGTATCAAATTCCTTTTCCATTCCTTTAATATCTGAATCTATCCCCTTTTTAAGACTCTCAAAATGATCTTTTAGTTGCTTAAAGAAGGGCATGACCTCAGTTAAATAGCATTCTTTTGTTTGTTCAAAACCCCTTCCCCCTTCAGTCATCCCAGTGGGTGTGATCCTTTTCTTACAAGTTTTCTCAAAATCGACAAATAGTTGAAAGATAACATATTGACTGATTAAGGTCTTGCTTTTAGTGGCAATAGTTCTAGGAACTAAATGCATTGGTGTATTTGAAGGATACACAGTTGCTGCAGGCATTTTCCTAAGGGGGGATTTGTTTCAACAAGATTTTCAGCTTTTTGCTTATCTAAGTCCCTTTTCTAGAAAGCTTGTTCAGGTGTTAACAACGTTTGAGGCTTAAATTTGTTTAGGGAGATCCAGTTTTCCTTCTTGTAATCATGGGGTTTGATCATTATGTTATTCTTTTTACATTCAGGATCTTCTAGCTTCTTATTCATTTTCTCTCTAGATGCATCATCTAATTTTCTATCTTCCTTAGTGCACTCAACGCAATTAGGTTTCTGTCTAGGTTTAAGAATCTCATTGTCATTGTTGGAATCACTCCTAAACCATAATCAAGTGTTAGTAATTAATATGTAATAGTTAGCATTATTATGGCCTTTATGTTTGTTATTAGCCTTAAGCTTATGTAGAAGGCCCATGAGCTTAGGCCCAAGCCCATAAAGGAAAGGAAGGGAACTAGGAGTGTTACCCTAGCTTCCCTCCTATAAATACTCTTGTAAACCCTCATTTGAGGGTTGGTTGTTCAAGTTTTCTTTTCACACATATTCCTACGCCTAACCGTGCTACTCTTATCGTGTATGTGTGCTTGTTTACTTGTTCAATCGCCTTATCTCTTTCTATATTACTTGTGTTTGTAAAACTAGTGACCTATCAGTGATATCAATCGCCTACTAGTTGGGTGAATCGTTTTGTTTTTGAAGTGGGTTTTGGTCCTACGCGTAAAACTAACGAGTGATACTTTGGTTCGCTTAAAAACTTGTTTTTTACACTTTTTAATCCAAGATTCTTGTACTTTCAATGTTTTAAGGTGTTAAAATACTTGTTTTTGGCAAAAAGTTTCAACCTTTACGCGTGGATATACGTTTTTAAGCTTGGTTTTTAACGAGGGTTTCATTCTACGCTTAACTGTTTTAGAGGCTTTGGTTCATCAAGTTTTGTGTATTTTGGTGTTATTGAAGCTATTTTATCACACAAAAACTGGTTTAGAAACACTTTTGGACAGAATCAAAGTTTTGAACATTTCTACGCGTAGTAAAACCCTAAAACTACGCGTAAGTGCTTCCTTGGTTTGATCTTCATTTTCCTGGTTTATTCCGTGTTTTCTTACTTGGATAAGTCTGAAAATACGTCGACTTTGGATATCTTTTGCACTGTGATAGTGTAAAAGATCATTTGGGAAAAAACCCTAAAATTACGCATAAGCATAAGCTTACGCGTAGAAATCCTACGCATAAGATTCACTTTACGCGTAAACCTAGTTCTACGCATAAGGAAATCCTACGCCTAAGTTTCTACGTCTAACTTGTGTCTACGCATAACTTTAGAGTCTTTTCCCTGCTTACGCGTAAGCTAAATCCTACGCGTAACTCCTAATTGTTACGCGTAACTTTGGTGTTTTTACGCATAAGTGCTACTTGGTTCTTGTCTTTTCTACGCCTAAGGACACTTCATCAACATAGGTTCATTCGACTACAAAGATCCATTTTTACTACACAAGTTTATCAACATGTCTCAACCACCATACTCTAACTATTTCCCTCACACTTATAATCATCAACAACAACAACAATTAACTCCACAACATCAACAATGGAATCAACAACAAGCTATTTATCAACAACAATTTAATCAACAACATAATCCACAAATTGGTGCAATCCCACCACCACAAATGGTTCAAACACCACCAAGCCTTCAAGTTCAACCCTACACAAATGATTTCAATCAACATCCATCAAGGAACACTATGAAGGAACCCACTTGGTTTGCAAAGATGTGTGAAGCATTAAGCAGCCAACAATCAATTCATGAAGCTGGATCACTTGATAGACCTCCAATGCTCACTCCAGGAAACTACGATCAATGGGTGATAAGGTTCTTTAGGTTTTGTGATCTGAAGAAACCACATGGAAAGTTCTTAAAGAAGGTTATCTTGGAAGGTCCATTTGAGATGCCTACTGTCATTGTACCCGGAGATCCTAATGCTGTTCCACCAAGAGATGAACAAACCAACATTGCTACTGTTGCAGATCTAAATGCTACAGAACTTCTACACTATGAAGCTGATGAACTTGCAATGGAATACATCCTCTTAGGATTACCAAACCCAATTCTTCGTAGTGTTGATGCTCAAAAGACTGCACAAAAAATGTGGGATCATATTCGTCTTCTTATGGAAGGATCTGTACTCAATCAGGAGGATTTGGAATCCAAAATTTACTTGGCTTATGAACACTTCATGATTGAACCTGGAGAGACACTAGAATCTTATCATCATCGATTTTCAGACATCATCAATGATTTGGATAAACACAACATCATCATGCCAAGAATTGCAGTGAATACTAAGTTTCTGAGTAGTCTTGGTCCTGAATGGGAGAAGTATGTCATTTTTCTCCGTCAAGCAAAGAATATGCATCATTCTACTTATGGATTGTTGTACGATTACTTGAAGCCTCATGAAAAGGAAGTTGATTGGGAAAGGATTCTCCGTGCTCAAATTGCTAAACAGTCACATCCGGATAATCAACAACTTGCCTTGTATGCTCAACAGAATTATCCCTCTCAACAAGCAACTCAACCAACTGCTTCAAACACACCTTCACAGCAACAACCTCAACAAAATCAATTGGTTCCATACAACAACAATGCTCAAGCATATGTCAGTGAAGCGACTGAGGAAATCGATCCGTTCGAAGCATTGCAACAAGGATTTGTGATGATTGCTAATGCTTTTGGCCGTTACACCAACAAATCCAACAATCGTATTCGATCCTCATCTAACACACGGACTCAAGCTGTTGTGAACAATGGACGTTATGAAGTTCAGAATCGTGATTATGGTCGTCAGATGGGCGGTGGTCAAGGGTTTAATGCTGTGGGTCGGAATAACAACAGAGCTCAAGTGGTGGAACAGGGAAATGCTCAAAATCGGTTAAATGGTCTTAGATGCTACAACTGCAATGAGAAGGGACACCTGGCTAATGCATGCCCAAAGCCGAGGACTAGGGGCAGTGCTTATTTCAAAGAGGCTTTACTTTTGGCTCTTAAAGATGAAGCTGGTGGATCTCTCACAGACAAAGAACAGAGCTTTATGGCAGATGCAGACTCAGATGATGATATGGAGGACTTGCAGGCCAATGCAGCTGTTATGTTGATGGCTAATATGCAAGAGTTACACATGAGTGAAACAGGCCCAGTGTATGACACTGATGGCTTGTCTCAGGTACCAGAACAAACCATCATCATATCTGAACTAATATCTCTGCCAATATCTGAATTCGGCACGGCTCAGATTGTCCAAAATGAGTCATCTACATCTCAATCTGACCTTATGGTTTCCCTTGATAATCAAATTGACTCCGTGGTTATACTTGAGGATCTACATAATGATCATGTTGTGACTCACGTTGAACACGCTGAACCTTTGCCTCATCCAGATCTTGTTCTGTTACTTAAAGACCAACAATCCCAAATTGTTGAATGTGTTGCATTAAATCAGACCTTAAAAAGTAAAAATGCACTGCTAACCAAGGATTTTGAATGCTTACAAATGCAACTCAACTTTTTCAAAACTCAAGAAAACCGTGAAAAAGGTTTTGAAGCCGCTTTTGCAAAATCTCATCAAAACGAAAAATATTTAGAGAAACAGATGCGTGATCTAGCCGCCTCGAAGAATGCTTTGTTGTCTGAATTAGAAAAACTGAAACATGAACATAAAAAGCAAATTAACGCTCTCACCTTGGAAAATCAAAAAGCTAAGGCTGAGTTGTTAAATTGTCAAAAACAGTTCTCCGCATACAAAAAGCATTCAACGAATCGGGTAGATGACCTTCTTGAAGAAATTATCGGCTTGCAAAACAAACTTAAAGAGTTTAAAACTGTTGTTTACAAACATGGTGAATCAGTAACAGCTATTGAAAAGTTTACCTTAAAACCCAATCCAAAAGGATATGGAAAAAATCTAACTGATTCCAAACCAAAGCTTTCACTAAAAACATTCAAACCAACTCCTGAAGTTTCCAGTGCAGAATACAAAATTGATAATACTGTTATGAGTGTTGTTGAATATCATCGTCAAGAGGAATTAGATGCAGAAGACGAGAGTCGATCAAAATTAAAAAACGTTGTTTACAACAAACCTTTTAATTATAAAAACGCGGTAACTTTCGTCACACCAACGGATTCTTCTAACACACCAAGGGTTATCATCAAAACACCTGAGTCTTCTAATGTTAATCCCAAAACAGATTATGCACAAACTTATGGTCCTTTACCTTCAATTAGTGAAGTAAACTCAAAACCTGAAAATCGAAATATTCTTAGATATTTTGACATTTTCATGGCTGACCTCAAAATTTTACAACATGAGATAGAATATCGTTCTGAAATCAAAATTGAACACTTTCAATCGCCTCTGGCGCGAGAACAAAGAGACATTTTTCATAAAAATCTTTTACCTAATGTTAAAAACTTGAAAAGTTGTGCATTAGCCTGGGAACGGGATTTTCATAAGGAACTTGGAACTATGAAGGTCGTTTTCGAGAAAACAGAAACATCTATTTCTAATACTAAACGAAAAAAGAAACTTTTGAGAAAAGATGTTGATCGACTCTTGGAAGACCTTATATGTGCTGATGTCCATAATGTTGTGTTGTTTCATTCTTTGCCATATGCATCTGATTATATCTCTGCTGATATTGTTGAAAATGTTGTAACTGTTGAGAACACCGATAATGTGCTTCAGATCGAGTCTTTAAAAGCTGAAAATAAACGATTACTCAACGAGATTTACAATGCCAAACGTCGTCTTCATAGGTGTGAAAAAGATATTCACAATCATCAACTTAGTTTTCAAAAGAAAATCGCTCAGTTGAGTGCAAAATCTTCTGATCCTAAAATTGAGAAACTGGATGATCAAAACGTGTTTTTGAAAAGTCAAATCTCAAAATATGAACAAGAACTTTCAAAAGTTAAACATGAATATGGTGTCATATTTGATTTGCTCAATAAGACTCGTCGTGAAGCATCAAACGAACTTGATCACTATCTTGTTCACACTAGAGAAGTCATGAATTTTGCTGGTAATATTCGTTCTGAAAATCAAGATTTGATTCACACTATCTCTAAGTTAAGAGAAATGTTAGGAAAGTATGAACAACTTCCGCCTACTGTGATTAAGAGATTAGCACCAGTCACACTTAGTAATCGTGAACCTAGAATCCCTACTGCCAAATCACAAGTTGCTAACGTGTTTCCCTCTACTGAAACAGGAATAGTTGCGTCTTTTCCAAACGTCCGCACTTCACAGCCTAGGAGCACTCAATCGAAGAATAGGAAGTTGCGACCTAAGAAAAGATCAATAAGGAATGCTAAAGTAGAAGAACACCCTAGGACTCTAAATAAGACTCATGTTGCTTCCACTATAGATGTTGCGTCTGGCAAATGTAATAGAAATAGTGATGTAACGAATGCTAAACCGTTAAGCACTTTTGATATTCAGTCTGATGCACCTTGTGATATTTGTCGTAAAAGTATGAATTCTGATTTTCATGACAAATGTGTTGCTAAAGCTATCATCTCTCGATTACGGAATCCTAAGAACCGGAATACCTCTAGGCCCACTAATCAGTCTAAGTCTGTGCTTGGTAAACCGCCTTCTTTAGAGTCTAAGGCATGTGTTGTTATCCCTGTAGCTCCAGTTTCACCTTCTAAGAATGTAGTACCACTTAGTGTATTCACTAAGACTAAAGCAAAGAGTAGTTATAGATGGCAGAAATGGATATATAACACACTAGGATTTAAATGGATGCCTAAAATTATTAATGTGTGTATGTCTAATATACCTGCTTCGGAACCCTCTAACATTTCGGGTTCCACATCTACTTCTATTCCATCTGTGTCGTCTGTGTGTAATGCAGGTGATACAGATCATTCTCTGGATTGTTGATAGCGGATGTTCCCGACACATGACAGGCAACCTTAAACTGATATCAAACTTTATTGCAAAGTTCATTGGCACTGTCAGGTTCGGGAATGATCACTTCGCAGCTATCATGGGCTACGAAGACTATGTTAATGGGAACATCGAAATCAGCAGGGTTTACTATGTGGAAGGCCTCGGTCACAATCTATTTTCAGTAGGTCAATTTTGTGATGGAGATTTGGAGGTTGCTTTCAGGGAGAAAACTTGATTCATTCGTGATCTACATGGAAATGACCTTATGTCCGGCTCACGTAATTCTAGTCTCTACACTATCTCTATGAAAGACATGGTTGCTTCCTCTCCCATCTGCTTACTTTCAAAGGCAACATCTACAAAATCATGGCTATGGCACCGTCGTCTCTCACATCTAAACTTTCAAACCATCACCAATCTTGCTCGACACAAACTAGTTGGACTCCCACGATTCCGGTATTCCAAAGATCACCTGTGTTCAGCTTGTGAACAAGGGAAAAGCACTCGTGCTCACTTTCCTTCAAAGGTGGAACACAGCTCTCAGCATGTGCTTCATCTTCTTCACATGGATTTGTGTGGCCCGATGTGCGTGCAAACGATCAATGGCAAACGCTACATCTTAGTAATTGTTGATGACTACTCACGATGGACTTGGGTCTACTTTCTTCGAAGCAAAGACCAAGCTCCACAAATGATCATCACCTTTCTCACAAAAATACAGGTTCAGATCCGCAACACCGTCAGGATAATCAGAACAGACAAAGGAACTGAATTTGTTAACAAAACCCTTCGAGAATTCTATGAGAAAGTGGGAATTCAGCATCAAACATCTATTGCACGTACACCTGAACAAAACGGAGTTGTTGAAAGACGAAACCGAATGTTAGTGGAAGCTGCAAGAACAATGTTAATCAATGCTAAACTTCCAGATTACTTATGGGCAGAAGCTGTATCTACTGCATGCTATACTCAAAACCGTTCTATGATCACAAAACTCCACAACAAAACACCTTTCGAGCTTGTCCACAACTATAAACCAAACCTCAAACACTTTCATGTATTTGGATCCCTTTGCTATCCGAATAATGATCGTGATGATTTTGGAAAGCTCAAAGCCAAAGCTGATATTGGAGTCTTTATTGGATACTGTGACAATTCTAAAGGTTTCCGAATCTGGAATCGTCGAACTAAGGAGGTAATGGAAACGATTCATGCTCATTTTGATGAACTCACGAAAATGGGTTCTGAGTATAACAACTTAGAACCCGGTCACAACCGTTTAAACTTCCCTCAATCCCCATCATCAGCTGAACAAAGCCCCCAGCTAACTCGTCAACAGATGGAAAGGTTATTTGCTCCTCTGTTCTGTGACGACATTGATGAACGTGCTCCAGGTGTATCCGCTGTTTCCGCTGCACAACCTGATAATATTCCTATACCTGATACACCTGCTACAACAACTACTGTTGAAGATGCACCTACACCAGTTGACTCCAACACAACAGTTGAACACACCGCTTCCAACAATGATGAACCAGCTGATGATATTCTGAATGAAGTACCCCCACCTGCAGATTTTGATCCAAATGCATTCTTTAACCCGTTTGCTAATGAGACTGCTGCACCAGATGTCGCGGAATCTTCAGCAAACCATTTGAATCCTCAGAATCTGCACAATGTATACCAACATCAACCCTCTACACACCGATGGACAAAAGACCATCCTCTGGCTAACATTATTGGCAATCCGAATCAACCAGTCGTTACGAGACAACGTCTTCACACAGATGGTGAACATTGCATTTATGCACTCACTGTCTGCCAATCTGAGCCTAAAAACATTAAAGACGCAATGACAAAAGACAACTGGATTGAATCCATGCAAGAAGAACTCAATCAATTCAAACGTCTTGAAGTATGGGAACTGGTTGAAAGACCAACAGGGGTCTACGTCATTGGTCTAAAATGGATTTGGAAAAACAAATTGGATGCTGAAGGGAACGTCATCCGAAACAAGTCACGTCTAGTTGCTAAGGGTTATCGTCAGGAAGAGGGAATAGACTTTGAAGAATCTTTTGCTCCGGTTGCTCGTCTTGAGGCTATTCGGATATTTCTCGCGTTCGCGGCTCATATGAATATGACGGTCTTTCAAATGGATGTCAAAACTACGTTTCTCAACGGACAACTGAAAGAAACGGTTTATGTCAGCCAACCCGATGGATTTGTTAATCCAGAGTGCCCGAACCATGTCTACAAACTGAACAAAGCTCTTTATGGTCTCAAACAAGCCCCTCGGGCATGGTACGATAAGCTATCATCTTTCCTCATTGCTAATAATTTCACCAAAGGCTCGGTTGACCCAACTCTTTTTATACAATATCACGGGGCACATATCTTAATTGTTCAAATTTACCTGGATGACATCATTTTTGGGTCTACACATAAAAAGTTTTCAACCGCTTTTGCAAAACTAATGAAGAAAAATTTTGAAATGTCCATGATGGGTGAACTCACGTTCTTTCTAGGACTGCAAGTTCATCAATCACCCCGTGGTATTTTCTTGAGTCAGTCCAAATATGCCCTTGAATTGTTAAACAAATTTGGAATGAAAACCTGTGATACTTATGCCACACCAATGACTCATACCAAGAAGCTAGACGCTGATTTACATGGGAAATTAGTTGACCCTACCAAATACCGAAGTATTATTGGGTCCCTCATGTATCTAACAGCTAGCAGACCTGATATTGTCTTTGCCGTTTATCTATGCTCCCGTTATCAGTCGCGACCAACTAAAACCCACCTCTCTGCGGCTAAAATAATCCTCTTATACATCAAGGGAACCATTAACTTGGGGATCTGGTATCCGAAGGATTCTGGTTTTGAACTAATCGCTTTTTCAGACGCTGACCACGCAGGATGCTTAGACTCAAGGAAAAGTACCTCAGGAGCTCTACAATTTCTCGGTGATAAACTGGTGTCTTGGCAATCAAAGAAGCAGGATTGTACATCGCTGTCATCAACCAAAGCAGAATATGTAGCCATGTCCGCGTGTTGTGCTCAAGTCATCTGGATGAGAACACAACTCAAAGACTATGGTTACGTATTTGACAGAATCCCGATGTACTGCGACAATCGGAGTGCCATTGCAATCTCGTACAACTCAGTTCAGCACTCGAAATCAAAGCACATCGATCTACGCTATCATTTCATCAAGGACCACGTGGAACAGGGTACCGTTGAATTATACTTTGTGGGTACTGAATACCAATTGGCAGATCTTCTCACCAAAGCCTTGCCTCCCGCTAGGTTTAATGAGCTGATCCACCGGATTGGTATGAGGTGTTTGACTCAAGAGGAATTGGATGACCTCTTAAAACAGTCTTAAAAACCTGTCAAACACCAAAACATCTTTTGTAAATATTTTTTCAAAAAAAAATATATATATAAAATCTTATAAAACAACAAAAATATTCTTCTAATCTATAATCTTTCAACATGGCAAGTACATTTCTTCCTTCAACACTACAATCTTTCAAAATTCAGTATTTTTAAGATCAAGTGTTGAGGGGGAGAAAATAATCTCTTAACTGTTTCAAAACATCTGTGTACTTGCATGTTATCTTATCTCGGTTATTTCTTTTTCAATGGTGGTAAATGTTTTCTGGTTCAATGACACTCCTCGGACTAAAATTAATAACCTTTCATTATTTTCTAGAGTCGAGGGGGAGTGTCGTCAAGTTTCTTTCCTAAAAACTTTGTTTGGTAACCAAAATGGAAGTTAAATGGCTTTGTTTGAAAAAGGAAAAGGTGGAGGGACTATAACTGTCAAAACCTGAAAGTATTTTCAATAAAATACCCCACCTAACACTTTCACTTCACATTTATTACTAAAACCTAAAGAATCCTACGCATAGAAATCGTTTAAGAAATCCGTGCATTTGATCACCACTTTGTAAGTTGTTTTGTGTTTATGACATGATTTTAAGCTAAGGTTTTTAATTTCATGGAAATCCAACGGCTAAAAAGTGTTTTTTGAGTGATTATGTGCTCTACGCGTATGCGTATGAACACACAATCAGTGTGAGTGTGTTTGTGGTGAAATGGTTTGTGTCAAAACGTTCCTAATACATCATTAATACCATTTTAACCATCAAAACCCACCCAGAAACACGAATTGGTGATTTTGCAAAATTAGGGTTATAAGTCGAATTGGGTTTTTCAAAATGAGAAGTGTTTTGTTCAAAAAGATTGTTGTGTAATGTTTATATGATGATGAATTGATGATTTCCATGCTCTATAACCACCCAGAAACACTAATTGTGTCAGAATTAGAAATTAGGGTTTAAGGATCTTGAGTTTGGGTATTTTTTATTCACTGCAAACTAAGTGTTAAAACTTGGTTACTATACTCTCACAACATCTAAGACATACCAGAAAAACTTTGGTGCATATTCTATGGCTAAAATTCATACGCGTAGATTTAGGGTTTTAAATTACGCGTAAGGTTTTCTACGCTTAACTGTTAATTTGAGCAATTGTGTTTTTGATCTGTCATAGAATGAATGTTATGTGTCAAAATTGATGATATGATGCTTTGTTTCAGGCTTGCTACGCTTAAAATTCAGAATCAAGGTTGTTGTAACTCTACGCATAAGGATCACCTTACGCGTAGTGTGTTATGCGTAAGATTAGTCTTACGCGTAGATTCTACGCATAAGGTTCTACATATGGGACTACGCGTATCCTGTGAAGGATATGCGTAAACAGTGACCTCTACGCATAAGGTCAACTCTTACGAGTAGCCTTACGCGTAAGGTTAATATATGCCTACGCGTAACCTCTACGCATAAGGTCCATTTTTTCTTACTCGTAATATTTCTTACGCGTAAGTTAGGATCCTACGCGTAAGTTTACGCCTACGCATATATCATTTCTGTCTACGCATAACTTTACCAATCCTACGCATAAGCCTGGATCATACCTTCGTTATGAATTGTTACGTGTACAAACTTGTAAATAAACTAATCATATCGTCACAAATCCAATAATGTCACTAATAAACTTAAATCGTTTGATATGTTGTGAACAATAAGTGATAAAATAAACTTTAAAACTTAAAGTTAACTAACTCACGAAACATTTCACGACGTCATTGGACTATTGGACATACAAGTGACTTAGGACTCGTAACAATCATTGACACTGTACATTCAATAACTAGAACAATAAGACCTTCTGTTGACTAACATTATGTCTTTCGATATGTTGGTTCTTTTGGCTAATGTTATTTCAGATCACGACATGGCTGAACAAATGAATGTGGATGCATCAGAAGTTCTCTCCATTGCTGATATCTATCCTTATGGCTATCCAATGAAGATAGGAAAGAATAATCTCCGTGTTGACTTTGACACCCTCACTTGCTCAGAGTCTTCGTGTTTAATTGCTATTGATATTCTGAGGACTCATCCGTATCAGAATATGCTCACTCACTCTGCAACTGTTCCTGAGATCTATATCCAACAGTTCTGGAACACTATGGAAAGGGTCAAAGGACGGACTGTTGTGACGGTGACTCTGAATCACAAACAAGTCACCATTACACCTGCAGACTTAAAGGCTGTTCTCCTAATTCCTGAAGTCAAACCAACCAAACTATATGCCACACCTGCTGAAGAGCTCACTCTCCAATTATTAATCGATATCGGTTATGACGAGGCTACAGGAGTAATCACCAAGCATTCTCACGTAGAGCTTAAGAGTATTCCTCAACCATGGAGAACTCTCTACATGATCATCACCAAGTCTGTTTCTGGTCGTGACAGTGGCTATGAGCATCCTAAGCTCATGGAACTGCAAATATTTTGGGCATTGGTCAACATGAAACACATCGCTATCGAAGCTCTGATTTGGGATGACATGATGTTAATTCTCAACAAGCTTGGCTCAAAGATTCCCTACATCAGATATACTAAACTGTTGATCCAGAGAGCACTTGGACTTCATCCTGATATTCCCAAGAGGCTCAATGACCCCGACAATCACGATATGTTGACGGAGCCTATTCTATCTTTCAGAATCAAGGAATCGTCTACAAAGAAACAAGGTGCTGTGTTGCCAGATTTCCTTCTAACTGAAGATGTTAGAAAGCTCGAAACGTACAAAAGGTATCTGGAAGCAGTTAGACAAGGCAAAGTTGGTCATCTCGACGAAAAATCTTCTGGAACACCTGTAAGGAGAACCAGAAGAGGAAGTGCAGGAAGCGCAACAAGTACTGTGAGTCAAAGGAAGTTTCCTAAAAGGAATCCTCTTTCTAAAAGGATTGTTCTCGTAAAGGAAGCCGAACCTATTCCCACACTTGAACCGCAAAGAAAGCTTGTGGACGAGAGCTCTGAAGATACTGATATAGATGAAGAGGTTCATTACTCTGTAACTGCAACCGAAGCACCTGCCTCAGTAGCAAAACCTCCAAGTCCTCCAGCTGTCCAAGGAAAAGGGAAGACTCCAGCAATTGTACCCAATGATGAGAGCTCTGAAGAAGAAGAAGAGCAACTGGATAAATCATACAGGAAGAAGTATAAAATCGTCAGACATCTTCAAAAGGCTGAAGAATTTGCTAAAGACCAAATGGGTGGCCCCGGTGGGTCAAGTGGTGCAGCTCAATCATCACCAACTCCTGATGCGGTTAATCAACCCGATAAGGGAGCTGGTGCCACCACTCTTGTGCAACAACAAAAGCCTGCAGAGGATACTATTGTATATGATTTTGAGGAACCGGAAACTGAGAAAGATAAAGATGCTGCTTACGACGATGTGCTTCTGGATAGTCCTACACACTCACAGAAGGAAACTTCTAAACCACCAAAGGACCCGGAATCTCCTCACATCTCATCATCATCGGATTCCTCGTCTCATTCATCACAACCACCATCCAAGAAGTCAACCAAATCATCATCCAAATCCGTGAAGAAACCACCTAAATCTTGGGTTTCTCATGCTCATTAACGGATTGCCAAAGCTGTAAAACAAGTCAGAAAGAAAAACGTACTTAACATCAAGTTGAATTTCTTTGCTGATCACATACAGCATCTGTATAACGAGCATGACAAGATGCAAGAAGAAAGGAAGTTTATCCAGGAATTCATGAAAGGTCATCGTAAAGAGGAACTGAATGAAATGATTGAAGGTTACACTCAAAAGTACCTTCAAGATATCGTTCCTAAAGTCCAAAAGGAACTGGAGAAGACAGCAAGAGATCATACCCACAAGTTTCTTCTTGACACTGTCCCCGGTGTGACTAGAGAAGGATTTTCCAGACAACTCACCCCTAACATCGTCGCATTGGTTAAACATACAATGGCCAAAGAAGCTGATCTCTCTGAATCTGAGTTAATCGCTAAACTAGTGATGCAAATGTCAAAGCGATCTGGAACGTTTACTTCGGATGAAGCTAAATTTTTCGAAGGTCTACTTGCTTTTCAACTCAGATCATCATGCAAGGAGTCAGCCGATCAACCCAAACGGCCAAGAGATGACGATGATAAGGACAAGGACTTTGCATCTAAACGTCAGAAGCAATCTGATGAATCTTCGTCTATGCAACCCCCACCTCAACGGACTCCTTCTCAACGAAGATCTCCTCCTCGCTCTTCAACTGATAAACCTCAGGACGATTCCGAGTTACCACCCCAGACTCAAAAAAAACCGGTGATCACTTTGAATATACGGGAGGTGACGATGAAGAGGTCCTTAAGCCCCAACAACAACCCACCTCTCCCAAACAAGGACAGAAACCAGAATCATCATCTAAGCCTTCGAAAAAGAAGAAGAAGACGCTTCATACTGACGTCGTATCATGGCTAGATGACGATAAAACTGAAGAATTTGAATGGTTTGCTACACTTGTTAACAACACTCCCTACCCTGAAGATGGTCAAGAATTGGTAGACGGTAGTACCTTGAAGCATGCAAAGATTTTGCAAGAAAGGTTCCGGGTGAAGAAGATGACGAAATCTGAATTGAAGCGCATCAAGAATGAAGCATTCTTACTTTTGAAAGACAGCTCGGAAAGTGCAATCGAGGTTGAATATCACCTTGAAAACATTGCTCGAGCCATGTCTAATAACATGGATTGGCTCAACCCAGAAGCAAACATCGACTTCACCAAACGGGACAATCCTCCATATTACACCGACTGGTCTCGACCTCTACCTACCATTGGCCAACCTGATCAGCCTAGGATTCCTTTCAGACATTTCTTCAACAAAGACTTAGATTTTCTTCAACACGGTGGCGATGGTTCAAGGAAATACGCTACATCTCTGACACTTCCATTCCCCGCTGCCATATACTCTGATTGTATAGCCATCGAGGAACGTGCTACCCACATGTTCTCCGACAAAGTGGTAGCGTATGACCAAGATGCAATGTATGGGATTCACCATTGGCCGGAACGCCGAAGAATCTACTACAGAAGCTGCTTGGTCCAGAAGTCTCAACATGCAGTGTTCAGTACTAAAAGTATCGTGGCCATCCAACATGTTGGTCTATCGTCTAAATGGGACTACACTTTTCTTAAGAAGATTGTGGTCAAAAGACAAGACGAAAGGGACTATGCATTCTCTGAAGCTGACTTTGAGAATTTGAACATCAACGATATTGAAGACATGTACCTTGCCAAATTTCAAGGTCGCATGAGACAATTTCCAACTGAAGTACAACATGAATTCATCAAGTCACTGCTCATCTTCATCAGACGCATAGTCATCAAAGAACGTGTTGAAGATCTTCAGCTTGCCGTTGAATCATATCAGAAACGTGTCAACTTCACTCCACCACAGCTTGATCTTCCCGATATCAACCAGCTATCACAATTAACGCTCATCAGCAAACCGTTTGGTGTCGTTTATCGCAGTGAACTTCATCGCAATTGCTTGATGGCGTGTAATGAGCTTCACAAATTTGGAGATCATACTCTGAAGATGGTTAGGGACGGATTAGCTTATCGATTGAAGGATATACGTGAAAACATTGGGAACCCTAAGCGATGGAATTCTCAGGATCGGAGGAATGTGAGAAGGATCATCACCATGATTGATGAACGGTTGTTCAGAAGGGATCAGTTCAGAACGTTGGAAAGTTTTGTTGGTGGTCGACCCAGGATCAACATCACCGGCTATCAACGCCCTGTTCGTACTCCTGGGAACATCACTGCACTTCCTGGTACTCCTTGATTTGGTTCTTTCATTAAATATTTTGGATGTATGATGATATATGTTAATGGCTTGTGCACACATAACAGTGTACAACCCGTAATTTGCAAGAAAGGACCCTGTGGTACGCCTCAGTGCCACAATCCTTATAAAAGGAGTGAAAGCTTCTTATTTTTGAGTAAAACCTATCAAACCTTTCACTTTTCAAGGTTTTGCTCAAAAAGACAAGTACTTCCCCATATGATTTTCAAAACCTCAACCGTTTATATCACTAGTTGAGGGGGAGTATTTGAATTAAAACTTTGTTCACAAATTGTTCATAGTGGTCATCTTCCCGCAACACTCGAAATGGTCATATTTATTCTCAACCGTTCAAAAATAACATTTTATATGCCCTTTTTTAGGGGGAGAAAATTTGTGTGATAAGAAATATGTTGTGCAAAATGCAAATGAATCTGTGGACTTCAGACTTAACCAACGAATTGACGGTACTAAACTGTTAGTAACTCGAAAAGACTTGTCCTGGACGGGTAATAATTTCAAGCTAGTTCGCTAGTAATGTAAACGTGTCTCGTAAAGGACTTGTCCAAGTAGAAAGTACCATTCGAGATACTCTTGGTAGACATGAACTCTGACGGGTATGACAACCTTTCGAGGTTTGTCTACACCTTCAAGGTAGTTCCTAGAGCTAGTTGTCACCTAAAAGCTGACAATGTAACTCTTTAACTATGCAACGTAACCGTGTCTCGCGGGGGATTGTCTATCTCGAGTGGATCAATTCAAATGTGCGCGCTCTTTCCTCACTGTGTATTTAACCGTTAAAACTATTAAGCACATGTGGAGGGAGAGTATTTATGCAAAATCCTATCTCTCACCGTGGTTCAAACACGTTTTTCATTTACAAACCCTTTGAGAGATGTTTCACATACAGTGGTTTTAATGGCAACATAGGTTAGTCATGGAGTTATAAGGTGACTAAGGTTAGGAATAACCGTACTATGATCCGCCAGAGCCGGAGGGATCTACCCAAGGACATCACAAATAGTTAGTACTTAGAAGTCCTTAGGTACGATTATAAAAAGGAGAAAATGAGAATCGGAGAAAGAAGGAGTTGAAGAATCAAAAAGAAATGCAAAGAAAAGGGTGAAAAGAAATAGCCCTCCAGATTATTCAACTTAGGGCAGACACCGGGTTCAATTCATATGCTACTGGTTGTCACTTAGTGACACCGGTATTGAAGATTAAAAGTCGTCATGGACCCAGTGACGCATGCACTAAACCTTCTTAGCCACTCAAGTTTCTCTCAACAGAAGCTTGTTTCATTCTCACAGGGAACCCTACGTAAACTATTGGCTTTCTCTTAGAGATCGCTGATATTGAAGAAGGAGACCCTCTCCCTAGTCTCCGCTCAGGAAAACCAAAATGCACTATTGAGTCTAGAGCCACGAGATTCATCAAAAGATCTCTTAGGGACACTTGACATTTCATCACTTGTTGATCAACAATAAGATCTTCAGTGGTTCATATCGAGTCCTTCACAGATCTTAGCAATCTGTCGAGAACATTTATGAGAGGTTCACATCTGTGATCCTCAGTGACTGAATGGAAACTCCTGCCAGGGTCAACATCAAACAGCCCTGACAGCAGGTCACTTCGGTAACTCCCCGTGGATTACGCGGAGTGTGTCTCAAACGGTCTACAGTCATGTGGGGACGCTTCGGTGTACCTTAGCGACTCATCTGAACTGTAGATGTACTTTGGTACATCGCGTTATCTCACTTGTGGGACTCCAGTTCAGGAACGGCCTTTGTAAGAATTAGAGTTGTGTTTTCACACTATGCTGTTAACACTCTCGAAGTTCAAACTCGTAAGTACCGGAACCTGCTTATTACTAACCGTTTGAAATGTTTTCCTCTTATGGAAGCTCCGGAGCAGGATGATCGTGCTGATTCTTTTCATGCTCACGCCAACATCATCACTGATGAAAGTTCTATTCAAAAGCAACACAACCGTCAGAATGATTCTTCGTCAAACCAAAGAATCTACAATGTTAAAGACTTAGAGAACTTCATCAGTATTGAATTCCAACGTCAAAGAGCGTGTGAGCATGTTGAAGAATGACGTGAAGACACTGGAGCAGCGAAGCAGACCTGAGGCAGATTGATGCAGACAACAACATACTATCACTTTCACCACAAAGAACAATAATCATAGAACAAAGTTAAAGATGACGTCAAAGCATAACTGTTCAAAGACAACTATCTCTCTACACTGGGGAGATTGTTCGAATCAAGGCAATTCCTCTCACAAGAAAGAAGAATATCAGAAGACGTCAGAGCGACTATTACATCAACGCCTTCACCGTTCATCACCAACACTTGAGGGGGAGATTGTTGGAATCACTCCTAAACCTTAATCAAGTGTTAGTAATTAATATGTAATAGTTAGCATTATTATGGCCTTTATGTTTGTTATTAGCCTTAAGCTTATGTAGAAGGCCCATGAGCTTAGGCCCAAGCCCATAAAGGAAAGGAAGGGAACTAGGAGTGTTGCCCTAGCTTCCCTCCTGTAAATACTCTTGTAAACCCTCATTTGAGGGTTGGTTGTTCAAGTTTTCTTTTCACACATATTCCTACGCCTAACCGTGCTACTCTTATCGTGTATGTGTGCTTGTTTACTTGTTCAATCGCCTTATCTCTTTCTATATTACTTGTGTTTGTAAAACTAGTGACCTATCAGCCATCATAAATTACCTTATGGGCAGCTCTGGCCTTTTTAACAACCTCTGGATTTGGTTCCTCAACAAGGGGAGTACTATGCTTATCACTCAAAACTCTGTGCTTAGTGATTAAGTGAGCAGTCTGAATGGTATTTCCTTGTACATACAACTTATTTTCAAGCTTGTTTTTCAAGGTTTTTAGATTAGAAAAATCATTCAAAAGTTTAAATTCCTTAGCACTGAATTCTTGCTTAAGCATTTTAACATTTTCTTGAAGTTCTTGCTTTTGCTTAGCAGTTTTAGAAAGCTTTTCTTGTAAGGAGTTTAACTCTTGTTTTAATACTTCTTCTCTAAACCTACTTTTTCTAATAGTTGTACGCATTTGGTCATCCATTTCCTGATCACGGGTGGTTAATTCAAACTTAGCACGTTGTTCATAAATAGCAACACGTTCTTTATAAGCATTAAGTTCAGAAATAACAGAATCATCAGGGGCACGTGCAGTGTATTCGTCAAAAGCATAGTCATCATTGACTGCATAAGATACATCACTTGGTACAATCTCACTTTCACTTTGTTTCACATATTGATCATATGGGACAATATTGATATTACCCATATTTTTAATATCTGACTCAATAATTACAGTTGATTGTACTTCGTTATGTATCTTTTGCTCATCAACTTCATCGTATAATTTTAATACCTCAGAAATGATTTTGTCTTTGGATGGACCAGCTTTTGGTGATGAAGAGACTTTAGGAGAGACCATTGGAGAAATGCTAGCCATGAAAATGGTTTGTGCAGTAGGTTCTTCATCAACATCAGAGTCGTATGCATCACAATCAACTACTTGAAAGGCATTCTGATGATTATGGCCTATCTCCTGAATTGGTTGCTCATCCACATCTGCATCATATGTCTTAGCATTTCCCTCAGCCAAGAACAACAACTCTTCTTCATCCAAAGCTGCACCATTATCCTGAGCTTGCACAAGCAACATCTTATCCCTGAAGTACTCGGCATTCTGAGGGCGTTTTGGTGATGTGCAGTTCCTTGCAATGTGTCCCTCACCTCCACAGTTGTAACATTTGATTGGTTTTGCTTGACCTGGTTTCCATTCCTTCCCCTATTCTGATTTGCAGCATAACCTCTACCAGCTCCACCTCTTCCTTGTTCGTACTGCCTTTCTTGAACTGGCTGCACCATAACCTTTCCATCTCTGACAATTGCCTGATTGTGTGGATTAGATGTTGTTCTGAGGTTGTTGTTGGTGTGTGCGAGAGAGTTCATGTTTTGACTGATCATGAGAGCCAGTTGATTAATGAAGTTTCCCACGCGTGCATCAGCATCAACTTGTTTGAACATTGGATCGGGAATGAGTTTGTGATTACCATTACCCATGGGTATAACTTGAGATGCTTTGGTGGTAATTCCAATGTTTGAGTAGAAGGCAGTTGAATCATTTGATGAGCTTATCTCTCCCTGGTTGGTTTTGAACTGATTTAGAATCCTTTTTTCAAACATAGCATGTCTCTCATTCTGAAGAAGGAAGGCATATAGTTGCTTATAGTTTGTATTCTTCAATCCTTTGGTTAGCTTCACAGAGGTGACAAACTTGTGCCATTCGGGATTCATGTTGTTCAAAAACTTTGAGTTTAGCTGAATGTTTGGCATAGTCATTCTGATGTTCCTCATATCATTAACAAGCTTGTGGAATCTCACCTAATACTCATAGACACTCTCATATGGTTTCATCTTGAAGTGTTCAAATTCATCATAGAGTTGTGATTCTCTGTCTTCCATAGTTAATTCAGAACCTGAGAGAAGCATCTTGACATTATCCCACACTGCCTTGGCTTCGATGTTGTGATTGATCAGTTTGTAGATATCTTTTGGAATACCTTGAAGTACAATGTTATAAGCCTTGATATCAGCATCTAATCTCTTTTTCTCCTTATCATCGAGCTCATCATATGTCTTTGGTCTGTCTATTCCATAGATCATTGTTCCATCTGCAGCTGTATCAATTAAGTCTCTTGTAGTCTCAATCTGATAAGGTCCTTCATCAATCGATTTGAGAATGTTGACCCCATTTTCCTTTCCAAGACAGTACAGTCTGATTCGTTGAGCCCAAGAGTCGTAGTCAGTTCTGTCAAGCATGGGTGGACGGGTATCTGAACCAGCTGCTTGAACATCCTCGGCAACAGTGGAGATGATTGTAGGTACGTTGGTAGACATGTTTAAAGATTACACGGGACTTTATAACTCTATGATTAAACCGGGAAATAGATTCTTTCACGGGATTTTACTAAATCAAGAGAAAACCGTATTACAACCAAAAGTTAACCAAGTCGCTAAGATTCCTTGAATCAAGTCGCTAAAAACCAAGTTGCTAAGACAAGTCGCTAAGTTCCAAATTGCTATGAATTTTGACAGCAAGTCATTATGCACCAAGTCTCTAAGAGATCAAGTCGCTAAATAGCAACTCGCTACTGGTCCAAATCGCTAACACCAAGTCGCTAAGAAACTTAAGAACAAGTCGCTATCAAAATTGAAAGCAAGTCGCTACCTTACCAAACCGCTACCCGTAGTGGAGAATCCACAAACAGTAATTTTTGTCGGCTTGTCTCTAAAGGCAAGTCGCTAGGCACCAAGTCGCTACAACGATACACTACAAGTCGCTACAGTCTTACAAAGCAAGTCGCTACCAAGAAAAGAATACCGTGACTCAAGTCGCTAGCATGAAAAACTTCAAAAACACCACTTTTCAATCCAAAAACAACCCAAACACGATGATTGAAGCCTTCCAAATCAAAACCTAAACACTTATGATGATCCTAAACACAAAAGTACAATCAAAATCCAAACTTTAACACAAGAAATCAACCAAATGATGCAAAAACCACTAAACTTTCTCAAACTCAAAAACCACCTAAAAACCACTAGAAATCCAAAGATATGTAAGAGATGATCTAACCATGGCTCTTGATACCATTTGTAACATATTGGATTTCACATACACATCAAACCATAAGCAAAGTAGGCGTACACAAGAGTTTTAGAGAGAGAAAGTTAGAGGTTTGGGAACTTTAGTGAGAGAAAGAAAAATCTTATTATGAGCTCCAACTCTCTACCTTGGAAGGTAGAGAGTATTTATAGTCTTTACATAAAACGCCACCTATCTGGCTGTGGATCAGGCATACAGTGGGTAAAGACCCGTCCGTCCTCCACGGTGTTACTTAAACTAAATACTACTTAACTTATATTAATCTACGACCACGAGCTTACTAACGATTACATATACTTGAGGTGACCGACTCTTTAATACTTGGATTTACTAAATCCTAACGCTATGTACGAAGCATCTTAGTGCAAAGTTGTAAGTTTCTCAACGCCTCGATTAAAACTTTGTAAAATTTAATCTTAGCAATTAAAATATTATGTAAGGTTTTCCAAAAATTTTATGCTATAAAGATGTATGCATGCTTCTTTATACATAAGTTTTGATTACACGTAAAAAATTGTACCCTTTAAGATTTAAGTTTATGCCATCTAATGATATGAAACACTTGAAGTTGTAATTTAGTTATGTGAGACCTTGATCTAGATTACAATAACAAGGTGAATCTTTATGTTGTGTGAGACCTCAACTTAATAATTTGCAGTTTCTAAATTAGACAACTTAATTAAGTTAGTTAGTGAGACCTATAACTTAAGGCATAAGATGGGATAAAACATGCTTACGTTTTGCATTAATTGTTTTGGCAAAATTGTAAATCCCATAAATCTTTGGAATTGAAAACTTGTTTGTCAATTATTGTTTTTCAACAATTACCTATTCTATACTTTCAACACTAGCAGATCAACTGATGTGGTGAAACTATGATAATGAGGATCCAAAATTCAAGGAAAATACTATGGTTAATATGAATATTGACCATAGGGTATTTTATTTTGTTGAATGTTTACTTATCGAAAGTACTAACTTTTGAACTTTTATTTTCTGTAGAAATGGGTCAAGCTGAATCTACTGCACTAGCCTCGTCGTTCAAATCTATGTTTGATCGAGAGAAATTGACTGGTAGCGCGAACTTCAATGATTGGTATCGGCAACTCAGAATTGTCTTGAGGGTTGCCAAAAGACTAGATTATTTGACTACGCCTTGTCCTCCGGAACCTGCAGCTGGTGCTACTGCTGAAGCATGTGCTGCATGGCAATCTGAGTATGACAAGTATAATGAGGTCGCCTGCATTATGCTTAGGAGTATGAATTCAAACTTGCAAAAACAGTTTGAAAATTACTTCCCTAACCTCATGCTTGAAGAATTGCAAAGGTTGTTTGAAAAGCCTGTGACTGTAGAGCTGTATGATCTGATAGATGCTCTACATAGTTGCAAGCAAGGAGAAGGGAAACCTGTGAGCGCCCACTGCCTGGAAATGATGAGTTACATGGACCAGCTCGGGAGACTCAATTACGTCTACCCTAATGACATACAAATTGGCCTGATCAACAGATCCCTTAACAAGGAATTTGATGGTTTCGTGCGCAATTATAATATGCATTGCACGGGGAAGACAGTTAGTGAGGTATATGCAATGCTCATTGACTATGAGAAAGGTTTGCCCAAGAAGGCCCCTACACCTACGGTTCTAACCATCCAAAAGGGCAGGATTTCTAAGCCTAATAAGCAGCTAGCGAACAAGAAAGGGAAAGGTAAGGGTAAAGTTGATAAGGGAAAACAAGTTATGGCTTATCAATAAGAACCCAAGAAGTACCCTCCCAAAAAGCGTGAGAATCCTAAGAAGGATCAGGCTTGTCATCACTGCATTGAGGTAGGACACTGGAAGAGGAACTGTCCACTCTACCTTGATGAGTTGCGTACTAAGAGGTATAAAAATACTGGCACTGTAGCTAGTACTTCAGGTACTCTTTTGATGATAGAATTATTTGCTTTTCCTCATAAAATAAATTCCTGGGTATATGATACTGGATGTGGTATTCACATTTGTAATACACTACGGGGACTTAGAGGTGCAAGGAAGCTCGCCTATGGACAACAATACCTGCACGTGGGTAATGGAGCACATGCAGTCGTTGAAGCTATAGGCACGTTTGATTTAGTTTTACCTTCGGGTTTAGTACTGTCTTTGAACGATTGTCATTACGCGCCTTCTATTGTTAGGGGTGTCGTTTCTGTTTCCTTGTTAAAAGATATTGGTTTTATTCATACATTTACTGATTATGGAAGGTTTCTTTAAATGGTGTTTTTTACTTTAATGTTAATCCAGTAAATGGTGTTTTTGAAATTGATTTGCATGATAATGTGATTGATAAAAATAATTCTGTCTTTAGCATCAATAATAAAAGAATCAAAAGTAATTTGGATTCTTCATTTATTTGGCATTGTAGACTTGCTCATATAGGCAAGAAACGCATGCAAAAGCTGCAACACGATGGGCTTTTGCAAGACATCAATGATGAATCATTTGATAAATGCGAATCTTGCATATCTGGGAAGATGACCAAGAAACCTTTTACAAATAGTTTAGAAAGGGCATCTGATCTTCTTGGTGTAATACATACTGACGTATGTGGACCACTAAGACATGTTTCAAGGAAGGGTGCTAGCTACTTCTTAACCTTTACTGATGATTTCAGTCGTTATGGTTATGTTTATTTACTTAAACATAAACATGAAGTCTTTGAAACATTTAAGGTTTTTAAGAGTGAAGTAGAACTGCAACTAGGAAAGAAGATTAAATCTCTTCGATCTGATAGAGGTGGTGAATATTTAAGCCAAGAGTTTAAAGATTATCTTGCTGAGTGTGGAATTGTTCAGCAACTCACATCTCCATATACTCCACAACAAAATGGTGTATCTGAGAGAAGAAATCGTACATTGTTAGACATGGTGCGATCAGTGTTTAATCTTACAACTCTTCCCTTATCCTTTTGGGATTATGCTTTAGAAATTGTTGTTCGCATATTGAATATGGTTCCAACTAAGAAGGTTGATAAGACTCCTTATGAAGTGTGGTATGGGAAAGCTCCCAACTTGTCTTACTTAAAGGTCTGGGGTTGTGAGGCGTTTGTTAAACGTAACTCTGCTGATAAGCTGCAACAAAGATCTGTTATGTGTATCTTCGTAGGATACCCAAAGGAAACTATGGGTTACTACTTTTACTTTCCACCTGAAAACAAAGTAATTGTTGCTAGGTATGGAGACTTTCTTGAAAAGGATCTCATATCTCATGAATTCAGTGGGAGAGTTTATGATCTGGAAGATGAAGAAGATACAACACCTTCTGAACACTAGCCAACCTCAAGTAGAACCTGAAAGTCTGAGTGTTCCACCTGAAGTTGAAGTGGTTCCCATTCGTAGATCTGCAAGGACTACGCGTGCACCTGAGCGTCTATGTCTTAACGTAGAAGCTGAGGAAAATATGTTAGGGGATCTTGGTGAACCTGCTAAATATAAGGCTGCCATGATGAGTCCTGAAAAGGATAAATGGCAAGTCGCAATGAATGGGGAAATGCAATCCATGAGAGATAACGAAGTCTTGATAGAGGTTGACTTACCTCCAAATGCAACGGTAGTTGGAAGTAAGTGGCTCTATAAGATAAAGACTGACATGGATGGCAATGTACACACCTATAAAGCTCGTCTTGTAGCTCAAGGGTTTACTCAAACTTTTGGGATAGACTACGAGGAGACATTTTCTCCTGTAGCAGACATTAGAGCTATTAGGATTCTTATAGCCATAGCTGCGTACTATGACTATGAGATATGGCAAATGGATGTAAAAATTGCCTTCTTAAACGGTCGCCTAGATGAGGACATCTACATGGCGCAGCCTGAAGGGTTTGTGAATCCAAAATTTCCAAAGCGTGTATGAAAACTTCAAAGATCCATTTATGGGTTGAAGCAAGCATCAAGGAAATGGAACAAGAAGTTTGACGAAGAAATCAAGAAATTTGGTTTCACTCAAAATCTTGATGAGCCATGTGTATATCACAAAGCTAGTGGGAGTAATGTTATTTTCCTTATCTTATATGTCGATGACATATTGATCATGGGAAAAGACATTCCAAGTTTACAAGATGTAAAGTCTTATCTTGGAAAGTGCTTTTCTATGAAGGATTTAGGGGAAGCTGCATTTATTCTAGGAATCAAGATCTACCGAGATAGATCAAAGCGGTTAATTGGACTAAGTCCAAGTACTTACATTGATAAAATATTGAAGAGATTCAATATGCAAGATTCCAAGAAGGGATATTTGCCGATGCAAGTTGAACATGGCTTAAGTAGTGAACTATTCGCGTCAACACCTGAAGAGGTGGCACACATGAGAAAAGTTCCTTATGCTTCGGCTGTAGGATCTATCATGTATGTTGTGAGATGTACAAGGCCTGATGTGGCGTTTGCACATAATATCACCAGTCGATATCAACAGAATCCAGGTGTGAAACACTGGCAAGCTGTTAAGAACATTCTTAAGTATCTAAGGGCTACTAAATAAATGTTTATAGTGTATGGAGGAAATCCAGATGCAGAACTTGATGTTACAGGTTTTTGCGATGCGTCTTTCCAAACTGATAAAGATGATAAGAAGTCTCAAACGGGATACGTCTTTGTCATTAATGGAGGAGCGGTTGACTGGAAGAGCAAGAAGCAGACAACGACTGCGATGTCTATTACAGAAGTTGAGTACATAGCTGCTTCGGAAGTTGCGATGGAAGCTGTTTGGATTAGGAAATTCATTTCGGGACTCGGAGTAATGCCCTCAATCGAATTACCTTTAAATGTGTATTGTGACAACTCTGCTGCAATAACATTTGCCAATGAGCCTGGAGTCATGAAGGGCGCCATAAATTTTCCTCGTCGATATCACTATGTTCGAGAACAAGTCGAAATAGGTGAAATCAATCTACTCAAAGTTCATACAGATGATAATCTAGCTGATCCCTTTACGAAGCCTTTGCCAAAGGAAAAACTTACTGACCATGCTGTTGGGATAGGACTTCGTTTAGCTAGAAGTTTCATGCAGATCTGTGATTAGTATTTGGATAAAGGATGTTATGAACAAGTATTACTTTAATGAAAGAAAATAGTTGTTTATGTTTATTTTTCATTTTCTTAATATTATATCCTATATTTGCATTTTAATCCGTGAATAAATTATGTTATTCTAAATAGTCCGTTGTCAATCAATGATGTGGGAATGTCATTGAATTAAAACAAATATGAGTTTTGGTAGAATATACTTAAAGTATATTGATGCGTGAGACATACCAGATTCACATGATATTCAATGAATTAAATATAGGACATATCTCAACTTTACATGATGATACTTTATGGATCTTTGTCATTAAGTATATCATGAAGTGTTTATCCTCAGACTTGAGATACAAGATAACTGTTATGAATGTAGTGCACTTGTGTAAGATAGTCTAACGCTATTCGTAACTGGTAGTTATAAGGGATATTTTCAGAAGTGTTACAAAGTTCATGAGTTATGTTTGTAGTCAAGAGAATTTGTTTCAAAGCATAATACTATATTTGGGCTCCTCGTAGGGTTGACAAGATGTTTGTATGGCCATACCCAAGATCAATCTGTAATACGTTCAGATAATTTGGTAATCTTGTTCAATCAGATATAACGAGAAACAAAATATTAACATATGAAATGACTTGATCCATATTCATAGTTAATGTAGTATTAGTAACAAAAGGATAAATAAAAATGATGAATCATTAAATGGTTTTTCCAGGAAACCATACTCGATTCGATCTGGGGGCATTGGCGTGTTAGGCTAGACTAAACCAATGTCATTACTATATTTAGTAATATCCAAGTGGGAGCTGAAAGGTTTTATGGATATTTAAATATACGTATGACCGGATTTCGGGATTGCACACATTACGTATGAGAGATGATGTTAAATAATTAATATATATAAATGTTATTATTATTAATTATTTGTCACGAAATTAAAACATAACGATAGTTAATATTTAACGGGGTTTGACTAACGGTCGTTAAATATAAACTACGAGGACTAAGGATGAAATTAGTGGACAAGAAGGATCTAGAATCCCCTTGGGGATGCATGGCCGGTCGTGGGCTTCCCAACCCAAGGAGGTGAGTTTTCTTGATCACCAAGTTTTGAGAACCTATATATACAAACCCTTGTATTCATTATTCTCATAACCTTGGATCACTTTGATAACCTAATTTCTTCTCCTCTCCTCTCTCTTGTCTGTAGCCGATCGGTTCCAACCCCCCATAGGGTTTCGATTTTCCAAACTCAAGAAACAAGTATTTGGTTTTAATTGTGATTCAAGAACCTAGCTTTTCACATCAAATCGCTAATAGTACGTGTGTACAAGAACGAAGGACAAATGCACTTATGTTTGTGAGATTTCTGGTGGTCGACTTTTGGTGGGTCGAATATACATAAACCCTAAGTTAGGGTTTTGGGTTTTGTTCCTTGTTCTAATTACCGTTTGGTTCTTAATTTGCTAAAATGTACCCGTTTTCTTATTCGGTTAATTAATATACATATATTATTCATTATACTTCCGTTGCATGCTTTGATGATGTTTATTTGATTTTATAATTGTTATGATTATTAAAACCCAACACTTCAGGCGATTGGGTGCCCCAGTAAAGACGACCTTTAATAAAATTAATTAAAAAGTGTGAGTGTTGTTTTTATGTGTGTGTTTGTATCGATCCGATATACGATCGAGTTAAACAAAAAAGTTTGTGATCGACACCTCCCACAATAACGTGATCGAGTGGGGATCGATCCTCCCAATCGATCGTCCACTCCTATTGGAGCCAGCCTAAAATGTTACAATTAGAAACAAGATAGATGAAATGAGAGTTGATTTCTTAATGAAGTTAAGGGCCCATTTTTTGTTTACTTTCACAACATTACCAACATGACTTCTCATGTGTTAAGGTGAACATGAGATGATCTCAATCTTTTAAAAGAATTGCAATCAACAATATGGTAGAGTTATTTTGCATATTCTTATTTTGGTGCTTACCAAGGGACAAATCCTCACCATCCATCTAATTTGATCTAATAGTGGAGATTAACCTAAGATTTAATATGTCAACTTAAGTCTATGTATTTTTCTTGTTTTTTTGTCTTTCTCTTTTATTCACATTTCTTTTTTGTCTTTTTTTCTTTCATTTTCCTTTTTTTTAATTCACGTTTTTTTTCCGCTTTCATACGTTTTCGTCTGTTTTCATACGTTTTCTCCCGTTTTCATACATTTTCGTCCGTTTTCATACGTTTTCATCTGTTTTCATACATGTTTTTACGCTTGCATACGTTTTCGTCCGTTTTCATACGTTTTCGTCCGTTTTTAATTGTTTTCGGCTGTTTTCATACGTTTTTAAATGTTTTCATCTGTTTTCATAATAGATATGCTATGATATTCATAATATTACAAGTGATTTTCTGAATATCATAAGTGATTTTTAACTAATGTTTTGTAACATAAGGTGATATGTCAACTTAAGTCCATGTATTTTTCTTGTCTTTTTGTCTTTCTCTTTTATTCACTTTATTTTTTTGTCTTTTTTTCTTTCCTTTTTTTTTTAATTCACGTCCGCTTTCATACGTTTTCGTCTGTTTTCATACGTTTTCTCCCGTTTTCATACATTTTCGTCTGTTTTTATACGTTTTCATCTGTTTTCATACGTGTTTTAACGCTTGCATACGTTTTCGTCCGTTTTCTTACGTTTTCATACGTTTTCGTCCGTTTTCATACGTTTTCGACCGTTTTTAAATGTTTTCGGCCGTTTTCATACGTTTTTAAATGTTTTCATCTTTTTTCATAATAGATATGCTATGATATTCATAATATTACAAGTGATTTTCTGAGTATCATAAGTGATTTTTAACTAATGTTTTGTATCATGAGGTGATATTCAGAATATCACAAGTAATATTCAGAAAATCACAAGTGATATTCAGAAAATCACAAGTGATATTCTGAATATCAATATCACTTGTGATATTCAGAATATCACTTGTAATATTCAGAAACGTATGAAAACGGACGAAAACGTAAAAACACGTCTGAAAACAGACGAAAACGTATTGAAAATGGACGAATGAAAGAAAACGAACGAAAACGTATGAAAACGAAGAAAACGGACGTAAACGTATGAAAAAGGACGAAAACGGAGGAAAACGTATGAAAACGGACGAAAACATATAAAAATGTCTGAAAATAGTCGAAAACGTATGAAAGAAAAAAAATGTGAGAATTAATAAAAAAAATGTTAATGAAAAAGAAATACAAGAAAAAAATATGGACTTAGGTTGACATATTTAATTCTCGATCATTAAATCAAACTAGATAAATAGTGGGAATTTGTCCTTAATTAAACACAAAATAAGAGTAAGCAAAATAAAATTTCTTTAATTGTAATAAAAAATACTCTTATTATATTTATATTGTGTATCATTATATATTTGGAATAATTGATTTTTGGAACTTTGGAAGATCGGATAGAGGCATGGGTAAGCCATCTCATCTTTATTTTGGGCCTAGTATGTGAAATATTGCATTCATGATTCATCAACCAAGTCCCATAACATAAAGATATTGTGGGCCTCAAGTTTTTTTCATTGTCATACTATTATTATACGGAGTAGTATTATTACATTTATCTTGTGCATGTAAAAAATTACAACAATCTTTCTCAGAGGAAATAAAAAGTTTAAAAACATTGATAGATTACTGTTAGTATGCTGTGCATGAACTATTAATAACTTACGAACTTTTGTTTTGATGTTATAAGATTATTTTGTTTAAAAAGATGACTGTAAAATTTCTAGAGTTGCAGCTAACTTAACGAAGTTGTGCAAAATTGAATTAATGTCATATATCATGATTTATTATCATCTATTAAAATACAAAAAACATAAATCAAACGTAACTAAAGTTGGCAATTACAAAGATAAATATATTAAAACACAGCTTATCAAATAGCTTATGCTGTTCAAAAAAAATAAAAAATAAAAAAAATATAGCTTATGCTAATTTCTAACATTTGAACCAATATTAAATAAGGGTATCGCAATACTTGGTGTTTATAATTTGTTTCTTTTTCCTGTGAATTCGATAAGGTATGGGTATGGTGTAGTATATTTCATCAAGATTCAACACGAGGCACCCTATCGAAAAAGTCAAAGTGAAAAAACCATTGGCCGTTTCACTGCCCAAGTGTAGTCGATAATTTATCTGCATCAATGTTTTAAACCGGGGTTAAATTGACAATCGAAATGATCATCAAAACCGGTTTTGAGCAAAAAGTCAGTTAAATCGAGAACCAAAAACTCGGCCTAGTCGGTTAAAAGACCTGGTCTTTCAACATTGATCTACACTGATAGTGTAAGTCTCGGGTAGCAACGTGATTTCTACGAGCTGAGCCGGTTTCTGAGTTGAATAATCAATTCAAAATATATCTAGAGTAGAGTGTCTTAGTTAAAAACATTGAAAGAAGAAAATCCATCTTAGGCTAAAAGGAATAATAAGAATACTCACTCACTCCACGTCAGCGCCACCTCAGCTTTCTCTCTCCTACTTTACCACTCACTCACCACCCGTTTTAACACTGACTCACCACACCAAACCCACTCACTCCACATCATCTTTTTTATTTAACACATTCATTTTAAATAGAAACGTAAATGTAAACGTAAAAAAATAATTATAACGTAAAACTTTTATTCATAGAATTAAAAAAACATTACATAAAAAAGTAAAATACGGAAAAAAAATACATAACAAATAACGGTAAAAAGATTATTCATTTTGAGCCAAGTGCTCGATCAAATCGTGACGAAGGTTTTGATGCTCTTCCGATGATCTGATCCACCTCATAACTCGTTGCACTTGCTCTTCATTTCGAAGAACGTCTTCTGGCTGGTGTGCTTCATCCCGAAACCATTTAGGCGAGATTGCAACTTTTTTGTATTTGCGAATCATGTTATGTAATATGATACATGTGTACATCATATTCATAATCCTATTTTTATTTTGCTTTCGTGTTGGATTGGCTATTATTGCCCATTTTTTCTTAAGAACACCAAACGCTCGTTCAATATCCTTCCTTGCCGATTCTTGCTTTCTTTTATACAAAATTCGTTTATGATCATCATCTGTTGGTTCCGTAATCGTCTTAACAAGAGGCGCCAGTTCGGGATATATCCCGTCAACAAGATAGTATCCATGTGGGTAACTTACTCCGTTAGCCACAAAAGGAACCTCGGGTGCCCGTCCGGTTTTGAGATCGTTAAATAATGGGGATTGATACAAAACATTGATGTCGTTGTTCGACCCCGCAACACCAAAGAAAGCATGCCATATCCACAAGTCTTGTGATGCAACTGCTTCAAGTAAAATGAACGGATTCGGACCATGATCACGTCTAACATATTGAGCTTTGTAGGCGTACGGACAACCGAACCACTCCCAGTCGGTACAATCAAGACTACCTAACATCCCCGGAAACCCGTGCTTTGCTTCGTGATGCCGATAAAGTTTTTCAACATCAGTCACCGTAGGTTTCCTCAAATACTCAGGGCCAAAAATCTGCATCACAACTTCACAAAAATTGTCAAGAGACTCTCGCGAGGTTCTCTCACTTATTTGCATATATTCATCTAGAAAACTTGCACTAACACCGTACGCCAATTGACGAATCGCAGCCGTGCACTTTATCAACGAGGATATACCTTCTCGTCCAGAACAATCAGGATTACCCTGAAAGTAAGCAGAGTGATTGGTTACCGCATTTACTATACGGTTGTAAAGTGGACGAGCCATTCGAAACGTTTTTCTAAATCGTCGATCGCCGTACATCGGGTTAGCAGAAAAAAAGGCTGCTACTAGACGCTCATGAGCACCCGCTCGATCTCTGGTTATGGTGGTTCTCGACAATCTAGTATATGTTCGTCTCGACTTAATATACTCGATAGCTTTTTTAATAAAATTTTTCTTGCGGCTGCTAACTTCTTCTCCATCTTCTAATAAATCATCCATGCCCATAAACGTATACGAATTCATTTTTGACGATTTAAATTGTGAAAAGTGTGTGTAAATAAATTGAGAGATGTGTATAAAAATGAAGATGAAATGGTGGGTATTTATAAAAAAAGAGGGTGTTTGAATTTTTTTTTTTTTACTTATGTTGCAAACGGTCGAAAATGGCACACAATATTGTGCAACTCACGCCCGTGGCTCACTCACGATTTTGCCAACCACTCACGCGCGAGTGATGGCATGGGGGTAAGGGTGAGTGGCTCACGGGGCTCACTCACGGGTGACTTCCTCTTTATTCCGTCTAGCCTTACATTCACCTGTTTCCCTTCAACAGTTTTTTTCTTTCAATAGAAAGGTTACATTATTCACACACATTTTATTTTGATTTGCCCATTTTTCGTTGATGAAGTAAAATGCAAACAATGTATAATTACATAGAGAGTAAAGTGTCTTAATTAAAAACATGTGTGAACAAATCAATTCCTTTTACTAAAAAGGTTTAGGTCACAAAATAGCGACGAATTTTTTCTAAAATTCCGTCTTAATACGTGAACTATAAAAAGTATTAATGAATATAACAGATTTTTATAGTCGAGATGCGTATTTTGATGTGTTATTACATTAAAAATAGTAATACATGTTAGTTTTTCTGCTATAGTAATATACATATTGAAATATTTTATAAAAAATCGTTATATTTAATAAAAAAAATTATAAGTCACGTATTAGACAGAGTTAAAAAAATGTTTGTTGCTATTTTCTGGAATAAACCTTTTCTAAAAGGAAAATGATAAATAGACCTAATTAAAGAAGCCTAAAAGGAGACCTAATGCATAAATAGATTGTACAGTAACAGTAATATACGGAGTACAATTTATCTATGCATTAAGTCTCTTTTTAGGCCTCTTTAGTTACCCACGTATATCAAAGCTCTTTCTAAAATTATAAGATAAGAGGAACAGCATTTATTGGCTGCATGTGTATGCATAATGTTACTCCGTGTAAGAAGGGAAAGGATCCTCTCAAGTTGAGGATAACTTGATTGATCAAGTTAGACAAATATCAACCATTGGATCAAATTCAATGGCTCAAATCAAAAGAATAGGAGATGATTTGAGCCATTGGATTTGATCCAATGGTTGATAATTGTAACTTGATCAATCAAGTTATCCTCAACTTGAGAGAATCCTCTTCCGTGTAAGAATAAGGTAATTATTTGGTTGGTATCGTGTCCGTAACTTAAATAACACACTTGACACGTTATATCCACTCAGCTACCTCATCCGTTCCCATTTTTTAATCAAATAATAGTTCTTCGAACAAAGTATCAAAAACATAATTTGGGTAAAGTTCAACTATTTCAACTATTTTATTGCAAACTCAATCGGTGTTAAATGGTTTTGTGTTAAAATTACGTGATGCTGACGTAATAATATTTTTTTGTATTAACATGTTACGGTATCAAGTACTCTTAGAGCACTCCCAATAATAACATATGTTAAACTTGAACATCTGACACGTCAGCGTCACATCAGCTTTAACATTTCACCTTAACATCTCTAAAAAACACCCACAATAATAACATCCCAAGTTAAACTTTAACATTTGATATTTTCAATTTCAACCCCCAAACTAAAACAAACACTTTATTTATTAAAAAACATATCATTAATTTGAAACATATTACAATACGAAATTTTAAAAAAAAAAAAGTTAAAACGAAATAAAAAAAAGACACTGAAAATTAAACGTTACAACATAAAGGAAATGACGAGAATACAATCTACTGACGAGGTTGCAAGTTATATTTTTTGATGATTCAGTCTTTTTCGTCATTGATCCAAGCCACGACATTTGGATCTTTGCCTTCAGTATCAACCATCAAAAACTCCATCTCTTCCAACCTTGTTATTGTTTCATCTTTGAGTTGTTGGGCCCGATACACCGCTTGGGTGGTTTCACGTTTGATACGATACTCGCCTGCCATAGTTTCGGTGAAATAACTTGACGAGCTCGTTCCTCCGGTGCTCGCTCCCCCAGTACTTGTCGTGCTCTCGGATCTTGCTTTCTTGAAAGCACGTTTTTTTCCAATGGGGCGTGGTTGTTCATCATGACCAAACAAAGCCTCGTTTGTTTGGCTTGGGACATCGCTGGTTAAATCAACCGGATCCGGCGTGTCCCATTTCTTATGCTTACGCAAAACCTCCCAAGCTTCATCGAGAGCAAATGGTGTTGCTTTGTGCTCCTCACGATACCATTGCTTCGCCCGTTTCATGACATCCATCTCACTTTCCCCGCTTCTCTGTTCCCGTTGCGCACGTTTGTAAAAACCGTTGAACTTTGTGCAACAGTGGTTCAACGTTTTCCACTTGCTTGACATCATATCCTTGTTGCGTCGTTGAAAATTGAGTCTATTAAATTTATTTGTGACCCGATACCAAAACGTATCTTTGGGTTGTGCACGCCCAACTTTCGGATCCTCCGTAACAGCTATATAACACATGGCAAGTAATTCTTCCTCTGCTGGTTGCCAACGCCCAGTAGCGAATTCTTCTTCATCATCATCGATTGGTTCGGGCTTGGGGTCTTTGGATTTTTTAGACTTTTGTTTACACGACCTTTGGATTTTTTTTGGAGGAGACGTAGGTGTTTCAGGAACATCATGTTCATGTGTTTCAGTTTGTAAATGTTGTGAGTGTTGTGAGAATTATAGATTTTGAAAGTTGGTGTTTAAGGTGCTTTGTTGACTTTGTTGCCAATACAAATATTGTTGATGTTGTTGCCACATTTCTTGGCTCGACAAGCCTAGTGGGTTGGGAAAAGAGACGTTGGGGTTTGAAGATGAACCCGCGTTCGGGTTTGATTCATGAACCCTGGTTTGAGGTATTCCACCCACCACCGAGAAGATTGAAGAATGTATCATCGTTGTTGTCTCCCGACATTTTTTTTTCCAGTAATTGAAAGTATAAGATTGAGAGGATTGAGTAGTAGAAGTGTGAAAAAAATGTTGTTTTAGTTGGGTATTTATAGTGATAAGAAAATGTTTTTGATTTTTTTTTTTTAATAAAACTAGCCGTTAGGGGCTAAAATGTAAATTTTTAAGCCCCAACGGTGACTAGCCGTTAGGGGGGTGTTTTGTAAAATTTTCGATTTTTTATGCATGTTAACGCCCGTTGGATATATAACGCCGGACCAATAACGCCCAAATAACGCCGGAATCGTAACGATTAACGCCGGATAACGCGGCTTAACGCCGGATAATGCCGGTTCCGGCGTTAATCGTTGTGCATGCTCTTAGTGTAAAGGCTAATGAATCATTTACTAAACCTAAATAGGTGTTTATCTTTAACTTACTACACTTAAATAGAATATATTAGCATTTATCAAAAGAATAGGTTTTGTCATTGAAATGATAATTGCAACAATAAAAGTGAAGCACAATACAAAACAACCTAAGCTATTTTTATAAAAGAACATATTAATATAATAATATTATATAATTTATGCAAAATAAAAATTTACATTTAGTACAGTGAGTCAATAACACCATCACTCAAATATATCACACTTATATACATATTATACCCTATAAACACACACAACCAACTTACAAACCAGTCACCACCAAGACTTTCTCTCAAAAGTTGTTTGATGACGAGTCAGGAGAAGGCATAGTAATGCGTAACACGCCTTAAAGATTGGAGGATGCGCCTCAAACCATCTATTACACCTAATCTTAAACCAATTTTTCTACATTTTAGAGAAAGAATGTGAAAAAATGTAAGTTCATCAATAATACAATATACCTACGAAACTAAAGTGATAAAAGGTACCACCTTCTTTGTCACAAACCTGCAACACACACTATTAACACATAAATAGCTTAAATACAAACACAAGCAATTGTATCTATAAAGGTTGTAAAAAAAAAACACACGCCGCGACGTCATGGTGATCGCATGTTTGCCTATAACATAGATAACGGTATCATGGCTTCGCGCCATAGATGCGCAGAATGTCTGTGGTGCGCTTGTACCGTGTGTTGTAACATGTTTGATATAAGTAGTTCTATTTTATAAGTAAGTGTTCTCAATTTACACATTTAAGCCATTATCTTTCAAAAGGTTTACATAGGCGGGGAAACCTTCATCTGTGTACCCTTGTTAGGTCTGACTGGTTTTTATTTTAAAGATTTAATCTTCGACAATGAGCAAATGTTCAAATGACCTTTTAGTAAATAGTTGCGATTGAATTTATGATCTATTTTTTTAAAGGTCTTCTTTAACCAGTCAACTGGACATTTACAGTATGAGATGATACCATTAGAGACGTTCCAATGGTCATTTGAGCCATTATTAAGATCACATTTAATAATATACTAGCAGGGTATCCGCGCGTTGTGACGACATGTGCTCTGAAATAAAAATTTCGGTGAATCATGTATTTTAGTTTATTATGTTCTTTTTGACAATAAATTTACGGATATCAAGAATTTCATGTGACTTATTTCAACTCCTTAACTAATGACAAGGTTTTTCATTAAACAATTGTGATAATTAATATTAGAGATGCCAATTTCTATAATATGAGCCCGATTGGTCCGTGCCCGTTTAGCCCATTAGTTTACAATATGGGATTATGTTTTGGACTTTTTAAAGCGATTCGTATAAAGTGAGCCCGTTTGGCCCGTGCTCGTTCGGGCTCTAGCCCGTTTGCCCGTTGTCCGTTTGGGATTGAATATTTGTATAATGTGCTTCATTATTTATATTAGTGACATCTAATGCAGGAATTGTGTTTAAGTTGGTTGTATAATATGCTTGATAATTTGTATTTTTTTTTTATGTAAAAAGTATTTTAAGAACTGCTAGTTAATTAATTAAGTACATTAAAAACATTAATTGTATTAATAACATTAAAGTAATGTATATTATGGTTCTAGTAAGACTTGTGTTTTATTTTTTAAATATGTGCATTAAAGTAGTTTACAATATACTTTTTATTTTTTAAGCTATTGAAGTTCTATAATAAGCAAACTGAATTTTTAAATATTTTTATTTAAAAAATGCCTAAATACTTTATATTCATAAATGAGTAAGATAACTAAAGTTAGATTTAAAGGTTTAACATGACATGATTTTAAGTGAATTCAACTTGTGTTGTAAGTTTTAGAAAGTTACTTTTATGAGTAAAAATCTTTAACTTACTTGATTCGTAGATAACTATGTTTTATACGAGATTTATGATGCATCTAAAGAAGAAAAGTATTGACTCATCCAGTCATCCTCGTTGCTTAAAAACTAATTTTGTCTTCACGAAGTTCTTAATTTCATAAAATTAATCTTTAATATGTAAATCATATGAAACTTTTATAGAAATTAAATTGATGCGGAAGATTTGTAAAACATATGAGTTAAAAGAAAGATTTAAAATCATTTGAGGACAAAAGATTCTTTCCATACTAAGAGATTAATCTCCACCCGCCATTTTTATTAAATCTAATGGATGAGATTAATACCAACAATTAAAAAAACAACTTTCATCATTTTTTTTTCAAATATAAATATCTTTCAAACCATTAATCGTCAAGCGAAAAAATATATACCACTACGACGAGCATTTAATTATCTTTCTATAGAAAGTCACTTTGATATACTTTCGACAAAAAAAAATTTTTTCGTGTTTTTCACGTTTTTTTTTCGTTTTTTTACGTTACTGAAATTTGCATGAAAAAATATATATGATGTAACACTAATTTGAATACCACATGTGATATTAGTGTTAAATCATATATGATATGTATATCATATGTGATTTATCATATATGATTTAACACTAGTATCATATATGATATTGTGGAAAACTAGAAGGGGGGTTGAATAGTTTTGCTAATTAAAACTTCCTTTTAAACTATTTAGATCAACTTATGTCAATCTATTTGGATGTGTGTTGGATGTTGATAAACAAACATATAGAAGTATGTAATGAAAAGATAAGAGTAAGAAGCACAAAACCACAACGCAAGTATTTATAGTGGTTCGGCTACAAGGACACCTTCCTTGCCCTACTCCACTCCCCGAGTCACCTACTCGAGAGTTCGTAATCACTACACGACACCAACTCCTTATGGTGGAGAAACCTTCACAACGTTGCCTACTCTTTTTCCGGTACTAGGCTAACCACCGGGTTCTTTCACACCAAGGTGAACCACACCTAACACAACGTCGCCTACCCTTTATCCGGTACTAGGCTAAGTACCGAGTTCCATTAGAATGGAGGAACTACAACCCAACACTACACCAACGACTAATCCCAAAGGAGACCAACTCCTTATTACAACATCATCAAGGATATCAATATCCTTGGATCTAATGCTAATCTATCTTGTACATCGAAACATACCATATCGAATGTACATCTAAGGCACCTTTCACTAATGCCTTTAGTTAGATCTTCAAGTCACTCTTCACCAATGTCTTGTGACTTGACTTCTAGGCACCCTTCACTAATGCCTATAATACGGACGATCGACACCTTTCACTAATGTCTTCGTCTTGAGACTTGAGACATCTTTCACTAATGTCTTCGACACTACACTTCTTAGAAGAAAGAAAAGAATCATCAACAAGAGGACTTCAGTAGTCTTGATGATGAGGAAGCATGGCAACTCATGGACTTGAGCTTGCTTGACTTCAAAGGTGATGATCTCGACTTTAGGAGGAACCTAGAGAATCACACAAAAACAAAACTATAAAAATAGATCACTTGCATCTAGGGTTAGAGAGTTTTAAACTCAGGGAGAAAGTATGTTAGAAAGGGGTGAGAAACAATGAAGAAATGACTCACTATTTATAGAGGAAAATAACTACTGTTCCCCAGATCCCACGGATCCCTCCCACAAGGGATCCGTCTAGCGTAAAGCTAGGGATCCGTGGGACGCTCCTCTTTACCCATGGGTATTTTGGTTATGGGTCATGGGTCATGGGTTGATCCATGGTGTTAGTGCAAATATTACGATATTTAATCTATACAGTCTCGTTTGTTTTGATTGATGACAAACATGTAACTTGTAATACATAACGTAAAATGTACAAGTTACTTGTAATCACACGTTGTCTCAACATACATTCAACACCTTTCGATGTCTCAAGTCCTCGTATGTTACAACACAGGTTCGTACATGTTTGTTATGTGGCATTATGATCAAACCCATTAACAAATCATATAGAATGTTTAAAATACGTTTAGAGTCACTAAGTATTTTAATAGGTTAACCATTCTATTTAGAACCTCATTTTACATTTTGCATTCACAAGTATTTCAAAAGGTAACTAGACATTTTATTAACTAGTTACATAATACATTTTACAAGTTTACCTTGATAAACCTTTTAAATCTAAAAGTAGAAATACATGTTACATCATGTCATGCATCATCTTTGAAATCCTTGGAAGATCACTTGAATATTTTGGTTAGATTGACACTCAATATTTCAAATGTGATCTTAGTAAGATTTGGTAATATCTTGGAAAGATTTGAAGAAAGATTTTTTAGATTTTCTGTCAGGCACCCACGGCACCAAATTGTATAAAGGACGGAACCCTTTTAAGGGGTCCGTGGTCCGTGGACACTCCTGTCCACTTTTGGCTATAAATAGAAGCCCATTGTTTTCCCATTTCTTCACCACTTCAAAGCACATCTTCTCCACCTTCTTGCATACATTTAGATCAATCATTAACAATGTAGTAACACACATTAAACACCCTAATGATCATGATCATAATGCTTCTAACATTCATCTTTGTTGTAAGCATACTCTTTGATCAACCAAGGAAATCTTGGAGATCTAGCCATCCCCACTCACCACAAGTTGAAGATCTATCACAAGAAGTTTAGGGAACTTGTGATCTTCATCATGAAGGCTTCCTATCAATGGAAGTTCATTTAGAAGTAGTTATTCATATCCATTAGACATTTGTGTCATGGATCATTAGTGTAAACATCATTGCATCATAACAACAATTTCACCAAACTAGATTAGATGGTTTATGTGTTTGTGCCATAAAACACAAGGTTTATTATGTTGGGCCATAAAACATATTGGGAGTGGTTGTACCCTTGTAAAATAACTCGACATCTAGCTTAGTGTCGGAAATATTGTATAGGCGACGTTAGGTTGGTTCTACCTCGAACTAGAACCCGGTATTTAGCTTTGTACCGGAAAAAGTGTAAGCGACGATTGTAAGGTTTTCTCCGCCGAGAAGGGAGCTTGTTGATTTAGTGAAGTAACTCTCGAGTTGGGTACTCGGGGAGTGGAGTAGGGCGGAAAGGAGATCCGTGACCGAACCACTATAAATCATCGTGTTCGGTTTGCACTTTCCTTTCTTTATCTCTTTACTTTCATAGTTGCACTATACTATTGCTTGTGATGTGGTTTGATGTTAATGCTTGTGTGACAACATGGTTTACTATGCTTTACATTGGTCACAAACAATAATTGGAACTTTCATATTATAATAAGCTTCATAAGCGATTTGATACTAAAGATCTAAAGTTTTTAAACGGTAACGTATTCACCCCCCCTCTACGTTTCCACAATTGGTATCAGAGCCACGTGGCTCTTATTTTCAAAACAAATGGTTTTTAAAATAGAGTACGATCCATGTATCAAATTACCATTGAAGCGAAAAATAATAGGAAAAATGCTTTGCTTGTTATACTTAGAAATTTTGTTGTTAAATGTAACTTTGTATACAAGCTTGAAGGTTTTCTTGAAAAATAAAATAAAAGTTTGTTGAAAGAACTAGTAAGTAGTGTATTGTGTGCTTATAGAAAATTTACGAAGAAATATGATTTTAAAGGAGTGTTTGGGATAACTATAAATCTAGTTGAAAAATCACCTCCGTAAATGTTTAAGATAAGTTACATAAGTAGATATGTTGTTAAATATGTGTATTATATGTTCACTATAAAATCTAGTAAGTCACACACGTTTTCTCTATGTCAAATACTAGTTTTGGTGAATCTGTCTCAGAGGACCACGGCACCAAATCTTATAAAGGGCGGATCCCTTTATTTGGTTCCGTGGGATCCGTCTGTACAGTATGCAGTTTTTTTGGGCAACTTCAAAAAATCATAACTAATTAACCGTAAGTCCGTACAAGTCGAGCCACCTATCATTTTAAAGGGAATTAAGTCTACTTTCATTTAAAAATACTCTCATGGTATGAGTCTAATTTTAAATAAGTAAAATAGACCAAATACTACAGTATGTCTAAAATATTAAGTTTCGCTTTAACAAAAAAACTCAAATTTTTGAATCAAACAATATAAGTTGGTATTCTTAGAACTTTGATACAACTTCTTTTGAAACTAATTAATTTGGTAATATGTTTAAAGGAAACTAATCAAGCTTGGTATACATCGTCATATTTAAACGCTAGATGACGAAAAGTGTTTTTCATTTTATGCTATGCTAAATAACTACCTGTTTATGTTGTTTGCATATATGGTGCTTGCTTATTTTCAAATTGTTGTTTACATTTGTTTGGTTGCATAATATAAGTGTCAATCTTGCCATATTTTTTTATTCACTTGTTTGGCAACTTCTTGTTTATGCACAATAGGTCTTTGCTAGATTTTGTGCAATAAGTTAGAAAATGATTTTACCATCTCTTGTAGAATTAGATAACTTTCTTTGCATATGTTATACTAAAATCTCGCATAACTTATGAAATGTCATAACTCAATTATCAATGTGTACTAACTAAAATTAGTCAAGTACTTTGAAAAATGGAGTTTTTAAGAGAGTGTTTGGTACAAGGACAAAAACAATGTTGTATGATGTCATTTATGTGTTTTTGCTTCGTAGGATGATAAACTAACTAAAAACATTGATGTATGCTAACCGGTTCATGCAGGGGGATAGCACACGGGTGTTATCAAATTTTACCCATTTTCACTTATATGTGAAAATCGTTAGCTCTTGTTCAAAATCAATGCTCCACTATGTTTTTGTATGCGTTATTGACTGTTCCTAACTAGAAATAGTTAATGCCATATGTTTTGAGAAAAATTTCATTTTTCGGAAATGTCCCTGATAGTTAAAATATGGGTCTGTGAAGATTTCTGGTCACCACGGACCAGACGACACCAATTATTTGGTTCCGCCCGTTATAGCTTTTGGTACCGCCATACCTGTACAAGCGGACCAGACGGCACCATTATTTTGGTTCCGCCTGTGTGAAAAATTGGTACCGTGAATCCTGCAGGTAAGTTATTGAATTTTACTAAATCCCGCAATCTAATTTACCAAACGTCGTTTCTAGGATAGTTGTTAATGTATATCTTTCATACCTCACTCAACACATCCTCAATGGATTAACTTAGGATGTTTGACATGATTTTAGACACTTCCATCTCATTAGAAACTACCATCTTTGTATGGATTAACATCAAATCCATGAATCCTTAGTTCCATAAATCAACACATTCAAGATGATCATTTTCACACCTTCACTGTTACTTTTCCTCAAGCTTAGCATTTCTTAAAGCAGAGTCAAAATGACTAAATCCTTAACCTCAAATAAGCCACTTAAGAAAACCACTAGGATTAGCATTCGATCTTGTTGCTTCATTAACTTGAGCTCTTCATCCTCAGACTCATTATCTCTCAACATCTCATCAACCATTCAAGATGTGAACTTTCTAAACTTGAGTACTCCAACTCCACCACCAAAATCACCCACCATCATCCAAAACAACTTCACTACCAAAGTCTCCAAAGCTTGTACCTATCAAACTTTGTGCAACACCACCAACATCTCCTTACCCGCTTGCGGATGACTTAGATGACTTACCGAGACTAATAAAGCTGGACTCATTATTTGCAAAGATATCATACACAAGTCTAACATATGACTATAGATATTGTTTTGTATCTACATGTATTGCCTCACCTGGTTAACATGAAAATAATGTGTCATCCTTCAAGACGATAATATATTTACATCGAGTCATAACTCACACATATGTTAAATACATATTATCAAGTCTTGTTATCCTTGAGTTCAATCTAAGCTTTATAATCTCAACAAATTAGGATTGACAACTTAAGTATTTCATCCGAAATATTCAAGTATATGCGACTTACGATTGTAGTCATTAAAAGTCATATCCGAAAAATCAACACCCAAGTATTTTAACAACACATGTTGAAACACTTATCCAAAACAAACAACCCACGGTGCCACTTATCCCTTTTTGACACCTACTATCCCTCTTCCATCTTTTGGCACCATTAACCGTATTGCTCATGAACTTCCAAGAGTATACTTTAAATCAAACGTGCCCTTTCAAGGTGAACCTATACTTCAGCCCCTAAGCTTCATAAACATAACCAAAACTTCAAGCACTTCACCCACTAGTTGTAGCAACCAATGAACCATAAGAATTAGTATCCGTACTTTTTGTGTTCAACATCTATGGACAAATAATCAACCTAAGTACTCCCATAGCACAACAAACCCCTACATCACCATATCCTTATTTAGACACACTATAAGACCTACCACCTAGATCAACCAATCCACCATCCTTACCATCATTTGAATTCGTTGAATGTATTGCTCAAAAAGCCCTTGTGTCCAACACTTGTACTGAATTAACTCAAACTCAAACATCCTTTCCCACATATAAGGACTTAGATAATTCATTATGGCTAGAACCTCAACTATCAAATAAGCATGGTGCTCTTGGTAATTGTTGTCAATTTCCACTAGGTATAAGTAGTACTACCTTCACAAATTATCAAAGTATTAGTAATACTTTGTCGTTAAACTTCTGCATAAATTTCGTTAAACCTCAAATCAACATTTTAACAACATATGTTAAAATGCAATCTCAAAGCCAACATCATACACCCCAAGCAACAATGACTCTTGAGGAGTATACATAAGAAACTCGAGTGAATTCCTCTTGTCATCATCTAGTGAATATAATCTTGAGACCAAGTTTATTTAGATGGGACTATCTGATTCAAACACTTTGGCTTCATATCTTCATTTAGGAAAACATGATGTTTTGAAGAACATTATGACTAAGATTCATGCGTTAAGATTTCATCTTGTTAAAAGGATATTGTATATCCTATGCATCATTCTTGCGACATAAATAGTTGTGTTACAAGAGATTTCATTACACCTCATTGGCTAAATGATCTTGAAACAAATATCTACAAGTTCTATGAACTAGCATATCCAATTCATCTTGTCATACTTGTTTTCATAAGCATGACAACTTTATCCCATGTGATAATCTCATTTATTAAAAGATACTATTTGTATCTCCTTTCAAGCGTACATCATAACCTAACCTTGCTCAAACCGAGTTCACATCCAAGGTTAAAACTACACATCTTTAGAGTATACACAAGATCTATTGAAGTTGGTAACCTCACTTAGATTATTGTTAAATAAAATACCAAAGAGCTTTCTTGAGAACGTTCTTAGTTTAACATATTCTCTAGTCTTAGATGATCAATTCACATTTAAATTACACACTTCAACTCAACATAAAAGATGTCATCCATTAGATCATACAATTAGCTGTGTAATTTGAACAACTTTAGATTCTAAACACAAGATTAAAACACATTGTTTATCAAACACACCATTGTTAAAATTCATGTGTATAACATGACGTCTTCATCACCTTAGTTATATTACATATTAGTTAAGTCACATTAAGCCAAGTATTGGTAAACTATCATCTTTTATGCACTTTAATATGCAAAAGTAGGAGTTCCCATCTTTCTAACATGAGAATGACTACTGGAGAACCTATTGCACTAGAAACTCAATTTGACCTAACGGTTGAATTGCTTCCTGGAGAGAAGTTGGGTATGTGGAATCACCCGTAAAAATGGTCGTGTTTAGCCTTAATTGAGCACCGCTAGTAATAGTCTCATATTCATTCTCCAACTTGAAAAATCTGTATTCCTATACTTGCCTAAAGTAAGTGTTAAAACATTGATAGTTTGCCTCGTCTTAGGAATACTAATCAAACAAGTAGTATATATGACTTTTCTTTTAAAACCACTTGCATTGCACTTACATGTGTTAATTGCATGTTCTTGTTTAATACGATAAGTTGATTTGACATTATCTTAGTGTTTGATAATAAGTCAAATGTGTAAACCTTAGTACGGTTTTATCTTTATAATACTTGTATTCTTGTTTCATGCTACTAAACGTTTAAACCTAAACTTTATTTGCATGATACTTACTTTTGAATTAGTTTTAGCATGATTAACATGTTAATTATGAAATCATAATATGTCATTTTGATACGTGATAATTCTGATATGATAAGTTTGTGTTTGAAAGATATTAGTTGGCATTCATTATATCTATGTGTAGTACAATCCAAATGATACATGCTCCAAATTGTTATGTCTTAAACATGGCTTGCATGAATCTTTCATTTTGTTTCTTTTGCCTCTTGTCACACTATTTGTTTGCTACGTGTGCACATATAATCTGTCAAAGTGCTTTTTGTATGACAAACTTTTAGAAGCTTTTTTTCTTACAAATTAATCACATAGATTATTGTATATCCAAGTATGCTTGAGTGGCTAAGTCTAACGACAAAACAATCTCATAATGAAATGTCTTGAATAAAGTCGTATTCTTGCATAATATGATTGTTTTGATGATATCTTGTGTGGTGATTTCTTGTCTACTAAGTGCAATGTGTTGTTTTTGCTTATATAATATGTTATCACTTGATTTCTATCATGTTAACATCTTTTGTCACTAACAAATTTGTTTTGTAGGTTGATAACAAATTATTTGTTATCTCACTTGGTTCTAACTTTTATATGCTCATTTTGCATAATCCCGTTTATTGCTACGTAGATTAGTAATATGCTCTATGGGACCCCTACACTTGCATATAGTCTAAAAGCATATAGAATTAAGTTCTAGAGGGTTGGCTTTGCATTTTTGTCTTTCAACCGACCTCTTTCCAAATCTCATTTTTGCTTCCGCTTTCCAAAAATCACCTCCATCATTATTTAGTTATAACAATACTCTAATCCTCTTCACTTCCTATTAGGAAACCACATGCCTCATCATACGATCATCTCGTATTAATCGAGAAGAGGTACGTGACTTTAAGGATGAAGTTCATTGTATGCTAACCATCATCCAGAAAATATCACTAAGCTCATCTCTCTCGTTAGCCCGAATAACCTCCTAAACACTTTGTTGTCATTCCTTATTTGATACATTACACATTATGTTGAATGTCCACCAATTAAGGGGGAGAGAAATTCATTCACATAATTGTCTTTTGTCAAATTTTATGTCTCTTAGACTCTACAATACCAACACATAGGTAAACACCACTTAGCTAAAACCGGTTCATGAAACCACAACTAGTTCAACCTTTTTCACACCAATACCTCATCAAGTGAAAAACGCATCATGTGTTTTTACAAAACGTCTTCATCTCCACATATAGGATTTTCCTTAAACTAGCACCTTACAACTTCACTAACTAGAACACCATCATAGGATCTTATCCTTTTCTCGCTTATCATGCATGTCCTTGTCAGTGCAAACGATATATTAATCAAAACAGCCATCTCCAACACGTTGGTCCATCCAACTCTCACTCATATGATGTCATTCTCATCCTCATATAGGTACTCATTATTAGTATTTTCCATATTGTCTTCACTTCTTTTCAAAGTGATAATCATCCATGTCGGTCAAAACCATGCTAATACTACCTTTCCCATTGTCACCGAGAATAGGTCATTTTTATAATTCGTGTCAATCAATGAACGAATTTATCTTCATGTTATCACTTTTATATATTATTAGATAGAACGCATTATTGATTACCCTTGGGTTGAAGCATATGAGAACTTGCTCAAAACAATAGGTTGTTAGCATCAATAAATCATTCAAATCATAACCCTTATGCATCATTGAAATGCAATGTCCATTCATTTTTTTTCTTTTTAGCTTTGGTCACTTGACATGACGAAAGGATTGCATGAATCCATATTTTTATATTTGCTATACATACGAGTTTCTAACTCCTTAATAGCTTCCTACCTAATCACCACCACCTTCCATCACCACTTTCACTAATCATCACCACCATATATTAGCGAAAACTTACTTTTGTAAATCTCGAGTCATCTACCATCACCACATGAATCCTACTAGTAAACCGACACCAACACTAGCACCACTAGTGGCACACCCGGTGGGAGACTCCATATCTTCTTTCTAGGAACTATTTTGTAGGTTTTTATCATATTATATTCTCACTTTTCTTATGATTGTAATTAGGAGACTACACTTCATGAGATCTTTGATTATATCATTTATCACATATATACATCTTATTTTTCTTTGTGAAAAAGATGAAATATATTGCACTAATGTTTTTCATTGTAGGTTCATCATCATATACACTCGATTGTATATAATTTACTCATCTAAGGATGAAGTTTGCATCAATTATTTTTCTTATTTTAGGTGCTTCTTGACACCTTAGAACAAGGAGGAATGTCCTTTAAGCACTCATATTGCATCGTCTATACACTTAGTTGTATATGACATATTTGTCTAAAGACAAAGCTTCTATTATACTAATATTTATTTTGAAGGTTCATCTTGACACCCTAGAGCAAGGGGAGCTTCCGTCAAGAATTTACTGAATGCATCTTATATACACTTTGTTGTATATCACTTACTCGTCTAATGACGAATATAGTTTTGCACTAATATTTATTTTGTAGGTTTTTAATTATACCCTGACGCCTCAAACAAGGGGGAGCAACCGTTAAGGGGGAGCATGCACGCATTTAGCATCATTCTCACTTTTCAACACGCATTTGTGCTTCGATAAAAAGTGGAGAAAATAGGCTAACATTGCTATACATTTTTCTTTTTCATATATTTCTCATAATTTTTGTTGCATAAAACTAACCTTGATGTAGGTTAAGCCTCTTTATTTGATCCATGGATCCGCTACCAAACAAGGGACGGATTGTAGTGGACGATTTAACTTCACTAGGGATGATGCAAGCTCACCTTTTTGGGGAGAAATTAAGTTAAACTCCAAGGACACGCCCTTTTTGTTTCGACAAAAGGGGGAGAAGAGTGTAAAACGGAGAAGGTAATGTAAAGGTAGTAAGGATACAAGTAACTTTTTACATTTTACTTTCTATTACGTTTACATATATTTGTCATCATCAAAAAGGGGGAGATTGTTAGTGCAAATATTACGATATTTAATCTATACAGTCTCGTTTGTTTTGATTGATGACAAACATGTAACTTGTAATACATAACGTAAAATGTACAAGTTACTTGTAATCACACGTTGTCTCAACATACATTCAACACCTTTCGATGTCTCAAGTCCTCGTATGTTACAACACAGGTTCGTACATGTTTGTTATGTGGCATTATGATCAAACCCATTAACAAATCATATAGAATGTTTAAAATACGTTTAGAGTCACTAAGTATTTTAATAGGTTAACCATTCTATTTAGAACCTCATTTTACATTTTGCATTCACAAGTATTTCAAAAGGTAACTAGACATTTTATTAACTAGTTACATAATACATTTTACAAGTTTACCTTGATAAACCTTTTAAATCTAAAAGTAGAAATACATGTTACATCATGTCATGCATCATCTTTGAAATCCTTGGAAGATCACTTGAATATTTTGGTTAGATTGACACTCAATATTTCAAATGTGATCTTAGTAAGATTTGGTAATATCTTGGAAAGATTTGAAGAAAGATTTTTTAGATTTTCTGTCAGGCACCCACGGCACCAAATTGTATAAAGGACGGAACCCTTTTAAGGGGTCCGTGGTCCGTGGACACTCCTGTCCACTTTTGGCTATAAATAGAAGCCCATTGTTTTCCCATTTCTTCACCACTTCAAAGCACATCTTCTCCACCTTCTTGCATACATTTAGATCAATCATTAACAATGTAGTAACACACATTAAACACCCTAATGATCATGATCATAATGCTTCTAACATTCATCTTTGTTGTAAGCATACTCTTTGATCAACCAAGGAAATCTTGGAGATCTAGCCATCCCCACTCACCACAAGTTGAAGATCTATCACAAGAAGTTTAGGGAACTTGTGATCTTCATCATGAAGGCTTCCTATCAATGGAAGTTCATTTAGAAGTAGTTATTCATATCCATTAGACATTTGTGTCATGGATCATTAGTGTAAACATCATTGCATCATAACAACAATTTCACCAAACTAGATTAGATGGTTTATGTGTTTGTGCCATAAAACACAAGGTTTATTATGTTGGGCCATAAAACATATTGGGAGTGGTTGTACCCTTGTAAAATAACTCGACATCTAGCTTAGTGTCGGAAATATTGTATAGGCGACGTTAGGTTGGTTCTACCTCGAACTAGAACCCGGTATTTAGCTTTGTACCGGAAAAAGTGTAAGCGACGATTGTAAGGTTTTCTCCGCCGAGAAGGGAGCTTGTTGATTTAGTGAAGTAACTCTCGAGTTGGGTACTCGGGGAGTGGAGTAGGGCGGAAAGGAGATCCGTGACCGAACCACTATAAATCATCGTGTTCGGTTTGCACTTTCCTTTCTTTATCTCTTTACTTTCATAGTTGCACTATACTATTGCTTGTGATGTGGTTTGATGTTAATGCTTGTGTGACAACATGGTTTACTATGCTTTACATTGGTCACAAACAATAATTGGAACTTTCATATTATAATAAGCTTCATAAGCGATTTGATACTAAAGATCTAAAGTTTTTAAACGGTAACGTATTCACCCCCCCTCTACGTTTCCACACATGGGTCTTTTACTAGATACAATGTATCTCTTGAGTGCAATGCACCTAGTCACATGGGTATGGGTCAATACCATGGGTTATGGATATTATTCATATATGATATAAGCATGATGTCATGCAATGGGTTATGGGTCAAGCTCCATGGGTCATGGACTTTGGGTTGTACCCAACTACTTTCAATGTATTTGGTCAATGGGTTGTGATACTTAAGTTTCTACCCATTTATATTACCCAATATACTACATACTAGTTATGTGTATATTTTACCCAAATATATAAACACTAGTTGTTGTACATATGTAATACTAAATCATAAAATCACTTATACTTGTTTTAGTGTTTTATGTGAAAACGTAAGTGTGTTAGAAACTATTAGTTCAAACTAATTACGTATTTTGTTTGTTTCGTTAAAATGATTTTACGTTTGTTATCGACAAAACATTAGAAGATCGTAAAATATAAATAAATGTTTTTACGGCTTATTTGTATTAACAATCTCCCCTTTTTGTTGATGACAAAACATAAAATTATTTTAAGGAAAAGCTAAAATCCGTAAAAGTTTGAATTTGTAGTTTTTACTTTCTTCTTCCCCTTTTTGTCGAAACAAAAAGAGCTTCGAAAGGAAACTAACACATTGTTTTAGGAAAAACATGTGAAAGAAATAAAAAATAAAGAGCAAGTAACGGGAAAGGATCTCGTCTTTACTCCCTCTTGACTAGTCCATCCCTATGTAAGGGCGTCAAGAAAATAATACTAAGCTAGTTCATTTGCAACTAAGTTTGCAAAAGATTTCATCTATGTGACGAATGTGCTCCCCCTTGATGATTGCAAGTTTTGCAACGGGATGTCATGAAATGTAATCCTAATATTGCAATTAATTTGCAATGTATTACTTTGACACAAAGCTCCCCCTAGCTTTAGGGTGTCAAAGTCTTCATGTGTGAATTGAATAACAACAAAACAAAGGTTAGAAACCAAGTATAATGCACAATTTCCTGCAAATTTGATCCAAGTTAGTAGAAAAATAGTTTTATGTATCACGGATCCCACGGTTTACTCCTTGTAGGGATCCGTCTAGGAAAATACAAGGGATCCGTCTGGCTGATGATCAATTTCAGCAATGGTGATATAACACATTATGTTAATATCAAAGTGAGATATGTGTTATACAACATAATCATATACTCAGACATATAGCAAGTAGCATGTATTTTTATTTAATAAAACTAGAGATATGATATACATGACTCTAAAAACTAAGAAAATGATCGATACATGACTTGGAACTACTAGACTTATCTTAGTAACGCTTGAAACTAGGACACCAATAAAATCCTCTAGCTCAAGTTTGTTTAGGTTTAATCTCGTCGAAACGTTCGAGGAGGTGATATAACATGAAACGTTGCTCTTCTCGTACTTCATGTATCAAAATTTCAACATGTTGACAATGATAACAATCTTTGTCATGGCTAGGTAGTGGTGGTGGAAGAAATGAAATTGCTTGATGCGAAGGATCAAGTAAAGCGGCTTGTGGAGCCTCAAACGACGAAGGGATTGGTGGAGGCGCATTTGAAGATGGCTCGACCAAGAATGATGGTGGTGGTAGAGAAGTGTCAACTTCCATATGGTCGGGTGGTTGACTTTGATAATTTCTCATAATCCAAATTGGATTATATGATGGTGACGGCGAAAAGGAAGCCGGAGCTAATGTTGACTCAACACCTTGATTATGTACCATTATCCCTCCTAATGAGGAGAATGTTGCCGGCGGAGGAGGATGAGACGGCCTAGGAGGCAAATCCTCTAAATTGTAGAGATGTGGTGATGATAGTGGAGTTGTAAACGAGATAGCTCTAGGAACCAATGGTGATGGTTTAGTGGAGATGATATTGTTTGGCCTAGGAGGTATGGTGGTGTTTGGTATAGGTAGTTTTGTGGGTACAATCCTTTTAGGAATTGGTTTGATTGGTTGAGAAGAAATCCTTGCATTTGTTGGCTTGACCGGAGATTATTCGGTTGAAGAGATTTCGTGTACAACACGAGCAATTTTCTTGGGTGGTTCTTTGGTGGATAAGTTGCTACTTGGAGTTTTCCTCATGATGATTTCAAGAGGTTTGTAAAGGTTTCTTAAGTGTTGAAAATGAGGATGAAGGTGATGACTTTAGAAGTCCTAACAATGTGGTTTATAAAGTAAGAAATTTGGCAAGTGCATTCAAGCCTTAAGCCAATAAAATTCATTGGAATGTGATGATTAACATGCACAAGAGTCAACTTCAGAGTTTGTACTGATCTAGGAACTCATTTAAGATGAGATGGAGTGTTTAAGTTAGAAATATGAGCTTGAAATGATTGATTTAGCTAGAGTTGACATAATCTGTCACCCGGATCCCACGGTTCCCTCCAAAGAGGGATCCGTCTAGGCTAATCCTAGGGATCCGGCTCTCAGCAGCTATGAAAGAATAAAAATGATGTTTCTAAGGTCTAAGATCTATACCATCTTGAGTGTTTCAGTCCTCCTAAGTGTTTTTAATGAAGGGGTGCTTAAGTACTTGAGGGTAATGAGTGATGTGGCTAATGATTGCCTTTTATGGAAGAAATTGGAACTTTCATGAGTACCAATAAATGAACTAAGATGACACTAAGGATTTTGAGAGTGTCAAATAGAGCTAAATGATCCTAGAGATCAGATAGTGACTTAGGATAATGTTTTGGGAAATATCCTAAAGACTTAAGATGGAAAAACTAGAATTTGATCAATTTTGAGGTAAGGATGACTATGATCAATTTAGCCATAATTGAAAGATTTCCAAAGCTAGATGTGAGAAATGATGTGTGAGCTTGAGAGTGGAAGAGTAATGGATTTGATAGATCTACAAGCGTCTTTGAGTGTGATCTAGGTGAGTTATGTGTGAGTAGGAAGGATCTACTTAACTTGATAAGTACTTAATTTGCCTTAAGACACTATGTCTAGCTTAGTGTGAGGTGTTCTAAGAACATGTTTGAAATACAATGTTTGCAATTGCATTTTCTGTTTGCCGGATCCCACAGTTCCCTAAGTGTAGGGATCCGTCTAGCACAAACTTTGGGATCCGTCCATCTGCTAAGCACAACCTTTACTAAAGGTATGCAATGATCTTGACAATGCATTATATTCCAAGGTTAGTTTAAGAGGTTCTAACACTAAGATATCAAATGTAAGATGTTTTATTTCATGAAGGAAATTAGATTGCATTGATAAAGCATGAGTACAAAAGGATTGATCCTATTTGAAAGACTACTAAGTTCCTTGAGCATTTTCGCTAGAAGGATCATCAAATGGTTGATGAGTGTTGGTGGAATCAAGAATGAAGAAAGTCTTCATGAGAGATATGTTTAGTGGTTCCATCATCTTGTTCACAAGTACGTACAACGAACTTTGAAATTGAGGATGAAAATGCATGACGTTATGATAGAGGCGCGTCAAGATCATTCCATAAGGGATGAGTTTATTCTTGGAGCCTTGAAGATTTACAATTCGCCTTGCGAAGAAGTAGGCGAGATTGTATGGTTGTTGTGTTAGCAAACAATACAATATGTGAGCACAACAAGCGGGAAGGATTTCTCGATTTCCCCTAAGACTCCAAACATTTTCACGTAGGACGAGTGCAATGGGCTTGTACTCTTCTCGGATGTCCCGTGTAAGATAATGTTTGGATCGGAGTAATATGGTCGAGGTTTGCATATTATGCGATTTAAATCCTCCGGGGAAGGTATGTTAGAACAATATGAACTATTTTCTTCACGAAATTTGAAGAGAGAATCAAGTGACCAATCTTCAGTGAAGGCACATTATCCATGATTTGGAATCCGGAGGATGTGAGCAAATCGCTCAAGACTTAAGACGAACTTTTGGTTTTTGATCCAAAACCAAAGAGAAAGAGAGCGATCCTCGTTACGAACGAGTTCAACTTGACGGAAGAATTCCATTATGAACCTTGGATATATCTTCTCGTTGATTTCAATAAGACATTCTAGTCCTATGGCTCGGAAGGAGGTATTGATACCTTCTTCGAATTGTAGAGAGGTGTCTACAATACGTCCTTCGTGGAAGTAATGGTTTTCGAGATTATTGAACCCACAGACATGATTGCCAGGTGTGTTGGGCTCAAGGGAGATGTTTGGAGTGTAGACGCTAGTGAGTGAAAAATCAAACTCATATTCATGCGTCATATTTGAACCTATAGAAACGATGAGTTAATAGAAAGTAATGTTTGTGGTCAACCAATGATTGTCTAACGTTTTTACTAGATTTTTATTAACAATGGTTTTTAACAACAATGACACTTAACTCACTTATGGTTTTGACATTCTAGTGGAATATTACTTTTAGAAAGAAAGTGGTTTTTATTTTGCATGAAAAACTGTTGTCCAGGTGTACGGTTCCCTTTCATAAGGGATCTGGCTAGTCTACCTCTCGGGATCCGTGGATCTGGAGTAACAGAAACATATTCTTTGATAAAAACATAGGTTTTTAGATCTTAAAGTTTTATACCAAGATATGTGTTTTAGCCTACATTTTCATTTAGCATGCATACATGGCTTTCTAATGTATCACGATAGAATGAAATAAATAAAAAAGAAATGGTAAACACATTATGATATAATAACCTAGATAAACTAGACTATTAGTAATATTTCATTTCAATGCTAATAATGATACAAAGGATTGGGTATATAACCCCAATGTAGATTAACAAAACAAAGTAAATGTCTCCGTATGAGAACTTCGTCATAGGGAACACAAGAGCGATGAGTGTTAAGGCGATGAGCACGAGGGCGATGTAAACCATGTTGAAGACGAACTTTCTTGGTTTCGGTTTGAGATGAGATGAGATGAGGAGGAAGATGGAGTTTTGAATGAGAGTTAATTTTTGAAAGTGGAAGATTTGAAAAAGTGGGGATTTGATAGGGTTGAACGACGGATGGTTTATTTATGGGGAAGGAGGAATTTTTGAAATTTGTGTTTTGTTTTATTATTGGAAAGATATGATTTTTAAATGAAATAAAACACAAGTTTTATATACCACAACTTTAGAAGAAAAAATAACACGTATGTGAGAAAAGGCTTCATAATTATCAAGCTAATGTCATTTTAGAAATAAGTAAAGAATCATACCTCCAACGCACTTTAGGAATGTCTTTACAAGTGACACAACAAATGTTACTTAGACAATTCCGGCTCCTTTGTGTTTAAGATACTTTCTTAGGGAAGGTAATCTTGTTACCAAGCGATTCCTATAGCTTGGTGGGTATGAGCTTTGACTAATCAACATGACAAGGAGATTAGTGCATTTAAATAGAAAATAAAAATAAAAAAATGTTGTCATCTAATCAACATCCAAACAAAGAGTTTTAAAAGACATGGTGTTTGTTTTTGTGAAAAAAACCTTCTTTATAGTTTTCAATTAACCATGGATCGTATCAAGTTTTTAAAGTACAATATACTTCAAGAAACTTGGTAACGAAGCACTGATGCCAATTGTGGAAAACTAGAAGGGGGGGGTTGAATAGTTTTGCCAATTAAAACTTCCTTTTAAACTATTTAGATCAACTTATGTCAATCTATTTGGATGTGTGTTGGATGTTGATAAGCAAACATATAGAAGTATGTAATGAAAAGATAAGAGTAAGAAGCACAAAACCACAACGCGAGTATTAATAGTGGTTCGGCTACAAGGACACCTTCCTTGCCCTACTCCACTCCCCGAGTCACCTACTCGAGAGTTCATAATCACTACACGACACCAAATCCTTATGGTGGAGAAACCTTCACAACGTTGCCTACTCTTTTTCCGGTACTAGGCTAACCACCAGGTTCTTTCACACCAAGGTGAACCACACCTAACACAACGTCGCCTACCCATTATCCAGTACTAGGCTAAGTACTGAGTTCCATTACAATGGAGAAACTACAACCCAACACAACACCAACGACTAATACCAAAGGAGACCAACTCCTTATTACAACATCATCAAGGATATCAATATCCTTGGATCTAATGCTAATCTATCTTGTACATCGAAACACACCATATCGAATGTACTTCTAAGGCACCTCTCACTAATGCCTTTAGTTAGATCTTCAAGTCACTCTTCACCAATGTCTTGTGACTTGACTTCTAGGCACCCTTCACTAACGCCTATAATACGGACGATTGACACCTTTCACTAATGTCTTCGTCTTGAGACTTGAGACATCTTTCACTAATGTCTTCGACACTACACTTCTTAGAAGAAAGAAAAGAATCATCAACAAGAGGACTTCAGTAGTCTTGATGATGAGGAAGCATGGAAACTCATGGACTTGAGCTTGCTTGACTTCAAAGGTGGTGATATCGACTTTAGGAGGAACCTATAGAATCACATAAAAACAAAACTACAAAAATAGATCACTTGGATCTGAGGTTAGAGAGTTTTAAACTCAGGGAGAAAGTATGTTAGAAAGGGGTGAGAAACAATGAAGAAATGGCTCACTATTTATAGAGGAAAATAACTACTGTTCCCCGGATCCCACGGATCCCTCCCACAAGGGATCCGTCTAGCGTAAAGCTAGGGATCCGTGGGACGCTCCTCTTTACCCTTAGGTATTTTGGTTATGGGTCATGGGTCATGGGTTGAACCATGGGTGTTTTACTAGATACAATGTATCTCTTGAGTGCAATGCACCTAGTCACATGGGTATGGGTCAATACCATGGGTTATGGATATTATCCATATATGATATAAGCATGATGTCATGCAATGGGTTATGGGTCAAGATCCATGGGTTATGGACTTTGGGTTGTACCTAACTACATTCAATGTATTTGGTCAATGGGTTGTGATACTTAAGTTTCTACCCATTTATATTTCCCAATATACTACATACTAGTTATGTGTATATTTTACCCAAATATGTAAACACTAGTTGTTGTACATATGTAATACTAAATCATAAAATCACTTATACTTGTTTTAGTGTTTTATGTGAAAACATAAGTGTGTTAGAAACTATTAGTTCAAACTAATTACGTATTTTGTTTGTTTCGTTAAAATGATTTTACGTTTGTTATCGACAAAACATTAGAAGATCGTAAAATATAAATAAACGTTTTTACGGCTTATTTGTATTAACAGATATTACATATCATATGTGATTTAATACTAATATCACATGTGATCTTCAATTTAGTGTTAAATCATATATGATATTTCATGTAAATTCTAGTTTCGAAGAAAAACGAAAAAAAAGACGAAAAACGTGAAAAAATGATTTTTTTTCCCGAAAGTATATCAAAGTGGCCGTCTTTAGAAAGATAATTAAATGCTCGTCGCGATGGTGTAATTATTTTTGCTTAACGATTAACGGTTTAAGAGATATTTAAATTATAAAAACTATGTGAAATAATAAAATGCTTTTAATTTCAACCATTGATTTTCTTTTTAGATGGATGCTGAAGATGAGTCCATTGATATGTAAGAAAAGTTTGGTATGTAAAATAACTCTCCTCTAAAAGAAAAGTGAAAGATAGATCACAAATTTTGTAAAATATCAAAAGATCAAATCTTCATCATTCATTTTTATCAAACTAAAAAAACTCATTTTCATAAAAAATTTAAAATATTAAATATCTCACAAAACGTTAATTATTACAAAAAACGAATCATACCATCGCGATAAAAGTTAAATTGTTTTTTCATAAAGAAACACTTCTACATACTTTTGACAAATTTTTTGTGTGGGTATTAAAATTTACACACTACAAAATCGCATCTGATTTTGTGATTTAACTTATAAGATTTTAACAAAAAGTGTTTAATGGGGGTTTAGGATTTTTAGGGGTTAGGGTTTAGGATCTTTTCGGATTAGGGTTTAGAGTTTCGGGTTTTAGAGATAACAGGTTAGTGTTTAGTGTAGAGGGTGTGGGACACGGGAAAGGAGCTTCCCTTTCGAGAAGAAAAACCTCACACCACGCTTCAAAGGAAAGTAGAGGACTAAAAAGAAAACTCTTGTTCAGCATTTGAGTCGCGAATCAAAAATAATAGAGAGAAAAACGTTTGGATGAGAGATGGTGTTGTCTAATGATTGTTGTGTATATGTATTTGTATTTTGAGGGTATTCTATATGATAAAAAATAGAAAAAAATGGAAGATAGAGAAAGTGTTGCAATTATTGAGGGAAAATTGAAGGAAAAGATTTTAGAGAGTGAAGAAGCTGATGGAGATGATGTGGCGAGGGAAAACCCTTCAGTACACCCTCCGCCCTTAGAGGTTTGGGGTTAAGGTTTTTAGCGTTTAAGGTTAATTATTAGGCCTTTTTAGTGTCGCGGGGTTAGGGTTTTGTTGTGATTTGTAGGTTAGGCTTTTTAAGGGTTTAAAGTTATGCTTTTTTATAGGTTATATTTTTTTAAGGGTTAGGCTTTTTAGGGGTTAAGGTTTTAAGAGGGTTTAACAGTTAGGGTTTTTAGAGGGGTTAGTGTTTAGGGTTTTAGCATTTAGGGTGTGTTTGTTTTGAGGGTGTGGATTGGGTTTGAGGTTGATTTGACATTAATTATATTTTCGACTGCTTTTTTTTACTTGAGGAATGATTCTATGAATCAAATTTTATAGTAGACAATATTGAGTGGTGATGCAGGATTTCTGACCAGGTTTTAATATTTATAATAGTATAGTCTACCTATGGTCTACCTTATACACTCACGGACAGTGTACCCGGTCGTGTGTAGTGTAGTATTCGATAAAGCCGAAGTCATCTCAAGAGCTATGTGTATGGATTCTAACTTAAGTCTAATTGTCACGGTTTAAAGAGATTTTTAATTGATTGATTAATTAAACTAATAAACAGAAATAAAATTCGGAAAGTAAATAAATGTTGTAAACAGAGGTGAGAAAGTGTGTTAACCTAATTAATCATCCTATCATGTAAAGTCTATGTTTTCTAAATTACTTCCAATTGATTCAAGTTGGGGTTTAAGTTGCTAGGACATCATTTGGTCAATTCGTCCTAACCTATCAACAAAGGCTGCTACCCGACGTCAAAGGCCAACCCTTTGGGGAGTCGAGGGTCTTAAGTCACCTAAGCCAAGTAATTAAGTACCCTACATGCAAGATTCGAAATAATGAGTGCCCGGGCGCTAGCATCTTAGACACTCATCCCTAAGTTCTTAAGTTCGTCCATGCGAATGATGATCATTTGGTCAGTTCACACAAGAGAAGAAGGGTCATCTGTTGGTCAATTCTTACCCTCCCCAACTCTACCTAACTGCTTAGGTTCAGTTGGTCGATTCTCCTAAGCAACTAAATACGACCGCATTTCAAAACTACCGAAGCTAGGGTAGCTACCAATGAACTATGCATACATACACTAGAAACAATTATATGGAAGCATGAAAACATAAACAAAACAATTAAGAAATCATAACTAGGCTAGCACCAAGGGTGCTTAGCCTAACATATAGTAAATTATACCCACAAAAATGAATACTACGTAAAACATGAATTGAATTGAACATATTTTTTTGATACAAATTACTTGATGTAGAGCTAATAATGATGATGATTTTAAGTGAATTCTTCCTTGAAAGATGGCTTGGAACTGCTGAAAATTGCCCTGGAGTGGTGCCGTAATCGACCCCTATGAGAGGGGTGAAGAGAGATACCTAAAAATGTAGATTTAAGGTTGTATTTATAGGCCCCAATGAGGTTACAGCGTAACCTTAAGTATGAGTTACGCCGTAACTTCAGTTATGGCGTAACTAAAGTTTTAGTTACTCCGTAACTATAGTTAAGGCGTAACTGATTTTTAAGGTTATGGCGTAACTCCTTCATCTTTTCATAATAGCAATATTGCAACTTAAGCCATTGAGTTCCTTCATTCCATTGATGGAGACCAACACATAAATGTGTTAATTGAGCACCGAATATTGTATGTAGTAATATTACGGCGTAACTAAATCACTGGGTTACGCCATAATTCTTCGTCTGTGTATACTCATCCACTCCTTAATTCTCTCTACAGCGTAACTGAATTACCAAGTTACACCGTAACCTTCACAATAATTAATTATGGCGTAACCAAAAGAGTTGGTTACGCCGTATCATTGTCGATACGTATTTACGCCGTAACATTATTACGAGTTACGGCGTAATCTTCACAAATAATTCTTAGGCCCTCGTAGTGGGGGTTACGGCATAGTAAATAGTGCTGATTACGTCGTAGTCTATCTTCAGAATATATTATGGCCTTTTCTCACATCTTTTCCGCTCCAACGCCTCATTTATCCTGAAATGTAAATATGAACGAATATAAAACAATTAAGTACCATATTAATACAAATGAGGCAATAAATACGGGAATTTGATATGTAAAATATGAGGTAATTTGATGTTATCAAGTGGTTTCGCTTGGGTTTATAACTTTTGTGGGCCACAATTCTTTTCATTTTCTTTATATATGTGGGACCACCATTACATCAATAATCATATCATATTTTTTTGTTTTCTTTAACATATCAAATAATATTTTTATTTAAAATTTACGGAAAATGGCACAAAAAGGTACTCTACTTAGGGTATTTTTTCAATCAAGGTATTCCACCTTTTTTTTGCATAAAAAGGTACCCCGCTTTTTTTTGGCGGATTTAAGCTTTTCCGTTAGCAACTAACGAATAATTTTGGTAAGTGTAAATTTTTTATAAGTGAAACTTTTATAAATGTTAGAGGTGCTAAAATGAAACATTTTTACAATGTCTAAAACTTAAATAACGGTAAAATGTTTTCTTCCCCAAAATCAATCTAGGGCACACTGGTATCTTCCCTAAAATCAATTCATGACAAAATCATCAAATTCATCAAATTGGGTTCACTCGAATCGAAGAAATGCTGGTTGGGAAAAAGACAATTTGGTTAATCGTGTTTCTGTCTTGTGCGAATGTGGTGATGTTAGTGGCAAATGGACATCTTGGACTGAACAAAACTCAGGCATAAGGTTTTTGGGATGTCCTAACTATAAGGTAAACCACTATTTTGTTCTAATGTTTGTTGGGTAAAAAAAAATTTTGACTTTTTTTTATGATAAATTAGTGAAGAAAGAAGTGTAATTTCTTTCATTGGTGGGATCCTGATTTTCAAACTGAGCATTACAAAGATATATTGGTTGATGTGCAAAAAAGGATGAAGAAAGATGCTGTTGGGTGAAAAAAAGGCTTTGAAGAAGAAGTTGCATTGTTGAAGTCTAAGCTTAATCTGCAATCTAGGGTTATTTGTGTACTCTTAGGAATGCTTGTCATTATGTTTATTAAAGCTCTTTAGTTGTAGAAGTAAGATGTATTGAGCATGTTCAATGTTGATCAATGAATGAAAATTTATTTTGAGTAATGTATGCAGTTGTTGTTGTTCTGCTGATATCTTTAACAATAAAGAGATGAAAATGCAGTCATGAAAAGCTAATTGTGTAATAAAAAAAAAGATGAAAATGGTGTCATGAGAAGCTAAATGTATTGCAATCATGAAAAGAGATGTAAATGCAGTCATGAAAATGCATGCATGAGAAAAAAATGCAGTCAGGTAAATGTATTGCAGGCATATTTCTAAAAAATGAAGGCTTTGAAAATGCAGTTATGAAAAGAGATGTAAATGCAGTCATGAAAGTGCAGGCTTTGATGATACAAAAGTTGCAGTCATGAAAAGCTGATTTTTGACTAAAATAGTGACTTAAAAAAAACTGTGCACTCTAAAAAATGCAGGCATGCTAAAATAGTGACTAAAAAAAGCCGATTTTAGTATATAAAGGCATAAGGATTATTGGTTGAAGCACACACATCAGCCATTCCAGTTAACAAAGGGTTTTTCAAAAATGACTTCCAAACCCAAACCAGGTTTTCAACCATTTATGTTTATTTATAAATGATTTTTATATATATTTGTTGGGATATAAAGTACTGGAGAAATATAAAGTACTGAAGAAGTCAAAATGCTGAAGAGTCAAAGTACTGCTAAAGAAGAAAGTCAAAGTACTGCTCAACATCAAAGTACTGCAAAGCTAAAAGAACTGTTACATCGTTTATGGAAAGATTTGTTATTCTAGAATATTCTTAGTTTATATTACTTGTCGTACAAGAATTAGAGTTGTAAACCGACTAGGGTAATCCTTATGCCTATAAAAGGACCCCTAGATTGTCATTAGAGATATATGTTTTTAGAGTTTAAGAGTACGAATTCATAAGCAGTATTAGAGTTATTAGAGTTGTTAGAGAATCTGTATAACAAGCAGGTTCTAAGTATTAATAAAATCGTTGAAGTTAAAGATTAATTCTTCTTAGCTTTATTGAAGTAAATTCCGCATACTTAATAGAGTTAATTCAGTGTTTCATTGTTAGTGACTTAGGATTTATCCGAGGTTGCTAAGCCCTTACAAGCTACATAAGTTAGTTTGGTTAGAGTATATCGATCCAACAAGTGGTATCAGAGCTTGTGTGGAAACTCTGATTAAGAAGAAACCCTTAAAAACCGATTTAACAACAAACCCTAAAGATGTCGACTGAAGCTGCACCACCCCCATCCATTACCTCACTCAGAATTCCTATCATCAAGAAGGGAGAGTATGATCTTTGGAGCATGAAGATGAGGCAGTACATTGCTATTATATACCATGCACTATGGAATGTAATTGTCAATGGTAATGAAGTTGTTACAAAACCTGTAGAAATTCCTAGACAACCTAAACCACCTAAGGCCTTACCAGCAGCTACAATAAGAAATCAAGAAAAGGCTCTCAACATACTGTTGTCTGCTATTCATGATGGTCATCTACTCAAGTTCCATGATGCTAAGGATGCAAAGCAACTATGGGCTGCTCTCAAGACAAGATTTGGAGGTAATGATGCTTCCAAGAAGATGCACAGAAATCTGTTGAAGCAACAGTTTGAAACATTCACTGTTGGTGAAAGAGAAGGTCTTGATGCTGCCTATGACAGATTCCAAAATCTTCTTAGTATGCTGGAGTTATACAAAGCAGAGGTATCTGTTGAAGATGCAAATATGAAGTTCTTAAGAAGTTTTCCATCCACATGACATGTGATTGCTACAATGATCAGAGGACAACCTGGTTTAGATGTTATGGACTTTGATGATCTATACAACCATTTGAAGGTGTATGAGCATGAGATGAATGGCCAAACAAGTTCAAAATCTCACAGTATTGCTTTTGTGTCTTCTGAAAAGAGAAGCAGTACTTCCACTAAAAGTACTGCTTATCCTACTCAAAGTACTGTTGTTCAAAGTACTGTTGCTTATCCTACCCCCACCTCATCACCAACAAACACCATTCATTCTGATGAAGTTGTATGCTCATTCTTTGCTCAGCAAGCCACTTTACATGTTACTTATGAAGAAGATTTGTCACAAATTGAAGATGATGCTCTTGAAGAAATTGATATAAGGTGGCAAGTTGCTATGATCACTGCAAGGATAAAGAAGTTCATGAAGAAAAGAGGAAGAGGCATTGACTTCAAGCCTAAGCAGGGTATAACGTTTGAAAAGACCAAGATTGAATGCTTTAATTATCAAAGAACTGGACACTTTGCAAGAGAGTGCAAGTTTGCTAAATATCAGGCAAACAGAATAACTGAGAAACCCAAGCTTGAACTAAAGGAAATCCCTATTACTAAAACAAAAGCTTTGGTTGCTCAAGAAAATCTATCAGAGGTTGACTGGAGTGCTGAATTTGATGATGAACCAGTAACCTACTGTATGGTTGCAGTGGAAGAGTTTGATTGGAGCACAACCTTTGATGAGGAACCAGGATTTGCTGCTTTGGAATCAAGATATGGCCTAGGAAGCTTTGATTGGAGCATGGAATGTGAAGAGGAACCTGTTCTGCTTGCTATGGTAGCTACTTCACCAAGTTCACCCCCTATCTTTGAGGTATGCTCTAAGTGTCATGATTTTTTATCAAAAAGTCCTTAATGATTATGTAACTGAAAGAGATAATTATAGAAGGGCTAGGTCTGAGGTAGCTGGTTATCAAATTACTTTAGAGTCTATGTAAGCCAAAATAATAACACATGAAAATAATGAAATGGCTTGGGCAGAAAAGTATGAACAACAGGATTATCAGTTAAAATTAAGTGAATGGAAATTAGGATGTAAGATTTCTGAAATTGAGAAGCTTACTAAGGAAAGGGATGAATTGTTAGAAAAATTTGTTGCTTGGGGAAAATTTGGCCTTTCACATGTTAGCTTTGTTGATAAACAGAAAAGAGCACACATTAAAACTGGCCTAGGTTTTGGTATGGATTTTAGAAGCATAGAAGAGAACCCACCTAGTGATAAGGAACAACTTGATTATGAGGATATACTAACTAGTGATGATGAACTCATTAACTATGTAGATAACACATCTAGTAATGAGGAATCTATTAGTCAAACACCTCCTGGATTTAAGAAAGACAAGGGTTATCATGCAGTCCCTCGTCCCACTGGTAGTTTTCAACCACTTAGGACAAATGTTTCTCGTTTTGGAGTAGACAATCTAGAGTTTAGGAAAAAGCTTACTGGTCAATCTAGTTCTAAAACCCCAAAATAAATAGTTGAGAAACCTAAGGATGATAATGTTAAGAATCAAGCAGTACCTTCAACTCAAAGTACTGCTACACGTTCAGCAGTACCTTTAAGAAAACCTTTTCAAAATACTGCTAAACCTTTTTGGAATAATTTTGGTCAACATAATTTTCATAATTCACCAAAAAGTCAGGTTAGGTTTGGTCATAGAACTCAAGGAATAAATTTTGGGAGTATGGGTCAAAAATTGTGTTTTGTTTGTTATAGTCCTGATCATTTGATTAAGGACTGTGACCATCACTCAAAGTATCTAAGCAATTTCCCAAATACCAGATCTGCCAACCAAAAACCAAGGGAGAATAAACCAGTCTAGAATCATTCACATAGGGTTAACCACAGCAACTTCTCAAAAGACTATAGATACCCTCACCAAAGAAGACCTTTTTCAAAATCACCAGTACCTTCTCAAAAGTATTGCTAGATTTTCACCCAATCAAGGTACTGATAGCACTTTTTGGAATGGAAGCCCTAGGAGATCTAATTACTATCAATCTAGAAGGCGTTACACCTAAAAAAGAGTATCTAGATCAACGAATTCTACACCAAAAGTTAAAACCAGCTGGGTTAAGAAAGAAAGTACTGATGGGGAACAAACAGTATTTTCAACAAATACTAGTGAAACAAAGATTCTTGTTGAAAAAGAGAATGTTGATGAAAAAGAGATTTTTGTTAAAAAACCAACACAAGTTTTGGAACAACCAAAGATAATTGATCATGTGCTTAAAGACAGTGGAAATTACATACTTAAAGAATTTAAGTATGTAACTCCATAAGGGGAACACAAGTCAGTAATGGCTTGGGTTCCTAAAATTAACTAACTCTTTTATCTTTGTACAGGGCAACCCAGAAGAGGAGCTTAAAGATCATTTAATTGTGGATAGTGGTTGCTCTGGAAGCATGACAGGAGACAAAGAGATTCTGTCAGATTTTAGATCTTATTTTGGAGGAAGAGTTGCATTTGGGAATGATCCTAGTGGAGGAAGAATTACTGGCAAAGGAACCATCAAGGCAGGAAGCATAGATTTTGAGAATGTTCGCTATGTGAAGGAGCTCAAGTTCAATCTTTTGTCAGTCTCTCAGATCTGTGACAAGAAGCACCCTGTGTTATTCACTGACACAGAATGTCTTATACTTTCCTCTGAGTTCAAGCTTGTTGATGATAACTTGGTAGTACTGAGAGTACCAAGAACCAATGATGTATACAGTCTGGATATGAAGAGTCTTCACTCTTCTGAAAGAGCAACATGTTTAGTAGCAAAGGCAACACTTGAAGAAGCACATCTGTGGCATAGAAGATTAGGCCATGTAAATTTCAAGAATATCAACAAGTTGGTTAAAGGAAATTTAGTTAGAGGTTTACCTACCAAAACATACAAGAATGATCACTCATGTTTGGCGTGCAAGAAGGGTAAACAACACAAAGCATCATGCAAGAAGATTGAGGAAAGAACTATTAGAGAACCTTTGGAGTTGCTGCACATGGATCTGTTTGGACCTGTTTCTGTTGCAAGTCTAAACAACAAGAAGTACTGCTTAGTTGTAACAGATGATTGCAGTAGATTTAGTTGGGTATTTTTCTTGGGATTTAAAGATGAAACCTTTGATGCTATTCATGATCTTATAATAGCCCTGGAAAACCAATTGAGACTCAAAGTAAGAGGTATTAGATGTGACAATAGGACTGAATTTAAGAACAAGTTTATGGATGAATTTTGTGCCAAGAAAGGAATCAAGAGGGAGTTTAGTATTGCTAGAACTCCACAGTAGAATGGTGTTGCAGAGAGGAAGGACAGAACTTTGATAGAAGCAGCCAGAACAATGCTTGCAGATTCCCTTCTACCTATTCAATTTCGGGCTGAAGCTGTAAGTATTGCTTGCTATGTGTTGAATAGAGTATCAGTCACTAAACCTCAGATGAAGACACCTTATGAGTTGCTTATGGGAATCAAACCTAATATACGTTTTATGAAACCTTTTGGATGTCCTCTGACTATTCTCAATACTATTGATGCTTTGGGAAAATTTGATGGCAAGTCAGAAGAAGGATACTTATTAGGATATTGTACCAATAACAAAGGATTTAGAGTGTACAACAAGGTCACCAAGAAGGTTCAAGATTGTCTTCATGTTGAATTTTTAGAAGATCAAGCAAATCAGAAGGGTAAAGGTCCTGATTGGATGTTTGATCTTGAGGTTTTGACTCCTTCTATGAATTATGTTCCTGTTAGAGAAGAAAATCAAGTTGATCACAAAGAAGAAGATTTACAGTACATTGTTCATGGAGTCAATATTAGACCTGATGATGTTCCTGATGAAGAACCTATAACTGTCGAAAAGGAGAAAAGTGTTGCTGAACCAAAAACCACTTTGACTGCTGAAGATCAAGCTATTTAAGATGAATTTCATAGGATGCTTTTTCAAGAAACAATAGCACAATCTTATGAGGATGAACAAAGGAGAGCTTTTGAAGAAGGAAAGAAAAATGGTAAGTCTACAGAATACCCTCACAGTACTTTGGATCACAGTACTTTGGATCTAAGTACTGGTGCACCTATTGACAGTACTTCTGATGATTTGTATGATCCTACCATGCCTGGATTAGAAGACACTGATGATGAGTTTGAAGCTGAAGGTATTTTCTCAAATTCCAATGAAGGAGCTGATTTCACAAATTTGGATGATGATTTTGAAGTTCCACAGACTCCTACATTAATAGTGCATAAAGATCATCCCACTGGTCAAATCATTGGACCTTCTACATCAGGGGTGCTCACAAGAACCAAGGCTAAAGGCTTTTCTAAACCACATAATGCTTTACTTAGCTTTGTATATAAACAGAACAGGCTGAATCATAAGGATCACCAAACCTGCTTAGTCACTTGTTTTATCTCTCAAGAAGAACCCAAGAATATAGCTCAAGCATTAACTAAAGAGAGTTGGGTTGAAGCCATGTAAGAAGAACTTCTTTAATTCAAACTTCAAGAAGTTTGGGTACTATGTGATCTACCAGATGGAAAGAAAGTCATTGGTACATGATGGGTTTTCAGAGTAAAGAGAGATGAAAGAGGGAATGTCATCAAGAACAAAGCATGGCTAGTAGCACAAGGTTACAGACAAGAAAAAGGAGTAGATTATGATGAAGTGTTTGCTCCTGTAGCAAGGATTGAAGCCATTTGAATATTTCTTGCTTTTGCATCATATATGGGCTTTCTTGTTTATCAAATGGATGTCAAAAGTGCCTTTCTTTATGGTACTATTACAGAGGAGGTCTATGTCAAACAACCTCATGGTTTTGAGGATCCTGCACATCCAAACAAAGTTTACAAAGTTGTTAAGGCTCTTTATGGTCTTCATCAAGCACCTAGAGCTTGGTATGAAAGACTTTCCACTTTCTTATTACAACATGGTTACAGAAGAGGAGCTATTGATAAGACTTTGTTTATCAAGAGAGATAAGAAGGATATCATGTTGGTTCAAGTTTATGTAGATGATATCATCTTTGGAGCTACAAAACAGTCAATGGTGAAGGAGTTTGAGCAGCTGATGCAACATGAATTTCAAATGAGTTCTATGGGTGAATTAACTTTCTTTTTGGGGCTTCAAGTTAAACAATCAAAGGAGGGAATTTTCATAAGTCAAGATAAGTATGTCTCTGACATTCTTAAAAAGTTCAATTTTGATGCTATGAAGCCGGTCACAACACCTAACAAATCTATCAACTCATTGGGCAAGGATGAAGATGGTCAACCTGTAGAAGTCAAGCTATACAGATCTATGATTGGCTGTCTTATGTACTTAACTGCATCTAGGCCTGATATCATGTTTGTTGTCTGTTTATGCGCAAGATATCAAGTCTCACCTAAGGTCTCCCATATGAATGCAGTGAAGAGAATTTTTAGTTATTTGAAACAACAACCTAAGTTAGGGTTGTGGTATCCAAAGGATTCACCTTTTCACTTGGAAGCTTTTTCAGATAGTGATTATGCAGGTGATAATTATGATAGAAGATCAACCACTGGAGGCTGCCAGTATCTTGGAAGAAGATTAGTCTCATGGAAATGTGATAACATCAAATAGTCCTGAATATTAAGTGTCAATTTCCCCCGATAATGCTCGTTATTTATATCATTTATATGGATTTACGCTTGTTTTCCATTGTTTTCCACTTTCAGGTAAATTACGAGCATTGGAGCTAAAGAGACGCGGAAATGAAAACATTACTAAAGATTTATCACAGTATGCCTATTTTGAAGAAGTTACGGCGTAACTCCTCTCTCACATTACGCCGTAACTATTGCGTGACCCAGAAGTCCAACTTATCAAGAGGTTACGGCGTAACTCTTCCCAAAGGTTACGACGTAACTCCATTAGGTCAAAAGAGGTTCCACGCCGCTGATACTTACGCCGTAACTACTGCATCACTTACGACGTAACCGATTTTATTGAAGACTACGGCGTAACCACTTATAAGGTTACGCCGTAACTAGCAGATCTAGTGCATTTACGATGAAATAGAAGGTTACGGCGTAACTCCTCTATTGGTTACGCCGTAACCCAGACTTGGCCTATAAATACCCCACGAATTCCAGCATTTCAAAGCATCCCATTCCATACACAACACTCTGAGAATGTGGAAAAAAGCTCAAGGCAGGTCTAGGGGAGCATACAGAGCTGTTTCCAAGGGAGAAGTCACACCATTACGATAAGCTTTAGCGTTTTGTATTTCTTTTACTTTCAATTCATGTATTTCGTACTTTTGAATATTGAATTGATTTGCATGATTAATATGAGCGGCTAAGCACCCTTTGGTGCTAGCCTAGTTATGATTCCTTAATTGTTTTGTTTGCGTTTACCTTAACTTCCGTACAATTATTTCTAAGTGTATGCATGCATAGTTCTTTGGTAGTCACCCTTGGTTCGATAGTTTTGAATGGCGATAGAGGCCAATTGCCTAGGAGATATGACCAACTGACCCTAGGTGAGCGGACTGAGACGGGAAGGGTAAGATATGACCAACTGACGACCCTTTCTACTTGTGCGATTTGACCAACTGATCACCTATCGTTTGGATGAACTTAAGAATTGGGGGGTGTAGTGTCTAAGTTCCTAATGGCCGGGCACTCACTATTTAGAATCTAGCATGTAGCGGTACTTAATGACTCGGCTTAGAGGACCAGGAACAACAGGACTTATGACGGTGCGCCTGATTTCTCCTGTGGTGGCATCTTTGCTGATAGGTTAGGGCGAATTGACCAAATGTTGTCCTCTCGAATTTGACCCCACCTGAAGTAATTGGAAGTAGGTAGACGTAGACATAACTAGCTAGGAGGATTAACTAGGTTAGCACCACTATTCCTCTATTGATTTCCCTTTACCATTTATTTGCTTTTATTTTATATTCTGCATTAGTAGTTTAATTAATTAAATCCCTATCAAAACCATTATTATTCTGTGACAATTAGACTTAGTAATAATCCAACACACATAGCTCTTGGGACGACCTCGGCTTTACCATTTACTACACTACACACGACCGGCTACACTGCCCGTTAGTGCATTAGGGTAGACCATAGGTATAGCGAGACACTATAAATATTAAGATTTGGTCAGTAAAACCTGCATCAAGTTTTTGGCGCCGCTGCCGGGGAGTTATATTAGGATTAATATTAAGTTTTTCATTTCATTTTTAGACTTTTCTCACGATCATATTTCAAGTTTTCAGGTACCATGGAAGTTGTTAACATCGATGACCTCACTCTTGAGGAATACTTGGCGTTGACAAGAGCGGAACAAGGGCTGGGTCTCGTAAGACCGGCAATCTGAGCAGATGTTCGTTTCGAAATTAAAGACCAATTTATGAGGGAGCTTCGTGCTAACCCTTTTTCAGGAAACAGGGACGAAGACGCATATGAGCACGTTGAAAATGTCCTATACATCGCTAGCCTTTTCAACATTCCGGGCGTGTCTCATGATACTGTTATGCTTAGGGTCTTCCCAATGACTCTCACTGGAGCAGCCAGAAGATGGATCGAAAGATTGCCTGTCGGGGCAGTTAACACCTGGGCGCTACTAAAGAAACACTTTATCCAAAGATATTGCCCACCATCAAAGATTTCTAATCAGCTCTTGGAGATCCATAATTTCAAACAAGAAGACGATGAAACTCTGTATCAAGCTTGGGACAGATACAACGATCTTCTTTATAAGTGTCCTACCAATGATCTGAATAACCAGCAGAAGGTTAATATTTTCTACAAGGGAATAAACATAACTACTAGGCAAATGCTAGACTATCAAGGACCTATCCCGAACATGACTCCTACTACTGCAATTGAAACCATTCAAAAAATGGCGGACCATTCTAAAAAATGGCACGAAGGTGGAAGTAAAAGAAACCAAGGCAGAAGTTTCGACGGAATTGCAGCAATCGCTAGTAAAATTGAAAGTCTCAGTCGAGATATGCTGAAGGTCAGAGAAACCGTTCATGCCATCCAAGCGGGTTGTGAAAGCTGTGGAGGAGGGCATCTTACGAAGAATTGTCCTCATATGGACGAAGAGGATATTGAAGAAGCTAAGTATGGAGAGAATAGGCCCTTCTACGGGGATAATCGTAGTAGGTTTCGTGGAGGACCCCCACCGTATTATGAGCGTAATGAGAGAAGAGTTAACCTAGAGGAAATTATTAACAAGTACCTTGCGAACACTACCAAGAGGCAAAAGGAGCAAGAGGAGTGGTTTAAAAATTTCCAAGATAATACTAACAAAAGCCTTGCGTCCCATGACCTATCACTTAAAAACTTAGAAAATCTAATTGTAAAGCTTGGCGACGAGGTTCAAAGGAGAAACGAAGACCAAAAGAGCAATTCCACTATATGTAAGGCTGTGTTCTCTGATAACAACAAGTACTCTGATGAGTCGGATACTGATGGCGAAAGTGAGTTACGCCGTAATAACACTCCAGAGTTACGGCGTAACCCAGATTCAAGCAAAGACACAGGCACCAAGGACGACAACCCTAAAAGAAGAAGTTATTGGTGTAAGGCCATTGCAATTGACGATGGAGAATGCTACAGCTTGTGGGCCTCATGTGATCCTCAGAAAACCTGCGATGGTGGTGTCGATAAAGAAAGGATAAAAGATGACAGATACAAGTGGACCACACTAAACGACGAAGAAAGGTTAGCCAAGTTCTCAATTAACGAAGTGGAAGGGCCGCCCATTAAGCATTTCTGCAAACCATTACTCATCATGAAAGATGAGATTACTCACGCTTGGCCAACGTGCAATCCTTTTCGTGATTATTGCAACGGAGGAGGTAATATGAAGAATGTAACACCCCCAATTTCATGATACGCAGCGGAATTCAAACTGGGTGTTACTTCATGGCACAACAGTCATAACAATAGAAAACGTACTCTAATGGAGTCGTTTTAAAAGATTTATCATTCGATTTATATAAATATCAGAGTTTACAAAAATGAGGTCCCAAATGGTTCCAAGTTTACAAAATACATTTAATTGGTTTTCGAATGATAATAAGATTTATAGCCTTCTTGATCTAGTCCTCGCTCTTCCGTGCCAGCTTCCAACATTATGGACCTGAAATACATGCTTAAAACTGTCAACACAAAGGTTGAGTGAATTCATAGAGTTTGTTTGATGGTTGAACACATTATGTTTGTAGTGTGAGTTATAAATTCACACCAATGGTTTGAAAACCAAAACAGTTATTATTAGACTAAGCACCATGCAATCAAGGCGTTAACTTGTTGTCATATAATAGTAACCGATGCCCCAAGTAGGTAAAATTTGCCGTTTTACCTTATGTACTCAAATATAGTGCGTTTGTTTACCGGATCTTGGTCAAACAAACGGGATTCGTCAATCCCGATAGATCTATTCACAATATTCGCGCCCACTCTCACATAGTGATTAATGATTCATGATTAAGGGACTTAAGTTTGGCAAATGCGGAAACTTAGTGCTAATAACAATCAGATAAGTATAATGTTTGAAAGCAATGTGTTCGGTTTAAAATAAAGCATGTATCTCCCCCAAGGGTTTGTAAAACAATTAAGTAATAGAAAGTGGGGCTATGAACTCACCTTAATAAATGATATCACATGTATAATGAGAATGATGGATATGCCGTGAGAACTTCTACGAGCAACCTAAAATAGAATATTGCGACTTAGGTTTGGAATAATGTTTAGGAAAACATAAACCATCCTATATACGTCTCTATGTTGATCATGATGTAGTACATGGTATTTGTGTATGTTGTTTATAGAAATGGTCTAGTTGTGAAAACGTGTATAGTTTATATATATCGTACTACCGTTCGGGCCATCATAATTCAGAGGTCATGTAGTAAACGTTCGAGGAGCTAGGACACTTTAAATCGTAAATCCAGCAACTCGTCGATACATTTTACTCAAATGAAACCCCTCACATGAAGCTCCCTAGTTTTGTAGCACTTAGTAGATAAAACATAATTTTTATTTATATATCATAAGTGTCATATGGTTTGTAAACACAAGTTACAAGGTTGTTTGGTTTTAATTAGGAATCATAATGGTTATTACAAATATCATCATAATTTATATCACAAGTGTTTAAAGAAAAGCTTACAAGTTTCTAAATTGTAAAGTTGGTTATTACAAGTTCTCGTCGTTTCATATATATGATTACCTTAGTTAACGATCTTGGGTAAACAAGCCTTTAGGCTTTAGCCATGGCCTTGCCGTGACTTTGGTCTTGACTACCATGGTCTTGAGACTCAACTTTGGTCTTAGCCGTAGCCGTGGTCTTGGTTTATGGCCATTAGGCCTCTTGGTTTGCTTTTAGTTGTGACAAAAGTATAGTTATGTGACTATATTTACGGCAGTTTCTGTTTTTGAAAGATTTATGGCCTATTTATGCGTTTTCAAGGTCCGAGCTTCTTTGTTATTGAAGGAAAACGTCGTTCCGGACAACTTTCGTGTTTTAACTTTTTGATGAAACGGACTAGAAGTACCACTTTTAAAAAGACAGAACCCTTAACAGCTTATACATGGCAGTTTTGGCGTTTAGGTTTCGCTAACTTCTTTTGCTTATAACTTTTGACTCGTTTGTCCGTTTCGGGTGATTCAAATTGCTATGTTTACCTTTTTATCTTGTCTACCATATTATGTAAATTAGAAAGTCCATATGTTACTAATTTTAATGGTGTCACACGTGTAGAATATGACTAGTTTATTAGTTTGTTACTTTTATGACAATTTGTGAATTAAAACAAGTGATTGAGTATATGTACATCATGAATCAACATAGTAACTATATATATAGTATGAAATAGTTAAGTTTATGAATAATAAAGATGAGATGATGGTGGTGATAAGTTGCTTACAACTTTTGGCTTTCAATAAGAAAGGAGTAACTTAGTAAGGATCGGACATTGATTGAACACTTAGGACTTCGGATTGAGCTAGCTTTCTACACCTTGGCACCCTTGCAATCTTGAAGAGTTGGTGATGAAGTATTAAGTGACTTGAGTGGATCTAAACTCAAGAAGATCACTTAAACTTGCTAGAGATTTGATGTAGTAGCTTGATCTTTTGGAACTTCCTTGCATAAACTTGGAGTTTATAGATCAAATGATGGAAGATATGAATGTTTTAGAGTATGAACGACCCAATTCAGTTTGTGAAGGTCTTTGGGATGTATTTCACTTCCTATTTATAGGAGGGTAAGTTTGGTTAACCATATATTGGGTTAAATATTAACCATGATTAGGTTAGGACACTTGTAATGATCTTAATGAACCAAGGTTAGGATGATGCCACCAATATGATGAATCCCACCCTAAGGTCTGCCATGGAAGAGATAAGATGACTTTTGTGGTTAGTTTTGGTATTATCTTGGTTACGGAGTGAGTTTTGGTTCCGTTAATCGCTAACCGAAGCCATAAAACGTAAAACCGGGTATCGTAAAAATACGAAATTTGTAGGAATGATGAAACTCATCATTATACTCCATATAAAAATATAAAATGGGTGATAAGTCTCATTGGGTGCAAAAACGCTGCTTAAAACTGGAAATACGGGTCAAAAACGCGTAATTCGCAGTTTATCAGAAAAGAACGAAATTTCAGGGAAATGACCGTGAATTTATTTAGAGTAGACTAAAATTAGTCTAAAAGTGATATGAGATGTCAAAATGTGGTTTTCGTCATACGCGGGATAACTTTACAGTTATTCGTGAAGTTTAAAAGTTACGCGATTTAAGCAGAAATGTAGAACGTACAAGGTTAATTCCTTTATGGTTAAAGGAGGAGGGAAATATGTTTGACTTTTCCAAAAATGTAAAAGTGTCAAAAACATATTAGAAACACAGTGCAGGAATCGTTAAGTCTGGATGTAAGTAGAATTGTTTAAAACATAAGTTTAGTTTTGTTCAGCGCTGGGCTTATTTGGTAATATTAAAAATAATAATTCTTAAAAATTCTCAAATTAATCATGAATGATCTAAAAATTTATCTGATGCGAGGAAAATTATCAGGGTTGATTTTCGTTAAGCGCGTGATGTTTAAACGGTGGACCGTCTAAAACGAAACTTTAAAACGATGTTTACTTAATAATTTTTGCGAAAATGATCTAACGATGGTCGAACTCTCAGGTTATTACTAAAATAATTTATCTTACGAGAATGTGGATTAAAAATTTTACGAGATGAATAGTGAATTTGAATAGTAAAAGTGAATAGTAAATTCTCGAAAATAAAAAGTAACCTAAAAATGCAGGTGGTTACAAAGAACGAAGTTTGGATATGCTCGCACGAATCTGGGAGACATGACGTTGATTTTGGAAATCTATCATTCAGTGATTGGTATTCAATAAGATTCGGGGATGCTATAAGTAATTCAACCCTATTCAGAAATTTGGAACTGAAATATGAGGAACACATTGTTCGGGGGAAAACCATTAAGCCCCTCGATGATATTCCTTCTGAAGATGACTATGACGAAGGAGTTCGGAATCATTGGTGAGAACAAATTAAAACCAGCGACGGAAAAGTTTGGGCCTCCTGCAACCCTTTTGAGTATGAATGTGATGGAGGAAGCAGCATTGAGAGAGCTGGGGAAGACGAATTCCTTTGGACTTCGACTAATGATTTCGAAAGAACAGAACTGCCTTGGCCAAATGATCTCAGATTCGACGATTGGATCAAAATCAAATACGGAAAAATTGACACGTTGACTAAAAAGAAAATCTGGGAAGGGTGTATGAGTAAAAATTAACCTAACAACGAAGCTCCTAATGAAAAACCTGAAGATGACACCAAAGGCTCGTCTAAAGTAAACAATGAAGAATGCAAACAAATTCTCAACCAACTTGAAGATACCTATTCCGACAATGATTTCGATTATCTCGAGTTGCAAGGCGAAGACGGTTTCATTGACCCAGATGATGAAATACACGAGAAACGAAGATGGAAGCTTCTTGGCATCCCATTTAAGAGGCCATCTCCTATTATAGCCAAAAAATTTGAGTTTACGCGATACCATTTGGGGCCTGAAGAAAATTTTTGCCAGATACGGAAAATTGAAACCAAAGAATATCTACGCACTGCAACAAATGTCGGATGGGTTAGGAGCAACTTAATGAAAGACGTGGATGAATTCGGGGATGTTCAAAGGCCCCGATAGGAGCCCCGCGGCTCCGAGTCTAACTTAAAGACTCGTTAATAAAAAAAAGTGCTCTTTCGGGAGACAACCCAAATTATCCCTTTCTTTTGTTTTTATTTCCTTTCTGTTGGGTTTTGTGTTTTCTAACCATTTTTGCAGGAGTCAAAGAAGTAATTACTGCTGCAGTTGCTGATCTGAACAGAGTTACGGCGTAACTCATCTTGGTGATTACGCCGTAACCAACATTTTAGCAGCAGAATTCTTGACGCATTACCAATTACGGCGTAATTCCATCTCAGTGGTTACGCCATAACTATTCGCTTCACAGCTCATACCAGGTTTTGCCAGTTACGGCGTAACTCCCTCATAGGAGTTACGACGTAACTCTCCTCTGCTTTAATTCTTTCATTTTAAAACACAATAACCTTGTATTAGTTTTTAAATGAACTTTGTGGGTGTGTTCCCTGTAAACCCTCACGAGACTTCACTCGTCCACATGGGACACCAAGTGGTTTAAAAGGCTTGTTGCATTCGCTAAATGCAACCGTGATTCCTACGAAAGTGAGTTAGGTTTGTTTTTTATTTTTTCTTTTTAGAATTATGCTTGTAAGTATTGTGATTTCAGGGATTGAAGTTTGTTCATGACGCTTAAACGAAGGCACGGTTCTTTCTCGTGGGCCTTCTTCTTTTTGGAGCAAATTTCAGGGAAGTTCTCGCTCTAATTCTACCTTTCTTTTCACCTTTATTTTAATACCTAGTACAAAAGGGACTTTGTACAATTCAAGTGGGGGGACGGGAGTAGAATTATCTCTTGAACTTTATTTCGCCCTCATTTTTCTAGTTTATTTTGAAAAATTACGCCATTTTGAAAATTTTGACATATTTTTCCAAACCTAACTAGATTATACCTTAGCCGAGCACATACAACCCTTGACATTACATGGTCAGATTAGCCTTATCCGTTTCCAATATTTTACCCCAAATCCACCAAATTATGAGTGTGCCGGTAGCTTGTAAACTTTAGAACTTGGCCTTTGCATCATTTCGAGACCATAGACGAGGTATATTGAGTTAGCTTGATGTATTTGGACTTTTCAGTTTTAGAAGGCAATATTGTAGGATTATCACCCAAACAACCTATCATTGTGAGTCTATCAATTAGTCACCTCGACTTTTCGACCCCCATGTGAAACCCTTTTGTTGCACCCCCCTTTAGTGCAAGATACCTCTAGATACACCCTTCTGAGCCATTCCTTTCATTTTGTCAACCCAATATATTGTTTCGTTACACCTATACACCTTAGCCTACCCTGTAGTCTTTATTTGTGATTGGGAAGTCATCATTTGCCTAAATTCAAGGTTCGAGTGGAAAGGTTTGGAAATCACGCTTTCATCGACAACATTTATGAAGATCATTGAAGACCCCCCGAATTCCCATTGTTCATCTCAAGTGGGGGGATATTATGCTATTATGTTATGTTGAAAAAAAAATAAAAAATAAAAATAAAATGATGATGATTCGAAAAAAAAAAAAAGTTTATTGAGTTATGATATTGTAAAGTGCGATGTTATAAGCACTATAGTATGAGCTTTATTGATTAGTATCGAGGAGGCCACCTTGGTCACATTTGAAAATTGGAGTTGGTGGTTTTGCCAACAGAAGAAGAAAGGTAGTGTGCCCATCACGACGTCCTCTAATGACGCATCTACCTTGCATTTCATGATCCGGTCTCTAGACTTCTAAGCTTGAACTTTGGGCGGACGGTAAGTGATGATGACTTGGTTATAGATTTAGACTACCTGCTTGTTTTTCATTTTACACCAATTATATATCCCATGTCTTATCCTACCCTTTAGTCATGAAGCATGTCTAGGTGATGCAGCGAGCAATCTTTGGTGTCTTGGCCATGGATTTGGTCATGTATCATTGATTTTGTCCACTTCGCCGTGACATGTTAGTAATGACGAGTCACTCCTTAACCTTTGTCGTGTCTACCCATATTGCCTTTGAGAATTGTTTAGCCCTTAACTCTAGTGGTGGAGATTTGTGTAACTGCCAAGCTTATGATAGAATACATGCTATGACTGTGCGATTGAGTGATCACCCCGAAATTGACACTTAGAATAGTTGAGAGATTTGAGTGTTTGTTCCCCTTTCGTGAGGTGTTTGGCTTTGTTTAATTCTAGCATAAGGGATTTGTAAACTCATATTTTCTAGGTTTTGGGAGATATCTTGTTTAGGGTTTTTGCATCCAAGGGTCATTGTACTTTTTATAAATGTTTAATTTGGTCATTGTACTAATTTTTTGTTCATTCAAGTCACTCTACTATTATTTATGATTGAAATACTAACTAAACTTTGAGAACTTACACAGTTAAGTCATGTACATTTTTTTTAACTCCACTCCATCCTCTATGTCATCAAATAACTCACGTCATTTTTGTTGTATTTTTTTTTGACAATCTATATATACTTATCTTTATAAAAGTAGTTGTATATGTTAAATTTAATTTAATTTTTTTTATGCATATTGTAACCAAACATTTAACATTCTGACCGAACATTTAAACAAGCTTAAATTGGCTAACCTAATGCGATGTTTACATTTATTTGCGTGGAGTAAAACCAAAAGTACTAATCTCAATATTGTCTTCATCAAGTCATACTATAAGTTTAGGTATACAATTGTATCACGATACCCGTACTTGGCGTTGTGCATAAGATTGTAAAAACTATTAAAAATTGTAACATTTTAAGTTATGATTGTTAAAACTTATAAACAAGCTTGGTTGATTGTAACTGATGTACGAATAAATACAAATTAACAGTAAATAATATAACTAAGTTTTTATAAAAATAAACAAATAGAAGTACTAAATTTGCGAAAAGAAAAATTTTGAATAAAAAATTGTGACGTGAAAATAATGATGTGGTGTCATACTTAATAATGTGGACTTTTTTATCACATGAAAGTTGATGTGGAGTTGACATGAAGTATGGGTGACTCTATCGTATGAGTTTTAAAAGTTTAGTTACTCTATTAAGTTTAAATAATAGTACAATAACTTGAATACATATAAAAATACTACAATGACTTAAATGAACATTTATAAAAAGTACAATGACTCTACAGTGCAAAAACCCTTTAGGAATCTATCTAATAAGGTCTACTTGAGGGCAAGTAGAGTTCAAGTGGGGGGATATTTGATAACATCAAATAGTCCTGAATATTAAGTGTCATTTTCCCCCGATAATGCTCGTTATTTATATTATTTATATGGATTTACGCTTGTTTTCCATTGTTTTCCACTTTCAGGTAAATTACGAGCATTGGATCTAAAGAGACGCGAAAATGGAAACATTACTAAAGATTTATCACAGTATGCCTATTTTGAAGAAGTTACGGCGTAACTCGTCTCTCACATTACGCAGTAACTATTGCGTAACCCAGAAGTCCAATTTATCAAGAGGTTACGGCTTAACTCTTCCCAAAGGTTACGACGTAACTCCATTAGGTCAAAAGAGGTTCCACGCCGCTGATACTTACGCCGTAACTACTGCATCACTTACGACGTAACCGAGTTTATTGAAGACTACGACGTAACCACTTATAAGGTTACGCCGTAACTAGCAGATCTAGTGCATTTACGAAGAAATAGAAGGTTACGGCGTAACTCCTCTATTGGTTACGCCGTAACCCAGACCTGGCCTATAAATACCCCACTAATTCCAGCATTTCAAAGCATCCCATTTCACACACAACACTCTGAGAACGTGGGAAAAAGCTCAAGGCAGGTCTAGGGGAGCATACAGAGCTGTTTCCAAAGGAGAACTCACACCATTACGATAAGCTTTAGCGTTTTATATTTCTTTTACTTTCAATTCATGTATTTCGTACTTTTGAATATTGAATTGATTTGCATGATTAATATGAGTGGCTAAGCACCCTTTGGTGCTAGCCTAGTTATGATTCCTTAATTGTTTTGTTTGCGTTTACCTTTACTTCCGTACAATTATTTCTAAGTGTATGCATGCATAGTTCTTTGGTAGTCACCCTTGGTTCGGTAGTTTTGAATGGCGATAGAGGCCAATTGCCTAGGAGATATGACCAACTGACCCTAGGTGAGCGGACTGAGACAGGAAGGGTAAGATATGACCAACTGACGACCCTTTCTACTTGTGCGATTTGACCAACTGATCACCTATCGTTTGGATGAACTTAAGAATTGGGGGGTGTAGTGTCTAAGTTCCTAACGGCCGGGCACTCACTATTTAGAATCTAGCATGTAGCGGTACTTAATGACTCGGCTTAGGGGACCAGGAACAACATGACTTATGACGGTGCGCCTGATTTCTCCTGTGGTGGCATCTTTGCTGATAGGTTAGGGCGAATTGACCAAATGCTGTCCTCTCGAATTTGACCCCACCTGAAGTAATAATTTGACCCCACCTGAAGTAATTATAAGTAGGTAGACGTAGACATAACTAGCTAGGAGGATTAACTAGGTTAGCACCACTATTCCTCTATTGATTTCCCTTTACCATTTATTTGCTTTTATTTTATATTCTGCATTAGTAGTTTAATTAATTAAATCCCTATCAAAACCATTATTATTCTGTGTCAATTAGACTTAGTAATAATCCAACACATATAGCTCTTGGACGACCTTGGCTTTACCATTTACTACACTACACACGACCGGGTACACTCCCCGTTAGTGCATTAGGGTAGACCATAGGTATAGCGAGACACTATAAATATTAAGACCTGGTCAGTAAAACCTGCATCACAATGTAAGAAGCAAACTATTGCAGCAACATCATCGACTGAAGCAGAATATGTTGTTGCTGCAAGCTGTTGTAGACAAGTCTTGTGGATGCAGAATCAACTTTTGGATTATGGGTTCAACTTCAAGAATACTCCTATCAACATTGATGATGAGAGTACAATTTGCATTGTGAAGAATCTAGTTTATCACTCCAAGACCAAGCACATTCAGATTAGGCATCACTTTATCAGAGATTATTATGAGCATAGGCTCATTAATGTTGTCAAGGTTCACACAGATGATAATGTAGCTGATCTACTCACAAAAGGATTTGATGTTTCAAGATTCAATCACTTGGTGGTGATTATTGGTATGATTAATTACTAAGCTACATTTAAGAGGAGGACTGATTAGTTAGTTAGACAGTCCTATGCATTGCTTGAGGGGAGGCAATCCAATGCCTATTTGAAGTTTTTGCCATTGTGAAGAAGAGAATGGAAAAGTACTGCTTTTTGGTTATATGAAAGTATTGCTCTGAAAGTACTACTTTGGAAAGTACTGCACACGTGGAAAGCACTGCTTGTCTTATCAACGTATTATTCCAACGGTCAAAAGATGGGTTAAAATTCAAATAACGGTAACTTTGTTATTATGGTCTGTGATTTTTCAAATCTTATCTGTAAATAACTACCCTCCGATTTTCCCTCTCATCTTTATACTTATCAATCTTTTCCATATTTCTCTCTCTTTCACATTTACTATTCATCAAACTTCTTTCTTTTACATTAATCAATGGCGAATCGAAACACAGTTACTAAACACAACATTCTGGCAAATTTAGATAAGACTGAAGCTAATGTCGCGTTTCATGACATAATTGATTTCCTCGCTGGATCAACAATCAATTATGCACTTTTGGTTGAACCTAATATTATTGAGCCATGGATTCAACAGTTTTGGGCGACTGTTACAACTCACATGGAAGATGATGAGTCATATATACAGGCTAAGGTTGCTGGAAATATGGTGAAAGTTAGTGAAGCTTCAATTCGTGAAGATTTATTATTGGATGATGAAGAAGGAGCTATACGTTTTGACAAACAGCTTCTTTGGGATACTTTAAGAGATATTGGGTATGAAGGGTCCTTAACTGAAACAACATTCAAGAAACCCTTGTTTAGTCTACATTGGAAGTACTTGGTACATGTATTACTTCATTGTATCAGTTCTAAGAGTACTTCATGGGAGCAATTTGGATCTAATATAGCATCTGCTTTGGTGGGATTGGCTACACATCGTCTCTTCAACTTTTCAAGACTCATTCTAGATGGTATGCTATCTCACATTTCTAATGGATCACCCTGGTTAATGTATCCAAGATTTGTTTAAGTTTTCTTGAATAAACAACTTCATGATGTACCAATGCCTTTGAGCTTATTACCTGTTGTAGTACAACCTGCAAAAATATTCACCTTCATGGCTAGGAAGAGTGATAAGTTCTCTGGAAGGAACACTCCTTTGACTACTTCTATGATGGAGATTGTTCAGGCAGTTAGAGATGAGGCTGCTGCAAGTGAAGAAAGAGAAGGTACTGCATCAACTCAAGGTACTGCTTCTCAACATACTGCTTCTTCACAAGGTACTGCTGCACAAGAAGGTATTGCAGCTTCACCTACACCATCTCAACAAGATACTGAACATGCTGAGTCAGAACCAGAAATCAACCCATCATCATCTGGAGGAGATGCGGGCGATATACCTCCTGAGGGGTTGGTTCTGGATAATTATGTTTTGACAAGGGAATTGGTCAGATTGAAGAAAGCTACTGAAGCTTAAGCTGCACAACTATTAAAGTTGAAGACCAAGTTTAAAAGATTAAAGTCTTTTGTATGGCCTTTAGTTCAAAATCACAGTTTGTGGGTCAAGTCACAGAGGAGGCATGGGAAGAAGTTTAAACAGTCTTCAAAGGGCAAAAAGGTTCAACAGCAGTCTTCATTCCAATTGGGGAGGAATCTGGAGCAAGACAATTTGAAAGAAGATGTTGAGTTTCATGCAGATAAAGAAGATGAACCTCAAAGTACTGAAGCACAAGTAAATATTGAAAGTACTGAGCCTGGAACTGGAGTTCAAAGTACTGGTGTAAAAAGTACTGGTGATCAAGGTACTGCTCTTCAAGGAACACATAGACAAGAGCTGATTACACCAAGGACTCTTAATTTTGAAGAAAAAGCTGGCCCTTCAACAGTCCTACAAGAAGAGGAAGCTGACACACCCAAGGTAGAGCATACTGCAAGTGATGATGAGACAGTTGCTCAAATTTTGCAAAATCTATCAAGACCAAGAGGTGTTAGTATTCCAGGAGTTGCTGAAGAACAACCTCAAGCTTCTCAACCAGTGTTAGATCCTAAAGACAAAGGTAAAGGTAAAGGTAAATTGATTAAAACAAAGAAGAAGAAGCTCACTTTGGCTGAAATCAGAGCTATTGAAGTGGCTAAGAATGAAGAAGCTGCTAAGAAGTTTCAAGCTGAATAAGATGCTGAGGTTGCTCACCAGTGAAGGAATCTGAAGCTGTTATACCACAAAGACGACCTAGTAAAGCTAAGGAAAGAAATGCCATGATGGCTTATCTAAAAGGTCAAGGATATACTGGGTTACAGAAGCTGAATTATTTAGAGATGAAAGATTTATATAATTCTGTCAGAGAAGCTTATCAAAAGCAAGTTGATAGTATTATTCCTTTTGATGATGAAAAGAGGAATGAGGATGCTAGAAAAAGAAGCTTAAAAAGAAAAAGAACAACTAAAGCTGAACAGTCATCAAAGAAGATTGAGTTAAGATCTGATACAGTTGATGAGCTGAGAAATTACATAAGAGTTGTTGACTTTGATCATCCTAAATCCAAAGATGCTGCAGTAAAGACGTCTAAAATAACTACATTTGAAGTGGTAGAATCAAAGGATGGAGACTATCTGATGTTCCATAGGGAGGATGAAAGTTTTAGAGTGTTCAATTTGCTATGGGATATACTGCACATAATAGATAGAGCAGATCTGTTTCAACTATATCAATTAGTGCAAGAATACTTTGAACATATTCCATCAACTGGAGTTGGCTTAGTATTGCTAGGAGATCTGACAACTATCTGGGAAACTGAGGAGACAAGCACTGAAGAAATCTGGCTAAATCAAGAAAATTGGGAGATTACAAGCTGGAGATTCTTTGAAGAATCAGGAGTGCATGCTTTGGAATTGGAAGATGGAACTATGATCCATATGTTAGCTGAAAGAAGATATCCTTTGACAAGTGATCTTATGAGAAGGATGCTGGATCATGGAATGGAAGTAGAAGAAGAGAATGAAACAGCCCTAATGGTTATTGAATTGTATATCAGATGGACAACGGCTGATGATGAAGCATAAGTACTGGTATGATGTTTAATTGTATAAATTTTTGAAAAATAAATACTTTATTCAAAGTACTGCTGGACAAACAGTACTTTAACCAAAGTACTGCTTGCAGCATAAAACCAGTAAATGATTTTACAAGAAAACTTTTGTTAAGTGAAAAATATTTTAAAACAAAGGTTAAAAGCAACAAATGGTTTTTGAGATGGTTACAACAAAAGGTTATCAGTCCACCATGTTTAACAAAAGGACTGGCTAATCCATGAGCAAACGGCTCTGGTAAAGATATCTCAAATCCGTTAATAGTTGACAACTTGCTAATAAGTTGTATGGTAATCAACTCACCATATATGAAATAGTGAATAGTTGGCTAGCCCACAAGAAAAATGGCTTGGGGTAAAGGCTGTGAAAAAACCATTTATGTGGTAATTAGTTCACCATGGTTGCAAGAACTAACTAGTCCCAAAGGGTACGGCTTTTGGTAAAGACAAAACAAATCCGTTGATAGCTGATGATTTGCTAAAAATCATATGGTTATCAATGTACCATGGTTTTACACACCTAAACATTGGCTACTCCAGAGTTAATGGCTTTGGTAAAGAGACATCAAAATCCATTAAAATTTCAATGATTCACCTCTTACAGGAGTTTACACACCTGGAAGTGATGAGAATAGACTGAAACTTAATGAACTGATGTACAAATTGTCATATGTTGCTGAGTAGCTGAAAAGATGGAGATTGCTGATTGTTGTTGTAAAGGAATGTTTCTAAAGACTACTTTGATGATGATAATACAAGCACAGTCAGTACAAAGACAAAATTTGAAGATAAAGACACAATCTTTCCTTGAAGAAAAAGATGTTAAAGATACAGATACAAAGGAACTTGAAATCAAGCAAGTAGAATTCAAGTTAGGGGAGGATTGTTGGGATATAAAGTACTGGAGAAATATAGAGTACTGAAGAAGTCAAAATGTTGAAGAGTCAAAGTACTGCTAAAGAAGAAAGTCAAAGTACTGCTCAACATCAAAGTACTGCAAAGCTAAAAGAACTGTTACATCGTTTATGGAAAGCTTTGTTATTCTAGAATATTCTTAGTTTAGATTACTTGTCGTACAAGAATTAGAGTTGTAAACCGACTAGGGTAATCCTTATGCCTATAAAAGGACCTCTAGATTGGCATTAGAGATATATGTTTTTAGAGTTTAAGAGTACGAATTCATAAGCAGTATTAGAGTTATTAGAGTTGTTAGAGAATCTGTATAACAAGCAGGTTCTAAGTATTAATAAAATCGTTGAAGTTAAAGATTAATTCTTCTTAGCTTTATTGAAGTAAATTCCGCATACTTAATAGAGTTAATTCAGTGTTTCATTGTTAGTGACTTAGGATTTATCCGAGATTGCTAAGCCCTTATAAGCTACATAAGTTAGTTTGGTTAGAGTATATCGATCCAACAATATTTTTTAATTTTTATTAAATTCTATTATGCAGAAATGATAACCATTTCAAGCTCTGAAAGCTCTGAAAGTTCTGAAAGCAGCTTGTATCCAATGCCATGGGAAATGTATTTCCCTCAGATTACAATAAAAAAGGGTTCTAGCTCACACGAGGTTGAATTTAGCAAGATTCCCTCACCAAATGAGCTAACAAAAAAAAGGTTCAAGCTCACAGATTGATTTTAAGGATAGGATTCAGGTTCTTGGACTACTAAATAAGGAAACTTGTGACTTAATTGGTATGAAACCATTTGTTCCAAAGAATCCCACATATCTAGTTGTTAGTCCAAAAGGGAAGGGGAAAAAAGATGGGTTAGACTATTGAAACATGTTCATCATGGATGTTTGGCTTGCAATGCAGTTATGCAGTTATGCTTTGAAATGGATTTTAATAAAGCATTTGTAATTTGGTGATGAAATGCAGATGTAATTTGAAATGCAGTTTGTAGGTTGAAATGCACCTATGAAACATGCCTACTTCTAGCTTCAATTTAAAACTGTGCAGTAATGTATATCATTAATGAAAAGCTGATTTTTAACTGTGCAGTAATGTATATCAGTAATTAAAATTATGCAGGCTTATTTCTAAAAAATGTATATCACTAATAAAAAATGTATTGCGGGCTTCTTTCTAAAAAATGCATGCTTATTTCTAAAACTGTATAGTCATGAAAAATGCAGGCTTATTTCTAAAAAGTTGCAGTAAAAAAAACTGGTTTTTGACTAAAATAGTGACTCAAAAAGCTGTGCAGACATAGATGAGAATCTTGACTGTATTTTTGTATTCTTGAAGCACCAACATTTTAGTATATAAAGGCGTAAGGATCATTGGTTGAAGCACACACATCAGCCATTCCTGTTAACAAAGGGTTCTTCAAAAATGACTTCCAAACCCAAACCAGGTTTTCAACCTTTTCTGTTTATTTATAAATTATATATATATATTTAATTTTTATTTATTTCTATAATGCAGAAATCATAACCATTTCAAGCTCTGAAAGCAACTTGTATCCAATGCCATGGGAAATGTTGTATTCCATAGATTACAATAAAAAAAAGGGTTCTAGCTCATACAAGGTTGAAGTTATCAAAAAAGGGTTCAAGACTCCCTCACCAAATGAGCTAGCAAAAAAGGGTTCAAACTCACAGATTGATTTTAAGGATAGGATTCAGGTTCTTGGACTACCAAATAAGGAAACTTGTGACTTAATTGGTATGAAACCATTTGTTCCAAAGAATCCCACATATCCAGTTGTTAGTCCAAAAGGGAAGGGGAAAAAAGATGGGTTAGACTATGGAAACATGTTCATCATGGATGTTTGGCTTGCAATGCAGTTATACTTGAACTTGCATTTTCATCTTGAGGTTCTGCATCTACAACTCCAACATCTGCAAGTTCTCCTATATCCAGTTGTACTTGAACTTCTACATTAAACAAATCATCTTCATCTAAAAGTCTCTTATGCCCAACCTGTCCACAAATAGATTTGTCAAAAGTTACATAAAGGTGTCTATTATATACAAAAATTTAAAGTAAAAAACTTACATGTGATTCACTAGCACTTCCACTTCCCCTTCCCCTTCCCCTACCCTTCCCACACTTTTTGATCCACTTCGCCTCCCCCTTCCTCCACTGTTTGATCCACTAGAACTTCCTCTTCCACAGTTCACACCAACACTTGTTCCTCCCATCCATAAACTACCTCTTGCAGTCACAACTTTACCCCTACCCCTACTTGGACTTTTAGTATTAATTGGGTCTTTAACCAAAGGTCTACCCTTCTTTTTTGGTGGCTGAGGTTGTTGACTAGGTGGGTTTGATTGACTGGGTGGGTTTGATTGACTGGGTGGGTTTGATTGTTCATCTGTTTCCTTATGTTTGCTACACCCCTTTCTATTATGACCAACTTCACCATAATTGTGACAAGTCATTGATCTTGGAGGCTTTGCAACATGTTTTTGGTTTTTTCATTTCAGACTTATCCTTTTTCCTATTAATAGGGGGTCTACCTGGCATCCTTCTTTCTAAAGGTGGTTTCATTGGCACATGTTTGAATTTTCTCCACATATCTGAACCACCAACTGTCAAAATATTGAATTGATAGATAGCTTTTTATGTGCTTACCTTAAATGCATCATTAACATAAGCATCTGGATTCAAATTGATGAAATACATGGCAGTGATAGAATGAGGGCATGGAGTTCCACTTAACTGCCATTGTCTACAACTGCACTCCCTTTTCTCTACGTCAACAATGTATGCCTCAAGACCATTCCCTTGCTTCACTTCAAATTGATGTCATCCACTTGGACTCAAACTCCATTTCCTATGAATTAAATGGCAACTAAAGAGTTAGGTAACATTATATGTATATAATAGGTAGCTATAACTAATGTAAAGAGTATACATTTGAATTTTCGTATGCAAATCCAAAACCTTCCTAATGTTAGGGAAAATATCATCAGCACAATTTTGACACTCCTTCATTAGTGTATAATTCCTTGTCATGACATAAGATCTGATGTCTTCAAGCATACTAATTATTGGTTTTCTTTGAAGAATGATCTTGACCATGTCTCTGGATTTTTTTCCATCAAATACTCATAAGCTCCTGAACTTGCAGTTTTGATTTCTTCCATTGTATTTAGGAACTTTTGCTGATATGATGCCTTTGATGCTTGCCAAAACAGATTTCTAAATAGAACCCCAGGGTATATCTTGTTAAAATTGGCATAAATATGCCTAGCACATTGATAACATCAAATTATCCTGAATATTAAGTGTCAATTTCCCCCGATAATGCTTGTAATTTATATCATTTATATGGATTTATACTTGTTTTTCATTATATTTCACTTTCAGGTAAATTACGAGCATTGGAGCTAAAGAGACGCGGAATTGGAAAGTTTATTAAAGATTTATCATAGTATGCTCACTTTGAAGAAGTTACGGCGTAACTCCTCTCTCACATTACGCCGTAACTAAAGCGTGGCTCAGAAAACCAACTTATTAGAAGATTACGGCGTAACTCTCCCAAAGATTATGACGTAACCATATTAGGTCAAATGAGGTTCCGCGCCGCTGATAATTACGCCGTAAATCATGCACCAACTACGGCGTAACCAAGATTTATTGAAGATACGGCGTAACTCCTTCCTGAGGTTACGCTGTAACCAGCATTATTAGTGCATTTTACGAAGAATTATATGTTACGGCGTAACTCTTTTAATAGTTACGCCGTAACCAAGATCTGGCCTATAAATACCCCACGATTTCCAGCATTTCAAAGCATCCCATTTTCACACACAACAATCCGAGAACATGAGAAGAAGCCAAAGGCAGATCTAGAGGAGCATACGGAGCTATCTCCAAGGGAGAAATCACTCCCCTACGATAAGCATTAGCTTTTTATCTTTTCTTTTTCTTTCGATTCATGTACTTCGTAACATTAAACATTGAATTGCTCTTGTATGGTTAATATGAGCGGCTAAGCACCTCTTGGTGTTGGCCTAGTTATGAATCCTTAATTGTTTTGTTTGCGTTTACATTTGCTTCCGTATAATTATTTCTAAGTGTGTGCATGCATAGTTTATTGGTAGCTACCCTTGTTTCGGTAGTTTTGAATGGCGGTAGAGGCTAGTTGCTTAGGAGATATGACCAACTGACCCTAAGTGAGTAGACTGAGACAGGAAGGGTAAGATATGACCAACTGACGACCCTTTCTACTTGTGCGATTTGACCAACTGATCACCTACCGTTTGGATGAACTTAAGAATTAGGGGGTGAGTGTCTAAGATGCTAGCGCCCGGGCACTCACTATTATAAATCTAGCATGTAGTGGAACTTAATGACTTGGCTTAGGGGACCAGGAACAACTGGACTTATGAGGGGACACCTGACTTCTCCAGTGGTGGCTCTTTGCTGATAGGTTAGGATGAACTGACCAAATGTTGTCCTCTCGACTTTGACCCCACCTGAAGTAATTGGAAGTAATTAGACATAAACATTACTAGTTAGGATGAATAACTAGGTTAGCATCACTCTTCTCTTTTGATCACATCCTTTGCCTTTATTTGCTTTAGTAATTAATTAGTTAATTCCTTATCGAAATCATATTTAAAATCTGTGACACCTAGACTTAGTATTAATCCACACACATAACTCTTGGGACGACCTCGGTTTTACCGAATACTACACTACACACGACCGGGTACACTGCCCGTTAGTGCATTAGGGTAGACCATAGGTATAACGAGTAATTATAAATATTAAAACCTGGTCAGTAAAACCTGCATCAAGTTTTTGACGCCGCTGTCGGGGAGTTTTTTTAGGATTTTTTATTAAGTCTATTTTTAATTTTCTTTCTTCTAAATGTCAGGATACAAGACTAGAAGCTCGAGGCCATTTTTGGCCACCCCATTCAATGATCCGGACGAATAAGAATCCAGGTTGGCGTTTCTACTCATGCTCGACATACGTAAGTTTGTCTCTTGATCAAAACAATAATAATGTGACATTTTACAAGTTGCCTCTATTTTCTTCATTTTATTTACATGTCTTTCATTTTACAGAACTCGAGTTGTCCCTTCATCGGTTGGGTGGATCCGCCGATGTGCGGCCGATCTTTAGACATCATCCATGGTCGACTTAGGACCAGGAATGCTTGGGAAGACGTGATGGCGTTAGAGCAAGAGAGGGCTGACTGGGAGGAGCACAAGGCAAACGAGGAGGAGACCCGAGAAAACCAGGCGGAGCTTCGGGCAAAAATGGAGGAGCAGTGGGCTAACAAGTTGAGGAAATACCTTATCATCAGTTGGGTTTTCTTTGCTTCTTATGTTTACCTGCAAATTTGACCATTTGGGTTTGGTCAATGTGGGTTGGTTTTTTGGGTTTCTGGTAGTTGATGGTGTTTATGTTAGGTGTATATGAACGATGTCTTATGTTGATGGTTGGTTATGTAATTTATGTACATTATTTTATGACAACAATGGTTCAAGTATATTTAATTATCTAATTTGATTTGTGTTATTTGTTTGTTAAGTAGGATTATGATTGTTTATGATTTGTGTTATTTGTTAGTGAAGTAGGACTATGATTTGTGTTATTCATTTCATTATGCAAGTCCATAAATATGCTTTAAAAGTCAAACATAAACCTTTGGTTGGTCGTGGGTTGGATGACTAACATGACTAGAAGTTGTGGTCTGTGTGTTCAGTAAGGTTGGATGGTGGAGTAGAAACAGTGTTTGGGGTATGCGTTGAAGATAAAGAATTGTCAGTGTGAGGAGTGTCAGGGACAGAGGGAGTAGGACTGGTTGTGGGTTGGATGGCTATCATGAGTAGAAGTTGTGGTCTATTGTGTTTAGGGTGAATTGGTAGAGTAGAATCAGTAACACTTTAGCTGAATTTGTGAATGAATCTTTAAACATATGTTAAAGAACCAGTTTTAATGATTTAGTTATTGTCTTTGGGATTGAATGGCCTGTTTGTTGTAATACTGATGATGTCAACCAGTTCACACAAAAAAAAATATTGATGGAGTAGTAGTGTATCGTTTATGTGTTGATAATCAACCAAATACTTATGCAGGTTCATATAGTGGCAATGAAGCAGCTCAAGCTTTACTACTGCGCAATAGCTTAACTAATTGTAATAGAATGTAGTGTAGAGTAACAGTTAGTTAGCCAATGTACTTTACTCTTGTATAAAAATCCATGTTAGGAGTGATTTAGATTGTGGAATGAGATTGTTGGGTTGCTATTTGATCGTAGTTGACTAAAAAATCCAAAGCTAACCCACATCAGTTTTGACTTATTTCAGTCAACAAACATAAAACAGAAATAAAGACATACCAGTTGTCTTAATCATCATTGTCTAACAAACATAACATAAATACAGAAATAGCAATTTTCTTAATCTAAAACTCACAAACAACCATAAAAACTTAAAAGAAACTGTTTTTGTCACTCATACATAAAGGCATTCAAATTGCGGCTTGTTTGGAAACCTTTCTGGTACTCTTTCTCCTCTGACTACCAACCTCTTGGGTTGATTGTGAATCCATTGGTTGACTTGGTCTTACATCAGTTTCAGTTGGTTCAGTGTCTGCAACACCCTTAGATCTTGCCTTCTTCTTGACTTTACCCTTTGCATTCTTCTTTCTTAGACATGTACATGCTCTCTTTTTTATCACCGGTTGTACCACATTTGCTACAAGTGACAGTCTTTCCCTTTTTTGAAAGCTTCCCACACTTGACCAATTTCTTCAACGCATTCTCAGTCGTCTCATGTTTGGTCACTCTCCTCTTCTTCCTTGGTCTGCCAACTAGAACATGATGGTGTAGGGCCAATAAGATACTAGGGATGTTGCACTTAAGCCAAAATTTAATGTTAGCAATGCATTCTATCTTAAGGTTGTGCGTCTCCTTCCATGTATTTAGCCAATATGTTTGATGTACCTAATTCTCAGGTATACCCACCTCCCTACCATCATTTTCCATGTTATACATTGCTGCTATAACATGTTTGCATAGAATACCGGTTAGCTCCCATCTCCTACAAGTACATGTCCTTAACCTCATTTCACCACACATTGGTCATTCTATGGTCCCTTACACTAGTAAATGTCAGCCCTATTCCAAATAACATCATAATCATTAGCTTCTCGCTTAATAACTTCATAAATGGATGTTGCGGTTGGGGTTAAGGGACCATTAGACTTTTCTATGAGCTTTTGCACATTCACTATCCTCTTCATCAACTAAACCCTAATGTATTCCAAACACCCTATTATTGGTTTATCTCTACCATGTACCAATTTACTGCTGAGTGACTCACAAAGGTTGTTGAACAGAATTTCACACTTAGCTCTCCCTGTTTTTTTATTAACGAATAAGGATAAGTTAATGTCCACTATATACACAATTAAAGTACAAATATAAAAAATGATATAGCTGAAAAATAAGCCCTTGACCATGAGGTTGGTGGAATCTTTTTTAACCACTCATGAGCTTTTGGGTCATAGGATTTCAGATCCTCCATTAGTTGTTCAAACTGAGGCATAGTGGTGGTTGTTGCACACTTCCACATAAAATCCTTGTAAAGCATTCTTTTGAAAATCTACTTCATGTTCTCATGGATGTGTCTAACACAGAATCTGTGTTCAGCAGAAGGAAAAAGCTCTTGAATAGCTGGTAGAATACCCTGTTACAAGTAATACATAGTGGATTAAAACATTACTTATGTGTAACAACTTATTTCGTAATCAGTGTTAATGATATTTATTATACCTTTTGTCTATCTGAAATGAAAGTGTAGTTATAGTTTGGCTGTAAATCAAGGTCATCACCTAGATTTTTTAGGAACCATAACCAAGAACTCTTGCATTCGGCCTCAACAATAGCATATGCAAGAGGGTAAATACCATTTTTACCATTAATACCAACAACCGTCAAAATTGTCCCTGCATATGGTCCTTTTATGAAAGCACCATCCAATCCCAATATCTCTCTTCTTGTAGATCTATACCCAGCTTTAAGTGCACCAATACACACATAAATTCTTTTTAATACCCTTGAATTAAGAGTCAGATATGTGTTGGTTTCCACCTGGATCTTGACTGTTGTGTCTGGGTTTTTTGATTTGAGCTCCATAGCATAATCTCTAAGGAGGGCATACTGTTGTTTGTGATCACATGTCATCTTCTTCTCAGCAATTTCCTTTGCCCTGTAAGCTTTATCTAATGATACGTTTATTTGTAACCTCTGTTTTAATTCAAGTTGTAATGCTTTAACTGAGATTTTGGAATTTCTATGAAGAATCTCGATGACATAAGTTGACAGAAACCTAAATGTAGCAGTGGTAACATCTCTTGTTTGGATACATTTATGAGCATCTTTCAATGTTTTTACCGACCAACACTGCTCATTCCCCCACTTTGAGACGAGTAGGTCCCATGGGCAAGGGGGTTTATGATTCTTGAGTTTATATCCTTTAGCACTAACATCCTTTCATTTCATGTTCTTATGCATTTTGGTTTTCTCAAATTGGCCCCGAGTCTTTGAGGTGGATGGCGTATCCTCTTCTCTGTTAGGTATTGGATTGAATTTTGTTGCACCATCCACAGTGTCGTAGCACTTAGCTCTGACCCTATTGTTATCACATATTAGAACCGAAATAGCTCTCCTTGACTGCAATGCATGCATCTTCACCTTTTCAGTCACTTCTTTTCTTGTAACAAACTCTTCTCCCACCTTAAATGCACCTTTTTTTATTTTAGGCTTACCATTATAATTCCTTCTCAATAGCTTCAACCTTCTCTTTCTTTGACCTATACCTTGTTCAATAGATGCTTCATCAGCACTATCAAGATCATCCATTTCAACTACAGGTGCAAGTACAAGTTCAATAGACTCTTTCAGAGGAAGTTTGACAGCAACTTCTCTCCTATTGTCTTGAATGTTTGAATCCAGCTGAAATGAGAAACCACGCATGTCAACCTCAGGTTCAGGTATTGGGGCATCATGTTCAAAATCACTACCACCCCCTTATAGTTCTGGTTCTTTCCTCTGGGCAAGGGCGTCTTCAATATCAAGTTCTTCCCTTTGCACAACTTCCTTATCAACCTCTTCGACAGTATTTCGGAAAATCACACCTCCATTTTCTGGATATAAGTACTCTTCAATCATTTATGCCATATCTTATGGCCTATCATCAAAGCATGTATCCTGTTCCAAATTCACTGCACTATCTTGCTGGAACAAGTCGTCATCAAAATATGTCTCAACTTGTTTACGCTTCGAAGGCATAAAACCACCCACAGGGTCACAATCACTGTCTTCCATCAAATTTAAGTAACTGAATCCATGGGTTGAGGATTTTGGCTCATTTTCACAATGCAGGAATCCTACATTATCAGCATTAACAGTACTTTCAACCAATTGACAAACATTGGTGGTTGAAGCTTGCGTTGGTGCTATTTCATCATTATACCACTCTAACAGCAACAATTTTCCTTTGTTCTTCTTAACAGGTGCACTAACCACGTTATCCTCAACAATCTCTTCAATCACTAGACCTTTTGAGGACGGAAAACCCCTAACCAGCAATATATGTTTTTCTACCAAAGATACGTCAGTCTCTATATAAACATCTATTTCCTTGTACCTAGGGACAAATTTTAAAAAATGTCCGTACGTCCTGATCCGACATCAAAGGAACTAATCCATCATCTAAAGACAGGCCTGGGACCCTAAAATGGGTAAACAACAATTGTTTATTATCACACAAACCCAATCCAGCTAAGATTTTGACCATCTCGCGCATGGAGAACTTGTCACAATCAATTAGGTCTACATGATCAACCATAGCAAACTTGTACACTCTACCAGGTGGATTATAAAACTCACCGGTGTGGTGGATTTGAATAGTGAAGAGCTTTGGGTAGGATTCTGGAAACATAAATCAACGAAACAAAAAACCCAAAATCAAAAAACATCTGCAACATTATTATGAATCAAGGTAACCTGCTTTACTTTCCGGATATACATTGCATGGTCATTCGAACCAAAAGTACAAAAAAAATTGTACCGTATACAAAGCAATATTCGGAATCGGTGAACTCCGAGCTCTAATTTGCTAGCCAGCCATGTTGGATCTACTGTTAATTGAGGTGATTTGGACAATATAGAAGTTAGAAGTAAGGGTTCGATTGAATAGGTGTGTAGGTGTGTTAAGTGTTAATAAATGAAAGAAGTAAAACTTTGTTGCAAAGAATGCCCCTCAAAACAAAGGTAGGTGAAATAGTGGGCCTGTCAGGTGGATTTGATGGTGGGAAAAGTGAAATAACAAAAATATTCTCACATGCAACGCACCTGAGGACCAACTAACGTGAAAAACTAACGACCGTTAGCCAAAATTGGCTTTTTGCAACTACAGTAACCCTTCAAGGGCATAACTTGCAGAAAAATGAAAAGTCAGGGACATTTCTTGCAGATTTTTTTTTGCGGACATTTTTTGTATTTTTCGAAAAGTTTAGGGTCATTTCTTGCAGTTTACTCTTAAGTTAATAATAATCCTTTGGTCTAGCGTATGTTAGTTTAATCTGTTAAGTTTTCTCATGTGCAACATATATGTGAGTACATAAGATTCACCTAACTTAATGAAATGCATCTAAAATATGTATATGCATCGAATTTTTTGCTATAATATATATTATGGTGCATCTAAAAGGTTAGAACGCATCTAATTCAAGTCGATGCATCTTTAATTTATGGTTACAGTTATTTCTCAATTTCTCATTTTAAAATTTCTTCTCATTTGATCCCAATTCTTTAATTTAATTGGCTTTAGTTTATAATATTTATATTATTGTTTAATGATAACTATAACATAAAACTGAATTGTCTTCTTTGTAGCATGTGTTCATAAAACTGAGGGTGCATTTGGTTTGCAATTAATAATAACTATTGGCATGAGTTTGATAATATGTTGTGATAGGTGTGAGAATAGATTTCTAAACTCATCATTATAGGCAGGTATGGGACACTCTTATTTGTGGATTTCAACCAATATCAAAACTCATATTTCTCAACCAAACATCTTTAAAACATTCCCCATTCCAAAACCCATAAACCAAACGCACATTGAGTTGTATTTTTCACATAACATGAACTAACCCATTACCAAAATCATAGCCAAATAACTTTCAAAATTCATAACCATCTTAAAATTTGCAACTTTATAACATATACTTATATCACATCATCAACACCCACGAGTGATTCAACAATCAACACCCACCAAATTATATTTTTGATTACTTTACCTGTAGAACTTTTTTGGTTGCATACTCGGATGCAGATTGGACTGATTCCCCGACTACTAATCAGTCAACATCAGATTATTGTGTATTTTTTTAGAACAATTTATTGTCGTGATCTTCCCATCATCAGGTTACGCTTTCTCGGTCTAGTGCAAAGGCCGAGTATATAAGTATTGCTAATGCTGTTGCTCAGACTTGTTGGTTGCGGAATCTGTTACGAGAGCTTCATACACCTTTGTCTTCGGCTACGTTGGTTTATTGTGATAATGTTAGTGGGGTTTATTTGTCCTTCAATCCTTTACAACGTCAATGCACAAAACATATTGAGATTGATATACATTTTGTACACGATTTAGTTGATGCTGGTCAGGTTCGAGTTCTTCATGTGACTTCTCGTTACCAGTTTGTGGACATCTTTATTAAGGACTACCGTATGCGTTATTTGATGATTTATGTTCCAGTTTGACACTTCATTCCTTTTCCGCTTAAATTGCGAGAGGTTGTTAGTGTATTATTATGGGAAATGATAAAGAGGCCTAATTGGGAGGCCTAAAAAGAGGTGTCATCCTCCGGTTGGTGATATCAGAGGGACCAACTTTTAGTGTCACCAATCAAATGATGACACCTCGGTTTATGCCTCTTTTTAAGCCTACCATTAGGTCCATATATCATTGCTCTATCTATACTACTTTATAATATATTTAGGACTTTTATTTTTAGAAGTCTTAAAAATTTTAAGCTTACACACTTGCTATTATTAGAAGTCCTTTTTTCAAAAATAGAAAATAGAAATTCAATTTAATTAAAGAATACAACTACTAATGCAATATGCACAATGAATTGATGCACTAACATATACTCTATTGACCGGTCAACACATACAATTAATGATGTTCTTTAAAACACCCCCTTTATGAAAAATACAATTAATAAAACACATTGTACAAACCAAACAAGCTACTTGACACAATAAACAAACAGAATAATATAAACCAAGCAAAGCTCCATCACACTTAGTAATGTGTAGATATTTATCGTACAAATTTAATGAAGCATATCATACCATCTCCTACCTACTTGCGACTACAAGCCAATGTTAAACACTATGATCTTTTACACCCATAATATTAAGGACTACCGTATTTATATTGTCGCAACATCGCGTGGTTATCCTGCTATTAGTATATAAAATGGTTTGCTATGATTAAAGCTATTACATCCTAAATTTATCGAATAAATTTATTATCATAGTAAATGTGTAATTGAAATATATTGTTTGCTAAAACTTTTAAATACATAGTATCCGCCGCCGTAACGCGCGGGTACTCTGCTAGTTATTATTAGAGCATCCACCATGCTCAAGTCTTTAAAGACTTTTCACATTTAATAACTCCTCTTTTTATTATTGAAAAAATCATCTAAAATTCATTAGTCCAATGTCACAAGTCTTTTAAAAAGGGGTTGATTTGCACACTTTTATTTTCTATTTGCACATTCACAGTACAAGTAATTAAAGTAGAATTTTAATATGGTACAACTTATTGATGTGATAATTAGAGTGTCACAATTAAAAATAAAAGTGTGCAAATTAATTCTCCTTTCATAAAGCTTTGTAATTAATAAATAAATATAGTAAAATAACATCAATAGAGAGTGAAAAGCTTTTGTCAAAAACTTAAAGTTAACCAAATTATTTCATAAATCTTTTCAAAAAGCTTTTACCTCAATAGAAAAAACTTGTTAAATAACTTTGTAAAATAGTAAAAAGGTATTAAAAACTTGTACATGCTCTTGGTTTGGACCCATTCTAGTTTATTGAGAGTTCTAACTCACTTATTATACTTTACGGTATATTATAATTTCGCATTATCTATTAATCCTGACAACAGTATCTAGTGTCCCAGTAATTTTGTGAGCGGATAAAGTTGATTATACAGAAAAGAAAAAGAAAACAACTGAAAGCACATAAAACACCCCACCAAACTCATTACTTTCACTTTCATCCAAACCCTCATATCCATTTTCTCTCTCTTCACATCTTTATGTGTTATTGTGTTTTCTTGATCTTCTCTTCTTATACATCAATATTCTCAACTTGTGTTCTTTGGATTCTTATTATCTGGACTTTATAAAACCCACATTTAGTATCACCAAAAACAACATTTCCAAAGCTCAAAAGCATATCTATAATGGCTTCTTCACTAAACACCATTATTTTGCCAGCTTATTTTGCTAATTCTAAAGAAACACAAATAAACTCAAATGGGTATCTTTCAAATTCAGCTATTTCATCAGATTTGACAAAAAGATCAAATCTTTTGTTGGATCACAAGGGTTTGAGTTCAAGTTCTTGGAGTGCTAAAACCCCTGTTGATGTATGTTATAATTTTAAATTTTGTTTAAATTATTTTTATACTAATGGAGTTTGGATTTTTTTTTGACATTTTTGTGTTTGTTTTGGTGTTAATATAGGCACATGCATCACTATGTGTGAATAAATCCATGAGATGGTGGGAAAAGACACTTAAGCCCAACATGATTGAGATAAATTCCGCTCAAGAATTGGTTAATACATTAGCAAATGCAGGGAGTAAATTGGTCATTGTGGAGTTTTATTCACCTGGTTGTGGTGGCTGTAAAGCATTACACCCAAAGGTATATATGAACATATTTAATAACACATCCATTACAGTAAGATTTATAAAGTTCATTTTTTTAGTAACATTTTTTTGTCTTGTTAAATAACAGATCTGTCAACTGGCTGAGTCAAACCCTGATGCAATTTTTGCTCAAGTGAATTATGAAGAACTGAAACCTATGTGTCAATCTCTACATGTTCATGTTTTGCCATTCTTTAGATTCTACAAAGGTCATGAGGGCAAGATTTGTAGCTTTAGCTGCACTGTTGCAACTGTAAGTGCCCTTTTTTTTAGTTAAAGGTTTGAGATTGTTTAATTTGATTTGAGTTAATATTTGATCTGTATCATGTCAAAAAAAAAAAAAAAAAAAATTATTGGGTCAAATGGATAAGGGGAAAAAGTGTATAATTTATAAGAGTTAGGATCAAATAAGAAGAATAGTAAAAATAAAAAGGATAAGAAGTAACCACAACCACACATTCTAGATGCACCTACAAAAATGGATGCATCTTCATTCAAATTTTCCCTCCCATATTAAAATGTGTGGCTATAATTACTTCTTACCCTTCTCATTTTAATTATTATTCTTATTGGATCCCTTCCCTAATTTATAATACTTTTTTGTTTTTTCTAAACAGGATACTCCGTGTATTATAATGTGGCGTATTAATATTTTAGTTAGGGGTGACAACTCGGGTTCGGGTTGACGGTTTCGGGTTGACATGTTTAATTTATTTCCAACCCGAACCTGACATGTTTAATAAAGATAGGTCGATCCAAACCCGACCTGAAATCTATTTAGACTCAACCCGAACCTGTTGATTTTCGTGCGAGTTTCGTGTTGGGTCAGAAATTCCCACCCCTACTTTTAGTCATGATCTTTTATTTGTTTTGTTAACTTTGAAATAAAAAGGTCAGATTTAACATCTAATGTTATTATGTTAGATCAGAATAAGAATATGGTTTTCAATGGAATTATTGTATAGTTTATATGAATGTTAAAATTAACAGTCAACTAAAGTACTAAACCATACATAAGTCATATTTTGATAACATAAAATTTAATGTGAAAAAAGATATTGGCTTTATAAGATTAATTTGCTAATGAGGTGAAACTTGATTTTATGCCTGCAGATCAAGAAATTCAAAGATGCATTGTCAAAGCATAAGCCACATGTTTCCGATCTTGGTCCAGCTAAAGGATTAGAAGAGTCCCAGCTGTTAAACTTAGCTTCAATTGGTGAAATTTCATATAATGTGCCATTAAAGTCAACTGAGGATGATATGATTCTTAAAGAGAGGAATCATTCAAGCAAGAAGTTGCTCCTTGCATAGCTCGATGGTAGTTTGACATGGGTCGAGTCATGAAAACAGTTTCCTTGCAAAATGCTCGGGAAATGTTTTTTAGCGAGACTTTCCACTCGAACCATTGTGACACCGAGAAATCTTGGTGTATCGGATTGAGTTAGTATTTAGTAGACATAAAGTTGTACATAGTTACTTAGACCTAAATAGGGCTTATTGGTTTTTAGTTGAAGGATAAGCCCCTACTAGTTTAATGTTTGTTAAAGATTATCTTTAAAAATTGTATCTTTTGATATGTGGTTCTTGATTATAAAGGAAATTAGTGCCAAGAACTTTTGATATCCATGAGATCAAGTTAATCTTCCGATTCCGAAACATAAATGTCAATCGTTCTAACCATCTTCTTAATTAACCTTCCAATAACAAGGCTACTGGAGTTTTTAGACTCCCTTGGGATGTTCAAGTCATTGTCCCTATCCCCCGGGGTGTCTAAATAAAATGCCTGAAGTAAGTTGATCGTTTCGTCTCCTAAAACAACTATGAAAGGTGGAGATGGAATGTCAACGGGCATAATACACTCTAAATCGGTACTAACCAATGTCACCCCAGACTCTCTTAGGATTGGGACAAGATCATCAGCACTTGACCCAGGGTGTTATATCATGTGTGATGCATAAGTTTCAAAACGATGAGTTCTCATGAATTATTGTTGCTAGTGATGATAAGTTTCAAAAAGACGAGTTCTCATGAATCCTTGTATTTGGCTTAAAAGGACTACTTGGCGTAACATAATCCAGTTATACTTTAAAGCAACATATAGCTTGTTCAATTTAAAAGCAACATAACTGCTTATTCGATAAGAAAATCATTACATTCTTTTTTCTTTATTCTTGGTGAATTTGTTTTGAGAAAAGTGCGAGACAACCACTAAACTTGTGGCCTTTTGTATGCTATAGTTTCCATCTTGACACCTAGCACTTTAACGAAGTATCAATTTACTTATCTACAAATCATCTCTCATTTTCATTGTTTACCCTTACTAAAATGTATATGTAAAAAAACTGTGTTTATCACTTGGTAAGTTGGTATCATTACTAAAAGAACAAAAAGGTATTTTCAAGTCTAAACCATATACGACATTACGACCTTAGATAGCAATGAATATGCTGTTGGGTTTTTGGGCTATTCATACCATCAAGAGTTCTTTCGACAATCTAAAATAAGAATTTTTTTTCGCGCTGCCGGACAACAATAATTGTGTCGAGGGGATGAGTTGTAAAAAGAAGGCTATATGTTGTCTAAAATCAGGGTGAGCAGTGAGCTTTCTCATTCTAGCTTTTTAGGCCTTGTCCAAAAGGTTATAGAAGCCCAGAATAATAGTCAGTTGGGTAACTAACTTAATGAGCCCAAATGATGGTGCCCATGCACCACTTAACTATTGGGTTTAGGACGATGCTAGGCTTGCTAGCTACTATATTGTTATGGCAATAACTTATATTATGTGTTTTGATTCTTAAACTCCATCAGTCAGCTAGAATCTGGTTTCATTGTAATTAGTTGCTTCATGACTTCATGAGTATTTAAAGGTTTTTACGTCAGGTAATCAACTAAAATCTAAACTGTACTTGTGCAATATCTCTATGTTTCATAAAAACATAATAACGGTAATTTGTAGAACATGCTCCTAGCTTGCAATACCAAATAGTCAAGTATCGCCACTTCTAACATAACTTCCCGCTCTAAACAGCATTCGTGAAGTGAAAGAAGATTCGTATTACCATATTACTATGCAACACTTCAATTTTTGACCTTCAGTAACAAATCCAAATGTGAAGTCCCTAACTGATTATCAATATCAATACCGCCCTAGAAAACTCCACGTAATAGTTAATTTTATAGTAGCTATGCAATAATTTGGTTATACACACCTATAATTTAAGCACACCTATAAAAGTAATCATCACAAATTATATCAAGTGAACAAGTATTTTTCTAAGAGCTAATTCTACGACTACCCCAGAAATACAACCACACTTATCCTATATGCCCTAAAAAATTTCTCTTTCTCCAAATGCCTCAGGGCGAAAGTCGCCCCGGGTAGGTGAGGGGCGACTCCTACAAAATTGTGACACGTGTTCCACTCATGTACTTGTTTTTTACATGTGTCGCAATTTTATAAGAGTCGCTCCCACCTATCTGGGGCAACTTTCATTCTGGGGCATTTTGAGAAATGAAATTTTTTAAAACATATAAGATGACCTCACTTGTACCTTTGGCGCATTTGAAGAATTACCTCTTTTTACTGTTTTATATATAAAAAAACACATGTCATCCAATGAATGGTTGACAAAGATTCCAAATAGCATGATCAAAGAAAATCTTCCAATGTGGCAATAAGTAGGTCCTCCAGACACTTGTGAGCAACGATAACAATGTAATAGATTTTGTGGATATTACACCTCAGATAAGGATAAGAACCTATTGCTTCTCATTGGTCAGTATCCTAACAATTCCCTCAATATCTACTGTATAATCAAACCATAAATTACAGCCACAAGATTGCCACTGCAATCAATATTACAAAAGGATACACACACATCACACATTTTCAACTCACCACTGCAAACCAACCTTCACATTCATACAACTTCCACCTAACCACAACCTGAAAGTATGGCAGCTGCACAAGCTCCGGTTGCGGTTTTCAGGCCGTGTGCCTCAAAAACCAGATTCCTAACAGGATCATCAGGGAAGTTGAACAGAGACTTATCTGTCAAACCTGCCAACACCTATTCATCCGCTTCTTTCAAGGTTGAAGCGAAAAAGGGCGAATGGCTACCTGGGCTGGCCTCACCTGGTTACCTCAACGGAAGGTATGTAGTGAGTATGCATTAATAACTGTACTATACAAACACACTACTTATCTGCTTATTTTCAAGCTAAACCTGCTTATTCACTCAGTTAACTAGAATAAGCAGGTTCGTACTTGCTTATTGTTAAGCAGATCAGCACCTTAATCCCAAACACACCACTAACTCTCAACTACTTATGTGATTTCACTTTACAGTCTTCCAGGTGACAACGGGTTTGACCCATTGGGACTTGCAGAGGACCCAGAGAACTTGAAGTGGTTCGTTCAAGCCGAGCTTGTAAACGGACGATGGGCCATGTTGGGTGTGGCTGGAATGCTACTCCCAGAGGTTTTCACAAGCTTTGGCATACTTAATGTCCCTAAGTGGTATGATGCAGGGAAATCAGAATACTTTGCATCATCATCTACCCTCTTTGTGATCGAGTTCATTTTGTTCCACTATGTCGAGATCAGAAGATGGCAAGACATCAAGAACCCAGGAAGTGTTAACCAAGATCCTATCTTTAAAAGCTACAGCTTGCCTCCTAATGAAGTTGGGTACCCTGGTGGCATATTCAATCCCCTCAACTTTGCACCAACTCCTGAAGCTAAGGAGAAGGAGCTTGCCAATGGTAAAAAAAGAAACTACCATCTTACCCTTGATACAACTACTCTTAGTACATTTTGATTAGAGGTGGTAAAATGGGCAGAAACATAACAGGTCAAAACGATTTTGGGTTAAAATGGGCATTTGTTATGGTTAAAATGGGCATTTTGGGTTAACACTTTTTGTCCAAAGTTTTTAAAACTTTTTATGAATAATTAGCTTGCAACATATGATTTAAAAAACTATATTTGATTTTAACGATGATCTAACTTTTTGAATAAGATAACTTGTGATGTTTTGTGAATTATAGTGCGCTCTGGCGACTTTCGACCCATTTAACAGTCACCGTTTTTTAATTTACACCTTAGAGCTAAAACTTACAGTACTACTTTATTTTTTAATCTCAGGGAGGTTGGCGATGTTGGCATTTTTGGGGTTCGTGGTTCAGCACAATGTGACCCAGAAAGGGCCATTCGACAACTTATTGCAGCACTTGTCTGACCCATGGCACAACACTATTGTCCAAACACTATCCGGAAACTAAAGATCTTATAGCTAAAGGAAAGCGAAAGAAAGTATCTTGTTTTGCTATGTTTGTGTAACACCCTAGATCTATGTTTGTAATGTACAGGGGAATATGAGATGGTAATCTATGATTTATTTGAACTTGTTGCCAGTTGACACCATCTCATTAGCAGAAAATAAATATCTTGATTTCGGGAAGAAGAACAAATCAAAGCAATTACAAGATGCATTAATACTTTATAGCTCATAATATACAGCTAAGCATTACATAACAGAATAAACTATAAGATCAAACTTGAGGATACCATGCACATTTATCGGGGGTAGAACTTGTACATATACTTGCTAAATGAGCATGACCGTTCAGCTTTGGTTATTTGTCATTAGATGATCTGGTAGCTGCAAAGAATCATAACATCATAATATTAAAAAAAAACATACACGAAAAAAGTTGCAATTTTATGAACACGATTATTTTAAAGCCTTACCTGGTGTTGAGAATATGAGTTTGCATCCATCATGGGAAGAGGACACTGGCCAGGTTCAGGGTTCCAGGCATGACACATATTGTCATTGTACATAGGTCTATGCATCTCAAACTGTGGTGTCAAGTTGCAATTCATGGAATAATCTAGAAATCCTTGCATATTTGTTGATGTCTCAGGCAGCTTCATTTCTTTTGGTTGTGCAAAATTAATAAATCCATACGGGAATTGTTCACCGAATTGCGGTGTCAAGTTTGATGTGCTGCACAATTCAGTTAAACCACCATCCTGTCTTGACTGGTCAACTTTGACATCCATATCTAGCTGTTTGCCAGCACTGAATAGACTAGTAAAACTTGGAACGGATACCCCAGAACACTCCCCGTCTCTGTAAGTAATACAAAATCAAAGCTATTTTCTAAGAATTCATCGGTGATACAAAATAAACTTTCTAAAAAAATATAATATTAATGTATGAGGTTAAACATAAAGCATTAAAACTCGAGAAAATAGACCAATTCAGTTTATATTTATTTGATAACAGTCGAACAAGTACAATATTGAAGAAAAAAACACTTCAAAAATAGTCAAATAGGTTAAACATGTCAAAAGTTGTCAATGTGCGTATTCAATTGCTTGCAACGTCCTAAAGCGTCTTATTCAAGTAACTAATATTATTACTTTAATTAAAAAACATAATTTTTGAAAGAGCTTGATACATTAATTTGACCACATTCAAAAATATGGAAAAAAGATGTTAGTGGGTCGTGTTGTTTCGACCCGCACATATATACACACCCATTTTGTCACCTTTGATTTACATCAATGAGCTCCACAAAATATGTTAACAAGATTTATGGAAGAGATTGATGTTAGGAGTCCACAGACCTGTGAGGCATGTAACTTTGTTTCTCTGGTAAAATCACATTTTGATTTTCGTTATTTGGAAGCCATGGTATAGTCTGATCCTCTTGATTATTGGCCATCATCATAGGAAAATTCAATCCATTTGGGAACTGTAATGCAACAGTTCTGTAAATATAATATTCTCAATGTATAACCAATAGCCCAAAATAAAATTTCAGTGTTAGAAATACCTGACTTGTGCAATCTAGTGGCATAAGCTTTTGCTGTCCAAAGTTATCCTGCCAAAAGCCATTTATTACTACTAATTATGGGCTGAAGTATTGGTAAGTAGCTGGTATATAAAATGCGTTTAAAAGAAATTACTAATATTGTCAGATATGTTGATACCTTGTGTATGCGAATGCGGTCTAGTGATTCCCTTAAGGAATCTTCCATCTGCTTAAGATGTTCAACATTGTCGATCTTGTCTGGATTACTCCAATAACTAATCAAGAGGACGCAAAATAAATTTTAAGGGAAATGAAGCACGCAATATACAGAAGATTGCGTCGAGTTTTTGTTTTAAAAAAATAAGAACACATGACGAGAACAGAAGAAAGAAACTAAGAGAAGGATTATAAAACAGCCAGCTAACCAGAAGTCAAATTTACCTTAATCGTCTATGCATGTCAGCTAACTGAGCTCGCAACATCATTGCATGGTTGCTTAAATCCTGAAAATATCATTCGACTATTAGAACATTTAATTGACAGAAGCATCTGATGTAACTTCCGATATAAAAGTAATTTGGCATGTGTATCTTGTGACCTCAGCTGATTGATTGCTGCAAAAACAACCAAAGCAAACCAAAATAAACTTTGATCAGATGTTGCACCACAACGAAAATATAGCTAAAGAAGATAACATAAATCTGATAAAAATTATCATCAACCTTGAACCCGCAAAGTCTTGTATATTTACATCATGGTCCAGCTTCTTGAACGTTTTCTTCAACGCCTATATGCTCAAACAATCAACAAATAATCTGATAATAGAAAATATGGAGTTTCATATAGAAGCACTCTTACTTCAAGGCTCTCCAATTTCCTGTTCAAGTTAAACAAGGAACAGTTGGTCAAATTTATAATTCACATTCGAAATAAAATAATCAAAAGATCACACGCAACAAACTGATTTCTTACCGTTTTGCTCTTTCTTGCGGTGTTAGTCGAGCAAACTTTGCAATAACCTCATCAATATTGCTGCAAGAAGAGAAGACATATTTAGAACTTTTTATTAACCGTGTGATGCTATAACATATTACAAGGATATCAGCTATGCTGCAAACATTACGTAAGTTGTGTGTTGAAAAAAATATATATATATATATATATATATATATATATATATATATATATATATATATATATATATATTTTTAACCCTGCATACATTACCTATGCTATGTATTGCAGAGGCAAAAGAAAATTACATTAGCGTTGCTAAAAATTATTTAAGTTAATTGTTGCAAAGGCAAAAACGTTTACATTAAACCCTTCTAAATCTCTGACATTAGAAACAATCACTCCCACATTAGCCCTAATATCACGCAACCTTCAGGTGCCACAAACATCATGCAAACCTGGGAACCACTAACATCACACATGTCCACACATTTTGTATACATTTGACTCATGACAACATCATGCAACTTCTTTTATTAGTTATGCAATGCTGTAGTATCCAAATGGAGATAGAATCCATGCTGCAAACATTACCATTGCAGAAAATCATGTTTTTAACGCTGCAAAACATCATTCAAGTTGCAAAAGCAAAAACTTACAACACATCTATCAAACCATCAACCTATTCATGCCTTACACTTAGACAATTAAAAAATGCTTTAAAGACCATTTTTCTGCAACCTATGTTAACTGACAACATACAAACACAAAAAATCCAATATGTTCACATAAGGGCGAAGCAACAAAGTTATTATCAAGGGTGCTAACTATTAGAGCTACAAACTTTTACGAGGGGCAAAATCACATAAATAGCCATATGTTAAAAAAATTTACACTACAATTTTTTTTGCTAGCGGCAAATGCCTGCCCTGTCCCCAACTCCCCCCACTGTTTCCGCCCATAAACACATCCACACACTATTTTCCACGGCCCGTTTTCCGGAAAAAAACCATCTGATTCTTATTACTCAATAACACATAATCACTAACATACAAAAAAAACACAATTAGCAAACAACCTCCGTTGTCCAGTAAACAATGTCGGCTTCCCCGTAGGCGAAAACATAAGAAGCACAATATCAATATCACACAAAACCGACAACTCTTTGGCCTTCTTCAAAATCCCATTCCTTCGCTTCGAAAACGTCACTTGCCGATTACTTATATTCTCTAACCTCTTAATCTTCAGCTTCACCCTCCCCATCCCTACAATCACCAAAACACAAAAATCATCATAAAACCATTAAATTATCACAAAAACTAAAAAATATATATATATAAAAAAATTACCCTAGGTTTTGAATTACTGAATGAAAAACGAAATTGAAAAATGATAAATGAAATTAAACAGATTTGATGAGATTGTATTATGATTAATTATAAAAATAACGATGAATTGATGAACAGTTTCAATAATTTGTGAGCATAAAAAGGGGGCTAACTTTGAGATCGTCAGCAATAAGCGGTAGAAGCGGATATTTGTCAGAAAATGAAAAAAGTTATATTTTGATTTTTATATAAATGTAATGTAAAAGATGCGTGAAGTATGTGATATGTAATGTGACAAGATATTTATATAAAAAAATTTATAAAAATGAGAATGATGATGTGATGATGGTTGTAAAAAAAATGTGACATGGTTTTCGCGGGAGTGTGACGTTCGAATTAGGAGGTGAGGAAACAAAAGGTGGTGATGTAATGAGGGGATTGTTTTGGAGATGGTACTTTGGGAAAGGAAAGTAGTGGTTTTAGTCCTTGGTGTTGTGAGATTTTTTTAGTTTTGTCTTTTTATTTTGGTGAAGGAGATGAGTCTGTTTCGAGTCGGATTTTTTTTAAAAGGTTGATAACGGGTAACGCGTGTTATGATATTAGACTAATTATAATGGTGAATGGTGGGTGAGGGGTCACTATTATCCCCTCCTCACCACTAGACTCATGCATGAGTGCGTGACCACCACTAAAAACACCCATCACCTCTGTTTTATATCGATTAGACATTTATGTCTTGGATCATTATTGTACTCATTCATGTATCATTACAATCTATCGTATTAGATTAGATGTTTATGTGTTTGTGCCATAAAACACAAGGTTTGTTATGTTGGGCCATAAAACATAACGGGAGTGGTTGTACCCGAGAAAGAACTCGACATCTAGCTTAGTGTCGGAAATATTGTAGGCGGCGTCAGGTTGGTTCTACCTCGAACTAGAACCCGGTATTTAGCTTTGTACTGAAAAAAGTGTAAGCGACGTTTGTAAGGTTTTCTCCGCCGAGAATGAGCTTGTTGTTTTAGTGAAGTAACTCTTGAATTGGGTACTCGGGGAGTGGAGTAGGGCGGATGGGAGATCCGCGACCGAACAACTATAAATCCTCGTGTCCGATTTGCACTTTCTTTTACTTATTGTTTTACTTATATACTTGCATTATGTTACTGCTTGTGTTATTGCTTTGTGTTTATCCTTGTGGCCTATGTTTATATGGTGATGTTATGTGCTCTTGTGTGAAAGACAATAGTGGAGTATCTGTACTGTTACTTTTTATACTATGTCAAACTTGATCAGGGATTTGATACAACAAGTTTTAAGATTTTAAACGGCAACGTATTCACACCTTCCCCCTCTACCTTTTCACAATAAATATCACTAAATAAGAATTATTAATCATTAGATGATATAAACGAATCTCGCTCGTATGGCTCACGTGATGTTGAGAGTTATATCCAGGTTTTTGTGATTAGAAATACAGCATACGTATGTATATTGTATATAAACGATTCCCTTTTATGAATTTCACGCTTACACACAAAAGACACATACGATGAAATTTAGATATGTGTTATCACATGTGACACATATATATGATACTCAAATATGTATAGACACGTAGGACACGCATGTATGAAAGCCTAATATATATGGACACACACATATGAAATACATAAGTGCGACCAATATTTACATATAAAACACATATTTAATATATACATATGCATAAACTCATTGTGAGGTTGCTAAAAAAAATTGGTCCATGGTTCTTAGACGATAGAACATAAATAACGTTATCCATGGTTCTTAGACAATAGAACATAAACAACTTTATCATCTTCGATCAATCTAAAAATGGAACACGAAGATTGCAGCTGGTAATATTCTTGTAAAAACTCTTATTTTTTATAATTGTAAACGAGCTTTCGAGCTTGAGTTACTAAATGAGCCTATCAAGTTCGATCTTTTATACGAGCATCTTACGCTTGAAAGTTAGATTATTGTAGGATTACAAAAAAAAAAGAGTTAAAAATTTTAAATGAGCTTCGAGCTCGAGCTCGAATAACAACAAAATATTCGAGCTCCAGATTGAGCCAATTTATAAAAATTTATTCGAGCTCGAGTTGAGCTCGATCTGAGTAGTTAATAAACGAGCCTAGCTCGTTTAAGCCAAAACTCGACTCTGCTCGGATCGTTAACACCCTTAATGGTGACCACCATCATCATTTATTTATTTATTTTTTATTTTATTTTTTGAGTGTATGTAGGGTATTTTGTAGGATATGTTTGTATAAAGTGGATATTTAAGAGAAAATTTCTTAACTGAACCATCAAGATATAAAAATACGAAAATGGACGGCGGAAATTTATTTTTACCAAAATGAACTTTTCGAAAATAATAGTTGGATGCATGACATTTGTCATAGCATACGACTATTAATAAGTGTGCATTATGATATGGTATGCGTTTTATGCTCTACGCCGATTTATTTATAGCTACATCTTATGCGCTGTGATGCACCACTTTTACATCTTGTGAAATGCACACCTTATGCACCGTGATGCACTCACTATGCGCCCTTATGCACCACTTTATGCACCGTGATGCACTCTAATGCACCCACATTATGCGTCGTGATGCACCTCTCTAAATGTTATGAGATTTGAACAGTGGATGAAGATGGTAGGTTAATTGGAGATGTGAATAAAGAATAAATGATGAAGTAATAAATGCTGATAAATATGTTAGTTGAAGATGAAGTGATTTAATAACCATTTTGGCGTATAATACTTATTCATAAAGTGAACTCAATTGGGTCAATAACTTTACGAAGAGTTTTCACTAACACACTTTAAACTAACTGAATAACCTATGTACAATTATGTGAATGCAGAATAATGTTTAGCAACAACCAATGCTTTAAAACTTCTGTACACAAAAAGAAAGAACACCAAAGCTTAAAAGATTGTGCATAAAACTTACGCGCTGTGATGCATAAGAAATGGAGCCGTGATGCATAACGCTTATACGCCTTGACGCACAATCAAGCGTCGGTGTGGACAAGAGCTTATGCACCGGTGTGCATAGTTTTATGCACCTTGCGCCATTTTAGGAAGTGAAAAAAAATGGTCTGAATTGGTAAAAGGGGTATATTATTAGGTTTGTTTGGTAATCAAGTTTATTTTTAATGGTGATGACCATTGCAGGTAAAATGTGATGATAGTGGTGATGTACTGAATGGTGATGTGGCATTGACGTGGAAGTGATGGCAATAGTTATGTGAAAGGTGGCGTTTAGATTGATTTAGCAGTCTGCTCATGAGAATTTTTGTCCACTTTTAGTTACGTGATATGTAGAAAGTTAGTAGTAAACTTAAATATAGATTAGGGACTTAAGTGTACGTTATAATATTGATTAGGAGTAGAATAGAATTAGGATTAGCTAGCTTGGTGTGCAAGGTAAGCTAAGTTTCATGAGGAGGTCGGTTAGGGTGTTTCATAAACCGACTCTTATATGGTTTTCTACCCCCTCATCTCTATAAATAGAGATGAGGGGGATGCTAGTGATTAACATTTTTCTTCCACAACTGTAAAAGCTTTATTGTTTAATAAAGGGTTCGTTGAGGTATCTCGTGTGCATATACATTCGGTTTAACTTGTAGTATTTTTGTTTGTCGGTTTGTTTGTTCTTCAACGGGTTACGTTTAAAGTTTGTTACTTGTGCTCAATACAACTCGCGATATAGCATTCCACGATCGAACTTCGGGTTTGTTGTCATTATTATCCAACAAGTGGTATCAGAGCCAGGTTATTGTCTTGAAGTTCGAGTGCTAGATCAAGGTTTCGAGTTCGTTCGAGGTTTTGAGGATCGGTTTCGGGTTCTGTGAAAGTAGCAATCGATAGTCGAGAGGTTTTATCAGAAAAGAAGTATTTTAAAAATAAAGGTGGTGACCTGTGGTTTTTTTATTCTTAGAACTAAAGTGACATAATATACTTATTATATTATATATCATACATCATGTCAAGAATACTACAAAAGTTAGACAAGGAATTTTCATCTTATATATACGAATTCAAACTGGTTCGACGTTTACGATCGATTAAGTTTGAAGGTTTCTTGTTGCGGGTTATTCTTGTGGTTCAAGTTAATGGTTGGGTTTAGTTGTTCGAAATCCAGGGTTTAGGGTTATTCTAATTAATTCGATTTGTAAGAAGGGTTTATAGAAACAAGGGGTATATTGCAGACGGCTTGTGAGGCTTGTCGGTAAAGTTGGTTAAGAAACAACTTGACAAGGTTTTTAGCAAGGTATAAGAAGAATGGCTAGTTTTATAACTAGGTTTGACATCGAGAAAATCGATGGGAAGAATGACTTCGGGTTATGGCAAATAAAGATGTGTGCTTTAATGGTACAGCAAGGTTGTGATGTTGCATTAGAGACATTACCCACCGACATGGAAGCAGGATAAAAGGCTACTTTGATGAAGAAGGCATACAATACCTTGATTATATGCTTGGGAGACCGGGTTTTACTAGAAGTTAGCAAGGAAACAACTATTGCAGGAATTTGGACAAAGTTGACTAGTCTTTATATGACTAAGTCCTTAGCAAATAGACTGTATCTGAAGAAGAAGTTGTACACGTATTATATGAGTCCAGGTACGAAACTGTCTGATCATATAAATGAGTTTAATAAGTTGATACTTGATTTGGCGAATATTGATACCGAGATTGAGGATGAGGATCAGGCACTTATGTTACTTACATCGTTGCCATCATCATATAAAAACTTTGTGGAGACATTGTTGTATGGGAGGGAATCCTTGACAATGGAGGATGTTCTTGCAACTCTGAATTCAAGTGAATTGAAGAAAAGAACCGAATGCACAAAGGAAGATACTGGTGACGGGTTATGTGTAAGGGGAAGGTCAGATCATTCAAGGAAAGCTCATTATGGTGGAAGTTCGCGGTTTAAGTCAAGGGGTGGAACTGGTAAACTCAAGTGCTTCATATGTCATTCAGAGGATCATCTGAAAAGAATCTGTCCAATGAAGAAGTCAAGTAGGTTCGTCAAGAAGGGTAAGCATGATCATGATTATGATTCTTCTGATGACGAGGGTAACACCTACTTTGGAGAAGTCGTGGTGGTAGTCAGGAATGATGAGATGCCTGAATTGGAAATGGATTTAGGTGGGTCTTATCATATGACATCTAGGAGGGATTTCTTGTATGACTTCAAGGATGTTGATGGTGGTTCGGTTCAGTTAGGTGATAACAGGTCATGCACTATCAGAGGGACAGGAAAAGTGAAGATACAGTTGCATGATGGTTCAAGATTTATACTGGAAGACATCAGGTATGTTCCAGGGTTAAGAAAAAGCTTGATTTCATTGAGTACTCTTGAAAAAGAGGGTTATACTGTGAAGATGCAGATGGGTAGAGTCAAAGTGATCAAAGTTTGTCGGGTTATGATGACCGGGATCAGGGGAAAGAACTGTGTATATACTCTTGAAGAAAAAGTGATGACTTTTGGTGTACAAAAGCATGGAGGTTCAAAACAAGTTGGATTCAAGAAACTTGGTCATAAGCAAGTTGGGTTCAAACAACTTGGTCATAAACAAGTTGGGTTCAAACAACTTGGTCCTGGTGTTAAAACAGAAGCCCATGAAGTACAGGTTGATAAACGTGTTTGGTTTGAGGTGGTAATCGTAGCTTCCACCCATTTGAGCAACTAATATGTTTTCTATCTTATATATTTGTCTACAGTCTTGAACAGTATCTGTTCTATAGGCTCGTACCTCTGTATTCTTAATACCTAAGAAGACATAAACCCATGTCTGGTTGATGCATCATGGCCATGTAACTAGAGAGTGATTAACCGAGCCTTATGGTCCTTGGTCGTGGCTCTGTAGAGGATCGTTGTTAGCTCATCTAATGGGTCTTGGCATGGTTACATGGCTGTCTGACAGACTGTTAGCCCGTATGTGTGACGGGCTCAAGCCCGAGTCTAGATCTTTCTATATGTCTCTATATATTTGTATCATGTAAATCAATCAATCAAAATCAAATCATCATTCATGTTTAAACAATATTCTCTATACTTACATGGTATCAGGCCTTATCGATCCTCCTTCAAAACCCTAAACAAAACCGATTCAACCGCCGCCTCCGGCCGCTGGCTACACGCCGTAGGTTCGGAGGGCTCCCTTTAAACATTAATCTCTTTAATCTTTCATTCTTTCTCTAGTGTTAAAACCGAATGGGTAATATAACCTTTTTGTCGTGGCCCTCTTGTTTCCACCTAATAAATGCCCTCATAAAACAATTATAGTTAATAGGGTAAATATTATATTTGTTGTGTACCTTCGAACTGAATTCATAAAACAATTACAGTTGCATGATGGTTCAAGCTTTATACTGGAAGACGTCAGGTATGTTCCAGGGTTAAGAAAAAGATTGATTTCATTGGGTACTCTTGAAAAAGAGGGTTATACTGTAAAGATGCAGATGGGTAGAGTCAAGGTGATCAAAGGTTGTCGGGTTATAATGACCGGGATCATGGGAAAGAACTGTGTATATACTCTTGAAACAAAAGTGATGAATTTTGGTGTACAAAAGCACGGAGGTTCAAAACAAGTTGGATTCAAGAAACTTGGTCATAAGCAAGTTGGGTTCAAACAACTTGGTTATAAACAAGTTGGGTTCAAACAACTTGGTCCTGGTGTTAAAACAGAAGCCCATGAAGTACAGGTTGATGAACGTGTTTGGTTTGAGGTGGAACTGCAGGAGCTCAATGGAATCGTGAAGCTGAGGTTGTTCAGGTTAGTAACGATGATGTTGCAGTGGCTCAAAGACGGTTAGAGGGCAGGCAACTTGAAGAAAAGACAAACACGGACTGCTTGGTAAAGGAGCAGGAACAGGTACACCTAGGTATAAAGGTGGGGGCAAACATTACGTTAACCAGAGTACTTGGTCAAGAGGGTGTGGAGGGTAATGTTGCTGAAAAGAAGAAAGTGAGGAGTCTACAGAAGCTAATATTGGAAAATTACTGAAGTACAATGCCTAGTCGATAAGGTGGTCCCCGGTCCGAGGTTCCAGCACGATGAAAAGATGCTAAGTATTGGTTATGTTTAAGTGTGACTCCTAAGATGGAAATTGTAGAAAGTTAGTAGTAAACTTAAATATAGATTAGGGACTTAAGTGTACATTGTAATATTTAGACTAAAATACACCGTTGGTCCCTGAACTTGGCTCGACGGATCGCGATGAGACGAAACTGGCCATATTCATCGTTGGGTGTCCCTATTTCAAGGTTTTCACTCGCTACAAGTCCTTTGACCATTTTGCCGTTAGTCAAGGACATCTAAAGGCGTTACATTTGTCTTTAGTCCAAGGGCAATTTTGACATTTCCATATTTCAAGCGTGCTCGATACACTTTTCTGTGGCTGCGACAGTAAATAGGGCCTAATAAAAGCAACTCATATTCACCACTCATCCCTAAAGTCTCCTCTACCAAAACTAAATCTTATCCTGAATTTTTCCGATCTACTTGTAATAATGGTTCGTTGTGCTTATGGTAGGCTAGCTGTAGTTAAAACTTGCTGGAATAATGTCAACGCCGGCAGGCGATACTATGCATGTCCTGTTCAGGTTGGCTAGTATTCTACATAATAATGCTTGTATTTTTTTAATTTAACATGTTTAGTTAATAGTTTCATCTTGGAGTCAGCTTTTAAGTGTGTTCAAACGTTTGTTTTCTAATTTTTTAGGGATCCAGGTGTCCCATAAATGGGTGGTTGGATCCACCACAGACCACCAGAGCAAGGGAGGTGTTCCTCTACTTGCAAAGGCATATCCAGCGTAATGAGGTGGCGTTGCAAGAATGCCAACAAGCCCTCATCAGCGAGACCATGGATACTATAGACGCAGTCACCAGGGCAAATGAGCTAGAGGCTACTCAAGCCGATACCCTAGCTGAACTCCTCCTTGAGAAGGAGAAACTCTGCCGACTGAGGAACTTCTGTGTTTTCTCCTGGATACTCATCATTGCCGTCTGTATTTGGTTTATCTAGTGGGTTAGCAATGTAGGTGGTTTTTTGCCTTTTCAGTTGGTGGTATGTATGGTCTGTGTAAGTAGACGTGTGGCGATGTGTAAGTAGAAGTGTGGCGATGGTTGACTTTTGAAAAGTCAAGTTTTTATGTAGTTTGGTCCTTCTACAGTATTCGTAGTTTTACTTTTATCCTTTAGTCCTTTTGAGTGTTATGCCTTTAATACTTTCTCCTACCCCTTATAAATGATCAAACCCACCTCAGTTGCCACACAAATATTATGTAAGTCAAACCACACCTTAGTAAAATGATCAAACTCATAACAAAGCTACAAGTATCAAAGATGGATGAATGATGAGAGATGGATGAACATACATCACTTTCGAGTATCAACATAAACTTGATATGGTGTTGTTCATCCATCTTTCATCCTTCATTCCTGTTTGTCATGATAGAATAACCGTATCCAACTCGAAACCCAGATCCAACTATCAAAGATGGATGAATGATCAGTGATGGATGAACAGACACCATTTCTGAGTATCAACATAAACTCCATATGGTGTTGTTAATCCATCTTTGATCCTTCATTAGTGTTTCTGATAATACAATAACAGTAACCAACTCAAAACACAGACGTATGAAGACTCTAAAAACAATACAATAAAAACACAATTAAACCCATACACTAAAATGACATGATTTCATACATAACGCAAATGGATATATTTCCAAATGCATAACATTTTGGAGTCTACAAAGTTCAGAAACATACATTGTTTAAACACAGCAAATATTGTTTAGGGGAATACATATTCGATGGATAACATTGTCTTTCATATGCTTAACTAGCATTTTTTTTGTGGTGAAGAAAGCTTTGCTGCTATAATCTTGGTCTTAGTCCAAAATTGCTTTGGAGACCCACCAGAAGCAGCATCAACTTGACTTCCAGATTGAGACTGGACCACACTTGGTTGATCATTACCTGCATAGTTGTCACCTGTAACCTTTTCCTTCTTCTTTGATGTAACTTTTGGCTGGGATGAACCTGTTTTTTGATACTCTTGTGTAGTGCGTTGACTTCCTGTAACACCTCCTTGCCCAAGACATGTTTTCTTGTTGTGACCAGCATTGCCACAAATACCACAAACCACACTCTTACCAGACTGTGACAAGTTACTGGTTTTTTCACAATTATCATTTTCAGTAAAAGCCCTGGTTCTTTTCTTTCGTGGCCTACCTAATGGTTTATGATGTTTAGGTGGAAGAATGGTTGTAGGCACCTGTGACTTATACCAATGCTCATAACCGTTTATTGGCTGGATGTGGTGTTTGTAAGTTTCTTCCCAACTCTTAAGCAAGTAACATGGATGAACCCATGATTCAACAGATCCTATTTGCATTCCATTCAACCTCATACACCGGTGGGTAGCAACAGCATGTTTACATGGCATACTGATGCCTGCTGAACCGTCAAGTTTTCTCACGCAAGCAAGAAACTTAAAACTGCTTAAGCACGAAATCAATGAAGATCTGGGGAGTATAGTGTTTCCCCGGGTCGTTATGTCCCAGCGAGCTATGCAATGGATTATCAAACGCAAAGTGATCGAGAGATTTGAACGGAAAAAGGGATTTGAATAATATTATAACTATAGGAAAAGCCAACAAATTACAACGGCTTAAATGCAAATTAAAGAAAGTTAAAAAGATAAAATATATTAAATAAACGTTATCACTATTTTTAAAATGATGTTTTTGTGATTTTATAAAACAAAATGACTTAAATAAACTATTTTAACTAAAACTTAAACTTAAATTACCTAAAAACGTAACTTAAAATGAAAACGTACGTTATTTATAAAAATTACGCGAGTGCGCAAGCAAAAACGTAAAATTTAAGAAATAAAAGTCCTACGAATGTAAAAACAATTTTCTTACGTACTATATGACAAAAGAAAATTTTAGGAAAAAGCCGGGTATTTTTTCGACTCTTAAATTATTTATTACGAATTAAAAACCAAATAACACTAATTAAATTATTAAAAATACTAAAACATTTTAGAAAATTCCGAAACTTTTTGTAAAAATATTAGATGATCTAATGGTCCTATGAAAAATAAAATGGGCGCAACAGCTTCTTTAGATAAGCTGCTAAAAATCAAATAAGCTAGATAAGCCAAATTACTCAAACTACCTTATGTATTAAATGATGTAAACTTAAACCAAGAAAGACCCAAGGGCATGTTGGTAGTGGAGTTGTGGTATGGAGCGTGGGATGAAGGAAGAGGACACAGGTTCGAAACCTGCCTTTTCGTTTTTGATGCTTTTTATTTTTTAAACTTAACACTACATACTCTTTAACAACACAGCTAAGTAAAAGATTACACAAAGAACTCAGTAGAGCAGTTGGTTTGAGGGTGTTGCTGTGTGCGTGCAGTGAGACCAGGAGGTCGTGGGTTCAATTCCCACTTCCTCCCTTTCTGTTAACATTTTTTTTTTCAAGTTTTTCTCTTAACAAACTAATGCTAAAACAAATTAAGCTTGTTTCTACAAAAACCAAACATGGAAAAACTATACTAAGCTGTAAACAGCTTATGTACAGCAGCAGTGAATCAAAAAAAAAAAACTAAGGGACTGTTTGGATGAGCTAGTTACTAAGGGGGCTGTTTGGTTGCTGCGGGGGACAAAAACAAACACCCCTTAAGTGAACTTTTCTTTTTTTGCAACTGAACAAGAGATCAAATTAACATTTTTTCTTACGAAAACTAAATCACAAAACTAGGAATTAAGCTTTTAGAAACCTAAAAACAGGAACAGAAGTTAAGAAAAATAATCCTAAGGGCTGTTTGGTTCATTTAGGCTACGAAGGGTACAAAATAAGCTATAAAAAGCTTTCAAAAAGCTAAGACTAATAAGGATTACGCTAAAAATATAAAAAGCTCTACATGTGAACTAAAAATAAGAAACAATAAAAGGGAAATAAGTTGTTTAATAAACCATTCAAGACTGCTGTGGACAGCAGTCCCAAACAGTCCTTAAGGGGCTTTTATCAACTTATAAATAAGGCATAGGGGATAAGCTAAGGCAAAAAGAACAAAACTTAGTCACATACAAGCTGGCAAACTACTGATATACAAGTTTCCTAACCCCAAAGAGCTTATACGAGCAAGTTAGAGGCTTATGAAACTAGTGGGTTAGGGATTAAACTTTTTACCCTTTAGAGAACCTAAGGCTAATAAACTTGACAAATAGGCTAATCTAGTGAGTTTCCAATAAGCACTAACAAGCTAAAGATGAAACAACCTAATCTAAATCACTGAAAAGAACCAAAATAAAACCAAATAAGCTGACATAAATCCTAAATAGCTAAAGGAGCTGATAAGCCAATTTTAAAGAAAACAAACCTGGTATTGTTTGACTGCACAGGCCAGAACAGCCCAAACGTGCAGCTCTAAGTTCTTAAAAGGGCTCTGACTTATGAAGTCAGAGTGGGTACAAATGGGATTTGACCCAAGCTTTAACGTAGACCAAACACCCTTGTGCAGAAAAACGTTGAACCTGTTTTAAGTAATTGATATATAGAAGCTTTAAAAACTACATTGCATAAAATTCACAAACTCGGAATGAGTTCTAACCACTTTACCCAATACTTCAAAAGCACAAGTAACGAAATTTTTTTGAACAAAATTAAAACTGCGTAATCTGTAAATAAAACTGGATTAAAAACAGAAATACGATTGCGTTGAAATTAAAAGTTACAAGTAATTAAATGACAGGAGAAGTAAAAAGTGAAGCTACAATACTAAAGTTCTAGACTAAAACTAGAAAACTGAAGAAAAACTAAACTAACTACTGTAACTAAAAAAAAACTAACTAACTCCTTGCTTGCTTCTTTCTTCCTTCTTTTATAGCTCCAAGATGCTTCTCTCCTCTCTCTAAGTGAATCCCACCATGAATTTGGACCCTTGGATGATTTAAGTGAATCATGGCCATTCATTGGCTTTTTTGGCGGGAAAATTGTTTTGACAGTTGGAGTGAGATAGAGTGTTTGGTGAGGGAAGAATTATTGTTTCTTGGATGTAGTGTTTGGAGGGGGAACATGTGAAGGGATAAGGTGAGGAGGGGGGTGAAGTGTGCAGACTTGTTGCAGAAAGCAGGCATCAAGTGGGGTGGTGAAGACTTTGGCGCCATGGGGTGTTTTGACCGGGTTTGACCAAAGCAGAGTTAATAATAGGGGGGTTCACAATTCAGTTTTTGACAGGGGTCCAAGGATATGAAAGGTCCAAAATTAGTATAAAGGATTAAATATTACAAGGACTAATGTGTAACTTCTGAAATTCCAGGGACCAGAACTGCCAATTCATCAAACTTGTTCCAAGGGCTGAAAATGACAAGTTCCAAAAGTATAAGGACCAAAATTGCCATTTTGCAATTTTCCAAGGGCCATTTATGCCAATTTTGAAACTTGAAGGACTAAACTTGTAATTTTCTCAAACTTTTGATATTTTTCACCAAAGGACTAAATTTGACAACTTATGATTTTAAAAGGACCTTTGGTGACTTTACTTTTGAAATTATGTGCTCAGGGACTGTTTTTGACAACTTTTGAAACTTGGGGGACTGAAACTGCAATTTTTGCAAATTTGATATGTTTTTCATCTGATTTTGATATTTTTGTATTTAAAACACATAAAACACTGATTTGTGATATTTTGATCATTTTGATGTGTTTTTGAGTGTTTTCAGATGATTTTGCAGTTTATTTTGTACAAAAATGATGAGTATTTCGAGACTCATCACATACCTGTAAGCTCCCATCTTCTACATGTACAAGCCCTAGCTTCAACATTCACAATACACTTGTCTCCCCATCCACTGACCTCATACTTTTCTCCTTCAACCCGTAAAAGCAGTGTACTTATAAGCCTCTTTCTTGATTGCATCTAACATGAGTGTTGCCTTTGGTGTTAATGGCCAGGCACACTTTTGAATCACATTCACAACATTCACTATTCTTTTCATATAGTACTCTCTAATGTATTCCAAAGCAGTAATGATGGGTTGGTGCCTACCTCCCACTAGTTTCCCATTGAACACCTCACACATGTTATTAAGTAGCACATCAGAATGAGCCCTCCCTACAACATGTTTGGTCAGGTACCTGAAAAATGTCGTAGAACAAAAGATGTACAAGTAGACATAGATTTGGTTAGGTACCTGAAAAATGCGACCTTGACCAATGAGTTGGTGGTATCTTACTTAACCAAGCATGGGCAGGTTCGCTAAAACTCTTGAATGCCAGCATGGTTGCCTCAAATTGTTGGACGGTTGTTGCTGCTGCACATCTCCACAAATGTTCCTTGTATGCTTTAGCATTCCATTGCAATTTCATATTATCATGGATGTGCTTCAAACAATATTTATGTTCAGCACTAGGGAATACTTCTGCTAACGCTGGAATGACACCCTGCACAAATAAACATCAATTCCTTACTAATACAATTTTCATTTAACGAAAATACAAGTGATTCTAATCAACTAAATGGTAAAATCACCTTTTGCCTGTCGCTGATAAAAGTGTAGTTTGAGTTTGGTTGCAAGTCAAGATCATCTCTTAGACATTCAAGAAACCAAATCCATGAGTCTTTGCTTTCAGCTTCTGCAACCGCGTATGCTACAGGGTATATTCCATTGTTGCTGTCTATACCGACTGCTGTAAAAAGCTGGCCAGGAAAAGGACCCTTTATAAAAGCACCATCTAACCCCAACAACTCTCTTTGACAAGCTTTGTATCCTTCCTTCAAAGCGCCTAAGCATATATACATTCTCTTGAAAACTCTGGTTGGACTTGTTGCATCTGTTGCAGTTTGTACACTTATCCTAACTGTTGTATCTGGGTTAGTTTTTTGCAACTCTTCAACATAGTCTCTTAAAAGGGTGTACTGTTGCTTATGATCACCCCTAATCTCATTTTCTGCCTTGTTTTTTGCCCTTAATGCTTTTTGCATAGACACCTGAACTTCAAACTGTTTACTGAGCTGATCTTGAACAGCCCTGATTGGAATATCTGGATTGACTTGAACTTGGTCAACTATTTGCTTAGAAAGAAACTTGTAGTCACAAGCTTTAATGTCTCTTGATTGCAAACATCTGTGTTCATCCTTGAAAGTTCGAACAATCCATACATCTTTATCTGTATTTTTGGCTACATACAACAACCATGGACACTCTGTAGCTTGCTCCTTGCGCTTTCGCAAATACACATCCCTACCGAGGCCTCTAGTTATCGGACCATTTTTCCTCTTTGGGACTTTCCCCAGCCCTGAACCTTCGGTTATTCCTCAAACAGGTATTTGTCCGAGACACCTAACCCTAATTCTCTGTTTGTCATTCTTAATTAGTTGCAATTTCCTCCTAGTCTTTATTGAAAGCATGTAGATCCTATCTTTCACTTCTTTTGCAGTTACAAAACTTTGACCACAGAAAAAATATATTTCGTCCTCTGTTTGTGCTGCCTCACTTAACTTTTGTTTCTTGTATGCCCTCAATTTGTTCCTCCTAATAACATACTCATCCTCATTCTCAGAACCACTTGCAAAATCATTATCATCTAACAGACCCAACTCATTTTTCTTAAAAAAATCATGTGGTAGCTGGCTGGTGGTACCTATAGATGGTAAATCTGTAGTCTCGGTCACTTTGAACAAATTAACATCAAAATCAGGCTCCTCAAAAGTATTAGCCTCATCAACAACTGTGTTTCCATCACCATTGTTCTCAATGTCATAATCGTCACTCATATAAGTGTCTGTCTCACTCACATTGTCATCACTTACAGCTTCATCGATTTCACTAACCTGCACAGATTTACCTTTTTGGATATGATCCACAGGATTACATGTTTCCTCCTCATGATGACCAAACTCTTGATCATTTTGAGATACCTCTTCAGGACTATCTATTTGGGTATGCTCAATATGTTTATCTATATGCTGGTTGACATCACCTGCAACATCTTCAGTATGACAGACCTCTACAGCTGGAAACAAGGGTTGTGTTTCTGGCATCTGACTAGATTGTACCAAATTATTGACTTCCAAAGGTTGATCTGTAACCTCACATAAGTCCTCTACCACAGACTTATTAACAATGTTTTCTAAGAACAATTTCTTTGAGCAATATGGAACAATAGCAAGAGCTGCCTTTTTCTTTGTTGCATCCACATCAGCAATAACTGTCCTAATAGACTTTGGTGACATTTGATCAACGTCCAATGTTGTCTTACCATTTTCAACATAAACCTCTATCATCTTATGGTCATCAACAAGATCTTTCAATATTTCTAAATTAGCACTCTCACTTAAGCTATACAAACCATCATCTAAATTACTACCAGGCTTAACAAAGTAATAGTAATTTTTTAAACCGAGCTCATAACCCAATTCATACATAAGCACATCCAACTCTTCAACTGACACACTATCAACATCAACCAAATCAACTAAACTTTCCATACCTCCAACGTATATTCTACCAGGCCAGTATTTAAAGCCACCATTGTGATGAACCCTCATACTAAACATATTAGATCTACCACCTGAAAACATATCAATATATGTTTAAAGCATTCTATAAACTTAATTGGGAAACAATAAATACCACAATTACAAATTCCAATGACTGTAATCAACAAAAAAAAACAGTACCGTATTTCTTCTTAGCGGAGTCGTATAGGACGGTATCATCAACTGGATAACCTGACTGTCTTCTTACTTTCCATAGGGTAAAGTCCATGTTTCGGTTTTATGATCGATAAACAGGGGTTTTGTGACATGCAATTAGGGTTTGTGAATTCTGGTAATTCTTGTAACGAAAGTTCTGGGACGAATGATAATACAGACTATGTGTTTATTGAGGTGGGAAGAGGGTTACATTACCTGCGGCAATAATTAAGAAATTTTTAATTGAAATATGGAAATGTCAAAATTGCCCTTGGACTAAAGACAAATGTAACGCCTTGAGATGTCCTTGACTAGCGGAAAAATGGTCAAAGGACTTGTAGCGAGTGAAAACCTTGAAATAGGGACCCCCAATGATGAATATGGCCAGTTTCGTCTCATCGCGATCCGTCGAGCCAAGTTCAGGGACCAACGGTGTATTTTAGTCTAATATTTATTAGGAGTAGACTAGAACTAGGACTAGTTAGCCTGGAGTGCAAGGCAAGCTAAGTTTCATGAGGAGGTCGGTTAGGGTGTTTCATAAACCGACTCTTATATGGTTTTCTACCCCCTCATCCTATAAATAGAGATGAGGGGGGTGCTAGTGATTAACATTCTTCTTCCTCAATTGTAAAAGCTTTATTGTTTAATAAAGGGTTCGTTGAGGTATCTCATGTGCATATACATTCGGTTTAACTAGTAGTATTCTTGTTCGTCGGTTTCGTTTAAAGGTTGTTACTTGTGCTCGATACAACTCGCGATCTAGCATTATGCGATCGAACTTTGGATTTGTTGTCATTATTATCCAACATGATATTTTTTTGATATAGAATCAACTGAGTTAAATGTATGAAGATTGACTCTCTAAACGAGTCTCTATTACATAATTTGAAGCCTCCGCCGCTAGGCTATACAACTTGTGTGTCTTTTTGGTCCCTCTTGTATAAATATATATATAATGTTGATACAAAAGTTGGGCGTTCCTTGTTTGGGCTCCGGCTCTCATACCAATTAATGATTGTTGCTTGAGACCTGCGCACTAAGAGACAGAAAACACCGTTAGGCTTACCGTGGGATTGTCTCCCACGATTATCCTCCGGCGTGAGAGTAAGTAATCGATTTAGGGTTAAAGGAGAGTTAGGGTTTGTAGATCGTACCTTTAACGAGGGATGGGATTCCCTTTATATACGCACGGAATCTTTGTTGGTTCCGTGCCCCCAACCTTCGGCGTATCCCGCCTAAGTCGGTTGGTAAGCAATTATCTCCAAACATAGGAGATATCCGATATCTATTCCGTAAATAGCTTTGGTTTTGGGCCTTCGTGAGCCCAAACATTTATCGGCTTAGCCCAGTTCGTACTGGGCTAAGTTAGTATTGGACTTAAGTCGGGTTCGTGACCCGAGTATAGACTATACGTCATCATGTCCCCCCAGTCTAGTATGCGCAGTGACTAACTGCGGATGCTAGACTAATAACTGCAGCCCATGAAAAACTGCGAAGCGTAGCAAAGAAGTCAAAAAATATACCCACCGGTACATTGTATCTAGACTAAATATTAAAAAATGGGTGCCTCCTAAGTCGGGGGAAAGTAACTGCAGCAGCGTCCCATCAAGTGATCTTAGCCACACATTGTAATGATAGTGGGGTCCACGTGTCACTCATCGTGTGGATGAGGAAAATTATATAAACCGCCGCTTCATTTCCACTGTGTTTCTCACAGTGAAAAAAGAAAATGCAATCCGCCATTTTCAAGAATCCTTGCATTTGCAATCCAGAAAACCGCCTATTGCAGAGGTAGCCGCGCGTGCGCATTAAGAAAAAACAACACCATGGTTAAACAGTTATCTGATTTCACCTCCGATATCACCAAGAGTGACTTGTTAGAGTTCACCTCGGATTACTTTATACCGCTGGACGTGCATCCGGTTGTTCCGGGTGCGCGGGCATCGATTGCGGACTTCCCCGAAGGGAAGATAGGGGTATACACACAGTTTTTCGAATACGCGAATCAACGTGTGCCCCTGACCCGATTTCTGTGCGACGTATTAAATTATTACGAGCTACACTTATCCCAGCTGCACTGCATTGGTGCAGCTAAAATTACCAATTTTGAGGTGAACTGTCGTTTACTGGCGGTTAACCCGACTATCCATCTATTTCGCGCATTTTATCACACGACATGGTCACATGGTTGGGTATCCTTTGCTAAGCGCGCTGGTAAACTTCAGTGTTATACCGATAAAGTAGACGCGCTTAGAAATTGGAGGGAATCGTTTTTCTGGGTAGACGACACATGCTTTCCGTGGAGTTATAATTTTTACTCCCAGGGTACATTGCCGAGGGATGAGCGCCCCCTGCCTGGACCATATGAAGCGGAGGATGCGGAACTGATAAACGCCAATCGCATCCCCATTAATTCCTATCCTGAGGAATTTTTGGTGCATATGGGCATTAGCCGTAACTACTTTGGTATGCCAGATGAGATGCCAATCTTCTTAGGCGCTGATGGCCAGGGTGGGTGCTCGTTCCTTCACATCCCCTTTCGTAATTAATGTAAGAGTTGTCCTTTCCTTTTATGTTGCATTATGTAACCTATATATTTGTTGTATTCTGTTGCGCAGAGATGGATCTTTTCACGGTTGTGCAACTAGCGAAACCGGTTCAGGTGAAGGTAGGGACGTGGCCCCTGAAGGAAGGAGAGGAGTCTATACTAGAGGCTACTGCAGGGCGTACCCTGGAGATGAATATGGGGGAAACAGGTACTAGCTCCTCTGTCGCAGTAGAAGCGACGCCGCTGCAAAGCGTGCCAAGCCCTAGGGTGTCGTCCCCAATAGCGCAACCAGCGCCCATAGCGGTGGCGCAGGCAGTGGAAGAAGAAGAGGGAGAGGAGGAAGAATCTGGGCTGAGACGCAAAAGATCACGCGGAGATGATGGCGCGAGTTCTTCAAGGAAAAAGCGCCCTGTGATCCTCACTGTGGAGTCATCCTCTAGTGATGATGCGTCCTCGCACCCCTCTGCTAATACCTCTGGTCCACAGTAAGTCATGTCTTCAAAGGTTTTTTTTTTTTTTTTTTTTTTTTTTTTTTTTTTTTTTTAATGTTTTGCGCACCAACTGTGTTATATGGGAAACTAATAATTCTATATCCTTGTACGCAGGGTGGAGCAGGTTGCGGAGTCACCATCCAGGGCGAGTCCTTCACATTCTGCGCGGTCCGAACCGCATAGCCATAAGGATGAGGACTTGTCTGCTGGGGATGCATCAGTGGGGCAACTGGTTGAAGAGTTGGTGCAAGGTGTCTGCGCATCAAGCTTCGCTGGTTGAGAAGCTAAGGGCTCAAATCTCTAGGTGAAAGCAACCAAGGCGCTCAAAAGGATCAGACAATTGCGTTGCTGGAGGCGCTGGTTGTCTAGTACCAAAGCTGAAATGGAGAGCCTGAGTGTGTATGCCCAGAAGATGGCCGAGGAAAAGATGGCGCTGATGGGCCAAACTAATTCAAGAGCGCGCTGAGTCCTCTGGGTACAAGTCTTTGTGTCTCTGGGCAATGAAGTATTTGGAGAAGGGTAAGGATGAGCTGACCTCGCAGTTGGAGGCGTTTGGTGTCACTGTGAAAGGTGCCTTGGAAGCGCAGGAGATGAAGTTGCGCAAGCTGAGTCTGGAGTACGATGAGGAGTTGTATCCCCAACTCCTATCTACTATTTCCGAGCGCAGGTGGCTCATAGGCCATGGTCTTCATCTTGCTGCACTTACTACCTTGGAGTCTCATGAAGTGGTTGATGCCTTTGGGGGGTAGTTCAGTGCGCCTTGGAGCGTGGTAAGGCAGAGGCAGTTGAAAAGCTTCATGAAGCGGATCTGTTGAAGGTGCCTGTTGATAAGGTACCCGGGTATAATGCGCAGACATATGATGAGTTGGTTGCTGCTATGAAGAGGATGAAGGACCTTGAGCTTCCCATGATTGCTGAAATGGAGCGTGACCAGGATTATCCCATAGATGTTATCATGGCAGGATTGACCTTAGCGCGCCATCGTACTGAGGATGCAGAAGCGCAACCGGACTATTTTCTGAGGCCCAATAGCTCGCAACTTCAAGTGCCTGTTTTTGCTCGCCCAAGAGACATTCTGAATCCCTTTGCTTTAGAGAAGGAAGTGCCTTTGAAGGAAGTCTTGGAAGCGCATGCTACTAGGCTTGCCAAGAAAGAAGGCATTAAGGGTAAGGCCGTTTTGTGTGGTGTTGGCGCAGCGCACCTCCCCCATTCTAACGGGGTGCCTGTTAGTGTTGCCACCGTATCTCGTCAAGATTCCGATGTGTTGAAGAGGATGCGCGAGATTAAGGAGTCAACAGACCGCGTCAGCAGCTCTTCCCTCGAGCGTTGTCATAGTTGGTAGGTTGTAACTTGTAAAGTAAACATCCGTTTGTAATAACATGTAGTCATTAATGAAAGTCTCCTTTTGCTAAGTGCGTGTTTGATATTATTGCAACTTGTAAAGTGTGTACTTATCTGTTTGTCTTTGCGTATAAGACAGGTTCTAAGGATCGAAGTTGTACACAAGCGCGAATAATACAAGAAATCCATAGTCATGTATGAAGATTATAGTATACTTAAGAGAAAATTTCTAAGTATTTTGGTTGTTGCATAATCATGTATGTTGTGATATATCATATCAGGAAATCAAGTGTCTTGGTTCCTAAGTTGTTAAACGTGCACCATATGCGATGTTGCGCACCTGTCGTGGGATGCGCACAAAACTTATTCCAACGTCTTGAGAACAAGGTGTTTAACAAGGATACGTGATCCAATGTTGATGGGTTTGCAACCCTCTTACTCAACAAGTTGTTTAGTAGGTTAACTTATCCTTTTACCATCGTGGGTTTATGTTGGTGCATGCACGCCATGTAGGCAAGAGATAAAAAATGTTAAGACATAAAGTATATGGAAATAACAAATTAAAATATGTCGCGGAGTTAGCTAGAAACCGCGATGTTTTATTGATACTTGCAAGTTTTTATGAGAAATAAATGAGACCTTATACTAAGGAAAATAAAAGTAAATACATAGATTTTTATTGGGCACTTCAATAAAGTGCAGGAGCGCCTGTGCGCTGGGCCGTAGCCATTCCTATAGGTAGCACCTCTTAAGGTTGCAGATGTTCCATGTGTGTGGCAGTTCACGACCATCCAAGCCTCGTAGCTTGTACGCGCCTGTTCCCAATGCTTCAGTGACCTCATAGGGTCCTTCCCACTTTGGTCCAAGCTTACCTATGTCTTCTGCGTGGCTCGCATCATTGGCGCGGTAAACGAAGTCACATGGTCTGAATGAAACACGGCGCACTTTAGCGTCATAGTATCCCTTCATCCTTGACTTTGATTTCGCCTCCCGTATAGATGCGCGTTCGCGCCTTTCTTCTAGCAGGTCTAAGTCGACACGTCTCTCGTCATCATTGGTTGCCACATTGATTTCAGCAGTGCGGATGGTTGGCATTCCGATCTCGGCTGGTATGACAGCTTCTGTCCCGTAGACTAGAGAAAAGGGGGTGTCCCCTGTGCTAGTTTTTATTGAAGTGCGGTGCGCCCACAGAACATGCGATAGTTCTTCTACCCATCTTCCTTTGTGCTTGTCCAAGTGTGCCTTGATTCCTTCACCCACGCTTCGATTCGCACGTTCAACTAAGCCGTTAGTTTGTGGGTGTTTAACTGACGCGAAGTGCTGCGTGATGTTTAGCTTCTCGCACCAGTCCTTGAAAGGGTTATCGCAGAATTGTTTCCCGTTGTCCGAGATGATTTCCCCAGGTAGACCGAAACGGCATACAATGTTTTCCCATACAAAGCGTTTCACCTGGTTGCCAGTGATTGTTACCACTGCCTTTGCTTCGATCCACTTTGTGAAGTAGTCTATGGCGACTATGAGGAACTTTAATCCTCCGGCTGTGACAGGAAAGGGACCTGCGATGTCGATACCCCACTTGTAGAATGGCCATGGTGCCGTAATTGGTGTTAGCTCTTGTTGTGGTTGGCGGGGAATGGGTCTGTGAACTTGGCAATCGCTGCACTTTCTTATTAAATCCCGCGCGTCGCGGTGCATGGTGGGCCAATAATATCCTGATCGTAAAGCGCGCGCCACCACAGACCGTGGTCCTGAATGCATGCTGCATGAACCTTCATGGATTTCTCGCAGTACATAGGTTGCTTGTAGGGGACCAACACAGCGGAGCCATGGTTGCAAGAAAGAGCGTCGATACAGTATGTTGTCCCGAAGTTCAAACCTTTGCGCCGTGCGCCGTATCCTTCGGGCTTCCTTCTGCTCTTGGGGTAATACTCCCTTGCTTATGAATTCTACTATCGGTGTCATCCATGTAGGTCCGTCTTCCTCTAATACCGTGGATACTTCCATTTCTGAGATGGATTTGCTTTTCAATGTCTCCACCAACACCTGTTTGGACAGGTGTGCAAAGCTTGTGGATGTGATTTTACTTAGTGCATCCGCCTTGCGGTTTTCCCCTCTTGGGACCTGTTTGATGGTAAACCTGTCAAAGCTTTGAATTAATGCCTTGGTTTTGTCGAGGTACTGAATCATGTTTTCCTCCTTGGCTACGTACTCACCCAACACGTGGTTGGCTACCAGTCTGGAATCTACGTTCGCTTCCAGGTTGCGTACACCCATTCGAGATGCAATGCCTAGTCCAGCTATTAGGGCTTCATACTCTGCCTCGTTATTTGTTGCTGTGAATTCGAAACGCAGTGCGTAAGTGAATTCCATTCCTTCTGGGTTTGTGAGGATGAGGCCTGCTCCTGACCCATCTACGCAAGAGGATCCATCTGTGAACAAGATCCATGGATCTGGTAGTTCCTTTGTACTTGGTGCAGGTGCGTCATCAGTGTCTGGTTTTTCAATGATGAAGTCTGCGAGTATCTGCCCTTTTACCGCAGTTCGTGGTCTGTAGGTGATGTTATGCTCACTGAGCAACACACTCCATTTTTGCAGTCGTACTGATGCATCAGGCTTGGAGATGATTTGCTTGATCGGTTGGTCTATGATTACTGCTATTGGGTGCGCTTGGAAGTACCTGCGTAGCCGTTTAGCAGCAAACACCAATGCCAGAACTAATTTTTCCATGGCGCTATAGTTCATCTCCATCTTCTTTAGCGCCTTGCTTACAAAATAGACAGGGGTTTGTACTGAATTCCTATCTGTTAGTAACACTGCGCTGACTGCTCCATCAGTTGCGGATAAATACATAATCAACTCTTCCCCTGGTCGGGGTGCGACAAGTGTGGGGAGCGTTGCCAGGTGTTGTTTAAGCTGTGTGAAGGCCTCTTCTGCCTCCGTAGTCCACCGAAAATCACCCTTTTTTATACACTTCTTGAGTGTTTTGAAAAGGGGTAATGATTTGTCTGCTGACTTGGACAGGAATCTGTTTAGACCGGCCAGCTTTCCGTTGATAGATTGGACTTCCTTCAACGTGCGCGGTGAAGGAAGTTCGATGACAACCTTAGTCTTTTCTGGACACGGTTTTATACCGTCAGGTTCTATCAGGTATCCAAGGAACATGCCTTCAGTAACGCCGAAGGTACATTTTTTGGGATTCAGCTTCATGTTGATCTCTCGTAGAGTTTTGAACGTTTCCTCAATATCGCGCACTAACTCATCTTCAGTATGGCTCTTTATGACAAGGTCATCAACATAGACCTCTAGGTTGCGGCCCACCTGTTTTTCGAAAGCATTATCTACTAACCGCTGATAAGTGGCGCCTGCATTCTTCAAGCCAAAGGGCATTTTTGTGTAACAGTAGACGCCTTGGCTTGTGTGAAAGGCCATTTTTTCCTCGTCCTCCTTAGCCATCTGGATTTGATGATATCCTTTGTATGCATCGAGAAAACACTTTAATGGATATCTGCACAAAGACTCTATTTTCCAGTCTATCTCTGGTAATGGGTAGCAGTCTTGTGGACATGCTTTGTTAAGGTCGGTGAAGTTCACGCACATCCGCCAGCTACCATCGCTCTTCTTTACCATAACTGGGTTGGAAAGCCAGTCATGGTAGTAGACTTCCCGCATGATTCCTGCCTCAACTAGCTTGTGTACCTCTGCCAGGATTGCCTGCGCGCGCTCCGGAGCCTGGCCGCGCTTCTTTTGGCGTATAGGTGAGTATCCTTGTCGGATTCTCAACTTATGTTCTGTGATTGAACGTGGCACCCTAGTCATGTGTTTTGGCTCCCATGCAAAGATGTCCAGGTTCTTTTGCAAGAGTGCGCACACCGCTGCTTTGCCGTTGTCCGACAGTGGTCCTCCTATCGATATTTCCTGTTCGGGGTAATCGGGATGAATGGCTACCTTCAGATTTGGAGTTTTGGTTGTGCGCTGTGCCGTGATGGGTGCCGTTTCGCATGTGACTGCGTCACACTCTTGAGGCAGTACGGCAGCATTGTAGAGGGTAACGACACCTCCTTCCACTAGAAATTTGAGCATCCCGTGTGCTGTAGACGGGACTGCGCGTATGGCTGATATCCCCGGTCTTCCGACAATGCCATTGTATGGCGAGGGGGATTTGATTACCATAAAATTCAGTCATTCTGTTGTGGAGTGGTCGTTATTACCTACTCTAACTAGTAGTCGTAATTGCCCCATAGGCCATACCTTTTCTCCTGTGAAGCCAGTCAGAGCTGTCGTGACTGGGCTCAACTGACTGCGTATCTCCGGGCGCAGTTGTTTGAAGCAGTGTTCATACATTATGTCTGCAGATGCTCCACCATCAACATACATGCGGTGGATGTCGTGACCCCCCGCATTAATTTCGATGATGAGCGGCTCTACCACTGCGTTGTTCGAAGTTAATGTAGGGAAAGTGATTGCACTTCCATGGGAAAACTTCTGGCTGACCTTCTACTTAGTTACTCTTTGCCATGATTGTATCATGTAAATTGTATCAGCCTTATCTTTTGGCCCTTCCTTCTTATTCCCAGTCTTTTGTCTATCTTTCCCTTCTTTGATGTTCTTGACCAAATGGTCCAGTCGCCCTTCCTTGACTAGTTTGTCGATGAGCTGGCGTAGCTGGACACATTCATTAGTAGTGTGGCCCTTCTGTCCGTGATAGTCGCAGTACCCACCTCCTACACGCCGATCCTCCGGGGTGCGCATTGGTGGAGGTCTTGGGAAGTTTTATCCTTCTGTTGCGAGTATCTCCTTTGGAGTCTTTGTCAGCGGGATATACTTGTCATTGTCGCGCCCACTCCCCTGGTTGCGATAATTGCTGTTACGGTTACTACTCCGGTCAGTGGATTGTCTCGCAGGTTGTTCCTGTGACCGGTAGTTCGAGTAGCTTTTCTTGCTATCCGCCGCAGCAGCCTCTCTTTGGACGAAGGACCGTGTGCGTTTCATGACCTCATCAAAGGATTGGGGAATCTTGTCGTTCAACCTTTTGATAAGTTCTGGGTTGCTGATCCCATTCATGAACCCTGAGATTTTGAGCACCTCGGGGCACGCTTTAACTTGCATGCATTCATCTTTGAAGCGCTCCATAAAAGCGCTTGTGGATTCCCCTTGGCGCTGTTTGACCCTGGCTAGTTCAATGGGGTTTTTTGCACACTTTTTCCGTTGAGTAAAGTTTAGGCGAAACGCCATTCTCAATTCTTCAAAACCATTGATGCTTCTGCGTGGAAGCTTGTTGAACCAGTTCGCGCACTTCCTACTAGCGTGGAGTTGAACATATGGCACCATACAGGCTGTGGCCAATTTTCAATTGTAGCGGCTGATTCAAAAATTTTTAGGTGATCGTCAGGATCACCTGTTCCGTCATAGGTTTTCACATTGGCAGGCATGCGCCTCCTTTTGTTCTCTAGAAATCACTGATGCGTCGAGTGAACGCATCCACCTTTTGACGTCGCCACGGGAGGGATATATCTTCCTCCTCTTGGTCATTGTATCTGTTTCTGGACTTCCAGTGTCCTGTATCGCTGTCCTCGTTGTCTAAGGAATTATCAGATGATGAATTTTCCTTTCTTCGGTGCTTGTGCCGACTGTCCTCAGAGCCTGGACTTGAAGGGCTATCGCTTGGGGAGTATCGTCGCCCAAGTCTGTCCTGAACTCTCCGGCCACCAAGTCTGGCATGGACACCGGTACGCCGTTCATCCTCCTCACTTTCTTCCAGATGATGTGAGTTGGATGTCTCATCTTCCTCAATTCTCCTCCCAATTCTGTTAAACACTGGGGGTCGGCGGCTATCCCTCCCGCGCTTCTCCTTCTGACGGCGCGGTGGGGATGTTTCAAACTCTGGGCCGAAATTGAGTCGGGCGTGCAGACTCCGACCTGACCTCTTATTTGCTTCCTTTTGCATGAGAGCAGCCAAGGTTTCGTAGTTTTGTGATACGAACTCATCTGGTGCTAGCTCTGATACAACCCCTTCCAGAGTAGGAGTATCTGCTTCCACTACTATACCCTTGTTTTTATCGGGCGCATCAGGTGCTTTTGTGAAGTTTGTTTCCACCGCCGTTGGGAATGGGGTGGCAAAAGGAGTGCGCAGTGGATCTCCTGCGCTAGCGGTGGTTGCCGTGGCCTGGGTTGTCCCCGAGCGAGGTTCCACCAAAGGGAAGACCAAATCTTGGCCTAATCCCTGGTTTTTAGCAACATTGGTTGTCCCAGAGGTTTGCATGGAAGCTGAACCGACATGCGGCTTCTTTCCCGTAAGATCTGTTTGCGATCGCTGATTTCCATGCTTCGTCATTCTAGTTCTTAGTTCTTAGTGAATGGTCTCACGGATAGCGCCACTTGTTGATACAAAAGTTGGGCGTTCCTTGTTTGGGCTCTGGCTCTCGTACCAATTAATGATTGTTGCTTGAGACCTGCGCACTAAGAGACAGAAAACACCGTTAGGCTTACCGTGGGATTGTCTCCCACGATTATCCTCCG